>CM056052.1:325402725-326002725 GCA_029574335.1 Rana kukunoris | reverse complement strand
TTGATTTTGAGATATTAAGTTATATTAACTAGTTACCGACCACCCACCGTCGTTATACGTCGGCACTTTAAAGATGGATATCTCGTAACGGCAGCAGCTGCTGCCACAACCGGGATATCCATCTTTACAGTGGGCAGTCCTATACACGATAAAGGCGGTCTCCGCGGCGGATTCACCGCAAGAGCGCCGTTATCGGTGGCGGGAGAGGGCCCGCCGCTCTCCCGCGCCCTCTGCCGCTTACCATAGCCATCCATAGCGGCTGAGGCGATCGGGTCAGCTCGTCTGCTGTGTGGGGAATGCGAGTGAGGGAAAAATGTCCCTCACCCGTCCCCATAGCTCTGCTGGGCGGAAGTGACGTCAAAACGTCAGTCCCTCCCAGCATCTTAAAGAAACATTTTTTTTTTGTCATTTGGAAAAATGAGTTTCAATTTTTTATTTTTTTTGCATTTAAGCCTAAATATGAGATGTGAGGTATTTTTGATCCCAGATCTCATATTTAAGAAGACCTGTCATGCTTTTTTCTATTACAAGGGATGTTTACATTCCTTGTAATAGGAATAAAAGTGTATTTTTTTTTTATTTCAGTGTTAAAAATTGTAAAATAAATAAAACTAAATACGAAAACAAAACAATTTTTTTTAAAGCGCCCCGTCCCGACGAGCTTGCGCGCAGAAGCGAACGCATACGTGAGCAGCGCCCGCATATGAAAACGGTGTTCAAACCACACAAGTGAGGTATCACCACAATTGTTAGAGCGAGAGAAATAATTCTAGCCCTATACCTCCTCTGTAACTCAAAAAATGCAACCTGTAGAATTTTTTAAACGTCGCCTATCAAGATTTTTAACGGGTAAAAGTTTGACGCCATGCCACAAGCGGGCGCAATTTTTAAGCGTGACATGATGGGTATAATTTTACTCAGCATAACATTATCTTTCACAATATGTAAAAAAATTGGGCCAAATTTATTGTTGTCTTATTTTTTTATTTAAAAAAGTGAATTTTTAAAAAAAATGTATGCTTGTAAGACCGCTGCGCAAATACGGTGTGACAAAAAGTATTGCAATGACTGCCATTTTATTCTCTAGGGTGTTAGAAAAAATATATATAATGTTTTGGGGTTTTAACTAATTTTATAGCAAAAAAAATAAAAAAATTTAGTCTTGTAAACACCGAATCTGAAAAACTGGCTCGGGGCTTAAGTGGTTAAGTTTTATGCCATGTATTTTATGTATTGTTACACAATTTTACTTTATATGTAGGAATTCTATATAATAATATTATAAAAGTTATAATAAAATATGCATTGTCACATCTGATTTATGGACACTTACTAAACATTTATTTTCAGGGACCACAGTTATAAAGCAAGAGAAACCAGCAGAACCTGTCAAAGGTAAGCTTGTAAATCTTTTCACTTGTAAGTAAGACGTTTTTTATGAATGACAGGGGAGAATAATTATTTATCCATTTTGCTGTCATGGATGTATAGTGTACAGACATACAGAACAATTTAAAGTTGGCAGGTCAGTACACCATACTTTGACTGCATTTTCCACTCAGTGACCATGAACTTATTGCAGAATTGTTCAGCAGACTCGGCAAACAAAAGAATAGCTGTGATCAGTGGCTAACATTCCCCTGACCACAACTAATTATCTAAAACGTGCCCCCTTCCTTTGCTTCTGCTGCTGCTTTCCTCTATGTCCTCCTCTTCCAGTGCCGCTGCAAGGTCCCCCACCACTCTGTCATCTCCCCCTCACTAAAAGCCAATCCTCCTTCTGCAGCACTCATACCCCTCATACAGCACTGTCAGATTATTCTCTTCGCCCCCTGCCAGCTGGAAAACCAATTACTTACTGTGTTCCTTAATAACTGGAGTGTAAACACTTCCCCCCAACAGGTCTATTAACCACTTCAGCCCCGAGCCTGTTTTTCAGATTCGGTGCTTACGAGACTAAAACAGTTTTTTTTGCTAGAAAATTATTTAAAACCCCCAAACATTATATATTTTTTTTCTAACACCCTAGAGAATAAAATGGCGGTCATTGCAATACTTTTTCTCACACCGTATTTGCGCAGCGGTCTTACAAGCGCACTTTTTTTGGAAAAAATTCACTTTCTTGAATTAAAAAATAAGACAACAATTAATTTTTGCCCAATTGTTTTATATATTGTGAAAGATGATGTTACGCCGAGTAAAATGATACCCAACATGTCACGCTTAAAAATTGCGCCCGCTCGTGGCATGGCGTCAAACTTTTACCCTTAAAAATCTCGATAGGCGACGTTTAAAAAATTCTACAGGTTGCATTTTTTGAGATGCAGAGGAGGTCTAGGGTTGGAATTATTGCTCTCGCTCTAACGATCGCGGCGATACCTCACTTGTGTGGTTTGAACACCGTTTTCATATGCGGGCGCTACTCGCGTATGCGTTTGCTTCTGCGCGCGAGCTCGTTGGGACGGGGCACTTTAAAAAAAAATTTTTTGGTTTTCGTTTTTATTTTTATTTATTTTATCATTTTTAACACTGAAAAAAAAAAAATTATCACTTTTATTCCTATTACAAGGAATGTAAACATCCCTTGTAATAGAAAAAAGCATGACAGGTCCTCTTATATATGAGATCTGGGGTCAAAAAGACCTCAGATCTCATATTCAGGCTTAAATGCAAAAAAAAAAAAAGTCACAATGTAAACAAATTAAATGTCTCTTTAAGACGCTGGGCGGAAATGACGTTTTGACGTCACTTCCGCCCAGCAGAGGTATGGGGACGGCTGAGGGACATTTTTTCCCTCAGTCGCATCCCCGGACAGCCAGCAAGATGACCCGATCGCCTCCGCCGCTACCGACGGCTACGGTAAGCGGCGGAGGGCGCGGGAGAGCGGCGGGAGGGGGGGCACCCTCTCCCGCCGCCGGTAACGGCGATCTCGCGGCGAATCCGCCACGATGACCGCCGTTATTGTTAACAGGACCGCCCCACGAAGAGATAGATATCTCGGTTGTGGCAGCAGCTGCTGCCGTTACCGAGATATCCATCTTCAAAAAAATGACGTCTTTGGACGTGGGGCTGGTCAGAAGTGGTTAATAAAAAATAACAAAAAAAAATTGAAAAAATCTAAAAAACATTGTATCCCATTTGACACCAATCGGATTGCCTGCAAAAAGATGCATGGAACACCTGTGCATCCCCATGCAGAAAAACATGTGCTATAGTATGCCTGTGAGAATGAGACCTAAGGACTCATTAATATGGGGGCTCTGGCACATACAGCATGATTTGCAATTTGTTTACATGACTGGAGTCACCTGAAGCGGCATGCAGGCACCTATGTTATCATACAATATTGTACAATATTGATATCAGTCCCTTTGGCCACTGTGACTTCAGAATTCTTATAAGGGGGTATTTTGATATCTTTAACCACTTCAATACCCAGCCATAGACAATTGACGGTCTGGGATGGGATTTACCATCCTAAGTGGCCGTCAATTGACGGCCTGGGTATTGCAGGCGAATATCTGGACGATGCCTGCAGCCAGAGGCATCATCCAGATATCCATCTCTTCAGCCGGCGATTCTGCACAAAGTAAGAACGATCATAGCGGCGGTTCCGCCGCTTGATCGTTCTTACAGGCCGCGGGAGGGGACATCCCCCCCCTCCCGCCGCCATCCGGTGCTTCTCCGGGCTTACCTGTACCTTCGGGGGCCCGGAGAACGAATCGTCGGCGGCGGCAGGAAGCATAGAGATGACTGGTGACCAGATGGTCACCAGTCATCTCTATGACCGTCGGAGGACCCGGGCGCGATCTGATGACGTCACGCCCGGGTCCCCGTATGTAAACAAAGCCGCGATTGCGGCTGTAAGTCACCATTCATGAGATCGGTGAATTTTTTTTCACCGATCTCATGGTTTCCAGCCTGGAGGTGAGATGTGAGGTCTTATTGACCCCACATCTCTCCATAAAGAGGACCTGTCACACACATTTCCTATTACAAGGGATGTTTACATTCCTTGTAATAGGAATAAAAGTGGGAAAAAAAAATAAAAATGAAAAAAAGTGGAAAAATAAATAAAATATAAGTAAAAAAAAAAAAAAAAAGATAAAAAAAAAATGAAAACGCCCCTGTCCCCGATAGCTCGCGTGCAGAAGCGAACGCACACGCAAGTCCCGCCGACATATGTAAACGCCGTTTAAACCACACATGTGAGGTATCGCCGCGTGCGTTAGAGTGCCAGCAACTAATCTAGCACTAGATCTCCTCTGTAAATCTAAACTGTAACCTGTAAAAAATAAATAAAGCGTTGCCTATGGAGATTTTTAAGTACCGAAGTTTGGTGCCATTCCATGAGTGTGCGCATAATTAAAGCGTGACATGTTGGGTCTCTATTTACTCGGTGTAACATAATCTTTCACATAATACAAAAAAATTGGGCTAACTTTAGTGTTTTGTTATGTTTTTAATTCATAAAACATTTTTTTTTACAAAAAAAAGCGTTTGAAAAATAATTGCGTAAATACCGTGCAAGATAAAACTTTGGAATGACCGTCATTTTATTCCCTAGGGTGTCTGCTAAAAAAACATATATAATGTTTGGGGGTACTGTGTAATTTTCTAGCAAAAGAATGATGATTATTACATGTAGGAGAGAAGTGTCAGAATAGGCCCGGTATGGAGGTGGTATAAAAGCCTAGTATTGAAGCGGTTAAGATTCTGCTTGCCAAATTGTGCCTGCAAGGCATGTCTTAATTTTAAATATTTATAAAAGTGTGTATGTGCTATATCATGTTGTTTATTCAGGTATTCAAATGTTTGCATAGTTCCATGTTCATACAACTGCTCTAATACAATCACACCTTTCTGTTTCCATCTGGATTTCCTCTCAGCTGTTCAAATGCTGGGTTGTTCCAGATGGGAATTTCCTGGGGAATATCCCTAAACCCTACTATTCCCTTAGCTTCTTTCCACACCACTTGTGCCATTTTGAACATGGGACATTTTTCCACTTCTCATGTTCTTTCCTGTCTTATCCATGTCTTTAACTGTTTTAACTGCCCTGCCAGGTAATATAAATATATATCTGGAAGTGCCATCCCTGCTTCAGTTTTCAATCGCTGTAATGTTGTTATTTTATGTTTGGATCTTCCATTAGCCATAAATTGTGTGTTTAACTTTTTAAATATAGATTTTAGTAAAAATACTGAAGAATGTGAGAATACATATAAACATTTGGGTAACACTACTGTCTTAATTAAATGTATTCTTCCTGTCACCTAAAGTGGCAATATGGTCTAGTATCAAATTGTGTTTAATTTGTTCCAATAGGAGATTTATATTCATTGCCAGCGATTCCTCTGGATCCAATGCAATCTGAATACACAAATATTTAAATTAATTCACTGTCTTCAACAAGGGAAATTGTTTGACGTTGCTCTGTATATCATGTCTATAAGGCATTTCTGATAAATGATTTTTAATCCTGAATATTTCCCAAACGTTTTTATTTTATTTCATTGCTTCCGTTAAGGAGTTTTGTGTGTCTCCCATATATATTATTTTATCATCCATATAAAGACCAATGACCTCCTTCCTATTTCCCATTACTATTCCTTTATTTTCCTCTGATTTCCTAAACCTCAAAACAAGCATCTCTATTGCTATAGCAAAAATATCGGGAGATATTGGACATCCCTGTCTTGTCCCACTCTCTAAACTTATCATAGATTACATTAATCCATTCATCAAAAGAGTTGAACATGATTGACTATAGGATATGACTATCCCTAAACTGCACAGTTTCTCCAGTGCTGAGAGTTCAGGTAGGAGGAGATTTCTACTGAAGCCTGTATACATGCCCCACATGTGTAATATCAATATCATGTAACCTGGCTAGTTTGGTGCAACAAGAAAATAGTCTCTACAGCATAAAAGACACAACTGAGCATGTGCAGGTCGGCTACCCTGCCTGTACTAGCTGGCGTTCCCCAGATAGACAGTGCAGGATGGGGAGGATCTGTGCATTCAAGATAAAACAGACTTTTTACACAATGCAGAGGATTAACCCCCTAAGTTCCACAGTGAGTATAACAAGCATGCTATGCTGCATATACAAACAGATTTTACTGTTGTGTGTTTAGTAATACTTTAAATTAGGACCTGCATTCCTAAAGGCTGTTTGAATGCATATCCAGCCGCATAAAAAAACTGCTCAGCATGCTGTACAGGCAAAAGAACCTGTGTGAATGCCCCAAGACCACACAATTGTGAAGTGAAAGGAAAATGATAAATGGTTTGAAAAAAGTTTTGCAAATAAATATCTGAAAAGTGTGGTGTGCATTTGTATGCAGCTCCCCTGAGTTAATACTTTGTAAAACCACCTTTCGCTGCAAGTACAGCTGCAAGTACAGCTGCAAGTCTTTTTGGTAATGTCTCTACCAGCTTTTTACATCTAGAGAGTGAAATGTTTGCTGATTCTTTGCAAAATAGCTCAAGCTCTGTCAAATTGGATGGAGGGCATCTGTGAACAGCAATATTCAAGTATTGCCACAGATTCTCAGTTGAATTTAGGTCTGGACTTTGACTGGGCCATTCTAAGACATGAATATGCTTTGATCTAAATCATTCCATTGTAGTTCTGGCTGTATGTTTAGTGTTGTTGTCCTGCTGGAAGGTGAACCTCCGCCCCCAGTCTCAAGTCTTTTGCAGACTCCATCCATCTTCCCATCAACTCTGACCAACTTCCCTGTCCCTGCTGAAGAAAAGCATCCCACAACATGATGCTACCACCACCATTTTTTACAGTGGGGATGGTGTGTTCAGATGTCCAGTGTTAGTTTTCCGGCCACATATAGCGTTTTGCTTTTAGGTCAAAAAATAAAATTTTGGTCTCATCTGACCAGAGCATTTTCTTCCACATGTTTGCTGTATCCCCCACATGGCTTCTTGCAAACTGTAAACAGGACTTTCTATAGCTTTCTTTCAACAATAGCTTTATTCTTGCCACTCTTCCATAAAGGCCAGGTTTGTGGAGTGCACGACTAATAGTTGTACTGTTGACAGATTTTCCCACCTGAGCTGTGGATCTCTGCAGCTCCTCCAGAGTTACCATGGGGCTCTTGGCTGCTTCTCTGATTAATGCTCTCCTTTCCCTAACTGTGACTTGTAGGTTTGTAGTTGTTCCATACTCTTTCCATTTTGGGATAATGATTTGAACAGTATTGCGTGAGATGTTCAAAGCTTGTGATATTTTTTTGTAACCCAACCTTGCCTTAAACTTCTCCACAGCTTTATCACTGAGCTGTCTGGTGTGTTTCTTGGCCTTCATAATGCTTGTTTACTAAGGTTCTCTAAAAAAAACTCACAGAGGACTTCACAGAACAGCTGCATGTATACTGAGATTCAATTACACACAGGGGGTTACTAATTAGGTGACTTCTGAAAGCAATTGGTTTCACTAGATTTTAGTTAGGGGTATCAGAGTAAAGTAAGATGAATACAAATGCACGCCACACTTTCCAGATATTTATTTGTAAAATATTTTGAAAAAGGGGGTATGAATACTTTTTCAAGTCACTGTAAAACCAGTCAGTATCTGGTGTAACAATTATCTGCCTCATGCAGTGCAGCACATCTCCTTTGGTTGTTGATTTTGGCTTGTGGAATGTTAGTCCATTCCTCTTCAATGGCTGCATGAAGTTTCTGGATTTTGGTAGGAACTGGAACACGCTGTTGTATACGCTGATCCAGAGCATCCCAAACATGCTCAATGGGTGACATGTCTGGTTGAGTATGTTTTCAGCTTCCAGGCATTGCATACAGATCCTTGCAACATGGGGCCGTGCATTATCATGCAGCAACATGAGGTGATGGTCGTGGATGAATGGCAAAACAATGGGCCTCAGCATCTTGTCACAGTATCTCTGTGCATTAAAAAAAGCCATCAATCAAATGCACTTGTATTTGTTGTCCACAGCATACCATGGGTCATTCAAACCACAGCATTAACATCAGCAAACTGCTCACACACACAATGCCACACATGCTGTCTGCCATCTGCACTGTATAGTAAAAAATGGGATTCATCTGTGAAGAGAACACCTTTCAAAAGTGCCAGACGCCATTGAATGTGAGCATTTGCCCACTCAGATCATTTATGATGACAAACTGCAGTCAGGTGGAAACCCCAATGATGACGACGAGTTTGCAGATGAGCTTTCCTGAGATGGTTTCTGACAGTTTGTGCAGAAATTCTTTGGTTATTCAAACCAATTGTTGCAGCAACTGTCGAATGGCTGGTCTCAGACAATCTTGGAAGTGAAGATGTTGGATGTGGAGGTCCTGGGCTGGTGTGGTTACACATGGTCTGCGGTTGTGAGGCTGATTGGATGTACTGCCAAGTTCTCTTAAATGCCTTTGGAGACGGCTCATGGTAGAGAAATTAATATTCAATTCAAGGGCAACAGCTCTGGTGGACATTCCTGCAGTTAGCATGCCAATTGCACGCTCCATCAAAACTTGCGACATCTGTTGCATTGTGCTTTGTGGTAAAACTGCACATTTTAGAGTGGCCTTTTATTGTGGCCAGCCTAAGGCACACCTGTGCAATAATAATGCTGTCTTATCAGCATCTTGATATGCCACACCTGTGAGGTGGATAAAATATCTCGGCAAAGGAGAAGTGCTCACTAACACAGATTTAGACAGATTTTTGAACAATATTTGAGAGAAATAGGCACACAAGTGTTGCGTTTATAATTTTTCTCAAGCCGCGTACACACGGCAGAGAACCTCGACGGGCAGAACACATCGTTCTGCCCGTCGAGGTTCTCTGCCGGCCGTCAGATTCGGTGACCCGCCCGTCGGGAATGGCAACCAGCCATTCATCCAGGCGGGCTGTCGAGCAAATGGAGAACATGCTCTCTATTTCTGCTCGACGGCATTCCCGACGGGTTCCGATGCGATCGGCGCAATTGAATTTCACCATCGCATCGTTACTTCAACTTAAAAATGGCGCCGGGGGTGTTCCCGCTGATTAACGCTGAAAAAATATGTTAATCAGCGGGAGTCGGAAATTCACGATCTTTTTCGGGCGTGACGCAGTGACTTTACGATGTTTCCGGAAGCGATACGCGGCGTAAAGATAAAGCAGCCCCCTAGTGGAATATTCTATGTTAAGTATAGGCGTCGTCATCGCGTCGGAAAAAAAAAATATTGCGTCGTTTGCGTAAAACTTTCATGAATGGGGATGTGACGTCATTGATGTTCACTCACAGAATTTGGAGCATGCGCACTGGGATGCATTGACACTCGACGCATGCGCAGTACGTTCGCCGCAGGATCGCGCTTAGTTTTAATAATACACGCCCCGTCCCCGCCCAATTTGAATTCCGCCGGCTCATTTGCGATGCGCTGCCGCAACTTTAGGAGCAAGTGCTTCATGAATAACAGCACTTGCTCCTAAAATTTCGGCAGAGTAACGTAAATGAGAAGCGTTACTCCAGAGCAAAGATGCTCTCATCTACCTGAATCTGGCCCATACAGTTGTGTGAAAAAAGTATTTTCCCTCCTTTTTTATTTTTTTAATTTTTTTGCATATTTGTCACACTTAAATGACTCAGATCATCAAACACGTTTTATTATTACACACAGATAACCCAAGTAAATGCAAAATGCAGCTTTTAAATCATGGTTTCATTTATTAGGGCACAAATATGTCCAAACCTGCCTAGCTTTATGTAAAAATGTAATTGCCCCCTAAACCTAATAACTGGTTGTGCCACTCTTGGCGGTAACAACCGCAATCAAGAGTTTGTGATAACTGGCAAAGAGTCTTTCACATTGTGGAGCAATTTCGGCTCACTCTTCTTTGCAGAATTGCAAAGACCTCACATGGAATATCCCACAAGTTTCAGTTTAGAAGTTGCTCTGACCCAGTTGTCTAGCCATTACAATTTGACCTTCGTCCAAGTCACGCAAATCTTTATAGTTGGCCATTTTTTCTACTCTTGACATCAACTCCTGTCACAATATGCTCACTTGCTGCCTAATATTTCCTACCCACGTTCATATATGTATCAGCCTTGAATAAATAAAATAAGAGAAAGGAATATTATGGGACAACATTTCAGAAAGAAATCAAGAACTGCAAAACTTGATTTTCTATCTATCTATCTATCTATCTATCTATCTATCTATCTATCTATCTATCTATCTATCTATCTATCTATCTATCTATCTATCTATCCAACCTAAGAAAACTAGGTCATTGGATGGTGCCGTACCGGTAGCAAGAAGGACGCACTTTTACTGGGCTCTGCTGGCTTGGATTGATTCCTAAGGCATCCACCGCTCAGCTCAGATTTTGGGGCACTAAATTATTTCTAACAGCCTCCCAGATACACCTAAACGCCTGGCTGCCAAAATCGGGACTCAAACAGAGCGGCATCAGCCACATCTAGGCTCCCGGCCTGCACCTTCCATCACAGCCCGGCCACCATCTTGGGCCTACGAAATCCTCGGATCCTCCGGGGTATACAGACAGGATCCCCACACAACATCAGGATCCCTCAGGTCAGTGTCCGGCCTATGCCCACAGATCCCCGCAAGTCTGGTACCTGAAAACTCCGGCTCCCCGTCTGCTCCTTCCTCCTCCGCGCCCGGCCGCCATCTTGAGGCCTACCCGGCTGGCGGGGCCCCCTACGGGCGCTGGCGGTGTTCCCGGAGCCCTATACTCTTCCTGGTCGGTGTCTGGCTTCCCCCGGGAGCTGGTGCTGGAGGTTTTGCATGCAATCGTGCTCCCGGCCGGCTCCGCCTGCCGCTGTCCGACCGCCATCTTGAGGCCTACGAGGCCTGCTGTCTGTCGGGGATCAGGGCCGCATTCCGCGGCTGCACATCGGGCCCCCCGTAGTTCCCCCAGTGGGGCCCCCAACGATCCGTGGGCAACGCTGAAGGGGATCAGGGCGCAGTCCTCTGTACACAGGACCTCAGCCACAGGGGTGTACGGGGCCATCTTGCTGCACCCAGGCCTAGCTGCAGTCTTCTCATCCTCCCAGACCGACGGATCGGGGGAGCAGTCCAGCCGTTTGGAGTCCCAGCCTGGGCATATGGTTAATCCGGCCTCTCAAAACAGCACTGGAACTGGTGTCACACAGTCCCCTGTTTAACAAACCATCACCTTCACTAGCTGTCTCAGGTATCTCCTACATCCTACAGCCGCTGCCAATTCTTTTACCTTGAGATCACCACTCGCTCTGCGGGGATACCTCTGCCACCGGTTGTCACATATAAGAGATGGCAGCAAATTCTTACTCTGATATAAAAATGTCAGCATGAGCTAGGAGACACAATCTCCACTAAGGGGGGTCGCTTGCGAGATGCAACACCACAGCGACTCTATGTAATAGATTCAGAGAGGAATGTAACATATTTACGGTGCCGAATCCCAGCAGAACCTCCATCATTCATCTATAACGCCTGAAAACTGCCATCACCCCCACAGTACACCTCTGTGCATGCCTGGAAACTACAGGACTCGAGGTCGCCGATCTAAACATACCCCAACCAACATCTTGCTCCGCTCCAAATCGAAAGGCAAGATGTCCCAGAATGGCTCCCATCCCTCGCCGCAGGCCTCTCCGACATTCTCGCATACTTCCCAAGGCGCAGCTCCGTATAAACAAGTTTGTGAACCATCTGCACAGCTCACGAAATCAGATCTGGATGCCAGTCTCACCATAATGTATGAAAAGCTAGCAAACAAGTTCCACTCAGAACTGAAAACATCCACTAGCACATTGCAGCAGGAGATAGCATCCTTGGGTGGTCGCACAGACTTGTTAGAAACAAAGCACGATGAGTTAGCATTAGCCCACAACAATCTAAGGAAGGATTATGAGTTGCTGGCGGAAAACTACTCCTATCTACAGGCTCACGTCGAGGACCTAGACAACAGAAATCGAAGGATTCATTTGAGAATACGCGGAGTTCCAGAATCGGTGACGGACCTGATGCCGGCTGTCTCAAAACTGTTTCATTCTCTTCTTCCTGACACCCCACCTCAATCCTTCACCTGCGACAGAATCCACAGGGCTCTCCGTCCTAAACCTCCTATAGACAAACCACCCCGCAACATTATCCTTTGTATGAAGGACTTTATCACCAAGGAGAATATATTAAGGGCCGCAAGGAACTCGCGCAATATCGAGTTTGAGGGCACAAAGATCCAACTATACCCTGACATCTCACAGGCCACCCTTGAGAGAAGACGCAAGATGAGGGAAGTAACATCGATCCTACAATCGGCCCTCATCAGATATAGATGGGGTTTTCCATTCAAACTAACCGTACCTCATAATGGAACTGTCTACTCTGTTGTCAATGTCGCAGAGGGCAAGGAGCTACTAATTAAATTGGGATTGCTTGATCCAGAGGCGTGCCTGAGACCACCTTCTACTCCACACCCATCTCCCATTTGGGCCACCCCGTCCTCAAGATACGATCAAAGAAGTATGAGATCAACTTTGAGATTCGCGAATCCGTAAAAGTTACTAGAAACTGATGGGTTCTCTAATTTTCTTTTTTTTTTCTCTCCTATCTATTCTTTTACTGACCCGCAAATGATACCTCGGCTCCACCTTAGACCCCTTCATTAAGGATTGTATTAATTTTTGGCTCCCCTATATAACATTTCACCCCCGAACATCCACACTCAACTTTCTACTATGTTTTGAACCTTCAATGCAATCAAGGGAAATGGCTCACATTCTAGTATTAACTGTTGCCCGTGGTCCTGGGCTTTGCTAAAGTAGGGGAGTCTTCTTAAGCATCTCCACTCTTTCTGGGGATTTCTGGTATGACTTCTCTCCTCCCCCCAGGGGAAAAGTTTTTTCTATCCCCCCACTACCGAGGTCAGTAAACTCAGGCAACTTGCACCGGACTGTTCCAGGAGTAGGAGAGGAGATGGGGGAGAGACGATATTTTTTTTATTTTCTTTGGTGTGTTTTTAGTTTCTTTTTTTTTGTTTGTTTCTCTCTCTCTCTTCTTATATTCTCCCCTTACCACCATGAGATAGCTCTCGCTACAAAAACACGGAGAGTGGCTATGTCTCTCCGCCTCCGCTAGATTGACCCCCCTCTCACTTTTGGAGTCTTAGTATGATTCTCACGGCACGCTTTTTTGTGCCTTTGGTCATACTTTCTGGGGTTTTTTTTGGCAGGACTCCAGAGGTGAGCTTTGGACTCACAGATCCAAAGGTTACTACTTTTTTGTCAAACCGTTCTCTTCAGTTTGACCCCTTTTTTTGGTTTACTCAATGTTCACAGTTTTATAACATGATTACAGTAGTTGCTTTATAATTACAGTAACACTGTTTGTACGGTTCATTTTATTGTGCTTTATTACACACAAGTTTTGCAGTAATAACAAAGGGCCAAATTCAGGTACACTTAAATTTGCGCTGCGTAATCAAAATACTCTACGCTGCCGTATTTTACCAGGCTCTACATCGAATTCTGGTAGATTTTTGCCCGTACGCTACGGCGGCGTAGTCTATTTCTCGCCGCGTAATCGAAATACGTGATTAGGGAGCTTGAAGCATTTAAATTAAGCGCGTCCCCACGGCGATCGAACTGCGCATGCTCCGTTCAGAAATTTCCCGCCGTGCATTGCGCTAAATCACGTCGTTACGTCATTTTTTGTTTGAGTAGCGTCGTTTACGAACATTCCTATTCCCGGACGACTTACATAAAAAATAATAAAAGACGTCGGAAAACGTAGAAATTTGACGCGGGAACGACGGCCATACTTAACATGGGCTGTCTAATATTAGAGCAGCAAAAAGCTGGTATAGTGTTACGCAAAAAAAAGATGACTAAAGATGCCGTAAGAGATTGCGATTGAAGATCGTAATTTCGGGGATCGCTGGCAAAAGCTCATTAGCATACCCCGACGCGGAAAACGACGGGAAGTCCACCCAGTGGCCGCAATTTTATTGCAGCGTAGATCCGAAGGCGTACAAACACGTAATCCAGTCGAATTGAAGCCTGCAGCCGTCTATTCATGGTTTGAGGTTTCAGACTAGCTAAAAAACGTGCGTAATTTGAAATTACTCCAGTCTAACACCAGTTAGACAGGAGTTACGGCTCTCTGAATCTGGCCCAAAGTGTTTAGTTATAGACTTGGCAAGTATTTCTCACCTAAGGTTAATGCTACACTATCATATGTTTCTTTATACTTAGTAGATACACGCAATGCGATTGCGGGTTTGTACTCTTGGTATACAACCTATCTGTCACAGTATCGCATTTCCACACCCCATGACACAGACAGTGCTAACCGCTATCACTATATGTCACCACTCAGAACTTTTATTTACACTATAAATGGAATTGAAGGTAATTTCCCATAATGCCAATGGCATAAACTCTCCCCAAAAAAGGAAAAAGGCCTTCCGTCATTATAAAAGATTGTGTGCCGACATAATATTAGTGCAGGAGACCCACTTCGCTGTATCTAAGCATCCCAAATTTTTTGACAAAGCTTATAGGCAATTCTATTTCACAACTTTTGATTCCAAAAAAAGAGGAACTGCCATCTTTATCAAAAAATCAGTTATGTTTGAAACCCATAGTGTCTTCAGAGACCCAGAAAATCGTTTTTTGATTATTAAGGGCTCTATAGGAGGACGTCTAGTCACAATAGCCTCGGTATATGCACCTAATGAAGCTCATGCAACATTTTTCTCAAAGTTTTTTGACACTTTAGATAAATACTCCTCCCCCCATTTGATTGTGGGAGGGGACTTTAATTTAGCTGCTCACTCATCCCTAGATAGAAGCAAAGTAGCACCTTCGTCCAAAGCCTTCCCTAAAACTTTAAATCGCATACTACACACCCACCAACTCATTGACACGTGGCAGGCTCACAACGTAGGTATCAAAAATTACACCTTTTACTCGCACCCTCATGATTGCTCTGCTAGATTAGATTACATCTTCTGCACCCCGATTCTAGTCGCTAATTCATCAAAGGCAGACATCCATTCTCGCCCCTGGTCAGATCACCAGATTGTATCCTTTACCACCTCTAAAATAGGCCTCGTTGACACCCCTCACAAATGGCGCATCAATGATGCTCTACTAACAGATTATCTGAATATCCAACAGCTAACATCCAAAATGGAGGAATACTTTTTTCTTAACTCCTCCCCTGACATTCTTCCCACGTCTCTTTGGATGGCCCACAAGGCGGTCATGAGAGGCCATCTTATTAAGTTGGCCTCGATTAAAAACAGGAATAAGCTGACTGATATAAAAACAATAACTAGAGACTGAGATAAACTATATCATAAATACAATCAGATGAGCCAAGATATGGAAAAACCTATTACTTTAGAAGATCTACAGGAGGCAGTGAAAAAAGGGAAAGGAGGCAAAGCACCAGGTGCAGACGGGTTTACTATACTTTATTATAGACTCTTCCTCCCAGACCTAGGTCCCTTTATGGTTAGAATGTTCAATGGACTAGGAGATACATGCTCTTTTCATACCGAAACTCTAAAAGCGGTAATAGCTGTTATACCCAAAGAAGGTAAGGACCCCTCTCAATGTGGAAGCTACAGGCCTATCTCTTTACTAAATGAGGACCTGAAGCTCTTTGCCAAAATTTTAGCAATACGCATACAACAATACATACCCGGGCTCATTCACAGAGATCAAGTGGGATTTGTGCAGATGCGTGAAGCCAGGGATAATACAATCAAGATTTTGAATCTTATCCATTTGGCTGACTCTTGCCGAACCCAGTGTGTCTTCCTCGGTACTGATGCAGAGAAGGATCAGAAGTAACTATACTCACCCAACGGCACAGGTTAGAGTAAATGGAATATTGTCCCCATCCTTCAAGCTCTCAAACGGGACAAGACAGGGTTGCCCGCTATCCCCCCTCTTATTTGCGTTATCGGTGGAACCATTACTAAGTAGAATTCGATCGAACCCAGATATTAAAGGACTGTCTTTTGGAGGTAATGAATATAAAATCCCCGCTTATGCGGATGACATGATGTATTCCTTAATAAACCCGATGGAATCCCTCCCTTAATTGCTAAATGAACCACAGTTATACGGTGACGTATCAAATTTTAAGATAAATTACGATAAATCTGAAGCAATGGGGGTGGGGATTCCGGAGGAGGAGATGCGGTCCCTGAAAACTAGGCATAGATTCAAATGGACCGACAAATCACTTACATATCTTGGCACTTCCATCCCGGCGGACCTGACACAGGTTTTCAGACTTAATTTTACACCATTATTGACGAAACCGCGGGTCCTCCTGGATGGATGGATGAAGGGGTTTCACTCGTGGTTTGGACGAGTTAATATAATTAAAATGAATATTTTACCAAAATTTCTGTACCTCTTCCAGACACTCCCCATCGCTATACCAAAATCCTTCTTCAAACAGACGCAAACTATGATCAACAAATTTATATGGGCCAATAAATGTCCAAGAATTAAGAATCACACATTATGTTTATCAAAACAAGATGGAGGCATATCGGCCCCAGATATCTTCAGATACTACCAGGCGGCTACTTTAATCCGCCTGATAGATTGGGGGAGACATGGCGGCGAGAAACTGTGGCTGGGCCTGGAACAAGCTCAATGTAGTAGCGTACTCCACCTGGCAGCGTGGTGTTACAGAGATTTGCCGTCATTAACTAAGAAACATCCACTGATAGGCCCAACACTGAAAGTGGCCTATGGGTTACTTATGAAAGGGACACTGTCCACTATGGACTCGCCACTTTTCCCAATTCTGGGGAACCCACAGTTCGCACCAGGGCTAAGGAAGGGACCTTTCAGTTGACTAATAGATCAGGGTTTGATACAGGCATCGCAGTTTATGAAAGAAGGCTCATGGCACACTACGCGGGAAATGGTAACAGGTGGGCTCCCTTATCGACTGGACATCTGGAGGGCATTACAGTTGAGGCACTTCTTGGACACTTTGAAACCCCCTATAAATTATGAGCGTAAACTTACAAGATTCGAAGGGTATTGTGGTGGGAGTGGAATGCTTCGGCACACCCTCTCAAGAATTAGCAAACTACTGAGCGCACTGACGGAGGATTTTCAAGTCCCCTTTTTTAGCAAGTGGGAGATGGAATTAGAAAGACCCTTTACAGAAGAACAAAAGAGTAAAATACTCCAGAACATATTTGAATCGTCAGTCTGTGTGAAAACACAGGAGATGAATTACAAGATCCTTTCTCAGTGGTATCGCACACCGGTAGTACTAAAAAGGTGTTACCCAGACACCTCGGATAGATGCTGGAGGTGCGGTAAGCAAGAAGGTACCTTACTACACATTCTGTGGCTGTGCCCAAAGGTTTTACATTTTTGGACAAGAGTCAAGGGAATAGTGCAGAAATTTAGTATAGAGAAATTACCAGATGAATGGCCCTTTTATCTATTACAAGATTCGGAGTTGTCGGCAAAATGCTATAGGAAATCTATGGTTTGTCACCTCTTAAATGCGGCTCGAGCCTGTATCCCAGGGATGTGGAAGCAGACACAATCGCCAACGGTAAAGATGTGGCTTAATAGAGTAGAAGATATGAATAGAATGGAGGACATGGTATGGACCTCCAGACAGAAACGTAAAGTATATCTTGAAACGTGGGCCGAATGGAATGAGTTTAGATACTCAGAACAAGGGAAGGCTTTGATAGATGCATATTAAGGGGGGGTCTGGCGGCCCTGTAGAGAGGGAGAGGGTGGATGAGAGAGGGGGTCGTTTTCCCATTAAACTTTTTTTTATTTTTTTGGGGAGGGGAGGGGGAGGGAATGTTAGGGCAGAGGGGGACATTACAGGGGCCGGTTTGGCTACCCCTCCCTGTAGGGGACATAGCGATCCCCTGGAGGTAGGGGGGCTTATCGGCTTGATGGGGCAAAGGGAAGGCACCCACAGATCCAAAGGTCCTCAGAGGTCTGGATAAGGTCTGTAGGACGAGAGGGAAACAAAATGATATGCTTGGGAAAGAGACATACTCTCCTTTTTTTTTGTTTGTTTAAAAAAAAAAAATGTGATTACGAAAGATGTGTCTATGATTTATGTGGGTGCCTTATTTTTGTTTTGATTTTTTTTTTTCTTCTATTTTATTGTCAAATGATGTAAGGAATGGCTTCCCTTTTGTATGTCACCGGGTATGCTCGAAAACAATAAAGGAAAAATGTAAACATAAATACAATCAATCCCCCTCCAATGATATATTAAAACATATCCAAGAGAAACGTATGGACCTAGACACTTGTAACGGTTACCACCGCTTACAACCTTCCATCCATCCACGACAAGCTTATCCGACACACCAACAACCAGGCAGACATGATCCATTCCATTTCCCAGAATAAACGAGACAGCGCTCCGTTCTCTAGTTTCCAAAATGTATGAATATCTTTATTGGTTCTTAGCTTGCTTATATCCAGTACAACATAATGCAGTTAATCACAGGACAATGTAATCTCCACCCCCCTATTCACTCACTGAGGATAATTCTTTAATTGGTAGCTAGACATGATGGCACCGTATTATCAATAGGGTTCAATTAACCTTGAATAGTAACACAGACATCTAGTTGAATAAGTTCTCTATACAGCTTTGTCACACAATGGCAGTGAGAGTGGGTGTCTTTACATTGAATAGCCAACACCTTAGGATATTTCAATAGCCTATTATACAAAAGGTATGACTCACTGGCTGACCTGGTCATGTCATCATGACTCCTTGTGATATCTCAGTCCTGCAATATGAAGTATTATTAATGTCCCATCTCATGTAATATGAATTATGATTCACTATTAGCCACCTTATACCCAAAAGGGCACAGGGTGGATTTCGACCCAAGAGTTTTTGGTGCTGCTGGCACAAGAGTATCTCTCATCCTTCCAACGTCTCTGGGTGTCACGGGCCATTCTGTTACATCTCTCCCCTTTCGGTGGGAGACGGACACAGGAGGGAACCCCAAACGGGTTGACTCCGAAGTCCGTCAGTAGTTCCCGTCCTCCAATGCTGGTATCCATACTGTACCCCAAATAAATGGCTCCAAACTGAGCATTACTCCCCCCGCCAACCTCCGCCTCTGCTGTTGCTGTTGGGGGTCTGGACCAACTGCCCCCCCTTCCTGGGGTCTACCAGTGGAGACTGAAGTTCCATCCACTGGTGTTAGGTGAAAACCCCCCGGTGCTTGCAAAGCAAAGCAGACATCCTCCTGTCCCAGTCCTGTACCATTTTCCGTTGTTGTACCAGTGGAGACTGAAGTCCCATCCACTACTCCAGGAACCCCCTCTTCTGTTAGTGAGGAGCAGAGGCCTATGACACTCTGCTCTGTTGCCAGCTCTCCCGCTGGGTTGCTGTGAGTGGAGACCACAGTCCCATCCACTACCACAGTGTCCCCCTCTTCCATTAGTGGAGAGCAGAGGTTTGGGGTACCCTGCTCTGTTGCCAGTGATTCAGCTGGGGGTAAAAGCTTTACCACCTCAGCTTGTTGCTGGAGAGGGGGGTCAACCGCCCCGGCTCCCTGGAACTCCACACCATCCTCTTCGGCTTTAGGGATGAAAATCTCAATTTTTTTCACTGCCGATTCATCAGCCAGGAGTTCACAGTTGTCATCTGAACTTTCCTCATAGTCCCAGGCAATGGGAGCCCCACCCTGCTGCTGAGCCGAGTCTAGCAGCTGTCTGTAGGCGACCTCCAGCTCCCATTCCCGAATGGCCAAAAATTCCAAATCTTACTGTGACCAGTGGCCTCCCGAGATATTTAATTTCTCCTCTCTGTGCTCCATTATGTCCTCCAAGCGCCACTCCCGATCATCCCCAAAGTCGGGATCACTGGACATCCTCCAATATAATAATCCCAGGCCATCATAGTCATAGCCTTCTGTGGGGCTGTCATCTGCTGGCCACGGGCACTCTTGGGCTACATACCACCAGAGGGCTCTGTAGCTCTCATCCAGCTGCATCTCTGCCCGGATCAGCCTGCTTAACTCCGCTATCCACTCCTGCTTCGGTTGTTTCCCCAACAACGGCATTCGTACGTCATACTGCGGCCAGTACCTTGCATAGATGGAGGGCAGGACCTTTCCTTGGTGTTGCTGCTCCTGAGCTAACGCTTCCTTCCAGAGTTGGCACCGAATAACATCCGACCATCCCAACAGGACCTCCTCTGATACTGGTCCTCTATGCTGTATCCGCATCTCTTGTAACCTCCTTTGGAATTCCTCTTTCATGGAGACTGGTATCTGCACCTCTCCTCTCTCTTCAGCTGCTGCAGCACTTCTTCGCTGTTGCAAGGTGGCATCCACAGCCGCTATAACCCGGTCTATGATCTCCGGCGGAGGATTAGGACCATATTGTGCCAGTCCATGTTTAACAGCCCGATCAAAAAATTCTTCCTCGGGTGTCCTGTCTGTTACGCTGGGCCTCTTAGCTCTATTCATTTCGACAAGTTCTGCGATAATGTCCCTTTTCTTACGGTTGCTGGCCGGTCTGCCCCGGCTCTCCAGTAAGTCCATGAGGGAAGAGAGCTTCATCCGTTCATACAGCGTCTCCATTGTCCTGTGTCCTTGTAGCCGTCCTTCTGGAGATGGAATCATCCCACTGCTGTGCCACCAATGTAACGGTTACCACCGCTTACAACCTCCCATCCATCCACGACAAGCTTATCCGACACACCAACAACCAGGCAGACATGATCCATTCAATTTCCCAGAATAAACGAGACAGCGCTCCGTTCTCTAGTTTCCAAAATGTATGAATATCTTTATTGGTTCTCAGCTTGCTTATATCCAGTACAACATAATGCAGTTAATCACAGGACAATGTAATCTCCACCCCCCTATTCACTCACTGAGGATAATTCTTTAATTGGTAGCTAGACATGATGGCACCGTATTATCAATAGGGTTCAATTAACCTTGAATAGTAACACAGACATCTAGTTGAATAAGTTCTCTATACAGCTTTGTCACACAATGGCAGTGAGAGTGGGTGTCTTTACATTGAATAGCCAACACCTTAGGATATTTCAATAGCCTATTATACAAAAGGTATGACTCACTGGCTGACCTGGTCATGTCATCATGACTCCTTGTGATATCTCAGTTCTGCAATATGAAGTATTATTAATGTCCCATCTCATGTAATATGAATTATGATTCACTATTAGCCACCCTATACCCAAAAGGGCACAGGGTGGATTTCGACCCAAGAGTTTTTGGTGCTGCTGGCACAAGAGTATCTCTCATCCTTCCAACGTCTCTGGGTGTCACGGGCCATTCTGTTACAACACTCTACTAACCTCAGATACAGAAAAAGCCCTTAGATGGTCTAAAGCTAGGTTCCTTTTACATCCTCCATGTTTGCCAGGAAACTAAACCAATCCACAAAACCCCCCCATACCTATAAACTGAGAAACTCTGCAGGCAACCTAATTTCCCATCCTAAAGAAGTCATGGAGGTCTTTTTGAAATTTTATAAAAAACTTCTGTCATCTCCACAAAACACACCGAAGCCATCCTCGACGCAATGGCTTGATAAAATCCTGCTTCCCTCCCTATCAACCCAACAAAAAGATGCCTTGAATGCACCCTGCTCTGAAACAGAAATAGGTAAGATCATAAATTCTTTAAAGACCTCCACAGCCCCCGGTCCCGGCGGCTTTTCCTTATCCTACTATAAAAAGTTTGCACCAGTATTAATTCCCCACCTTATGAATTTGTTCAACCACATCTTAAAAGGCAATCAATTCCCTTCTGAAATGCTCCTTGCGAATATGTCTCTCCTTCCCAAACCAAACAAAGATCATTCAACCCCCCAGAACTTTCGTCCGATCTAAGTTATAGACAATGACCTAAAAAATGTTGGCAAAATATTAGCAGACAGATTGGCCTCAGTCATCTCACCCCTTATCCACCCTGATCAATCAGGTTTTATCCCAGACAGGCAAATTACAGATAATATAAGATTAGCAACAAACATCATTCAAGATTCCAACCTTCATGCTAGATCCACTCTTCTACTTAGTCTAGATATTCATAAAGCTTTTGATAGCGTTAGGTGGTCCTACTTAAACTCACTACTCCCCAGATATGGTATAGGTGATGAATTTCTACATGGATTTAAAGCATTATACCACGACCCACATACCCGGATCAAGCTCCCCGGCCATAACTCAGAATTTTTCCCATTAAGTAAGGGCACAAGACAGGGCTGCCCCTTATCCCCTCTTCTGTTTGCCCTAGCTATCGAGCCCCTCGCTTGTGCCATCCGCAGTAATTCCGACATCAAAGGGTACACAAAAGGCTTGAAAGAATTTAAATTAAGCCTCTACGCGGACGACGTCCTCTTATTCCTTACTGATCCGCTAATTTTGCTACCAATCCTAATCGAGACGTTAGATATGTTTCACGACCTC
This sequence comes from Rana kukunoris, assembly GCA_029574335.1. Taxonomy (NCBI): domain Eukaryota; kingdom Metazoa; phylum Chordata; class Amphibia; order Anura; family Ranidae; genus Rana; species Rana kukunoris. Next base: position 325,980,249 of record CM056052.1, on the reverse strand, counting down.
TCAGGTTTAAGCATAAATCTATCTAAATGTTCTGCCCTCCCAATCAATTGCTCCCCTGATTTGACTGCCTTATTAAAAGAGAAATTTTCCTTTCAATGGAGTTTAGATTCCTTTCGTTATTTGGGCATCCATATCACCCCGTCCTACAAAACCCTATACCACAAAAATTACCCTAGATTACTCCAAAATATCAGAGACTTGCTCAAATCCTGGTCAGCATTCCATATATCTTTTATGGGTAGGATAGTTGCCACCAAGATGGTTATATTACCAAAACTACTGTTCTTCTTTAGATCACTCCCTATCCTGGTACCTAAAAGCACCCTAGACTCTGTACAGAGAGATATAAATAAGTTCATATGGCAAAATAAAAAACCCAGATTTGGTTATGCACTAATGTTTAGACCTCAATTGAAGTGCGGGTTGGGTATACCCAACCTATGGCTATACTATCTCTCAGCCAGGTATACACAACTCGCACAATGGTATGCACCCTCTAATCATATCCCGTGGCTAGAATTTGAGGAACAGTCTGTCCTACTGTTCCACCTCCAAGGCCTTCTATGGTCCAAATCTATTAAAACACAAAGAATGGGCAGCCTCAACAGAGTGGTACATCAGAATCTACTATTGTGGCACAGACATAAACATAAATTTAATGTATCCTCAGAAATCCCCCCCCTAGCTTCCTTCCTGGGGGACCCCCTATTTCCCCCCCCTGACCTACACTCTAACCAATACTCTGTTTGACAACTCTTCAATCTATCTAACCTAAAAGCATTCACTAAAAACAATACTTTTCGCACATTCTTAGATTTACAATCATAATATAAACTTAAAGATACTGATCTCTCAGACTACAATAATATCAAACTATTCTATCAAAAAAACTTTTCTCTTAACCTCCAAACCCCCTTCACAATATTTGAAAAAATTTGTCTTACTTCACCGCGAGACAGGGGCTTGGTATCTAGAATTTACAGAAACCTAAATGAACACAATTTACCAGACAAAACACGCCAAATGTTGCGAAGGGAGTCAGATCTTGATGAATCCTTCTCCACAGAACAATGGGACTGCATGGCAAATAACCTAAGAAAATGCACCAAAACAGCCTTTATTAGGGAATCTACTATAAAACTTCAAAATAGATGGTACCTCACCCCTGACAGAATGAACTCATTCTATCCTGAAATCTCTCCCTTGTGTTTCAGAGGTTGCCCAGTACAGGGTTCCCTCATACACACCTTCTGGGACTGCACACACCTCAGAAATATATGGCAACAACTCAGTATCAAAATAGAACTGATAACAGGTAGAAGAATAGAACTAACACCTAAATTGTGTCTCCTTTTTCATCCTATCCCTGACATTCCTATAGCCCACACTAGGCTAATACACACCTTGTTCACATCAATACACTGGGCTATAGCTCTCAACTGGCGTTCCGCTATTGTGCCATGGTCCCAAATTATGGATCGTATGTTGTCCATCAAACTAGCAGAACACATTCACCACACCTTATATGATACTATGGACATATACGATCAGAAATGGAAACCGTGGGACCTATCTCTGTTAATTCATTGAATTAAGATGTGAGTCTGTTATCTTCCCCCCCTTTTTTTTTTTCTCTACTGGCCATTAAACTAATTCGTTAGACCATTTTGTCACTGTATATTGCTACTGAATGACCTTTTATACTTACCAGGACCTATTTTTTCTCCTCTTGATTTACTGCTATTTTTATGTTTCACAGATGCTTATTGCTGATATATATACAGTAAATATGTACATATATATGTTTTGTACTTCATAACTGTATTGAGACTTATTTTTCAATAAACCGTTTGTAAACAAAAAAGAAAACTAGGTCATTATACAGTATATACAATCACACTATGAATTAATTTCTAATTACATTAATCTATTCCTTTTTAGACAAAAAAGAGAAAGAGAAGGAGGTCACATTGCCAAAGAAAGGTAAATTTTACAATGTTACTTCATTTTACTGTCTATTTTATGTATTTCAACACAGTAAGTATAATATAATTTTTTTGCAGAAAAATTCTGTTTTTACTGTATTTAAAAAAATCACATGACCACACTTTATTGCTATACACCCATTATTTATTTTTAGAAACCCCAGTTAAAAAGCAAGAAAAACAAGCAGAACCTAAGAAAGGTAAGTGTCTTTTCTGTTGTTGAGTTAAAGAAGTTACATATGTAGGCTTGAGGAACATTACTGTATAGGTAACACTGTAATGGGAAAAAGTCAATATACATGATAGAAAACACGACTGCAAAAAAATCAAATCAACTAAACATTACATGAATTTGTTTTCTAGAGCAAATAGAGGAAAGACCAGAAAAGGAAACCAAAGTGCCAAAGACAGGTAGATACAATAAGTTTTGTTTTTACAGTGTTTTCCATATTTTATTGTAAGAACAGGAAGGGTCATAAATCAAAGAGTACCAATTAACAGATGTTATATATTTTGTGTTGCTATTTATTTATTAGAAATACTTAAGCACTAGTAAAGAAATTGAATTAATAGCAAGACAGGGAAAAGTGATAACATTTCCACATATATCATATATTTTACTTAAAGGGGTTGTAAACCCTCATGTTTTTTCACCTTAATGCATCCTATGGTGAAAAAACTTCAGACAGTGACTGGCCCCCTTACTCACCTTATTCCTGTAATTCCCTGGGCAGTGACACACTTTTTCTCTCTGCTTGCTGTTCTCGGCTCTTGATTGAATAGATTGATAGCAGCGCAGCCATTGGCTCCAACTGCTGTCAATCAAATCCAATATGCGGGCGCCAGGGGGCGGGTCGAGTCCTACATTCTGCTTCTATGGACGCAAATGCTGGATTCGGGAGCGTGCCTGCAAGGTAACCCCCGGGAGAGCGCTTCTCCTAGGGGGTTATATGATGTGGGGATGAGCCATGAGAGCCGCCGAGGGATCCCAGAAGAAGATGATCGGGCCACACTGTGCAACACGAACTGCACAGTGGAGGTAAGTATAAGTATGTTATTTAAAAAAAATTGCTTTACAATCACTTTAGCAATGTGGATATAATTACTTTTGATTGTCATGATAATCTCTGTTCATGCTGTGTTTCCAGAAAAGCCATAGTCACATCTGATTGTTGCTAAATAATCTATTTTCAGAGATCTCACAGAAAAAACAAGATAAACCAGCAGAACCTAAAACAGGTAAACTTGCATCATTTCCAACGTAAAACTCTTAGACCACTTTCACACTGAGGCTGTTTTCAGGTGTTTTAGTCCTAGAAATAGCAGCTGTAAAGAGCTCACAAAATGCCTCTGCCCATTGCAATGAATGTGCAGTGCTTCCGAAGAGCCCAACAAGGTGTTTTTAACCCCTTGTTTGGACATTAGTGGGGGTTAAAAGCACCCCGTTAGCAGTAAACCCCCCCCCCCCCCGAGAAGCACAGCTAAAACAGGCAGCGCTTAGATGTCAATGTGGCCGTGGCCGCAATGTGAAAGTAGCCTTACTGTGAACAAATTAATTCAATGAATTATGTTCTATTCTGTTCAAAGTATTATTTCAGAAATATGCCCTCCATATAAAGCAGGCATAAAGGTTATATTAAAATAGTTTATTGTGTGTGCAAATATCTCTACCCAAAGGAGTTTGTGACTTTTAGAAACACCTATGAAAAAAACATGACAGGCCACAAAAAATAAATAAGTACATAAATAAATAAATAACCACCCAAACAATGCTTTATGGACTTCTAGCACACTTTTGCTAGCTAATTGCGAATGAGGAAATAGTATGTTGAGAGCACATGCTTTTACTGAAATGCAATTAAAATAACAGACTCATTGGTACAATACAATTACCTTTCACATATTACATAGATGAAAGTGCACAAGGTCAAAAGCACTCTGCTCTAACCAGATGAGAAATGCCTATATCCAAAGGAGACCCCTGTACATTATACCCCTACCAATTCACCAAAAAAAGGGTCAAAAATAGTCAAAATGACAGGAGACACTTTGGGACAAGTCCTTTATTAAAAAAAAATGTCCCGCAATGTAAATCCATTTTTGATGACAGAGCGCGGTGGACCAAAAAAAAAAAAGAAAAAACAACAACTCCACCTCCATGGGCGGCTCCCACCGACTGACGCTTCTTTGCGATGACAGCTGTTATATAGCTGAAGGCGAGGCCATCCAGTGATGTAAATAGGTGACTCCTCCCCCTCTGACACATGTGACATAAGAGAGGAAGGTGGGATCAACCCTTTACGTCAGTGGATTGCCCTTCCCTGAAAATGGTCAGCCAAGGAATGCGTGCAAAGACTGTATATTGACTATATGACTGCCGATGCTTTTTGATTTGCTAGATTGGGCAATGAAGATCTATGTATTTTTCTTAGCTCTCAGCAAGCTAAGGTGAGTACTCTGTGCTACTGGTGAGGCTCTGACTAAGGTGATTCGGTAACAGAGGCGGGTAAATAAGAGGTAGGAACTAAATAATGCAGTGATACATACCTTTATTAAGTATTACACATAAAAATGGACGATAAGTATTGAACTTACAAGTGTGGATACAGTGGGTGGGTACAGTGGGTAAAAAGATCAGTGTCAGAGTCCTGTGATGTGTCTAGTTTAAAGTCTGTGCAGCCACCACTGTGAGCAGGAAAATGGATCACACTGCAGACACTCCAGAAATGCCGGTATAAGGATTAGACACCACTGCTAAGGCATAAAAGCAGGCCACTCTCACACTTGTCAGCTTGCAAAGCACCCTGGGAATGAGTTTTTGGAGAAAGGGCTTTGTCAGGCAATACTTCCTGTCGGTTTTTTGTATGTTATTTTATTAAAGTTTTTTTCATAGCTGGAGGAAGTGGTTTATAATGAGGTCACCAAGCACCTTGGGTTAACATTTTTTTTATTATTTACATTATGACTAAGCTGCATGGGTGCTTGTGAACTGTAAGTATAGTACAAGGAAACTATTAAATGCAATTAATCATATGTATTAAATTACTATTAACATAAATCTCAATAATAAAACAAAAAGTACCAGTAAATATAAATATAGCAGTATCTAGCATTAAAGTTGGTTTAAATTGTTTTTTATAATATACATAATTGAACATATTCTTTTTTTTTTTAGATGAAAAAGAAGAAAAACAAGTAAAAGAGCACAAAGAGCCAAAGAAGGGTAGATATTGTAATTTTATATGACATTTTATGCTGTGTAATCAAATGCACATTAGTTTGTATTTTATTTTGTAGTTTATTATTCTTTGTTTTAATATTGCTGGTCAAAAGCACTTGAAAATACATATTTATTTCTGACAGTTAATGCTTTTCTGTTATTGTTATTGCATTCAAATATGTATATAATGCTTTTAAAGCTGACATAAGGTACACAGTTGACTTGATCCACTGAGAGGCTCTAATTTTCATCCTGGTAATCATCTAATTCAAATGCTCCAATGGCTAAATCTCTGCAGTTGCCACTATACATGTTTTATAACCATATATAAATCAGAATTTACTAAAAACGTATTTTTGCATTTCATGAATCAGTCACCACCCTGTCCTTGTACCCACAGTACGCGTATGCGCACATCTGTACTAACTCATTATGCCTTTGGCTTGCAAGTTTTTTTCTTCTTTTTTTTTTTTTCTGAGATTTACAACCTCTTTAAGAGACATGTCTAGTTCTGTTGAGTATTATGCAAAGCCCAATGAATGTAACTAAATGTGATTATATATGTTAATAATCTCCTAAATTGAAGTGATGGTGTATAGAATAGTAAAAGACTAACACAAAGCAGTATGCCTAGCTGTTTCATTATATCTCACCAATAAAATACTTATTGCAGAGACTCCAGTGAAAATACAAGAACAAACAGAGCCAAAGAAAGGTAATCTTCAGAACCTGCCAATGTAACAAACAAACTATATTAATATTTACACATATTCCACCGTTTTTGTGGCTACACCCGATCGTTTATACTCCCCCTCATCCTTTTTTGTAAGTTCCTCTATGCACTGGTCTCACTTGTTGGCTCGCCGCTGGGCTCCCATTCAGTGGTGTCCGTTTGGTTGTCCCCCCCGCTCTTGGTGTTATCCCAGAGACTTTTCCTGCAAGAATAGACGATTCTTAAACCTTGTGGTGCATTTTCATAAACTTTTTTGTATCATTCCTTGTTTTCTTTTTTTTTCTTTTCTCTTCCCCTCCCCCAGTTTCATTTCTTGCACCACATCTGGTTTACAAGAGTTTTGGATGGTAAAGTCCTTTTAGTCGGGTAGTGTGTGTACCTGACTGAGTTTTGATACTCTCCGTTGTCGGGATCGTCTCTTCCCTCCCGACCCCATTACATCTCGCTGGTTTTGTTTTATTATTTATTTATTTTTGCTGCTGTGTTTTTGCTTTAAAATGCAGAATGTTCATTTTATACATTATGTTTCTCGTCACTCATGTTGTTGTAGCCTTACACTTTCCTGACAATTCTCCTTTATGTGTGAGCTTTGAAGTTATAATTAGGCCCTGTGTCAATCTCTGCATTGCCATGTTGTGTGAGCTTACTGTACTTACTTCTGTTTCACTATGGGCATTAAACTAATTTCCCATAATGTTAGGGGGTTTAATTCCCCTCAAAAATGGAAAAAGGCCTTTTTGGCCTATAAACGCCTCCAGGCGGATATTATCCTTATACAGGAGACCCATTTTTCTGTTGGTAGCCATCCGGCCTATTTTGATAAAACCTATGGCCCGGGTTATTTTACAATGTTTGGGGCTAAATCCCGAGGGGTGGCAATATTCATCAAAAAGAGTTTAATGTTTGATGTTGAGAATGTATACAAGGATCCTGAGAGTAGATTCATAATCTTTTAGGGCTTTTTACAGGGCAAGAAATTTACAATAGCCAATGTTTATGCTCCCAATGGCTCTCAAGCTACTTTTTTTAAGATTTTTTTCCAGGATTTAGATAACAATAGCTCGCCCTATTTGCTTTTGGGGGAGGCTTTAATTTAGTGGCACACTCCACTCTGGATAGAAGTAAGGCAGGTAGTGCTTCCAATGCTTTTCCTAAAACTTTAAAATATTTATTGCACCAACACAACCTAGTGGACTCGTGGAGGGCGCATAACGTAGGTGACAGAGAGTATACCTTTTACTCCCACCCCCACGATATCTACTCCAGGTTGGACTATTTGTTTTGTTCCCCGATTCTCCTGGCTAACTCTACTGCGGCAGCCATTCATCCGTGCCCTTGGTCTGACCACCAGCTGGTTACATTGGACATCTCATATATAGGTCTTAAGCCTTCGGTGGCCGACTGGAGGCTTAATGAATCATTGCTTTCTGACTCCATCCTGGTCACTCAGTTTGCGGAGCGCATGGCGGAGTACTTTTCTATCAAGGACACGGGTGATGTCTTCCCTTCAATCTTGTGGGCCGCCCACAAGGCGGTTATGACAGGGCACTTTATCCAAATGGCTGCCGAACGCAAGAAACAGAAGCTTATAGATATCACTAGACTTACAGCAGAACTAGATAAATTGTATCATTTACATTCCCACTCTCAGTCCCCGGATCTTCTCTTGCAGATTAACAACACCAGGCTTGAGTTAGATAAAATCCTTTCTGAGCAAACCGAAAAGTCCCTGAGATGGTCCAAAGCCCGATTCCTGTTGCACAGTAATGCGGCCTCTACCATGTTTGCCAGGAAACTCAACCAGTCGCTTCAATCTCCCCACTCCTATAAATTGAGGAACTTGCGTGGGAACGTGGTCTCCCACCCGACTAAGGTGATACAAATCTTTCCTACTCGAACCTTCTCTCCCCGCCCTCCTCCCCCCCTGACCCGGTGCTCAAATCTTGGCTTGATGATATTCCTCTCCCCGCCCTTACCCCAGAACAGCGGTTAATTCTTAATGCTGACTGCTCGGATTTGGAGATTCTGGAGGTCATTAAATCATTGAAATCATCCAAAACCTCAGGCCCGGATGGGTACTCGGCCCCGTACCTCAAGAAATTTAAAGCTAGTCTTATTCCCCGTCTTAGAGCCCTTTTCAATCACGTACTGAAAGGAAATCACTTTCCTGAGGACATGCTGCTTGCCAACATGTCCCTAATCCCCAAACCCAACAAGGATCACTCCCTTCCCCAAAATGTTACACCGATTTCGGTAATGAACACTGAGTTAAAGATCTTTGGTCGTGTTTTGGCCAATAGACTTTCAAATATTATCCCCACTTTGATTTCCCCGATCAGACAGGCTTTATCCCTTCCCGCCAGATCACTGATAATATTAGGCTTGCCTCTAATTTCATCTCTGATGCTGACTTACGCTCCCGAAAAGTATTACTCCTTAGTCTTGATATCCATAAGGCTTTTGACAGTGTCCTGTGGCCTTACCTTGAACTCACACTAGCTAAATTTGGTTTTTCGGGGGCTTTTGTCCAGGGCTTCAGAGCTCTCTATAATTGTCCCCGCACCCGGATTAGACTTCCAGGCTGTAACTCGTATTACTTTCAACTAGGCAGAGGCACGAGACAAGGATGCCCCTTGTCTCCTCTTTTGTTCACCCTGGCTATAGAGCCTTTGGCACGTTCAATCAGCCTAAACCCTAACATTAAAGGTTATTCTCAGGGAGATCGGAAATTCAAATTGAGTCTATATGCGCATGATGTCCTCTTATTTTTAACAGACCCCATTGTTTTCATCTCGAATCTTATTTCCACTTTGAGAACCCTTCATGAAGTTTCAGGTCTGGGAGTTAATCTCGCCAAATGTTCTGCCCTCCCGATTAATGTCCCCCAGAATATCATTACCTCCCTCCAATCTAACTTCCATTTGGTCATTGAACCACAGATATTGTCATATTTAGGGATTAAATTACCCCCCTCGCTTCATAAAATGTTTTTGGCAAATTACCCCCCTGTTTTTTCACACATCAGACGGTTGCTAGTTACATGGAGCCCCTATCGTATCTCCTTTTTGGGTAGGGTTCAAGCGGTAAAAATGTCTGTCCTCCCTAAGCTCTTATTTTTATTTAGAGCCCTCCCCAATTATTTGCCCCGTCGTACAATTGATTTGTTACAACGCGATGTGAACAATTTTGTCTGGAATAATAAGAAACCCACGTTAGGTAAATTATTTTGATTTCCGATCTCTGATTCAGGGGGTGTCTTGAGAAGGGAACTCATTTTCAAATTTTTTGGAGCTGTGCTGCCCTTCAGGAACTTTGGCAGAGGGTCACAGATAAAGTGGTTGCGATTACGGGGGTTAATACTGTTATAACGCACCAAATGTGTTTGTTTTTTGCTGACATTCCTGGCTCTACCCCCCCCTGAACAGAAGCTGGTACATACTCTTTTTAGTGCAGTCCACTGGTCCATCGCCCTGTTCTGGCGCACACCTGGTGTCTCCTGGGACCAGGCACTTAAGCGTATGGCAGCCATTCAGGTCATGGAAAAGATCTACTATACCATTATGGATACTGTGCAAATCTACGATCTGAAGTGGAATACTTGGCCCTCCTGATCTTTGTTTTTTTGGGTTGGCCATTTTTTCCCCTGCCCTTTCCCCCTGGAGTGACTCTTAGGCTACCGAACCATTCGGTGGATCCACGCATCCTGTTATCCTGCTCTTTAGGTTCTCTACAGCATTTAGTGCTATTTATTTTCCTGGTTATCTTTTTTTTATGTTTTTTGCTTTTTTTTCTCTCTCTCCTCCTTTATATTTCTCAGAAATTTTGTGGACAAGACAGATTTTTTTTTTTTTATACCAGGGTATCCGGTTTCTAGGGAAGGACCTTTTTTACCCATCCTGTGCTGTCCGGTGCCCTCTGTGGCTGACACTTTATGATACTTTTATTGTCTGTAACTCTGTTATAACTTTTTGTCTCTGAGGTGTATTTAATATCTGCCTTCTGTCGGTATGTACTTGTTCTTTACTTCCCCAAAAAACGTTTGTATTAAAAAAATAAAGAATAAAAAAAATATTTACACATATTATACATACATGGGCAGACTGACAACTCATGGGGCCCCCAGGCGATAGGAGATTATGGGGCCCCCAGAAAATAGGAGATTTTGGAGCCCCCAGGCAATAGATTATGGGGCCACACAGTATATACACACACACACACATACAGTATACATACACAGTATACATACACACAGAATACACATACACACTGAAAAGGTACCGGAAAGGCGTGGCAGCTATAATCTTGGGATTTAAAAAAAAAAAGATTTTTACATACTGTCCCTGGTTTTACTGAGGCTGGCAACCCTGATGGGGCCCCCTAGTGGTATGGGGCCCTCGGGCAGTGCCCGAATAGTCAGTCCACCCCTGTATACATAGATAACACCAAGAAACTAAGTACATGGCAACTTTTATCATTATATTGCAGCATAAGTTTATAGAATTCTTAGTTGCTGTTCACCAAGCATGGTATCTTGCAAAGGAATGAAATATGATTTATCTACACTAGTGATGGTGTACATCCAGAAAACTTTATTGAATTTCAAATGCTGAATCCCAACCCCATTAAAATCAATGGGCCAAATCATAGAAAACGGTAAAGCCTATTTTCTAGGCCAGTGTTTCTCAACTCCAGTCCTCAAGGAGCCCCAACAGGTCATGTTTTCAGGCTTACCATTATTTTGCACAGGTGATTTGATCAGTTTCACTGACTTAGTTATTACCACAGCTGTTTCATTTGAGAGAAATCCTGAAAACATGACCTAATGTGGCTCCTTGAGGACTGCAGTTGAGAAACACTGTTCTAGGCCATTAGGCAAGGAATTGTTAAACAATGGGCAAGAGTATTGCCTTATGGGACATGCACCAAAGCAAAACTTAAAACAAAAAAACTGTTTGGTGGGGAACAGAAGTTTTAATAATACTTAAAATGAAACATTAAAAATGCAAACAAATGCATAAAAAAATGCATGGTGGATGCTCTGGACTAGCCTGTGAAGTGACACACCTACAATGACTACAGAAAAAATGACATTTGCAAAGAAAAAAAAAACGTCTGTTCAGATTGCCAATAAAGGACAGTTCAAGGCTGCTGCCTTCTGTTTGTAAACAAACAGCTGGGGATTCTGTTAATTACCAGACCTTATCCTAGATGAGGGTCTGATATAGATGTTAAAGGCGAACCCCATGCAAGAAATATGGTTTCTCCTAAAAATACATGCAAGGATGACCTTTGATTAATGTGTGGCTACCCCAACACAACAGAAGTTGGTCATTTGAAACATGTTGGAAAATTTGCAGCTACTGATCAGTGTATTCTGACAACAGCCACAGCCACTGTCAGAATAAAATTTCACTGTTCGGGAAAATTAAAGGTGTCAGTTGTAGTAGTTCACTTCCTGCTTGCAGAGCATATACCTTCTAGTTCACACCATGGGTATGCCTAGTTTATTTGACAACAAAGGGTGTATTCAGTGGCGGACTGGCCATTGAGTCACTCGGGCACTGCACGGGGGCCCTATTCCACTAGGGGGCCCCATCAGGGTTGCCAGGCTCAGTAAAACCAGGGTAAGTATGTAAAAATATGTGTTTTTTTTACATCTGTCCCTGATATGTCTGAAACCGACATGCTTTTGATGTGAAAATCCAGAGATTTTAGCTGCCCCAACTCTGCACTGCCTCCTGGTGTGGTGGCCATCTGTAAGCCTGGGGGCCCCCATAATCTTCTATTGCCGGGGGCCTCATGAGTTGTCAGTCCGCCCCTGGGTGGATTATATTATAACCCACACTCATCCACTCAAGGGCCTTAATTGTCTATTTATGTACAAGGCAAAATTCTGATTATTAAAATATCCCTGCACATGACTGTGTACTGAAAATAAACACAGCTTGATTGTATGCACAAAACCAAATTAAGACTCTGGACCTCTTTAGCGAAGCAACTCTCAAGTTGCTTTCTATAAATACTGTGCTAGTTTGTACACCAGATGAAATGTGCAAGTTTGTAATGCTTTTCTTCACTGATACTTGTTCATGTACCGATATGCAATATAGGATTACAGTATATTTGCCTTTCTGTTAATTTCATACTGAGATATTTCTTTGCCCCCTTTGCATTTTCTTATTAAATGATATATTGTTTAAAGATTTTAATTATAAATAGGAGACACATGAAATAAAGAAAGATATATAAAAACTAACAAATAACAAAGTGGAAGAAAAGTTAACTGGGGGGGGGGGTGCATCTGTATAAAAAGAAAATGTATTCAATCCTGAAAACGTAGACCTAAACAACATTTGTATGCTTGTGAAATTAGCAGTGGAATGTCAAGTGCAGCAACCAATAAAAATGTATTGACCAGAGCAGAAGGAAATAATTGTATGTTGCATTTTAGACTTAGCTATGTACTCAAATGATTTAGATTATTGCATTGTATAAAAATAAATCACAGCATTTTAAATAACTTTGAAAACATGCATAGTATGATATTCTGTAAATGGTATTGTATTTTAAATTGCAGGAGTGCTAGTGAAAAAAACTGAAAAACCATCTCCAGAACCAAAAAAAGGTAAACGTTAAACATGGGGAAGCTGATTTACTATCAGAGTTAATTGTGTTTATAATCTGTAAAATATGAAGCAGTGCACTCAACGGAACTAACAATTAAAATAATTTTCCAACTTAGTTTAAAAAATGTCAACATTTCAGGAGGGCATACCCTACTTTTCATACACATACAATAGTGGCACATAAATAGTGGTATACATTCCTATATCTCCTCCCACCACCATCCCTCAGTGATGACACACCAAAAAATAAGTGAACGAAAAAGAATAAACAAAAAAAAAAAAAAAACGTAGTTAGAACTAATATATTCTACTAGAAATGATAGCAATGCAGATTTAATACAATGGAAATAAACAAACTAGCACATAGAGGGAAAGATCAAACAAAATGGAGGTGCTCAAAGCATGGAAAGCAAGGTACATGGTACAAGTGGAGCAGAGCAAAAGAAATGCACAACTTGCCATAAGATAGCCCCAAAAAGAGCAATTATAAACATTTGCATATAAAAAATATTTCCTGAAGAGAGGGCTACAGAAAGGAATATAACAGAGTCCTCTATAGTCAAAGGGATAGAAGTGCAACCTACAGAAAAAAATGCAATTGCTCAAGGATATAGGTAAAAAGGACCATACATTTTATGTATTTAAATATTTAAATATTACTGCATTTTGTAACCATTTATAGCCACTGGGAGAGGTACACATGCTAAAAAAAAAAAAAAAAAAACCTCCAGCAAAGTACTCATGCCATATGTAGTACACCCTCTTCTGCCACACTGCAGTCTCACCTCCCTGTAGTTTTTGGCAACTCCTATCTGTCAAAATGACAGCCAAGAGTTTATATTTAAATACAGCAGCTGTAACAGCTGTTGCTGTCAAAAATGGACTGTCTGACTCAGTATTTAGAAACACTGTTCAGACATAAAATAAAGATAAAATAACATTGTTACTTTTTGTACCTACTGAATTTCATTCATATTCAGATTGGATGGATACATTTCAATCTGCATGTGATGTCAGTTGAAGTTTTAAATCAGTAAGTAGAACTATAGGCAAATATTTTTTTTTCATTTTGGATAAAGCAAGAAAGGATTATAACCCCTGTCAGATTTTATTTTGCCATTTGTATCCCATTGCAGCGATTACCCTTAATTTCCTGTCCCATCACCAAACAGGAAGTGAGAGGAAATACATGCTATTTAATGTAATTCCTTAGGGACCCCCAGGTCACTAGACTTAGTGCCCCATTGGAAGATTTCCACTCTATTATTTTTTTGGGGACAAGCCAAAGTGGAATGGGCCCTGCTGTGAAATATTATATCAAGAATTGTAATTACATACCATTGTTAAACAGGGGCAGAAAAATTGGGCCTTAGGCAGTGGTGGTGGCACAACACTGTAAAACCTCACAGTTACTCTTGGTGGGCGCAGGAACTGGCCCTGCTGTGAAATATTAGATCAAAAATTGTAATTATGCGCCCCTGTTAAACCGGTGCAGAAAAATTGGGCCTTAAGCAGTGGTGGTGGTGACACAACACTGTAAAGCTTCTCATATACTCTTGTTGAGCGCAGGAACGGGCTCTGCTGTGAAATATTGGATCAAACATTGTAATTACACGCCCCTGTTAAACAGGGGCAGAAGAATTGGGCCTTAGGCAGCGGTGGTGGGGGCACAACATTGTAAAGCCTCTCAGATACTCTTGTTGAGCGGAGGAACGGGCCCTGCTGTGAAATACTAGATCAAAAATGTTACTTACGAGCCCCTGTTGAACAAGGGCAGAAAAATTGGGCCTTAGGTGGTGGTGGTGGTGACACAACACTGTAAGCCCTCACAGTTACTCTTGGTGAGAGGTGGAACGGGCCCTGCTATGAAATATTATATCAATAATTGTAATTACACGCCACTGTTAAACAGGGGCAGAAAAATTGGGCCTTAGGCAGCGGTGGTGGCACAACACTGTAAAGCCTCACAGTTACTATTGGTGGGCGCAAGAAACGGGCCCTGCTGTGAAATATTAGATCAAAAATGTTAATTATGCTCCCCTGTTAAACCAGTGCAGAAAAATTGGGCCTTAAGCGGTGGTGGTGGTGGTGGTGACACAACACTGTAAAGCTTCTCAGATACTCTTGTTGAGCGCAGGAAGTGGCTCTGCTGTGAAATAATGGATCAAAAATTTTACTTACGAGCCCCTTTTGAACAGGGGCAGAAAAATTGGGCCTTAGGTGGTGGTGGTGGTGTTAACACAACACTGTAAAGCCTTTCAGATACTCTCGTTGAGTGCAGGAACGAGCCCTGCTGTGAAAAATTGGATCAAAAATTGTAATTATGCACCCCTGTTTAACAGGGGCAGAAAAATTGGGCCTTAGGCAGTGGTGGCAGTGCCCTGAACCCAAAATGTTCTTAGAAGCTAACCTTATCAAAAGATTGAGGAGAAATAGGATAGTCACTCAGCAATGTCAGCGTAATAGGATAGTCACTCAGCATAGGCAATCTTCAAGGAACCCCACATCTATAGAAAAATTAATCGGTTACATCAGCATCTGGTGCTTGGTAGCTGGTGATCCAAGACTGATTCATTTTCATGAATGTGAGTCCTCTGGTTCACTGAGGATCACATGATCCGCAGCCACATGCTCCCAGCCACGTACAACTCCATGGGTTTCTGGGGGCTGAAAATGATCCCTTGAAGACTGCTGCTGATGCTGAGTGCTATGCTCCACCTCCAAGCTGTCACAGTCCTCCTTCTCCTCTTCTTGTGTGATCGGCGGGCCCGAAGGAATACTATCTGGATAAAGGGGGCCTTGAAAGATGAGGAAGTCCTCCTCTTCCTCCCGCTGTTCTGCCTCAAGTACCCTGTCCATTATTCCCCGAAACGTGTGCTCCAACAGGATCACAATTGGAACAGTATCACTGATGCATGCACTGTCACTGCTTAAAATCCTTGTGGCCCCCTCAAATGGTGACAGGACAGTGCATGCATCCTTGATCAGTAGGTGAAAAGAAGCCAAGCTCCCTTGACCCTGTCTTGGTGCCATACTCACACAGGTATTCATTGATGGCCCTCTGCTGCGTGTGCAGCTGCTGCAGAATTGCCTATGTTGAGTTCCACCTAGTAGGCATGTCACAAAAGAGGCAGTTCTTGGGCAGGTTGCATTCCTTTTGAAGGTCAGCCAGCCGAGCACTGGTATATGACCGTCGGAAATTACCACAAACTTTCCTGGCCTGCGTGAACTTACACTTTAAAGAGTTCTTCTTTTGCAAGGATCTATTCTCCTGATTTCCTTTTTAAGTTGACAGAGTCACTTTAACTTTAATATAGAGGGAGAAGATGAAATGGTGTGTGGCAGTTAAATATGTATTTATCAGTCTGCTGCAACCTTTCATTGTAAAAAGCTGCTTCTATCCCTCTTGTCTATATTTCATTTGAATGACTGTCACACAAAATTTAGAGAAGGATACATAGGTTTGAAAAATGCGTCTGATGTCATACAAAATTTTACATTATAGAAGCAACAGAAGAAAAGAAAGACCAGATACCTAGCAAACTAAAGAAAGGTAATGCATAAATTACTTTAAACTGTGCTTGTTGAAATGTTATATTGCTACGCATTGGCTTTTCAATAATATCATGTAGAAGTAGAAGACTAAGTAAAAAGAACAGTAATCCTTAGGGCTTGTGTCTGTGGGAATTAAAACCTGCTTAAAGCAGGTTGAATGCAGGTCAGAAAAAGTCAACTGCTGGTCAAATTTACCTGTCTATGAATTCTGAATTACCGGTATCTAAAAAGCTTCTCAAACCGATGCCATCAGCCATCAACACAAACCCAAAGTCTGTAGGTAGACACAGGCTGTTAGGAACAAATCACAATTCAGTTAATAATTAGACAAGTGAAAGATTATTTTTCTTTGGTTGTATGAGAAGGATTGCTTACTGTATTGTGTACAAAGCCATCGTGAAACATGTGTTACATTACAAGTCCATTACAGTGGGGAAGCATTAAAGACTAGGAAGAGGGGAAAGTGAGTATTAGTTACCATGGGGCATTTAATTGTACCAAATGCAAGTAAATACAACATGTATTGTAGTTTGACACCTACCCAAAAATTATTTATTTTACAGAGGCTCCAGTGAAAAAAGTAGAAGACCCAGCACAACCAAATAAAGGTAGCCATATGAAAAATAAAAATAAAACATGTCTACTAAGAAAGAGAAAAATAAGAAATGTGGCATTCTGAGGCCGCGTACACACCATTAAATAAATCCGATCAAATCAGTCTGACAGATTGATTTGATCATGTACACACGATCAAACCAAAATCCCCACCGGCAGACAGCGCGGTGATGTGGCGGTGACGTCGCCACGTCACCGTCACCAGGAAGTAAAACACTTCCGTGCATGCATCGAATCCATTCGACGCATGTGCGGACAGATATGTCTGCTGGTTAGTGTACTAACCAGCAGACATGTCGGACGGATGGGTTCCCAGCAGACAGATTTTAAAGCATGCTTTAAAATTTGTCTGGTGGAAAAACCCGTCTGTCCGCCGTACACGATCGAATTTGTCTGCTGAAACGGTCCGTCGGACCGTTTCTAGCAGATGAATTTGATCGTGTGTACGCGGCCTTAGAGAATTTGCAGCCTAATGCTGCGTACACACGATCAGAAATTCCGACAAGAAAAGTTTGATGTAAGATTTTGGTCGGAAATTCCAACTGCGTGTAGGCTCCATTGGACTTTTTCTGTCGGAATTTCCGACAGCAAAAATTTGAGAGCTGTTTCTCAATTTTTCCAACAAGAAAAGTTCTTGTCGGGAATTCGATGGTCTGTATGCAATTCTGACATGCAAAAAACACGCATGTTCGGAATCAATTAGACGCATGCTCAGAATCATTGAACTTAATTTTTCTCGGACCGTTGTAGTGTTGTACGTCACCGCATTCTCTAATTTTAAAGGTTAATATGCAAGTTATTTTCATAAAAATGGGTTTGGGGACCTGCCCCAGGGGACATGTATCAATGCAAAAAAAAGTTTTAAAAATGGCAGTTTTTTCGGGAGCAGTAATTTAATAATGCTTAGTGAAACAATAAAAGTGAATGAAATATTTATTACATTTTGTACCTGGGGGCTGTCTGGAGTATGCCTGTAAAGTGCCACATTTTTCCTGTGTTTAGAACAGTCCTGGGGCAAAATTACATTTCTAAAGAAAAAAAAGTAATTTAAAACTACTCGAAGTCATTGAAAAAAACGGCATGGGATCCCCCTCCAGTCCATTACCAGTCCCTTTGGTTCTGGTATGAATATTAAGAGGAACCCTGAACCAAAATGTAAAAAAAAATTGCGTGGGGGTCCCCAACTATTTTCCATTTAAAAAAAAAATAGCGTAGGGGTCCCCCTCAAAATCCATTCCAGACCCTTCAGGTCTGGTATGGATTTTAAGGGGAACCCTTGCCAAAATTGAAAAAAAAATCCATACCAGACCCTTATCCGAGGATGCAACCTGGCAGACCACAGGAAAAGAGGGGGGACAAGAGAGCACCCCCTCCTGAACCATACCAGGCCACATGCCCTCAACATGGGAAGGATGTCCCCATGTTGATGGGGACAAGGGCCTCATCTCCACAACCCTTGCACAGTGGTTGTGGGGGTCTGCGGGTGGGGGGCTTATCGGAATCTGGAAGCCCCCTTTAACAAAGGGGACCCCCAGATCCCGGCCCCCATGTCAATTGGTAACGGGGTACATTGTACCCTTACCATTTCACAAAAAAAGTGTACATTTTTTTTAAAACCACAGTAGACAGCTTGGGACATGTCCTTTATTTAAAAAAAAACAGGTTTCCTGTTGCATCAGAGGTGTGGCAGGGTCACCTGTACATGTCACTGTGTATCTCTGGTGTTTCCCCATTGCGTCAGAGGGGGCGGGGGTGCCCCGTGCATGTGACGGGTGGCCCCACCCTCAGCTATATAAGAGCTGTCACTGCGGGAGTGCCTCCCATGGAGGCAGGATCGAGTCTGAATTTTGTTTCTCCGTAACCTTCGCTCTAGAATGGATTTTTTATTTTTATTTCAATAAAAGACTTGTCCCAAGCTGTCTACTGTGGTTTTTAACATTCCTGACACTTTTTTTAAATGGTACAATGTACCCCGTTACCAATTCACATAGGGGGGGCCGGGATCTGGGGGTCCCTTTTGTTAAAGGGATCTTTCAGATTCTGATAAGCCCCCCACCCGCAGATCCCCACAACCACCGAGCAAGGGTTGTGGGGAGGGGCCCTTGTCCCCATTAACATGGGGACATCCTCTCCATGTTGAGGGCATGTGGTCTGGTATGGTTAAGGAGGGTGGAAGCTCTCTCATCCCCTCTCTTCTCCTGCGGCCTGACAGGTTGCATGCTTGGATAAGGGTCTGGCATGGATTTTTGGGGGGAACCCCATGTCATTTTTTTTATTTTGGCATTCGGTTTCCCCCGAAAATCCATACCAAGGGTCTGGTATGGATTTTGAGGGGGACCCCTACACCATTTGAAAAAAAAGTCACAGTGTTCCCCTTAATATCCATACCAGACCTGAAGGGCCTGGTATGGAATTTGGGGGGACCCCGAAGCATTTTGCAGATCCCAAAAAAGGTAATCATTAACAGTACTTGTAATTTATAAAGGTGTTTATAAAGTGAATGAGGTAAATGCAGAAATCTTCTTTCAACTATTATCCCTTATTTTACCACACAGAAACACCAGAAAAGAAGCCAGAAAAAGTTTCTGTGGAACCCAAAAAAGGTAAAACACTCACAGTATTTGTAAGTCGTGAAAGTTGTTCTAATGTGAGTGAGGTAAATGCAGCAATATCTTTTGAACTATTATACATTATTTTGCTATACAGAGACTCCAAAGATAAAACCTGAAAAGGTATCTGCAGAACCAAAGAAAGGTAATCACTAATTAATACTGCATTGGTAAACAGTAAAGGTTGTTATAATATGAGTAAATGCAGAAAGATATTTTGAATTATTACATCTTATTTGACAATTCAGAGATACCAGAGAAGAAATTAGAAAAAGTATCTGTGGAACCCAAAAAAGGTAAATCACTTAGGCGGCGTACACACGACCGAGGTTCTCGCTAGAAACCAGTGAGAACCTTGCTGGAAGCTGCATTGCAGCGAGAACCTCGGCCGTGTGTACGCTCTCGGCGAGCATCCCGTCGGGAATGCCGTCGAGCAGAAATAGAGAGCATGTTCTCTATTTGCTCGACGGCCCGCCTGGATGAATGGCTGGTAGCCATTCCCGACGGGCGGGTCGCCGAATCTGACGGCCGGCAGAGAACCTTGACAGGCGGAACGATGTGTTCTGCCCGTCGAGGTTCTCTGCCGTGTGTACGCGGCTTGAAAGGAGAAGTCCAGCCTGAGCTTAATGAAGACAAAGAAAAATGGATAGCCGCACTCCAAAATTCAATAGACAGCATGTACAAAAATAGGGTCACAGCAGTGGAAACAAGGAACAGCCGACGCGTTTCGCACTGGATCAGTGCTTATTCATGGCTAATGGAGCTCCATTAGCCATGAATAAGCACTGATCCAGTGCGAAACGCGTCGGATGTTCCTTGTTTCCACTGCTGTGACCCTATTTTTGTACATGCTGTCTATTGAATAAAAGACCACCCATCAGGTTTTGGAGTGCGGCTATCCATTTTTCTTTGTCTTCATTTTGCTTAGTGCACCGCCAGCACCCTCGGTGTCCTGCACCACCTGTAACCATTTAGTGATCCCACCTGGAGCGGTGACTCCTTTCTCTCTCCAGCCTGAGCTTGTTTGGCTGGGCTTCTCCTATGGGTCACAGGAGTGCAATTCGTTTGGCACTCCTGTGACCCATTTTCTCCAAAGATTGGTCTGAGTCCACTCTCTGCTGACGTCACACAAATCAGTCCAGGCAACGCATCATCTAGACTCTGGGAGTCTGTATCCGCCAGGTGTCTGGACTGATAGCCGCCTCAGCCTTTCAGTGAGAAGCTGAGACGGCCACTCCCCACCCCTTCACAGCTCAGCGCTCCATCGAGCGTGGAGGAGCAGAGTGGAGAACTGCTGATTGACAGACAGTAGCTCTCTGCTCGGGAAAAACTGAGCCATCGTGGTGTTTTCTGACTCGGTACTCAGTGCAGAGACACTGAGGGAAAGATGCAACATCAGACCGATGCTGCATTCCACCTAGGTAAGTATGATTCTACAATAACCCCCCAAACCCATACTTCTCTTTTAATTCCTTCTAAGGCCGCATACACACGACTAAATAAATCCGATCAAATCGGTCTGACAGACCGTTTTGATCGGATTTGTCTGCTGGGCTATTTTGGTTTGATCGTGTACACACAATCAAACCAAAATCCCTGCCGGCAGACAGCGCGGTGATGTGGTGGTGACGTTGACACCGCCACGTCACCGAACCAGGAAGTAAAATACTTCCATGCATGCATCAAATCCATTTGACGCATGTGCGCACAGATATGTCCGCTGGTTAGTGTACTAACCAGCGGACATGTCGGACAGACGGGTTACCAGCACTCAGATTTTAAAGCATGCTTTAAAATTTGTCTGCTGGTAAAACCTGTCTGCTCGCCCGTACACACAATCAAATTTGTCTGCTGAAACGGTCCGTCGGACCGTTTCCAGCAGATAAATTTGATCGTGTGTACGCGGCCTAAGAGATGAAAGGGTTATATTGTGAGTGGTGTAAACACAGAAAGATATTTTGAACTATTACACCTTATCTTACTACACAGAGACACCAGAGAAGAAATTAGAAAAAGTACCCGTAGAACCCAAAAAAGGTAATCACTAAACAGTACTGCATCATTAATTTGAAAATGTATATGTAATGTGAGCAAGGTAAACATAAGGGAAAATGTTATACTTACCTAACGGTAATGTTCCTTTCCTGATGCAAGCATGACAGCATATACGTATTGGAAGGCTCCGCCTCCCTGCCCAATCAGGACCGGTTATACTATAAAAGTAGGTCTCCTCCCTTTCCACAGTATGCTCATACTTTAGTATCACTGCAGAAGGCCCTTCTTGAATGCTCAAGGCCCTTATATGTGTTTCACTTTTCCTTTTTTTGAGGGGGGGTTAGGTTAGTATAAAATGTTCCCTTTTCCTGACACAGCATGACAGCATATACGTATGGGATGTACCAGATCACCAGACAACAAGGGTGGGTACTGCTCAAGTGTTTAAGAGGATTAGATCTATCGCCTCTAACGACTGAGATGTATTGTAGTTATGACTGCTGGGTCCACCAGAATGGATCCCCAACGTATTGAATGTAGACCAGGTTGTAGTTTACATATTAACTCTGGAGGAACTATTTTGGAGTTCCGTCAATGGGTGCGCAACCAGTTTGGAAGAGCTGTCTCTGTCCTCATCTGATGGATTTGTCCTATCCAACTAACTTTATCCGCACAACTGTGATTGTCTTCGCTGGACAGCGAGATTGTCCTTTTCCGATGCCATTAGGCCTGATGAGTCTATCGTTTTTCTCCTAGCTACTTGAGCCCCGGGCCATAGTCAAATGACAGCCTCACGGTGGCTCTAGAAATCCAGGAGGATGTCTTTTGACGTCCTCACTTTCTCCGGCCACTGGGGGGCGCACGTGCGCCAGCCCGGCGCGTCCCCCAGATGCCGATGCGTGTGCCTGGCGGTCGCGATGTCCGCTAGGTACCCACAATAGGCAGTTTTAGAGCAGGGACGTGGAGCTCTGTTAGAACAGTTAGAACACACCCAGGATACACATTTAGCCCCTTCCTCGCCCCCTAGTGTTAACCCATTCACTGCCAGTCACATTTATACAGTAATCAATGCATTTTTATAGCACTGTTCGTTGTATTAATGTGAATGGTCCCAAAAATGTGTCAAAAGTGTCCGATGTGTCCGCCGCAATATCGCAGTCCTGATAAAATTTGCAGATCGCCGTATTACTAGTAAAAAAAAATAATAAAGAAATCTCAGAATTCTATCCCCCATTTTGTAGCCACTATAACTTTTGCGCAAACCAATCACTATACACTTATTACGATTTTTTTTCTACCAAAAAGATGTAGAATACATATCGGCCTAAACTGAGAAAACAATATATATATTTTTTTTTAAATGGGATATTTATTATAGCAAAAAGTGAAAAAAATTGTGTTTTTTTTTTTTTTTTCAAAATTGTCGCTCTTTTTTTGTTTATAGCGCAAAAAAATAAAAACCGCAGAGGTGATCATGTACCACCAAAAGAAAGCTCTATTTGTGGGAAAAAATTACGTCAATTTTGTTGGGAGCCACATCGCACGACCGCGCAATTTTAATTTAAAGCGACGCAGTGGGAAGGAAGGGGGTATATGTGCCCAGTAAGCAAGTGGTTAAAAGAAGGGCTAATTCTCTCTTCAACCTTGAATCTCTTTTCAATGTTTGTGGAACTTCAAACACTTTAGTTTGGATCTGCCAAAAAGGATGATGATGTTCTAACTCAGGTTGTCAAGATACAAACCTTTGTATAGTGTTGAGGAAGAGACTAGAGCCATTTTGCCTGATCATTTCAGCAACAAGGTAGTTTATGGTTGGACACTTGGATGTTTGAGATTCTTCTAGATCTACTCTACATACTGTGTTTGCCAAAAGGAATACTTATTCCATGTTACTGGCCATATTTAGGATGTCTTGTCCCTCTAAATGGAGAGTGAGATAATGTGTCTCACACTATTTGGAAGACCCCATGGGGGAAAAAATAAACTTCCTAGATCTTTCGGACTTGGTTCATGATATATGCAACCGTTACTGGATCCTAGAGAGTGAAGACACGACTGAGTTTCAAGTATCCTTTAATGCTGTCTCTAGGCTTGCTTGTATACAATTCATTCCTTACAGTAAGGAACAGAGAATTCCATCCTTTAAATTCTGTAGGTTCTTCTCGTAGCTAAATGTACTTGAAGTCTGGAGTAGGCGCTCTGACCTCCATTGGATTTCAAACACCAACAATGAGATCTCCACTTCTTGATCTCCTGTATCTAGATATAACTTGTATGAATTTGGAAGATACCGTTGGCTACGCTGTATGAGGTGTTGAATCTCAGGAAGGAGAATAGGAAGTTCTCGGATCTGAGACTGTACCCGTGGGTATCATTGCCTGCAAGCCACAGGGCAATTATTGTTATCGCCACCGAACGGCTGCGAATCCGGATAAGGATCCTGGAGACTCTTAGGTTTGTTGAATATATGCGTATTGGCTAATCTGCCGACCCAGTTGGCTGTTCTTAGTTTCTCTGCTTCCACCTCTGGGAAGCCACCCAGGTTACTGTGAGACCAATATCTTGATAGCCTTACTCGTTGCTGATTCCTTGACCGTCTTTTGTTTGAGAATGTCCCTTGTCATCCAACGGCTTTTGTATCTTACACCATCTGGCCGTAAGTTCTAGAGAACCTCAACATGCTGGGAGATATCTCTGACAGAAGTTGACCAGTTTTGCATTCCTTCTTGACAGCGAAGATAGGCCTTCCCCATTTTGCTGAGTCTTTTCAGCATTGTTGAGGCCCTTTTTTGTTGCATTTCGGAATGAGTTCAGTCTGTGACCGCTACAACTCTGGCTTTTGGACACCTTGTCCTTCATTGGCCTGAATACCCAACGAGTAACAACTTGTGATGACTGGTATGCTGAATAGCTGATAGGCTGAAAGATTAGTTAGCTTAGCTACCTCCCCAAGAGCGGACTTTTCTCCTCTGTGAAGTCACCATTTCTAGTGCAGGAAGTAAGTCTTTCTTTACTACAAAACCAGTAAATACAGTTGTCAACCTTTCTTTGGACCCCCTAGTACCACATGGGTTATTACAGGCTACTTTATCGCTCTTGCGACTGTGAGATGCAGCCAATGGGAAAGAGCCATTTGTTCACATGAGATACTTATACTGTTACTCTCTGAGTGCAACTTTATTTTTTATTTTTTTTTATTTTTTTCCAGAGATTCAGAATTACCTTCCAGTAGGTGATTATTTTGATGAGACTAGTTGGTCTCTCGATAATGGCTCCTCCCGACTTGATTAGAGTCTGTACTGGGACTTTTCCCAAGAACCCGGAAGCCATTGCGCCATTCTGTTGTCCAAACAAGACTCACCAGAAGTCCTTAGCTTTAGCAATACTGCAAACACTTCCTTCAGTCTGTTTAATATTAGTAAACAGAGTGGCACTACAGACATCCAGTTACATTCACATGTGTGATATATGCTTTTCAGAAATGCAAACTTACAACATACCTGCAGAAAATAAATCAAGACTGTAAAGCCAGGCTTGTTCAGTTAAAAGGAAGGCTTCAGCCCAGCACTGCACACTTGCTATCATCATTAGCAGTATTGTAGACACAAACCACAGCCCTTCAGTAATGCAAGTTTAACCACATACTTGCAGCAGTAACTGAATAGAATTATGCACCATGTGGTGCCTTACCACCTGCATGCGTCCTGTCCACACCAAGTCCAATGAATGTCCATCCATGGCGTCATGATAAATGAGCAATCCCTAGAGACCAGATGCCTTCACCCCATCTTCCTGGATCCTGCTGGGGTGGTGTATCCCCCATATAGGCATTCAGGTCTGCCTGTACAGTGGGGAGATTCATCACAGGAGAGGCTTGAACCTGTGCGGCTTGGCCAGAAGTGTCCGGCAAGGTGAGGGAAAATAAAAATTCTTGCTTTCTAGCAGTAGCATAACCACCTGTAGCAGTGAGGGAAAAACAGAGAATACTGTGGTAAGGGAGGAGACCTAATTTTATAGTATAACCGGTCCTGATTGGGCAGGGAGGTGGAGCCTTCCCATATGTATATGCTGTCATGCTGTGTCAGGAAAGAAATATATTTGAATTATTACACATTATTTTACTATGCAGAGACATTAGAGAAGAAATTAGAAAAGGTATCTGTGGAAGACAAAAAAGGTAATCATTCATAGTACTTGTAAGTCATGAAGATGAAGGTTGTTATAATGTAAGAAAGGTAAATGCAGAAATATATTTTGAACTGTTATCCATTATTTTACTATGTAGAGACACCAGAGAAGAAACCAGAAAAAGTATCAGTGGAACCCAAAAAAGGTAATCACTCATTAGTATCACATTTGTAAATTTCAAAGGTGGTTATAATGTAAAGGAGGTAAATGCAGCAATATATTTTGAATGGTTATTCGTTATTTTACTATACAGAGACTCCAGAGAAGAAACCTGAAAAAGTATCTGCAGAAACCAAGAAAGGTAATTTTTCATCAATACTGCATTTCTAAACTGTAAAGTTTGTTTTATTATGAGTGAGGCGAATACAGAAAGATATTTTGAACTATTACATCTTATTTGACTATTCAGAGATACCTGAGAAGAAATTAGAAAAGGTATCTGTGGAACCTAAAAAAGGTAAATCACGTATTTAATTTTAAGAAACAATGGGGGTTATATTGTAAGGCCTCGTACACACGATCAAATCTGTCTGCTGGAAACGGTCTGCTAGACCGTTTCAGCAGACAGATTCGATCGTGTGTACGGGCTAACAGACGGATTTGGCCACCCGACAGATTTCAAAGCATGCTTTGAAATCTGTCGGCTGGGAACCCGTCCGCCCGACATGTCTACTGGTTAGTATGCTAACCAGCAGCCATGTCTTCTCGCACACGCGCCGAATGGTTTCGACGCATGCGCGGAAGTGTTTTACTTCCTGGTGCGGTGACGTGGCAGCGTCATGTCACCGACACGTCAGCGCGCTGTCTGCTGGCGGGAATTTAGGTTTGCTCGTGTGTACACGCGAGCAAACCAAAATCCCAGCAGACAGATTTGTTCAAATCTGTCGGACAGACAGATTTGAACAAATCTGTCTGCTCGTGTGTACGAGGCCTAAGAGTAAATGCAGAACGTTTTTTTTACTATTACACATTTTTTACTATACAGAAACACCAGAGAAAAAAATTGAAAGAATACCTGTAAAACCCAAAACAGGTAATCACTAATAATTATTGCATTGTTAATGTGTGATGATAGATATAAGGGGAGCAAGGTAAACACAGAAAGATATTTTGAAAAATTACACCTTATCTTACTACACAGAGACGCCAGAGAAAAAATGTAAAATGTAGAACCCAAAAAAGTAATCACTAATCAGCATTTTATTTTGAACGTGTAAAGGTAGATATACTGTGAGCAAGGTAAACACAAAAAGATATTTTGAACTATTAAACCTCTTACTACACAGACACCAATGAAGAAAAAGTAGCTGTAGAACCCAAAAAAGCAATCACTAATCAGTAGTCCATTGTTAAGTGAAAAGGTTGTTATAATGTAAGTAAGGTTAACACAAAAATATATTTTGTACTTATATATTTTATTTTACTATGTAGAGACACAAGAGAAAAAAACAGAAAAAGTGTCTGTTGAACCAAAAAAAGGTAATCACTCATTAGTATCACACTTGTAAATTGCAAAAGTGGTTAAAATGTGAGTGAGATAAATGCAGCAAAAAATGTTGAACTATAAAAGCTTATTTTACATCTTTTTTTTTTGAAAAGGTACCTGTAAAACCCAAAACAGGTAATCATCAATAAGGCCGTGTACACACGGAGGGACATGTCCGCTGAAACATGTCCGACGGACCGTTTCCAGCAGACATGTCTCCTCTGGATTTTCGTTTGACGGTGTGTACACACCATCGGATGAAAATCCCCTCGGCCAGGGAACGCGGTGACGTGGCGGTGACGTTAACGCTGCCACGTCACCAAACGAGGAAGAAAAAAACTTCCACGCATGCGTCGAATCCATTCGACGCATGCTCGGAGATTTATGTCCGCTGGTTAGTGTACTAACCAGCAGACATATCCGACGGACATGTCTCCGGCGGACAAATTTCAATGCATGCTTTGAAATTTGTCCGCTGGGAAAACATGTTCGCTAGCCCGTACACACGATCGGATATGTCCGCTGAAACGGTCCGTCGGACCAGTTTCAGCAGATATATTCGATCGTGTGTACGCGGCCTTAGTATTGCATTGTTAATGTGTAAAGGTAGATATAAGGTGAGCCAGGTAAACACAGAAATATATTTTGAACTATTACAACTTATCTTACTACACAGAGACACCAGAGAAGAAATTAGAAAAAGTGCATGTAGAACCTAAAAAAGGTAATCACTAATCAGTATTCATTGTTAACGTGAAAAGGTTAATATAATGTGAGCAAGGTAAACATAGACTGATATTTTGAACTATTACATCTTTTTTACTATGTAGAAGCACTAGAGAAGAAACTAGAAAAGGGATCTGTGGAACCCAAAAAAGGTAATCATGCATAGTACTTGTAAGTCTTGAAGATGAAGATTGTTATGAGGAGGGTTCAAGTCAAACCAAGACTTTTGAGTATATTTAATAAAGGAACTAATTTTAATGAGTGGAAACTGCATTTATTTTGTGACATACTCCCCTCCTACATTTGTACACTTATACCAGCATTTAACACATTTTTGGAAGGTGTTGGCGTAGAAAGATTTGTACATCCTAAACATCCTAGGACAGCCTGCTTAACTCCGTAATCAGTGCTGAAATGCTGACCTCCGGGTAATTCTTTTTAGGGGTCCAAACAGGTGGAAATCACTCAGTGCTAGATCCAGGCAGTAAGGTGGATGTGGTAATACTTCCCAGCTGAGCTGCTGTAATGTGCACATAGTGTAGTGAGCAGTATGAGCTTGTGCATTGTCCTGGAGAAACAGGACCCCCTTAGTGATTAAACCAGACCATTTTTTTCCACAGACATGTATGCACATGACTGAGGAAACTCCAGTAATATTTACTGTTGATAGTGGCAACACTGGGTAGAAAATTCACATGAATAATGCCACGCTTGTCCCAGAAAACACTTGCCATCACTTTTCCTGCAGACACAAGTGTTCACAATTGTTTGGGTGGTGGAGCTGTTCCATGCATGTACTAACACTGTTGTCTGCCATCTTTATTACCAGTCTCTGGATTGGCCCACAACATGTGCACTGCCTATCAGTAATAGAACATGCTTGCCACTTACTACTGCGTGTAGCACCACCACAGTAGCATCCCTTTTTATGCCGCCACGTCACCACTCCAGGAAGTAAAATACTTCCACGCATGCATCGAATCCATTTGACGCATGCGCAGAGATTTTTGGACATATCCGACAGACATGTCTCCGGCGGACAAATTTCAAAGCATGCTTTGAAATTTGTCCATTGGGAAAACATGTCCGCTAGCCCGTACACAAGATCGGAGATGTCTGCTGAAACTGGTCCGTCGGACCAGTTTCAGCAGATAAATTTGATCGTGTGTACGCGGCCTCAAACTAAAAGTCCCACTTTGACTTGAACGCCTCTCATATTAAGTAAGAGAAATAAATGCAGAAATATATTTTAAACTATTGAACATTATTTTACTATGTAGAAACACCAGAGAGGAAGCCAGAAAAGGTATCAGTGGAACCCATAAAAGGTAATCACTCATTAGTATCACACTTGTTAACTGCAAAGGTGGTTATAATGTAAATTAGGTAAATGCAGCAAGATAATTTGAACAATTAATCCTTTTTTTTACTATACAGAGACTCCAGAGAAGAAACCAGAAAAAGTATCTGCAGAACCCAAGAAAGGTAATCACTCATGAGTACTGCATTTCTAAACTGTTTATTGTTTGTTGTAATATGAGTGCGGCAAATGCAGAAAGATATTTTGAACTATTACATTGTATTTGGCTATTCAGAGATACCTGAGAAGAAATTAGTAAAGGTATCTGTGGAACCCAAAATTACCCAGTAAATCACGTATTTAGGAATATATTGTGATCAGAGTAAATGCAAAAATATATTTTGGAATATTACATTTTATTTTACTATACAGAAAAACCCAAAACAGGTAATCACTAATAATAATTGTTCTGTTAATGTGTAATAGTAGATATAAGGTGAGAAAAAGGTAAACACAGAAATATATTTTAAACAATTATACCTTATCTAACTACACAGAGACACCAGAGAAAAAAATAGAAAAATATGTAGAACCCAAAAATGTAATCATTAATAAGCATTAGACATGTGCATTCGTTTTCGTTAGAATGCATTTTCGTCCAAAAACCGAGAAACGAAAACCGAAAGATCCGACATAAAAAATGCTTTATTTTCATTTTCGTTGCGGTAAAAATTCGATATAGAGAGATTCGACATTATAGGGAAAAGATTTGACATTATAGGGAAAAGATTTGACATTATAGAGAAAAGATACGACACTATAGAAATAATAGATTAGACATTACAGAGAATAGATTTCGATTTATGAGAAAATAGATTTGACATTATTACTAGTCATACAACATTCGAATTCTTGTAGGCGGAATATTTGAACGGAAATGTACGATTCAACGTAAAGATTCGACGCTCCGTCGAATTATCTTTTGACCATTCGACAGAAACCAAATATTATTGGATTTTCGGACGAAAGCTATTCCCCAACGAAAAACAAAATAAATCAAAACGATTTTCGGGAGTAACTAAATAAATTTATTTTCCAAACGAAAAAACGAAACAAAATATTCCAGTCTGCACATGTCTAATAAGCATTGCATTGTGAATGTGTACAGGTACTGTATATACAATGTGAGCAAGGTAAACACAAAAAGATATTTTGAACTATTACACCTCTTACTACACAGAGACACATAGCGAAGACAAAGTGGCTGTAGAACCCAAAAAAGACAATCACTAATCAGTAGTCCATAGTTAAGTGAAAAGGTTCTTATAATGTAAGTAAGCTTAACACAGAAAAATATTTTGTAGAGACACCACATAAAGTATCTGTGGAACACACAAATGTAATATTATTCATTAGTATCACACTTGTAAATTGTAATATAAAGAAGGTAAATGCAGAAATATATTTTGAACTATTAATCCTTATTTTACTATACAGAGACTCCAGGGAAGAAACCTGAAAAAGTATCTGCAGAACCTAAGAAAGGTAATCACTCATCAGTACTGCATTTCTAAGCTGTAAAGGGTTGTTATAGTACGAGTGTGGCAAATGCAGAAAGATATTTTAAACTATTATACCCTATTTGACTATTCAGAGATACCAGAGAAGAAAGTAGAACAGGTATCTGTGGAACCCAAAAAAGGTAAATCACTTGTTTATTTTTTTAATTATTTTTTTTAACACTATTTATTTGTAGAGGTTTTAAAATACTATTTCACATTAACAAGTGGCTGCTTTGTAAGCTGATTATCAGCAGGGCACTTTCTATAAGCACATTGGTGGTGATTCAAGAGGGGCAAATGGTTTGATTACCATCAGTTTACAAATCACTTGTTTACTTATAAGAGATTAAGGGGGTTACATTATGAATATAAACACAGAATATTTTGAACTACTACATCTTATCTTACTACACAGAGACACCAGAGAAGAAATTAGGAAAAGTAGAACTCAAAAAAGGTAATCATTAATCAGTACTGCATTGTTAATGTGAAAAGTTAGATATAATGTGAGAAAGGTAAACATAGAAAGATATTTTGAATTATTACACCTTATTTTACTATGCAGAGACACTAGAGAAGAAACTAGAAAAGGTATCTGTGGCACCCAAAAAAGGTAATCAGGCATTAGTATCTCACTTGTAAATTGCAAATGTGGTATCAATGTACTGTAAGAAGGGTAAATGCAGCAATATATTTTGAACTTATAGTGCCTATTTTACTATACAGAGACTCCAGAGAAAAAACCTGAAAAGGTATCTGTAGAACCCAAAAAAGGTAATCACTCATCAGTACTGATTTTGTAAATTGTGAAGGGCTGTTATAATATTAGTGCGTCAAATGCAGAAAGATTTTTAGAACTATTACATCTTATTAGACTATTCAAAAATACCAGAGAAGAAATTAAAAAAGGTATCTGTGGAACCCAAAAAATGTAATGAATCACAGTATCTGTAAGTCATGAAGATGAAGGTTGTTATAATGTAAGTAGGGTTAACACAGGAAGATATTTTGAGCTATTATACATTATTTTACTACGTAGAGACACCAGAAAATAAACCAGAAAAAGTATCTGTGGAAACCAAAAAAGATAATCAATTTTTAGTATCACATTTATAAACTGCAAATGTGGTTATAATGTGACAGAGATAAATGCAGATATATTTTGCATTATTAATCCTTATTTTACTATACAGAGACTCCAGAGAAGAAACCTGAAAAAATATCTGTAGAACCAAAGAAAGGTAATCACTCATCAGTAATGCATTTCTAAACTGTAAGGGTTGTTATAATATGAATACAATATTTTGAATTATTATACCCTATTTGACTATTCAGAGATGCCAGAGAAGAAACTAGAAAAGGTATCTGTGGAACCCAAAAAAGGTAAATCACTTATTACCTTATAAAAGATGAAAGGGGTTATATTGTGAGTGGAGTAAACGCAGAAATATATTTTGAACTGTTACACCTTATCTTACTACACAGAGACACCAGAGAAGAAATCAGAAAAAGTACACATAGAACCTAAAAAAGGTAATCACTAATCAGTATTGCATTGTTAACGTGAAAAGGTAAATATAATGTGAGCAAGGTAAACATAGACTGATATTTTGAACTATCACACCTTTTTTACTATGTAGAAGCACTAGAGAAGAAACTAGAAAAGGTATCTGTGGAACAGAAAAAAGGTAATCATTCATAGCACTTGTAACGAGGAGCATTCAAGTCAAACCAGGACCTTTGAGTTTATATAATAAAATAACACATTTCAAAGAGCAGAAGCTGTATTTATTTCTCAGCGTACTCCCCTTCATACCTTTTTAAACTTATCCCAGTGTTTAATTGATGTCTGCAAAGTGTTGGCATAGGAAAATTTGTCAGTATGTCTGAACCATCCTAAGACAGCCTACTTAACTTCATCATCAGTGCTAAAATGCTAACCTCCAAGGAACACTTTTAGGGGTCCAAACAGATGCAAATCACTCAGAGCAAAGTCTGGGCTGTACGGGGGATGTGGTAGTATCTCCCTGCCGAGTTGCTGTAATGTGCACGTAGTGCAGTGAGTAGTATGAACTTGTGCATCGTCCTGGAGAAACAGTACCCCCTTAGTAAATAAACTAGGCAATTTTTTCTGTAGACATGTACAGTGCCTTGAAAAAGTATTCATACCACTTGACATTTTTCAAATTTTGTCATGTTACAACTAAAAACATAAATTAATTTTATTGGTATTTTATGTGATAGACCAAAACAAAGTGGCACATTATTGTGAAGTGGAAAGGAAAATGTTAAATGGTTGTCATTTTTTTTACAAATAAATATTTGAAAAGTGTGGTGTGCATTTGCTTTCGGCCTCCTTTACCCTGATACCTCCAACTAAAATTTAGTGGAATCAATTGCCTTCTGAAGTCGCATAATTAGTAAATAGAGCCCACCTGTGTTTAATTTAATCTCAGTATAAATGCAGCTGTTCTGTGAAGCCCTCAGAGGTGAAGGCCAAGGAACACACCAGACATGTCAGGAATAAAGTTGTGGAGAAGTTTAAAGCAGGGTTAGGTTATAATAAAACTGTGTTATCCATTATCTGAAAATGGAAAGAATATGGCATAATTGCAAACCTACCACGACATGGTTGGCCACCTAAACTGACAGGCAGGGCAAGGAGAGCATTCATCAGAGAAGCAGGCAAGAGGCCCATGGTAACTCTGAAGGGGCTGCAGAGATTTACAGCTCAAGTGGGAGAATCTATCCACAGGACAACTATTAGACAAGCACTCTACAAATCTGAACTCTATGGAAGAGTAGCAAGAAAAAAGCCATTGTTGAAAAAAAAAAACATAAAAAGTCCTGTTTGCAGTTTGCGAGAAGCCATGTGGGGGATACAGCAAACATGTGGACGAAGGTGCTATGGTCAGAGGAGACCAAAATTGTACTTTTTGGCCTAAAAGGAAAATGCTGTGTGTGATGGAATTCTGACACTGCACATCACCCAGAACACACCTTCCCCACCTTGAAACATGGTGGTGGCAGAATAATGTTGTGGGGATTCTTTTCTTCAGCAGGGACAGGTAAACTGGTCAGAAATGATGCGAAGATGGATGGAGTCAAATACAGGACAATTTTAGATGAAAATCTGAGACTGGGTCAGAGGTTTACCTTCCAGCAGGTGTGACGCCTACGCCGTTATTTAAACTAAATTGAGATTAGTCAGTAATAATGGAGAATACTCAGTATTAAAACCACCAGTTAACTCTATATTTGTACAGAGAGTAAGGGGTTAAATCATCACATTCTCCTGGAGACTATCTCGCATCAGTGGTATCTTGAATGTACTGTAGGTGGAAGGTGATATCTGGAAACACACAGTACAGTCACTAAACATAAGATACTGGGAACAAGATCCTATAGTAATAGCATACACAGCTTATATAGATAATGTGAGATCTAGCTTGAAATGACTGAGTCCTATGATACTTGCGGTTCTGAAGGCTGTGAGCTAAATAAGTCTTCCAGGAGAGTGGGAGCAGGGATTCAGGATGATAGTAGAAGCTGTAGAGTGTCAGCTCTGTGGTCTAGGCCTCGGAATCCGGATGTTAAGAGTCCTGGGGTTGCAACTACTGTCCTCTAGATAGCAGGAGGTGAAGAGGGTCTTCAGTGGAGTTGTTTCTATCACGGATGGCGCCGGGTGTCTAGTTCAATAACCGAACACCCAGCTGCCATCAGAGAGGGTTTAAATAGCCCGCCCAACATGGGAAACGAGCGGGCGCACTTCCGCGTTCCAGCTTGGAACGCAGGGACTCAGGGCGCACCGGAAGTGACGCGGATAAGGCACTGGATGGAGCGCAGCTGTCTGAAAAAGGTACAGCTGCGCTAGTTTTATGTACTATAACGCCGATGGCGTTACATACTCCCCTCCTCAAGGGGGTCCCAAAAATAGAACCAGAAAGTGACGGCCGATCAGGGTATCTGCGGTGAAAATGCTTGATGAGTCTAGGAGCATGAATGTGAGAGGAATCTTCCCAAGAATCATCAAGTTGGCTGTAGCCTTTCCAACGTATTAAATATTGGAGGGAAGAACCTTGTCTTTTGGAATCTAGAATTTTTTCTATCTCGTACTCGGTCTCACCGAGAACCTCAACAGGAGAAGGGGGTTGAGGAACTCTGTTAGGGAAGGGATTAGGTATGAAAGGTTTAATAAGTGAGACATGGAAAGAAGGATGTATCTTCCAATCTGAAGGTAGAAGTAGTTTTACAGTGTTGTTGTTAATGAGATGTGAAATGGAGAAAGGACCAGTAAATTGACGTCCTAGTTTCTTTGAGGGGATTTTAAGACGTAAATTTCGGGTAGAGAGCCAAACTAAATCACCAACTTTGTATCTTGGAGGGGCAGTTCTACGGGAGTCGTAATATCTCTTCTGTCTTTGTTGAGCTGCACGAAGATTAGCATGGAGTATTTCTGAAGTCCTCTTTAAGTTTGAGAGGTAATGCTCTACAGCAGGAACACTGTTAGGGAGAACTGAGATTGGTGCAGATTTGGGATGGAACCCATAGTTAGCGTAGAAAGGAGAAAATCCTGAGGAAGAACTGGAGGCGTTATTATACGCGAATTCAGCGTGAGGAAGAAATTGGAGCCAGTCGTCCTGTAAATGGGTGCAATAACAGCGTAAGTATTGTTCGAGTGTTTGATTAACCCGTTCCGTCTGACCGTTTGTCTGGGGATGATAGGCAGTGGACATACGATGATCAATTTGTAAGGCTTGGCAAAGCGCTCTCCAGAATCTGGAAATGAATTGAGTGCCCCGGTCTGATATAATCTGGGAAGGGAGGCCATGTAACTTGAGAACATTCTCTAAGAAGGCTTGTGCAGTCTCGAGAGAGGTTGGTATCTTCTTTAATGGAATGAAATGTGCCATCTTTGTTAATAAATCGACAGTAACCATAATTGTGTTGGCACCTTGAGACCTGGGGAGGTCGACTATGAAATCCAGGGAAACAACATCCCAGGGTCTTTCCGGAATAGGAATAGATGTCAGAAGACCATAGGGCGGCTTCCTGGAATGTTTGTTGGTAGCACATATGACGCATGAATTAACATAATCAGTGACTGTCTGTGATAGCCTAGGCCACCAGTAATCTCTCTTAATTAAGTGAATGGTCTTACTGATTCCTGGATGACCTGCCAGTGGAGCATCATGAAGTTGTTTGAGGAGAGTAGGTTGCAATGCGGGAGGAACGTAAACTTTATTGTTGAATGTATATAGCCCGTTAGATTGTCTCTTGAGACCCGGGGGCACCTCAGTAGGGAGAGATTGGAGAAGTAAGTCTAGGAAGGGAACAGAAGCTCCAATGAAGCGATCAAGTGGAATTATCGAAGAGGGAGGAGTCTCAATTGTGTGACTGTCATGCATTCGTGACAATGAGTCAGCCTTGACATTTTCTGTACCAGGACGATAGGAAATGTTGAAGTCAAACCTGTCAAAGAATAAACTCCACCTAACTTGGCGGGAGGATAGGGTCTTGCAGGCCTTTAGATGTTGCAAATTGCGATGATCTGTTAGGATGGTGATGGGATGTTTAGAACCCTCCAAAAGATGTCTCCAATTACTCAAGGCATCCTTTATGGCGAGGAGTTCTTTCTCTCCAATAGGATAGTTCATCTCGGCAGGTAATAGAGTCCTGGAATAGAAGGCCACCGGATGCAGAGGATCCGAAAGAGTAGATCGTTGGGAAAGCACAGCACCCAAGGCAAAGTGTGAGGCATCTACCTCCAATGTGAAGTGACAATGTGGGTTAGGAAGTTGTAGAATTGGAGCAGAGGTGAAACTGAATTTCAAGAGGTCAAAAGATTTCTGTGCGTCGTCCGACCAGGAGAAAGGTGTCTTAGAACTAGTGAGACTGTTTAGTGGTTTCACTATCGCAGAGAAGTCTTTAATAAACTTTCTGTAGTAATTTGAAAATCCGAGGAACCGTTGTAGTGCTTTCCTAGAATGGGGAACGGGCCAGGACAAAATGCACTCAACTTTCGATGATTCCATCTGTATTCCGTTTGGAGTAATTAGATACCCAAGGAAAGAGATGCTGCGTTGACTGAAAACACACTTTTCAAGTTTGGCATATAAAGAATGTGTTCTCAGTCTATGCAAAACCCAACGCACATGTTTGATGTGTTCTTCAGGAGAATCTGAATAAATTAAGATGTCGTCCAAATAAATCACGACGCAAACGTCTAACAAGTCTCGAAAAATGTCATTGATAAACCATTGGAAGGTTGCGGGTGCATTGCATAATCCGAAGGGCATTACAGTATATTCAAAGAGCCCATAACGTGTCTTAAAGGCTGTTTTCCACTCATCACCTGAGCGGATTCTCACAAGATTGTAAGCACCCCTAAGATCTAGTTTAGTGAAGAGTTTTGAGGTTTGGAGACGTTCGATGAGTTCCGGAATTAATGGTAGTGGGTATCTATTCTTTATGGTGATGTTATTGAGTGCACGGTAGTCGATGATTGGTCGGAGTGAGCCATCTTTATTTTTTACGAAGAACATTGCTGCACTTGCTGGAGAAGTAGAAGGTCTGATGAATCCCTTTTTAAGGTTCTCATCGATGTAATCCTTGAGGTGTACAAGTTCTGGTTGGGATAACGGATAGATCTTTGCCGTAGGAATCGGACTGTCAGGTATAAGGTCTATGGGGCAGTCATAGATCCTATGTGGGGGAAGTTTGTTTGCCATGGTCTTGCTGAAAACATCTGCAAAGTCATGTAAATAAACTGGGAGATCAGAAGGGTAGTTGTTTGTGATAGAGGTGGAACATAAAGGATAACAACTCTGCTTACAGTGAATGGACTGTAGATCTAAGGAACTAGTAGACCATAGAAAGGTTGGCTGATGAAGACGAAGCCATGGTATTCCGAGAATTATTGGGAATATAGGTGATGAGATAACATCAAAAGCAAGGGTCTCAGTATGGCCAGAACCACAAGTGACTAGAAGGGGGGAAGTTTGGAAAGATATAGGACCTGTTGAGGAACTAGAACCATCAATAAAAGTGAGTGACACAGGGGTTTGCTTGCACACACAGGGTATTTTATTGGATTCTACAATTTTTGAATCAATAAAGTTGCCACAGGCTCCGCTGTCGACCATTGCATCAATGGAAATCCTTTCTAGACCCCACTGTAAAGTAAGAAGAATGATAATGTAGCGGTTTGAAATAGTACCAGTAAATTTAAGCTTGTGAAGTTGGTGATTTTTACCTTCCGAATTCCTCTTGAGGAGGGGACAGGTGGAGACAACGTGGTCAGGGGCAGAGCAGTACAAACAGAGGTTTTGGTCTCTGCGGCGTTGTTTTTCAGCTGCGGTTAATGGCCCTCTAATCGCACCGAGTTCCATAGGAAGCTCCTTGGGGGGAGATCTGGCTCTCCTAAAAGGTGTGGGAGGAAATGCATTCGCACGTTCAGCTCTTCTCTCACGGAGACGGCGATCGATAGTAATGGAGAGTTGCATTAGGTCCTCTAGAGATGTTGGAAGTTCTATGCGTGCAATCTCGTCCTTTAAAGCTTCTGTCAAGCCAAGCCGGAATTGGTTCCTGAGTGCAATATCTGACCACTGGGTCTCTCTGCACCAACATTTGAATTCTGAAATGTAGTCTTCCACTGGTCTTTTCCCTTGCTTGAGGTTTCTGATGGAATTCTCAGCGGTTAACTGTTTATTGGGATCCTCGTAAAGGAGGGACATTTCAGTGAAGAAGGTGTCGAAAGCGCCCAGGAGATCACCATGCTCTTCTAGATAGGCGTCGGCCCAGACTCTAGGTTCACCCCGGAGATATGAGATAAGGGTGAGAATTCTTACCCTATCAGAATAATAGGTGCGGGGACGTAGTTCAAACATCAATCGACATGAACTAATAAATTGGCGAAAAAGTTTCCTGTCTCCAGAGAAAGGTTCAGGCGCACAAACTTTTGGTTCTGGTCTCTCTCTGGCCTGGGCATAGTTCTGTTGGCGGAGAGTTTCATTCTCTAAACGTATCTCATTTAAAGAGTTAGTGAGGGTATCCACCCTTTGTGTCAGTCCCAATAAATGATTTGTTAGATCGGCGGGATCCATCTTCTTTTATTTTATTTTTTAGGTTCGGTTATTCTGTGACGCCTACGCCGTTATTTAAACTAAATTGAGATTAGTCAGTAATAATGGAGAATACTCAGTATTAAAACCACCAGTTAACTCTATATTTGTACAGAGAGTAAGGGGTTAAATCATCACATTCTCCTGGAGACTATCTCGCATCAGTGGTATCTTGAATGTACTGTAGGTGGAAGGTGATATCTGGAAACACACAGTACAGTCACTAAACATAAGATACTGGGAACAAGATCCTATAGTAATAGCATACACAGCTTATATAGATAATGTGAGATCTAGCTTGAAATGACTGAGTCCTATGATACTTGCGGTTCTGAAGGCTGTGAGCTAAATAAGTCTTCCAGGAGAGTGGGAACAGGGATTCAGGATGATAGTAGAAGCTGTAGAGTGTCAGCTCTGTGGTCTAGGCCTCGGAATCCGGATGTTAAGAGTCCTGGGGTTGCAACTACTGTCCTCTAGATAGCAGGAGGTGAAGAGGGTCTTCAGTGGAGTTGTTTCTATCACGGATGGCGCCGGGTGTCTAGTTCAATAACCGAACACCCAGCTGCCATCAGAGAGGGTTTAAATAGCCCGCCCAACATGGGAAACGAGCGGGCGCACTTCCGCGTTCCAGCTTGGAACGCAGGGACTCAGGGCGCACCGGAAGTGACGCGGATAAGGCACTGGATGGAGCGCAGCTGTCTGAAAAAGGTACAGCTGCGCTCGTTTTATGTACTATAACGCCGATGGCGTTACAGCAGGACAACAACCCTAAACATACATCCAGAGCTTCAGTGGAATGGTTTAGATCAAAGCATATTCATGTGTTAGAAAGGCCCAATCAAAGTCCAGACCTAAATCCAACTGAGAATTTGTAGCAAGACTTGAAAATTGCTGTTCAGACGCTCTCCATCCAATCTGACAGAGCTTGAGCTATTTTGCAAAGAAGAATGGGTGAAAATGTCACTCTCTAGATGTGCAAAGCTGGTAGAGACATACTTAAAAAGACTTGCAGCTGTAATTGCAGTGAAAGGTGGTTCTACATTGACTCGGGGGGGGGGGGGGCTGAATACAAATGCACGCCACACTTTTCACATATTTATTTGTAAAAAAAAAAATTAAAACCATTTATAATTTTTCTTCCATTTTATGTTGGTCTATCAAATAAAATCCCAATACAATGCATCTACGTTTTTTGTTGTAACATGACAACATTTGGAAATTTACAAGGGGTATGAATACTTTTTCAAGGCACTGTATGCATTACTCAGTACATGACAGTAATATTCACTGTTGATAGTGGCACCACACGAACAATGACACATTTGTCCCAGAAAACACTTGCCATCACTTTTCTTGCAGACGCAAGTGTTCGAAATTTTGAGTTGGTGATAAATCTGTGGTGGAGCTGTTCCATGCACACATTAACACTGTTGTATCTGGACTGAACCTATAAGTAATAGGACACATGTGTTACTTCGTACTGCATGTAGCATCGCCATGCTAGCATCCCTTTTTATACCTTTAAAATTAAAAGTCCCGGTTTGATTTGAACACCGTAATGTGAGAGGTAAATGCAGAAATATATTTTGAACTACAATACATTATTTTATTATGTAGAGACACCAGAGAGGAAACCAGAAAAAGTATCTTTGGAACCCACAAAAGGTAATCACCCATTAGTATCAAATTGCAAAGGTATATATAATGTAAAGAAGGTAAATGCAGAAATATATTTTGAACTATTATACCTTATTTTACTTTACAGAGACTCCAGAGAAGAAACCTGAAAAAGTATCTGCAGAACCCAAGAAAGGTAATTACTCATCAGTACTGCATTTGTAAATAGGGTGAGATATATGTTCGGGTCCAAAATGAGTTCAACTCGAATATTGTCCTTTCGTCTGTTCGCCAAACAATTTGGGGTGTTTGTGGCAAATTCTAAAAGACGTGAAACACCCTTTAAAAGTCTATGGGAGAAATATCGAAAGTGCTAATTTTAAAGGTTAATGTGCAAGTTATTGTCATAAAAAGTGTTTGGGGACCCGGGTCCTGCCCCAGGGGACATGTATCAATGTAAAAAAAGTTTTAAAAACTACCGTTTTTTCGGGAGCAGTGATTTTAATAGTGCTTAAAGCGAAACAATAAAATCAAAATATTCCTTTAAATTTCATACCTGGGGGATATTTATAGTATGCCTGTAAAGTAGCACATGTTTCCCGTGCTTAAAAAAAAATCTGCACAAAATGACATTTCTAAAGGAAAAAAAGTCATGGGGGGTCCCCCTAAATACCATTACCAGGCCCTTCAGGTCTGGTATGGATATTAAGGGGAACCCTACGCCAAATAAAAAAATATGGCGTTGGGTTCCCCTCAAAAATCCCTACCAGTTCATTGTCCGAGCACACAACCTGGCAGGCCGCAGGAAAAAAGGGGGGATGAGAGAGTGCCCCCCCTCCTGAACCGTACCAGGCCACATGCCCTCAACATGGGGAGGATTTTCCCATGTTGATGGGGACAAGGGCCTCATCCCCATAACCCTTGCTCGGTGGTTGTGGGGGTCTGCGGGTGGGAGGATTATTGGAATCTGGAAGCACCCTTTAACAAAGGGGAACTCCAGATCCCACCCCCGATGTGAATTGGTAAGGGGTACATTGTACCCCACCATTTAATTTTTAATTTTTTTAATTTTTAAAGACAACAGGAGATGGCTTGGAACAAGTCATTTATTAAAAATTTAAAAATTTAAAATAAAAAAAAGATACCAGCGATGTAATCCAGTCTCGCGATGATCTATTCTTCAGTGATGCTCACCAGCAAGAAAAAACTCACAATCCTTCCTCCACCAGAGGCACCCGGCCGAATGACACGCAAGCTGTTTGACAGCTCATTTATAACCGAGGGCGGTGCCACCCGTGATGTGGATGGTAACCACGCCCCCTTTGATGCAACGGGGGTTTCCCAAAATGTGAACAAATAGTGTCCTGATTAGTCCAATAAGGACATGTGAAAAGTGAATTGTTGCTTCAAGGTAAAAGATGGACGATGGAACATCCACAATACACTCCAGAACAATCAAGAAGATGGAATATTCTTACCGGATCTGGTGGACACACTGACCAGTGGTAGTATGTCAATAAGGCAGATATTGGATCCTCAGCCTGGTTAGGTTCATGAAAGAAACATCCAACGGCACCAAAGGAAATTGTGGAGCCATTGTGGAGCATAACATGGGAGGCCCCACAGTGCCTCCGGGTGAACGTGGTGACGTCACTTAGGCACAATTTGAGTGACACCTTTCCCAAACAGTGCTTGACAGAGGAATAGGACGCTCTGCCCCATTTTGGGTTTGACCTGTGAAGCATAGTAGTGTTCTTAGCCTACCAACTGTATGCAAGGAACGTCTTTCCTTAAACTTACCAGATGTTTGGAATTGAAGTCCTAATACGCTGATGAAGTTCATTATATATTAGCGTGGTGTGGATTAGCAGGTTTATGCCCCAGTTGAAGAGCCACTAGCTCGAAACATGTAGGGTACATAGCCTGCAACCGCATATCTATCCACCACGCTCTATTTTATGTGATCACCTGTACTTGCTTCTTCATCTGGCTAGTACCTCAATGTTTTTTTTTTTTTTTTTTTAATACTTGTATGGTATTGCATACCTACTTGTTCTTATCAATAAAGCCGTCTATCCCTGCATTTGGGTTTAACTGCACTATGTGGCGCCTCCCTTCATTTTTCACATGTGCCTCCATATGATCCCAATCTTATGAGGAACCTTCTTGGTACGCTGGATGTTTGGACAAAAAAGACCCTTGGATTTCCTTTGGTGCCGTTGGATGTTTCTTTCATGAACCTAATCAGGCTGAGGATCCAATATCTGCCTTATTGACATACTACCACCGGTCAGTGTGTCCACCAGATCCGGTAAGAATATTCCATCTTCTTGATTGTTCTAGAGTGTATTGTGGATGTTCCATCTTCCATCTTTTACCTTAAAGCAACAATTCACTTTTCACATGTCCTTATTGGACTAATCAGGACACTATTTGTTCATATAATTACGGAAGCAATTCTGGACCTATTTGTTGGTGCATGAATACACAAGGAATTTATTTTTCATGTTTTATGGTCCCTCATTAGGACCTAGTTGTTGGTGTATCACTATATTTTGCACTATATTATTTTGTACACTCCTAAGATATGTGGCTTTTTTCCATATATTTTGGGTTATGAAATATCTCTCCACACGATAGTGGATTACATTGTCTCTCTTCAGCGCCGCATTTTTTGTATTTTTTCGTTTGTGTTACGATATTGCTCTGTCGTTGATGCAGGCTGCTTGTTCACTCAGTTTATTTTAGTAGCGCAACTTTTTCCTTTATTTACACGTTTTTTACCATAATGTGTCAGAGGGGCGGGGTCACATGTCCCAGGTGGCCCCACCCTCGGTTATAAAAGAGCTGTGCGTAATTTGGCCAGGAGCCTCTGGTGGAGGCAAGATTGTGCGTTGTTCCTCGCGGGAGAGCATCGCTGGAGAATGGATCATTGCTGGAGATCAAGAATGGATTACAATGCTGGACATCGAAACCCTGCGCCATTTTTCTTAATTATGGTACAGGGTTCCCCTTACAATCCATAACAGACCTGGATTTTGGGGGGGAACCCAACGCCATATATTTTTTTATTTGGCGTAGGGTTCCCCTTAATATCCATACCAGACCTAAAGGGCCTGGTAATGGAATTTAGGGGGACCCCACAGATTTTTTTTTTCAATGACTTTCAATAACTTTGATCTATATTTCCGGGACCTGACAATTCATTATAGCCGTGAGTAGTTTTAAACATCTGTGTGATTTTTATTTTTTGCACTATAAACAAAAAAAGGGTAACAATTTTATAAAAACACAATATTTTATACTTTTTGCTATAATATTTATTTTATTTTTAAAAAGCTAATTTTTTCTCAGTTTAGGCTGATATGTCTTCTTCTACATATTTTCGGTAATAAAAAATCTCAATAAGCGTTTATTGATTGGTTTGGGCGAAAGTTATAGGGCCAGATTCAGATACACTTAATATTGCGCTGCGTAATCGAAATACTCTACGCTGCCGTATTTCACCAGGCTCTACACCGAATCCTGGTAGATTTTTGCCCGTACGCTACGGCGGCGTAGTCTATTTCTCGCCGCGTAATCGAAATACGCGATTTGGGGGCGTGAAGCATTTAAATTAAGCGCGTCCCCGCAGCGATCGAACTGCGCATGCTCCGTTCAGAAATTTCCCGCCGTGCATTGTGCGAAATCACGTTGTTACGTCATTCGTTGTTTGAGTAGCGTCGTTTACGAACATTCCAATTCCCGGACGACTTACGTAAAAAATAATAAAAGACGTCGGAAAACGTAGAAATTCGACGCGGGAACGACGGCCATACTTAACATGGGCTGTCTAATATTAGACCAGCAAAAAGCTGGTATAGTGTTACGCAAAAAAAAGATGACTAAAGGTGCCGTAAGAGATTGCGAATGAAGATCGTAATTTCGGGGATCGCCGGCAAAAGCTCATTAGCATACCCCGACGCGGAAAATGACGGGAAGTCCACCCAGTGGCCGCAATTTTATTGCAGCGTAGATCCGAAGGCGTACGAACACGTAATCCAGTCGAATTAAAGCCCGCAGCCGTCTATTCATGGTTTGAGGTTTCCGACTAGCTAGAAAACGTGCGTAATTTGAAATTACTCCAGTCTAACACCAGTTAGACAGGCGTAATGGCTCTGTGAATCTGGCCCATAGTGTCTACAAAATAGGGGGGTAGAGTTATGGCATTTTTTTTTATTTTTTTTTTTTACTAGTAATGGAAGTGATCTGCGATTTTTATCGGAACTGTGATTATATGGTGGACACATCGGACACTTTTGACACATTTTTGGGGCCATTGGCATCTATTCAGCGATCAGCCCTATAAAAAATGCAATGATTACTGTAAAAATGTCACTGGCAGGGAAGGGGTTGAAAACATAGGGGCAATCAAGGGGTTAACTGTGTTCCCTGACTATGTGTTCTAACTGTGGGGGGAGGTGACTGACTAGGGGAAATGCCAGATCTTGGTTCCTAGCTATTAGGAACTCACGATCTGTCTCTCCTCACAGAACAGAACAGAAATTTGTGTGTT
Organism: Rana kukunoris; assembly: GCA_029574335.1. Lineage (NCBI taxonomy): Eukaryota > Metazoa > Chordata > Amphibia > Anura > Ranidae > Rana > Rana kukunoris. Next base: position 325,935,354 of record CM056052.1, on the reverse strand, counting down.
TAAACACACACACACACACACACACATCCCTTTTCTACCTCTCGTGCCCACGATTGCTCACAGCCGGCGATCATCGCTACAATGCAGCAGGCGTGGGCCTGCTATCCCACTTAAAGGGACCAACATACAGTTTGACGGTTCGACGGTTGCCGGCTGGTCGGCAAATGGTTAGGGGGTTATATTATGAATATAAATACAGAAAGATTTTTTGAACTAATACACCTTATTTTACTACACAGAGACACCAGAGAAGAAATTAGAAAAAGTAGAACCCAAAAAAGGTAATGATTAATTTGTACTGCATTGTTAATGTGAAAAGGTAGATATAATGTGAGAATGGTAAACATAAAAAAAGGGGATTATATTGTGAGCGGAGTAAACACAGAAATATATTTTAGACTATTACACCTTATTTTACGATACAGAAACAAGAAGAAATTCAAAAAGGTACCTATAAAACCCAAAACAGGTAATCACTAATAAGTATTTATGGAAAATGTACTGTGCAGGTCTTTAAAATCTAGAACTAATAATGACGAATAATCAAAATGAATTCTGAATATTGAAATAAATAAGTGAGAATGCTGCTGCAGCAAAGAATGTCAGATAAAACATACAATCAAAGCAAATATATAATAAGCTGTGCTGCGTGAACTGATTGATCAATATATGCATTAGTGATCAATAATAACATGTGCACACATAGTTAATTACTGTGTAAACATATAAAATATAGCCGTGAGCTAATCAAAATTCATATGGTGTGGAAAATTTCATGTGATACCAGAAATAATCAATAAAGATAGATATAACATATGCACACATTGATAACATCTGTGCAAACTATATAATAATATAACCATATAACCGTTATATTTAAAATATTAAATTAAGATATTCAAGAGTTCATATTGTGTTGAATTTCCATGTGATTCCAAGATATATCAAAAAAGTGCCAAGAATATTCCAGGAAACCATGTCAGAAAGCAGGATAGAAGGAAGCCTCCTCTTATATCATGTCTGCTTACCGACTTGAATTGATCTCTGATGATTGAGATCGCAAGCGCATGTGGCTCATCAGCCCTGCTACCCTCTAGGAAATCCTGTGTGTAATCTCCACCTTTATGTCCACAAATGAGTCTCGAGCAAGTCACCCTGCACAAAAATGGCCCAGAAGGAAAAGAAAGGATGCCAACATAGAGTAGTACCATAAGGTATAAAAACAGTTTAATAAGATAATGATACACTAACATTTCAGTAGAATAAAATTAGCGTGTATAGTTAGTGTATAGCCGGCCGGCTCTCATATTCCGCCCGTCCTTCCGGATGATCGTTAGGTGTACAATGGTGATGTCAGCACGCCGCTCTTCCCAATGCTGACGTCACAAAAAAATATATATATAGTTGCGCTGAACGTCCTTAAAGAATAAATAGAATACTGCCATTTAAGGAGCATACAATGTGAAAATTCAGTATACAAAAACCTTTAAATACAGTTAAACGTGAATGACCAGTAAACTGTGAACAAAGGATTATATAAAAAAATGAAATTCATAAAAAGGTCATAAGGGTCAACGCTGAAGCGACCATACAATAAAAAAAAAGTCCAAAGCAAAAAGTAAACAAGAGTCCATCCATGTGTGTGAAATAGGAAACACCTGTGTGAAGTCCAAGTAGCTATGCTCTGTGACGGAGTCTGAAGCTAAAGTGATATCCACCACCATGAGTAGGTAAACTGCTTACCAGAATCATTGGTCCATAGGACCTAATCCAGCCTGTGTATATAATCCAACGGGCCACTGTCAGCAACTAATCCGTGATGTAGTAGACCTCAGATAGGCTCCACAGCTTTCATGCTCATTGTTGGGTTGTACCATGTAAGGAAAAACAAATGCCTCATATAGTGTAAAACCAGTGGTGTATATTTAGTAAAAAAAGCAGTAAAAACTCACATTTTTATCAAGAAAGATCAGCCTTAAGCCATGTTGCGGCGGCCGGATGCAAACAGGCAAACCCGTCCGTATAGAGATCAAGCAGATGGGGGTGATGACGTCAGTACACCGCTCGTTAAGTCACGTTGTCTCGGGGGAAGGGCGGCGCACCACGCAATCCCCTCATATAGGAAAACAATTTGAACCAGGCCTCGTTCCGGGAAATGCGTACAAGCGCATCCGCACCTGAGACTACCAAGCCTCGTTTGGGAACACTGTCAGGGCCAGCCCCATCCCATATCCAGCTGAAGCCAAATAAGCTACGCTGGAAAAAGACACTGGCCGGACCAGACATGCACGCACTAGAACTCGGAAGGGGTCGTCTCAACTTCCTGTCACAAAAACACAACAAGTGACTGGTGCGTTCAGGGGACACAAAACCAATAAAACCATAATTATAAACAATAAAATTAATTATATTTGTAACACAAATACACCAATTATGCACATTTAGAAGACTGTGAAGTTTGTTACAACATAATACTAATTGATGCAAAATGTCCTTAAAGAGGATGTAAACCCACTGACAGCAAATGTTTATTCTTACCACATTTGAACTCTTTAAAGTGATCTATCCCAGATGTATGTAGTCGTTTTTTTCAAAAAGTACCCCCCTTACCTGCCTGGAGCCCCCAAATGCTGCAGAATCCGTGGGCGTTTCATTATTCGGTGCTCGGTGGGCAGGGTCATGACGTCAGCAGACTCCTCCGCCCACCGCTACACGCCCACAGCCAGCCAGCGCTGCGAGGACGAGCATTGTGCTGGTGAGAGTGCAGTGCATCTGCATGAGTGACAAGGCACGTTCTGGTAAGAAACAGAGCGCGCTCTTGTCACTCTTATGCATGTGCACAAAAGTAAGCCTGCAAACATTTCCCTGGACAGGAGAGAGGCAGACAAGCGGACAGGCAGACAGGCACACACCCAGAGAGACCTATACTGTAGGCAGAGAGACATACAGGAAACAGGCATATAGGCAGAGAGACAGAACAAGTGAATTCTTGTACTGAGAAAAAATGGTGAGGCTCTATTTCACTTTTTTTTAGTCTTCATTGTTCACAATTGCTGTTATTCTCTAAGTAATTTACCAATCACCTGTACTTATTTGTGACCACTCCGTATCATGCCCACACAGTCCCCGATTCATCCCCTGTATCATGCCCACACAGTCCCTGATCCATCCCCTGTATCATGCCCACACAGTCCCTGATCCATCCCCTGTATCATGCCCACACAGTCCCCGATCCATCCCCTGTATCATGCCCGCACAGTCCCCGATCCATTCCCTGTATCATGCCCGCACAGTCCCCGATCCATCCCCTGTATCATGCCCGCACAGTCCCTGATCCATCCCCTGTATCATGCCCACACAGTCCCCGATCCATCCCCTGTATCATGTCCGCACAGTCCCCGATCCATCCCCTGTATCATGCCCGCACAGTCCCTGATCCAACTCCGGTATCATGCCCGCACAGTCCCTGATGCAACTCCGGTATCATGCCCGCACAGTCCCTGATCCAACTCCGGTATCATGCCCGCACAGTCCCTGATCCAACTCCTGTATCATGCCCGCAGTCCCTGATCCAAATCCGGTATTATGCCTGCACAGTCCCTGATCCAACCCCTGTATCATGCCCGCACAGTCCCTGATCCAACTCTGGTATCATGCCCACACAGTTCCTGATCAAACTCCTGTATCATGCCCGCAGTCCCTGATCCAACTCCGGTATTATGCCCACACAGTCCCTGATCCAACCCCTGTATCATACCCACAGTCCCTGATCCAACTCCGGTATCATGCCCACACAGTCCCCAATCCATCCCCTGTATCATGCCCGCACAGTCCCAGATCCATCCCCTGTATCATGCCCACACAGTCCCCGATCCATCCCCTGTATCATGCCCGCACAGTCCCCGATCCATCCCCTGTATCATGCCCGCACAGTCCCCAATCCATCCCCTGTATCATGCCCGCACAGTCCCTGATCCATCCCCTGTATCATGCCCGCACAGTCCCTGATCCATCCCCTGTATCATGCCCGCACAGTCCCTGATCCATCCCCTGTATCATGCCCACACAGTCCCCGATCCATTCCCTGTATCATGCCCGCACAGTCCCCGATGCATCCCCTGTATCATGCCCGCACAGTCCCTGATCCAACTCTGGTATCATGCCCGCACAGTCCCTGATCCAACTCCGGTATCATGCCCGCACAGTCCCTGATCCAACTCCTGTATCATGCCCGCAGTCCCTGATCCAACTCCGATATTATGCACCCACAGTCCCTGATCCAACCCCTGTATCATGCCCACACAGTACCTGATAAAACTCCAGTATCATGCCCGCACAGTCCCTGATCCAACTCCGGTATCATGCCTGCACAGTACCTGATCCAATGCCTGTATTATGCCTGCACAGTCCATGATCCAACTCCGGTATTATGCCTGCACAGTCCCTGATCCAACCCCTGTATCATGCCCGCACAGTCCCTGATCCAACTCTGGTATCATGCCCACACAGTCCCTGATCCAACTCCTGTATCATGCCCGCAGTCCCTGATCCAACTCCGGTATTATGCCCGCACAGTCCCTGATCCAACCCCTGTATCATGCCCGCAGTCCCTGATCCAACTCCGGTATCATGCCCACACAGTCCCTGATCCAACTCCTGTATCATGCCCGCAGTCCCTGATCCAACTCCGGTATCATGCCCGCACAGTCCCTGATCCATCCCCTGTATCATGCCCGCACAGTCCCCGATCCATCCCCTGTATCATGCCCGCACAGTCCCAGATCCATCCCCTGTATCATGCCCACACAGTCCCCGATCCATCCCCTGTATCATGCCCGCACAGTCCCCGATTCATCCCCTGTATCATGCCCGCACAGTCCCCGATCCATCCCCCGTATCATGCCCGCACAGTCCCCGATCCATCCCCCGTATCATGCCCGCACAGTCCCCGATCCATCCCCTGTATCATGCCCACACAGTCCCTGATCCATCCCCTGTATCATGCCCGCACAGTCCCTGATCCATCCCCTGTATCATACCCGTACAGTCCCCGATCCATCCCCTGTATCATGCCCGCACAGTCCCCGATCCATCCCCTGTATCATGCCCGCACAGTCCCTGATCCAACTCTGGTATCATGCCCGCACAGTCCCTGATCCAACTCCGGTATCATGCCCGCACAGTCCCTGATCCAACTCCTGTATCATGCCCGCAGTCCCTGATCCAACTCCGGTATTATGCCCGCACAGTCCCTGATCCAACCCCTGTATCATGCCCACACAGTCCCTGATCAAACTCCAGTATCATGCCCGCACAGTCCCTGATCCAACTCCGGTATCATGCCCGCACAGTCCCTGATCCAACCCCTGTATTATGCCCCCTGTATTATGCCCCATGTATTATGCTCCGGTATCATGCCCGCACAGTCCCTGATCCAACTCCGGTATCATGCCCGCACAGTCCCTGATCCAACCCCTGTATTATGCCTGCACAGTCCCTGATCCAACTCCGGTGTCATGCCCGCGCAGTCCCTGATCTAACTCCTGTATCATGCCCGCAGTCCCTGATCCAACTCTGGTACTATATGCCCGCACAATCCCTGATCCAACCCCTTTATCATGCCCACAAAGTCCCTGATCAGCAGTGCGGTGCAAATCACTTGTGATCTCACACAGCGCATTAATGTGAGCCAGCCCTAAGTTCATTCAGCTTTAGGCTCCATGCACACTGGAATAAAAAAACGTTGCTTCTACAGGATTTTTGTGTTCTGCCTGTAGAAGCAACTCAATGTTCTCCTTTGTGTCCATACACATTAAGACACTAAGCGTTGTTAATAAAAGCATTGATATCTGTATCAACGTTGAGTCTTTAGGAGAGATATGTCCTCAAGTGGCATAACCACGACATCTCCTGTTAGGATATCTCCCTAACTAGGGAGCTGCCCCCCAATGGGGTTTGTATTTATCAATGCCCAAAAACAACGTGCCGGCAGGGTTCCTCCCATGCTCTAAGTCATAATGCCTCGACAACGAATGATTGTGGAAACCCTTCCTGATATTTGCTATATGCTGATTCAACCTAATTCGTAGTTCCCTTTTAGTTCTCCCTACGTACTGCAATCCACAGGGGCATTAGATGAGATAGGCTACACTTTAGAGCGGGCGTCACTAAATGGCGGCCCGCGGCCCGGTCCGGCCCCAGTGGCCATTCTAACTGGACCGCAGCCTCGCCTGTGTGTCTGTCGCCTGCTCGCCTGCGTGCCGATGCCGCTATATACACAGCATGGCAGGCGCGGCAGGTCTGTGCCTTCTCTGTACTCCCCCTCCCCACACTGCCTGTCTGCCTTATTCACAAGCATGAAGCACGATCGCGCTGGACAATGGGCAGAACTTTTTAAGTTAAAAAGTGGGTGATTGGTTGCTAGGCAGCGGGCCGGTCCCAGCAATAAATCACTCACTTTTAATGGAAAAGGCCACACTTCATGTCCTGTGTGAATAAGGTAGGTTTTCTGTGGGGAGGAGGAGTGCAGTGCAGGACAGAACAGGACAGTGCAGTGCAGGGCAGGGGTTTGATATTGATAGAGGACTGTGATGGGGGGAGTCAGTCTGCGATGGGGGGGTTCAGTCTGTGATTGGGGGGGTCTGTGATTGTGGGGGATCAGTCTGTGATGGGGTCCATCTGTGATTGGGGGGGATCAGTCTGTGAGGGGGGGTCCATCTGTGATTGGGGGTCCATCTGTGATTGGGGGGATAAGTCAGTGATGCGGATCCATCTGTGATTGGGGGGGTCAGTCTGTGATGGGGGGTCCATCTGTGATTGAGGGGGGATCAGTCTGTGGGGGGGGGGTCCATCTGTGATTGGGGGTCCATCTGTGATTGGGGGGGATCAGTCTGTGATGGGGGGTCCATCTGTGATTGGGGGGGGATCAGTCTGTGATGGGGGTCTGTCTGTAATGGGGGGGTTTGTGATGAGGCAGGGGGGATGTGATGTAAGGGGTGGGCTGAGGACACTGATGTAAAAGGGGGTCTTTGATTTCTGCACTGGCAAAACGCAGGTCTCTGCAAGGGCAATAGAAAACAATTGTTCACACTGCACCCTGCGTGCTGAGCAGTGTGGTTCAAAATGCAGACTGTTTTTATCTTTTTGATCTGTGGTGCATAAAAATGAATGAAATGTATTTTGACATTTCAATAAAGTCGAAAGAAAAAGAAGCACAAAGTGTGTTGTGTGTGGGTCTTAAAGATGTGTGCATGTGTGTGATGGGGGCGCTGTGAAGTGGAGGATATCATGTCATAGCACCAATATGACATTCGGACTTCCGCTGGAAGAATTTTTTTTCGGCCGGACCCCCGTGAATTTTAATTCACTACCCCTGCTTTAGAGGAATAGGTTATAAAGGGTTCCACCCCATAGGTTCTCTTAGTACTCGTAGAGGTGAACTGCACAATCTTGCAAACCTGGCATCTATTCAAAGTGCAAACTTGAAATTTTTTGCACCTATGGTACCCAGTCAGGTTTTGAAAAAATGTCCTGTTCTCACGTGGGGCACTCGGTGCAATGCAACTAAATAATGAAGAAGCTCCTCTAAAAACAACTGACGGCCTCTCCGGTAGGATGGGTGCTAGTAGCTGGTCACTCTCTTTTTTTTTATACTTTGATGCTGTGCCGAGAACGTAGTAATTAATGGAAGTGAGAACTCTCCCTTTCTCTCTTTAGTGCGATCACTCAAGAGAGATCCTCTATCCATCTCCCTGGTAGTTTGTACCAAACTGAATAGGGTAGTCTGATCATAACCCTTTTCCACAAATCTACCAGAAAGCACTGCTGCTTGGTTGTCGTAGGCTTCCACCTTCGTGCAATTACGTCTGGCAAATTGTCCTTGAGGGACTGATTTGAGCCAGGGGGCATAGTGGCAGCTGTCAAGAGGAATGTACAAATTCCTATCAGTTTGTTTAAAAAAAAGTAGTAGTTATGAATCTACTGCCCTCCACTGAAATCATGAGGTCTAGGAAATTCACTTTTTCCTGTCTGGCTTCAAATGTGAATTTGATGCCCCTGTTGTTATTATTAAAGCAGGGGTTCACCCTAAAACAATTATATACAATTACAACCAGCATACTTCGGATATGTAAAGTATGCTGGACTTTTCGGGGCACATACCGTTTAAAAGTTATTTTTCACCCGGCTTCCTGGTTCTCTCTGCTGCGGGGGAATAGGCGTTTCTAGGCAGATGATTTATGTGCTGTTATGGCGCGTCACGCATTCCGAAAATATCCGAGCTGGGACTCGGCTCTATACAGCGCCTGCACAGTCAGCTCTACACGGCGCCTGCACAGTCAGCTCTACACGGCAGGCGCCGTACAGAGCCGATTCCAGCTCGGATATTTTCCGCACATCAATCATCTACACCGCTGCCTAGGAACGCCTATTTCCGTGGCAGAGAGAACCCAGAAGCCGGGTGAAACAGAACTTTTAAACGGTATGTGCCCCGAAAAAAAAAAAGTCCAGCATACTTTACATATCCGAAGTATGCTGGATGTAATGGTACATAGATGTTTTTTAGGGTGAACCTCCACTTTAAGTGACATCATGTATTCCTGTAGATCCATTTCACTGCCGTCCCACAGGAGGAGGACGTCGTCGATATACCTTGCCCAGAGAACCACCTCGGGTCTCCGGTTCACATCCACGACGTCCTCCTCCCATTTGGCCATGAAAAGATTCACCAGGCTGGGGGCATATTTAGCTCCCATGGCTACCCCCTGCCCTGGCGAAAGAATCCATGGTCAAACCAGAAATAGCTGTGACTGGCTGCGTATTGCAGCAGAGTCATAATAAACTCAATCTGCAAAGGGGGCAAGTCAGACCCTCTATTCAGATACTCCTCAACCGCTTCCAAACCCAGGTCTTGGGGGATGATGGTATATAGAGAGGTCACATCCTCTGTGACCAACCATATTCCTCTTTTAGGTGAGATATATGCCAGCAAATTGATGACATGTTTAGCATCCCTAATGAAGGAGGGAATCTTCTGAACCAGTGGTTGCAGGAAAAAGTCAATATACTTGCCCACCCAGGAAGTAATCAAATCTATCCCACTCACAATGGGATGTCCCGGGGGCAAGTTTGACTCTTATGAATTTTGGGAAGGTAGTATATCACAGGAGTCTGGAGGCAATTGGTACCAGATACAACCTTTCTTTTTCATTTAATATCTCTTTTGGAAACCTTGATCCACAATAACCTCTAGTTCCCATTTGTATTTGATCATTGAATCTCTACTCAAAGGGGTGTAGGTATCAGGGTCACCTACAATACGATGCATTTCTTTTAAATAGTCACATCTGTCCAGGACAACAATTCCTCCTCCCTTATCTGCAGGTCTTAAGATCAGGGATTTGTTGGAGCAGAGTGACTCTATGCCGTTTTCAAGGTCTTTATGCATTTTTACCTTTTTCACTTTGATGTTTTCAAAGTCTTTAAGCACCACATCACGAAAAACCCTAATACTGGGTGCTAGTGATCCAGGGGGGTTGAAAAGTGATGCATTGGCTAGATTAGTATGTGTGTACTCTGGGGGAGGGATGAGCCTCTCCTTTATAGGATTGGATAAAAAGTATCTCTTGATGTTCAGTTTTCTTGCGAATTCATGAACATCCATAAAGGTCTGAAATGTGCTCAAATTCTTTGGGGGAGAAAACTTCAGACCCTTATCTAATAATCTTTTTTCTGAATCTGATAGTATTTGTTGGCTCAAATTGAAGATGCCATTACCTAGACTCTTTTTCTTTTTGAGTGACTGGGCCTGCCTCCCCCTCTGACCCCTCTCTTTATTCTATAAGCCTTGGGGGGCCCCGCTGTCTCATGGGAAAACCCCAATTGGGGTTGGTCCGATATCCCAAAGGGCCCTGGGGGTAGTTAGATCTAAGTTGACTATACCCACCCTCGGAATAGCCAAATTGGGGTGGTGAAACTGTCCTATCCCAATTTCCGTAAATCCCTCCTTCTCTTGGTCCAAAGGGACTTGGGCCAACTGAGTCAGATAAGGGAAAAAAAGTATTCTGAGTTGGACTATTATATTCAAAATTACCTCTTATCTCTTTCTTGTTGGAAGTTAGGATTCCCCTGGCCATAACTAGTACGGTGAGGGGGTGGTCTCAGAGGGATATGATCCCAAACTTGTGGGGACTCTCCTTTATAATGGTAATATTGGGTATTCTGTCTGGTATTTGGGAGCTTGGGTGGCCCTGTAAATAGAGTGCCCCCCTGTGTTGCACCCTTCCTACTGGTTTTGGGCTTGATTTTGGACCGTTGCTGTGATACATTCCATCCAAGAGAGGATGGGTGCCCACCCCTTTAATTAGGGGTCTGGGAAACACCTGGGGGAACAAGCGTCCCAGAATCCTGGGGTATAGTGTCCATCCCATCCTTATTATTACTGTCACTGGCGAGTTTTTCTGCCACAAAAACACCAAACCTGATTGGTAATCTTCCGTATCTCGGTTTAATTTCTTTTTCTTTTTAGTTTTCTGGATATAGGAGTGGAATCCAATACTCTGGCTGTGTTGACCACCCGTTTGGCACGGAAGTCAAATATGTCCATAGTGCCCCTGATGCCAGGGACATTGGTCCAAGCAGCAATTGATATAGGTTTATGGAATAAATGGAAAGACAGTAAAAGCAACTGCGCTAGGATACAATGATTAAAAAATATATGTAATAAATATCCTGAGAATATTGTGCAAAGCAGCAACTAACCTGCAAACTAACAGTGGACAAAAATGAAAAAATATATATAGTTGCGCTAAGTCCTGAACTTCCTTAACCACTTAACACCCGCCGCACGCCTATGTACGTCCACAGAATGACACGTACAGGCAGATGGGCGTATATTTATGTCCCTGCCTTCTAGCGGGTCAGGGGTCCGATCGGGACCCCCTCCGCTGCGTGCGGCTGGCGGCTTACCTCCTGGAGCGATCCGACTTAAGGGGGCGGCGGTTCGATTCTGTCCGCCCCCTCGTGATCGCTCCCAGCCAATCATGTGCGCCGCCGCCGTGTCACTTCCTCTGCCTGTAAAATGTAAACATAGGCAGAGGAAGTGATGCAGCTCTCATTTCGGTGGTATTTTTAAACCGCCGAGATGAGAGAAGAGTCACAGTAAGTCTGCACCAACACTACACTGACACCAGTACACGTAGGCACATTAACCTCTTGTGATCACCCCCCCACCCCCCTGTCACACTGTCACTGAATGCAGTGATCATATATGTACTGATCACTGCATTTAGTGTCAGTGTGACAGTTACTGTGACAGGCAGTTAGTGTTAGGTTCAGGGTAGCCCTTTCCCCCACAAATAAAGTTTTAACCCCTTGATTACCGCCCTAGTTAACCCTTTCACCCCCTATTGCCAGCGTCACTAAGCGATCATTTTTCTGATCGCTGTATTAGTGTCGCTGTTGCCGCTAGGTAGCTAAAAAAAATTATTGCGTTTTTTTTTACTAAAGACATGTGGCTGAATACATGTTGGCCTAAATGTTTGACTAAAATGTAGTTTATTTAATTTTTCTTATAACAAAAAGTAAAAAATGTATTTTCTTTAAAAAATGTCGCTCTATTTTTGTTTATAGCGCAAAAAAATAAAATTGCAGAGGCAATCAAATACCATCAAAATATAGCTCTATTTGTGGGAAAAAAAGGACTCAAATTTTGTTTGGGAGCCACGTCGCACGACCGCGCAATTGTCTGTTAAATTGACACAGTGCAACGCCTCTGGGCATTTAGCAGCATATTGGTCCGAGGCTTAAGTGGTTAAAGAATAATTAGAATACTGCCACTCAAGGAGCATACAATGTGTAAATGCAGTATACAAAAACCTTAAATACAGTTAAATGTGAATGACCAGTAAACTGTGAACAAAGGATTATAAAAAAAAATGAAAATCATAAAAAGGTCATAAGGGTCAATGCTGAAGCGACCATACAATAAAATAAAAGTCCAAAGCAAAAATTAAACAAGAGTCCATCCATGTGTGTGAAATAGGAAACACCCATGTGAAGTCCAAGTAGCTATGCTCTGTGACGGAGTCTGAAGCTAAAGTGATATCCATCCAACGTGGTGGACAACGTGACCCATCACGAAACGCGTAGGTAGGAACGAGCGGCGTACTGACATCATCACCCCCATCTGCTTGATCTCTATACAGACGGGTTTGCCTGTTTGCATCCGGCGCAATAGGCTTAAGTCTGATCTTTCTTGATGAAAATGTGAGTTTTTACTGCTTTTTTTTACTAAATAAACACCACTGGTTTTACACTATATGAGGCATTTGTTTCCTTACATGGTACAACCCAACAACGAGCATGAAAGCTGTGGAGCTGAGGTCTACTACATCACGGATTAGTTGCTGACAGTGGCCCGTTTGGATTATATACACAGGCTGGATTAGGTCCTATGGACCAATGGTTCTGGTAAGCAGTTTACCTACTCATGGTGGTGGATATCACTTTAGCTTCAGACTCCGTCACAGAGCATATCTACTTGGACTTCACACGGGTGTTTCCTATTTCACACACATGGATGGACTCTTGTTTACTTTTTGCTTTGGACTTTGTATTTTATTGTATGGTCGCTTCAGCGTTGACCCTTATGACCTTTTTATGATTTTTATTTTTTTACATAATCCTTTGTTCACAGTTTACTGGTCATTCACGTTTAACTGCTTGCGGACCGCCGCATGTACATTTACGGCAGCAGAATGGCACAGGCAGGCACATCAACGTATATATACGTGCCTGCCTTGCCGTGGGTCGGGAGTCCGATCGGGAACCGCCCGGTACATGCGGCGGTCCCCGTGGCTGGCCGAGTGATCCGGGATGAGGGGGCGGCTATTCGTTTTTGTCCGCCCCCTCCCGATCACTCCCAGCCAATGCGCGCGCTCCCCCGCCCTGCACTTCCTCCTCCTGTGTAAACACAGGAAGAGGGAAGTGATGTGATCTCTCCCCTCGGCGGTATTTTCAACCGCCGCTGAGGAGAGATCACATCTCACAGTAAGTCTGCACAACACTACACTGACACCAGTACACGCAGGCAGACTTAACCCCTTGCGATCATCCCCCCTCCCCCATGTCACTGTGTCACTGAATACAGTAATCATATATGTATGATTACTGTATTTAGTGTCAGTGTGACAGGCAGTTAGTGTTAGGTTCAGGGTAGCCCCCGTACCCCCATAATAAAGTTTTAACCCCTTTATCACGGCCTTAGTTAACCCTTTCACTCCATATTGCCAGCGTCACTAAGCGATCATTTTTCTGATCGCTGTATTAGTGTCGCTGTTCCCGCTAGGTAGCTATTTTTTTTTTATTGCGATTTTTTTTTTTCTAAAGACATGTGGCTAAATACATTTTGGCCTAAATGTTTGACTAAAATTTTCATCTATTTGATTTGGTTAACTGTATTTAAGGTTTTTGTATACTGCATATACACATTGTATGCTCCTTGAGTGGCAGTATTCTAATTATTCTTTAAGGACGTTCAGGACTTAGCGCAACTATATATATTTTTTTCACTTTTGTCCACTGTTAGTTTGCAGGTTAGTTGCTGCTTTGCAGAATATTCTCAGGATATTTATTCCATGTATTTTTTAATCATTGTATCCTAGCGCAGTTGCTTTTACTTTATTTCCACTAATAAGTATTGCATTGTTAATGTGTAATGGTAGATATAAGGTAAGCAAGGAAAACACAAAAATATATTTTGAACTACTTATACCTTATCTTACTACACAGAGACTTCATTGAAGAAATTAGAAAAAGTATCTGTTGAACCCAAAAAAGGTAACCACTCAGTATCACACATGTATATTGCAAAGGTGGTTATAATGTAAGAGAGGTAAATGCAGATATATATTTTGAACTATTAATCCTTATTTTACTATACAGAGACTCCAGAGAAGAAACCTGAAAAAGTATCTGCAGAACCCAAGAAAGGTAATCAATTATCAGTACTGCATTTGAAAGCTGTCAATGTTGTTATAATATAAGTATGGCAAATGCAAAAATATATTTTAAACTATTATACCTTATTTGACTATTCAGAGATACCAGAGAAGAAATTAGAAAAGGTATCTGTGGAACCCAAAAAAGGTAATTCACTTATCTACTTTTACAGGGTAAGAGATTAAGGTGGGTATATTGTAAAGGAGGTAAATGCAGCAATACATTTTGAACTATTAATCCTCATTTTACAATACAGAGATGCCAGAGAAGAAACCAGAAAAAGTAACTGTAGAACACAAGAAAGGTAATCACTCATCAGTACTGATTTTGTAAATTGTAAAGGGTTGTTATAATGTTAGTACAGCAAATGCAGAAATATATTTTGAACTATTACAATTTATTTGATTATTCAGAGATACCAGAAAGTAAATTAGAAAAGGTATCTGTGGAACCCAAAAAAGGTAAATCATGTATTTACTTATAAGAGATCAAAGGGGTTATATTCTAAATGGAGAAAAGGCAGAAAGATTATTTTAAATATTAAACCTTATCTTACTACACCGAGACACTAGAGAAGAAATTAGAAAAAGTACCTATAGAACCCAAAAATAGTAATCACTCATCAGTACTGAATTGTTAATATGAAAAGTTAGATATAATGGGCCAGATTCAGATACACTTAATTTTGCGCTGCGTAATCGAAATACTCTACGCTGCCGTATTTTACCAGGCTCTAAATGGAATTCTGGTAGATTTTTGCCCGTACGCTACGGTGGCGTAGTCTATTTCTCGCTGCGTAATCGAAATACGCGATTAGGGGGCGTGAAGCATTTAAATTAGGTGCGTCCCCGCGGCGATCGAACTGTGCATGCTCCGTTCAGAAATTTCCCGCCGTGCATTGCGCGAAATCACGTCGTTACGTCATTCGTTGTTTGAGTAGCGTCGTTTACGAACATTCCTATTCCCGGACAACTTACGTAAACAATAATAAAAGACGTCGGAAAACGTAGAAATTTGACGCGGGAACGACGGCCATACTTAACATGGGCTGTCTAATATTAGAGCAGCAAAAAGCTGGTATAGTGTTACGCAAAAAAAAGATGACTAAAGATGCCGTAAGAGATTGCGATAGACGTTCGTAATTTCTGGGATCGCCGGCAAAAGCTCATTAGCATACCCCGACGCGGAAAACGACGGGAAGTCCACCCAGTGGCCGCAATTTTATTGCAGCGTAGATCCGAAGGCGTACGAACACGTAATCCAGTCGAATTGAAGCCCGCTGCCGTCTATTCATGGTTTGAGATTTCCGACTAGCTAAAAAACGCGCGTAATTTGAAACTACTCCAGTCTAATACCAGTTAGACAGGAGTTACGGCTCTCTGAGCCCAATGTGAGCAAGGTAGACATAGAAAGATATTTTGAATAATTACACCATATTTAACTATGCAGAGATACCAGAGAAGAAATTGGAAATGGTACAGTTGTGCTCAACAGTTTACAGATTTTATGATTTCTTGGCCATTTTTTAGAGAATATGAATGATATCACAAAAACTTTTCTTTCACTCACGGTCAGTGTTTGACTGAAGCTATTTATTACCAATCAACTGTGTTTAAATCATAATGACAACAGAAACTAACCAAGTGACCCTGATCAAAATGTACATACCCTGCTGATTTTGGCTTGATAACATGCACACAAGTTGACACAAAGAGGTTTGAATGACTATTAAAAGGTAACCATTCTCACCTGTGATCTGAGTTTCTGGACTCCTGACAGACCCTTGCACCTTTTATCCAGTTCTGCACTGCCATTTCTGGATTCTGAGTCATGGGAAAAGCAAAAGAATTGTCAAAGGATTTGCGGGAGAAGGTAGTTGAACTGTATAAAACAGGAAAGGGATATAAAAGGATATCCAAGGAATTGAGTATAACAATCAGCAGTATTTAAACTCTAATCAAGACGTGGAAAATGAGGGGTTCTGTTGAAACCAAACCACGATCAGGTAGACCAACCAAAAATGTCAGCCACAGCTGCCAGGAAAATAACAAATAACATCAGATGAAATACAGGACTCTGAAAACATGTGATTTGGTTGTTTCAAGATGAACAATAAAGAGGCACAAAAAAGATGGGCTGCGTGGTCGAGTCACCAGAAGAAAGCCATTACTACGCAAATGCCACAAAGTATCCTGCTTACAATATGCCAAACAGCACAGAGACAAGCCTCAAACCTTCTGGCACAAAGTCATTTGGAGTGATGAGACTAAAATTTTGCTTTTAGGCCACAACCATAAATGCTACATTTGGAAAGGAGTCAGCAAGGCCTATAAAGGTACACCATTCTGACTATGAAACATGGAGGTGGATCACTGATGTTTTGGGCATGTGTGAGCCACAAAGACACAGTAAATTTGGTCAAAATTTATGGCAAGATGAATGCAGTATGTTATCAAAAAATACTGGAGGAACATTTGCATTCATCAGCCAGGAATCTGCGCATGGGACGTACTTGGACATTCCAACATGACGATGATCCAAAACACAAGGCCAAGTCAACCCGCCATTGGCTACAGCAGAATAAAGTGAAGGTTCTGGAGTGGTCATCCCCATCTCCTGACCTAAATATCATTGAACAACTCTGGGGAGATCTCAAACCTGCAGTTCATGCAAGACAACCCATGAATGTACAGGAACTGAAGGATTTTTGCCAAGAGGAATGTAAAACTTGTAAAAAAAATTAAACTTTTGATCAGGGTCATTTTGGTAGTTTCTGTTGTGATTATGATTTAAAAAGAGTAAACAAAGTTGATTGATAATAAATATACAAAATAGTGAAGTTCCAGGCCTACTCTTACTATCTCGGTGCTACAGACTATACAAACTAATTATAACAGATTAAAAAATAACCAAATGTTAGCATTTGTCATTTCAAATTAAACATTAAGATTCCGCTGCCGCTTTAAAAGCAAAAAAATGCATAATCATAAAACAAAAATAGTAAAACAATAACAAGTCTTAAAATAAATAGTGTTAATTACTAAAGCAGCGCTAATTGTCACTCCTCTGACGTGACCACTCTTTCTTATGATAGTCCATTCAAGAAAGATTCTGGAGTAAGAAGATGTGTCAGAGTCCAGTAGAACCCAAAAGTACTTTTAGGCTAAGATATGCTCTTCACTGCAAGTTGCTTCCACCGTGTATACTCCACTGCTAAATGCTTCTCTCATGTGTCACACTCCCCTTTCGGGTTTATACTCACCAAAAGGTTGCGTTTAACATGCATTGCTCCTCGTCCTCCAAAGTATAATCGATCCAAAGAACGCTCTCCAGAGAGATGTCTCCGTCCTCTGCATTCCCGGGACTCCACAGAGGAAGGTCACACATCCCTCACTGTTACAAGGTTGGTGGGGCAGAGCATCTAGAACATGGACTTGTGAAGATGAGCACATCTTAGCCTAGAAGCACTTTTGGGTTCTACTGGATCTTCTTTCCTCCAGAATCTTTCTCTTATGGACTATCATAAGAAATAGTGGTCACGTCAGAGGAGTGAAAATTAGCGCTGCTTTAGTAATTAACAAAATTTATTTTAAGACTTGATGTTGTTTTACTATTTTTGATTGATAATAAATGGCTTCAGCCAAACACTAACCATGAGTGAAAGAATTTTTTTTGTGTTTTCATTGATATTCTCAAAAAAATGGGCAAAAAATCAGAAATTCGGCCAGGGTATTAAACTTATAAGCACAACTGTATCTGTGGAACCCAAAACAAGATAAGTATTCATAGTACTTGTAAGTCGTTAAGATAAAGGTTGTTATAATTTAAGTTTGGTTAATGCAAAAGAATATTTTGAGCTATTATACATTATTTTACTATGCAGAGACACCAGAGAAGAAACCAGAAAGGTTATCTGTGGAAACCAAAAAAGGTAATCACTTATTAGTATTGCACTAGTAAATTGCAATGGTGGCATAATGTAAGGCAGGTAAATACAGAAATATATATTTGAACTATTATTCCTTATTTTACTATACAGAGACTCTAGAAAATAAACCTGAAAAAGTATCTGTAGAACCTAAGAAAGGTAATCACTCATCAGTACTGCAGTCGTAAAGGTTTTTATAATATTAGTGTGGTATATGCTGAAAAATATTTTGAACTATGGCATCTTATTTGACTATTCAGAGATATCAGAGAAGAAATTAGAAAAGGTATCTGTGGAACTTATAAGACAGGGATCTGCAATTAGTGGACCTCCAGCTGTTGCAAAACTACAAGTCCCATCATGCCTCTGCCTCTGGGTGTCATGCTTGTTGCTGTCAGTGTCTTGCTATGCCTCATGGGACTTGTAGTTCTGCAACAGCTGGAGGTCCGCTAATTGCATATCCCTGTTATAAGAGATCAAGGGATTTGTATTGGGAGTGGAATAAACGCAGAAAGATATTTTTTTCCCAAACATTTGTTATTGAGTTTTGCAACAATACAAAATATTGCAGGACACGTATAATAAACAACATGCAGTATAACACACTGTAAATATGATGAATGGCCCACATGAATACAGGTTTGTAAATTCTTTGTTTCAAAGGTGGAAATGGGAGGTTAGAAAGGTAGAACATCCGCTCAGGAATATACTGTATAACAGCACAGCTGAGCAGCAGAGGAGAACACACAATAGGGCATCATACTAATATTCATACGTTATCATTCCAGCATATCCAGGGTTTCCACAACTTAAGAAAACTACTGTAGGAGGTTTGCCATTTCTTAAAGCTAATAGGCGTTCATGCATGAAATAGAGTTTTAGAATCTCTACGGTTTCTAAAGGATTTGGTCCATGTGACTGTTTCAAGGATCTTGTGATGGTGAATCTAGCCGCCAGAATTATGTGCAACACAACTGTGTTAAAATGAGAGGAAATATTATCTATACCCTAATGTAGTAAGGCTAGGGCAGGGTTAGGCTTCACAAGCATGCCAGTTACTTCTGATATCAGTTGGAAGATGGTCCTCCAGAAACCACAGATATTCTTATGCCGCATACACACGACCGTTTTTCAGGTTCTAAAAAAAATATTTTTTTTTTAAGGATCTAGAAAAAATTACGCTTCTAAAAAAATTTCATTTTTAAGGATCTAGAAAAAATTACGTTTTTTTCAACCCGATCATTAAAACGGCCTTGTCTACACACGATCGTTAAAAAAAATGCTCTAGCAAGTGCGGTGACGTACAATACGTACAACGGCACTATAAAGGGGAAGTTTCATTTGGATGATGCCACCCTTTGGGCTGCTTCAGCTGGTTTCATGTCAGTAAAAGACGATTTGTGCTTTTCTGTCTGTTACAGCATGATGAATGTGCTTATTCCATTCCGAACGGTAGTTTTACCAGAACGAGCACTCCCGTCTCAGAACTTCTGAGCATGCACAGATTTTTCACGTTGTTAAAGCCCACACATGACCATTTTTTACAACCTTAAAAACGACAACGTTAAAAACGTTGTGAAAAATAATTGGCCATTTTTTAGAACCCGAAAAATGCTCTGAAGCCCACACACAATAGTTTTTAAGGGCATTAAAAAAAACGTAATTTTTTAGAACCAGAAAAATGGTCGTGTGTACGCGACATTACAGTATCATAGAAGGTGTGATAATTTACCAACAGAACCAACAGTCGCACAAAGTGGGGAGTTAGCAGGGATTAACTTGGTTAGGTATAATACCAGCATATGATTATTTTTAGGGGTAGTTCACATTGATCTATACAGCTAGAAGCTCTATAAAAGGATATTTACATTGTGGAACTGAACATTTACCATTACAGAAAGGTTGAATTCTTAACAAAGGTCAACTTTTCATGGAATAAGTTGTACAAATAGGATGTTCATATAGCAAGGGCCATGTAGGATGACAGGGCAGACCACGAGGAGATATGTCCGATGAATCGGTACACACGATCAAACCAAAATCCCCGCCAACAGACAGCGCGGTGACGTGGCGGTGACGTTGACGCCATCACGTCACTACTCCAGGAAGTAAAATACTTCCACGCATGCGTCGAATCGATTTGGCGCATGCAGAAGATTTTTTTCCGCTGGTTATGCGTACTAACCAGCGGACATGTTGGACGGACGAGTTTCAGCAGACAGATTTTAAAGCATGCTTTAAAATTTGTCTGTGGGAAAAAACCTGTCTGTTCGCCCATACACACGATCGAATTTGTCTGCTGAAACGGTCCGTCGGACCGGTTTCAGCAGATAAATTTGATCGTGTGTACGCGGCCTAAGGCATGAGATATCTGTTGGTAACGCTACCTCTCGTTGCAAGAGAAAAATTAAAGCAAAATTATAAATCTGCCATCGTTGGCAACGTAGGAATTTTATAGGGCAAAGAGTACAGTATCCTTGATAGTGATAAGGACTCCTCTCTTCTTTGCTGGTGCGTTAGCCGTGTAGATAAAGGGAAAGTGCTTGATGGAACATTTGGGAAGTGCAGAATCTAGGAAGTGGCACATTGCATTGTAAGGAACAAGCCTCTTTCCATGAGGAAGCCTACTTAGCGGGTTGATTTAAGCCGTGTACATTAAACAAAGCAATTTTGAATCTCATTGTGAGGATTTAGAGAGGAAATGGGCGAAATGTGTGGAGTTCCCTATAGGGAAGTCATTCCTAGACTTCGGAGTGGAAGTATGTGCTGAAAAGATCTTTGCGATCACTGTGCTGAGAAAAATATATTTAGGACCAAGAAGTAGAAGAACAATTGTAAACAAAGTAAGGGTAATCATAAAAAAAGGGATAAAGGCAGACCAAAGAAATCCTTCAAAAAGAGCGCTACAACAAAGTCAATGCAAGAGTCCCACAATCATGTAAATAACATTTATTAAAAATTATGTCTCAAAAGTATGTTTCCAGAGTTATAACTTTAAACTGCAGAATGTGATCCAGGTAATTGCACGCCACCAAACAGTTAACTACAGCACAATACAAACCCTGAACACTCCTGCTAGGCAAGTGCCTATCCCACAGGCACGGCGTCTCACGCTGGGGAAACAATCCAATGCTATGCAGCATCAAATGCGGACAGTGTAGTACACTCTTACCATGTCCCTGGTGGATGGATGGGCGCTCGGGAGAAAGAAGAATACTATCAGCCGTAGGTAAGAAGGAGCTATCATCCCTGTGCGCTGTGGGCAGCCCAGACGCGCGCTCCACTCGAGCTGTGCAGGACTTCTCAATGACGCTGGATGGAGGGGCGTTAGCAGGACTTGGAAAGTGCTTGTGCAGGATTGGATGGAAGTTTGGAGGCTTGGCCCATGGAAACAAGGTGGGCGGGATGCCAGTGTTCTAAGCCTGGAACAATGTCTCAGGGAATCTGTGTGGTGTGCAATACACACATTCTGCAGTTTAAAGCTGGAACTCTAAAAACATTCTTTTGAAACACAATTTTTAATAAATTTTATTTACATGATTGTGGGACTCTTGCATTGACTTTGTTGTAGCGCTCTTTTTGAAGGATTTCTTTGGTCTGCCTTTACCCATTCACATCACTCCTGATGTGTATATCCTTCCTGCTGCTCATCAACTCTTTCCATCATTACCAATTTATACATTTAGTCATAATCACCATTTGGTTCTAATGTGTTGATATAGTCTTACTTTGTATTTTTTGGCGCTGTCCTTGTTTTGTTTATAAAAAAAAGGATCCAACTTTGGTCAAGGTAGAAAGAATGTTGCACATTGTGTAATAAGTGGTTTTGAGCTAAATAACCATGGTCAATGGCCTCATGTAGGAGCTGAAGTAGATGTAGCAGGTAGGCCATCAGATGATCCCTTGTGCTTCTTTTTATAAGAAACTAGTTGTTAAACTGCCTGTATGTGAATAGAGGGATTAGTTGCACAGCCAGAGGGTGAAGTTTTTTGGAGGATGTTTAGTCATCTCAGGAATTTTAGACCTTCATCCAGAGTGGGGTTCTTGATCGTAATCCCATTAGAAGTGACCTGCAGATGGTTCGAGTGTCGCCATTTAAACAGGATGTTGTGATTATGAAGCATTTTAGTCACCTTAAAGTGGAATTTCTATCCCAATTTTTTTTTCATTATTGTGCTCATTGGACCTAAAAAATCTGGAAATGCCTGTTGCTATGCTGTCCCACAAAATCTGCCTTTGAAATCACCTAGGATTCTGACATAATCTCCCTCTAATGCTCCTGGGAAATGTGTGTCATCATTTCCCAGGATGCAGTGCGCTGTCCAATTATCACTCCCCATCCAAGACTTCCAGGAAGTAAGTGCTTGTTGGCTTCACAATGCCCACAAGCAAAATGACAACTGTGTAGACATAGTTTTATAAACTATCTTTTTTGAATAACTACTGTATGTGGAGCGGCAGCGGATTGTAAAATAGTAAGCGACCGGATTTATAGTATAAAAACGCATGATGAAAGGACATACATTTAAAAAATGCTAATTGTGGTTGGAACTCCGCTTTAAACATGTTTTTCCTCAGCTGCATAGTATGGGGAGATAGGTCAGGAAAAATTGTCAAGGCTGCTTAGGTAGGAGGAATGGACTTTTATGTAGAATAAGTGCTTCTGCAAAATCACTTCTCTCAGGAAGGTGAGATGGCCTAGGAAGGTGGTGTACTCTATCCACAACTAGTTCCATTGTAGATGCATTAGGGAGGACAGAAAAGAGCAATGCTTGGATGAAGACAAGCAGTTGATCATTTAGAATCGATTCAGAAATGCCTCTAATTTTTAGTTTGTTTTTTGGGACCTGTCTTCCAAATCCACAAGTTTGGCCTTCATCCAAACAATGTAATCTCCATTGTCAGATTGAGAATCAAACAAGGCATTGATGGATGAGGAAAATTCTTCCATTTTTGTTTCTACATAATTACTTCTGTTCCCCAAGTCATCGATGTCAACTCTCACTTGTCTCAGGGAGGTGGTAATGTCTACTTGTAGGATAGAACAGATGAACACCAGCATTTTTTTCATTGTAGAATCAAAAAAAAGGGGTGTTTATAGTAGAGAAGCTGGCTATGGGATATGGCTGTGGACTAGATTCTTCCATGTGCTCATGTGCCCCACTAACCCTGTCCTGGGCTGCTTTTTGCATGGCCAGGTCTTTTGCCGACTTGGGTCTAGGTTTGGCTTGACTCCTGGTAAAGGGGGTAGAGGAGTCGAATCTAAGGCCGCGTACACACGATGAGACATGTCCGCTCAAACATGTCCGACTGACCGTTTGCAGCTGTTATGTCTCATCGGATTTTGGTCCGATGGCGTGGACGCGGTGACGTGGCGGTGATGTTGACGCCGCCACGTCACCACTCCAGGAAGTAAAATACTTTGACGCATGCGTCAAATCCATTTCTGTCCGCTGGTTAGTGTACTAACCAGCGGACATATCCAATGGACATGTCTCCGGCGGACAAATTTCAAAGCATGCTTTGCTTTAAAATTTGTCCACTGGGAAAACATGTCCGCTAGCCCATACACACGATCGGAGATGTCTGCTGAAACGGTCCGTCGGACCAGTTTCAGCAGATAAATTTGATCGTGTGTACGCGGCCTAACAGGAGAAGAGTCCCCTGTATTCCCTTGGCTCTGTTACAGAACAGCCTTGGCCACCAGGAAAGCCCAGGCCCGATGCCATTTTGATGTGGCCTGTGGTCTTCAAAGCTGGCACCATTTTGGCGTGGTTTGTGGTTGGCTAGTCACAGTGGCAGTGGCAGTGGCAGGTGGCCAAAACTGATGTAAATCCTCAGTGATACAGTGGATCTCTTCTGTAAAACTTTGTTATAATATTAGTGTGGTATATGTAGAAAGATATTTTGAACTATGTTATCTTACTTGACTATTCAGAGATACCACAGAAGAAATTAGAAAATGTATCTGTGGAACCCAAAAAAGGTAAATCATTTATTTACTTATAAGAGATTATGGGGGTTAAATTGGGAGTGAAGTAAATGCAGAAAGACATTTTGAACTATTAAACAGTATCTTATGACACAGAGAGACCAGAGAAGAAATTTGAAAAAATACCTGTAGAACCCAAAACATGTAGTCACTAATTAGCACTACATTGTTAATGTAAGAAAAGGTAGATATAATGTGAGCAAGATAAACATAGAAAGATATGTTGAACTATTAAACCTTACTTTACTATGCAGAGATACCAGAGAAGAAATTAGAAAAGGTATCTGTGGAACCCAAAAAAGGTAATCTTTAGGGTTGAGCGAACCCGAATTGTAAAGTTCGGGTTCGTACCGAACTTTAGTTTTTTTTGGACTCGAACCCGAACCCGAATAATTTACTGAAAGTTCGGGTTCGGGGTTCGGCAATGTAATGGCGCACTGCACGGCAGCCAATCACCATTTTTTTTCCTTGTGTTACCTAGAAACCATCACAGCCATGCCTACTAATGGCATGGCTGTGATTGGCCAGTGCAGCATGTGACCCAGCATGTGACCCAGCCTCTATATAAGCTAGAGGCACACAGCACAGCTCGTCACTCTGCTTTAGCTAGGGTAGGGAAAGGCTGCATCTGCTCTCAGGGACAGATTTAGATAGGATTTTCCTGCTTCAGAAATCGAATTACAATATTCAGCGATCGATCTACATAGCATTAGCTACATTAGGGAAAGGTTCCTGATTGTGCTTATAGAGAGATAATTAGTTAGGAGTCAGTCCTACTTCACAAATCTAATTGCAGCAGCACTGCATATGTTCCTGTCAGATACTCTGCATATTGCACCAGCAATGCATATGTTCCTGTAACATACTCTGCATTAGCTACATTAGGCAAAGGTTCCTGATTGTGCTTATAGGGAGAGAAGTAGTTAGGAGTCAGTCCTACTTCACAAATCTAATTTCAGCAGCACTGCATATGTTCCTGTCAGATACTCTGCATATTGCCCCAGCAATGCATATGTTCCTGTGAGCTACTCTGCATATTACACCAGCACTGCATATGTTCCTGTCAGATACTCTGCATATTGTACCAGCAATGCATATGTTCCTGTGAGATATTCTGCATATTACACCAGCACTGCATATGTTCCTGTCAGATACTCTGCATATTGCACCAGCACTGCATATGTTCCTGTCAGATACTCTGCATATTGCACCAGCACTGCATATGTTCCACTGCACTGCATACATACTCTGCATTAGCCACTGTAGGGAAAGGTTCCTGATTGTGCTTATAGGGAGAGAATTAGTTAGGAGTCAGTCCTATTTCACAAATCTAATTGCACCAGAATAGTTTCCCATCATTGGTATCATTGGCAGGAATAGTGTCCCATCATTTGTGTCAGTGGGAGAAATATTGTCCCATCATTGGTATCAGCCCCGAACCCAGACTTTTTTCCAAAGTTCGGCCGAACCCGCCGAACCCGAACATCCAGGTGTCCGCTCAACTCTAGTAATCTTTCATAGTACTTGTAAATCGTAAATATGAATGTTGTTATAATTCAAGTAAGGTTAATGTAGAAGAATATTTTGATCTATTATTCATTATTTTATTATTTTGCAGAGACACCAGAGAAGAAACTCCAAAAGGTATCTGTGGAAACCAAAAAAGGTGATCATTTATGAATATTGCACTTGTAAATTGCAAAGGCATTTATAATATAATGGAGGTAAATGCAATAATATATTTTAAACTATTAATCCTTATTTCACTATACAGAGACTCCAGAGAAGAAACCTGAAAAAGTATCTGCAGAACACAAGAAAGGTAATCGCTCATCAGTACTGCATTTGCAAAGTATAAATGTTGTTATAAAATGAGTGCGGCAAATGCAGAAATATATTTTAAACTATAATACCTTATTTGACCATACAGAGATACCAGAGAAGAAATTAGAAAAAGTATCAGCAGAACCCCAAAAAGGTAAGTCATTCATTGTACTTCTCAGTTGTAAAAATTAGGCTAGTTATAATATTGGGTGAACGCAGAAAGATATTTTAAACTATTTCCACCCCACTTCTTCACAAGGTATGTATAATAAATTACCTATAGAGGATTTTGATACTTATGTTTGGTGGAACATCTTTACATAGGGGACAGTCTTAAGAGCATAGAGGATCTGTGGGAGGAATATAAGTGCTCTAAGGCCGATCTGTTTAAATTGATCGCTACAAGTCATTTTATTTTGACCTCCTCTCCTTTTCAGCTTTACTTCCACCCCAAAAAGTGGCAATTTTATGAGCAAACCCCTCTCCCTCTTAAAGGCATCTCACACTTTTATAATATTTTGCAGAATAAGTTATTGTTTACTAAAACCTCCCCCATTCTTGCCTGGGAGAATGACCTCAAAAATACATACACATTATCAAAATGGCTCTAGTCTCCACTCATTATTATTCATATGTAATTTCCCATTGCGTTAACCACTGTAAGCTTGCACAGAAAATTGTAACCTGTTGATACCTCAGTCCCTACCGTATAGCTCAGTTTTGTTCTTCTGGATCCTCTCTGTGCTGGCGGGGTTGTGGTCAGGTTGGTAATGTATTTCATATCTTTTGGCCCTGGAAAAATTAACAAAACTTTTGGCAAAATGTGTTTCAGCTTCTTTCTAGTTTCTCTAGGATCCTTACAATCTCAAAGCCAGCTTTGGCAATTTTAAATCTAGGTATAGATAAATTCTCAGTGGGTCTTCCATATGATCTCTAGTAGTTTGATGGCCGCCAAACTTATTATGAGACATTGGAAAAGAGAGCTGGCACCCAATCTATTGGAAGGCATAGCCACTATTCATTATTCCTTTAAAAGTTTATTGCTCTTAGAACAGACTCACTGGTAAGATTTGAGAAAGCTTTGCAACCATGGCTACTCTGCTATTACAAATAACCTATAGATGTGCACCTCTGTATAGCAGTACCTGATGAAAAACATCTACTTCCTTTTATACTTCAGTATCTAATGTATTTGGGTAATATATGTATGGATACCATAATGCCCTGTAAGGCTAGATTCTTTGTTTATCTTTTTCCTTCTTTGTCCTACCTGCAGTTGCAGACTCACTTATTTTCTAAAATGTCATAAAAATGTATTTAAATTAAAGATATCTGAACTAATATATATTATTTTACTATACAGAGACAGACAAGAAAAAACAGGAAAATGTATCTGCAGAACCCAAAAAAGGTAAATCATTCATAATACGTGAAATGAATGAAGATAAAGGTGGCTATAATGTGAGCAAGGTAAAGGAAGAAAGATATTTTAAACTATTATACATTATTTTACTATGCAGATATAGCAGAGAAGAAGCCAGAAAGGATATCTGTGGAAACCAAAAAAGGTAATCACTCATCAGTGCTGCATTTGTAAACTGTTAATGTATACGTGTGGCAAATGCAGAAAGATATTTTGAACTTTTACATCTCATTTGACTATTCAGAGATACCAGAGAAGAAATTACAAAAGGCATCTGTTGAACTTAAAAAAGGTAGGTCGTTCAAAGTATTTGTAAGTTGTGACAATTAAGTTGGCTATAATGTGGGTTGAGCAAAGGCAGAAAGATATTTGAACTAATATATATGTTTGTACTATGCAGAGACACCAGAGAAAAAAACAGAACCCCCCATACCAGAACCCAAAAAAGGTAAATTATTCATAGTACTTTTAAGCCGTGAAGGTGACCATAATATGTGTGATGTACGGTAAATATAGAAATATATTTTGAACTATTAAACCCAATTTACTATGCAGAGCAACCAGAGAAAATATTAGAAAAGATGACTGTGGCAACCAAAAAAGGTAAATAACTCATAGCACTTGTAAATCAAGATAAAGGTGGCTATAATGTGAGTAGAGTAAATGTAACAAGACATTTTGAACTATTAAACTGTATTTTACTGTACAGAAACACCGGAGAAGAAACCTGAAAAATTATCTGCAGAACCCAAAAAAGGTAATCACTTATCAGTATTGCATTTGTAAAACGTAAAGGTTGTTATGATATGAGTGAGGAAAGTGCAAAAAGGTATTTTAAATTATTACATCTTATATTGCTATGCAGAGACACCAGAGAAGAAACTACCTGTGGAAACCAAAAAAGGTAAATCATCCCTACTAATTGTATGCTATGAAAGTGGTTATAATATGAGTAAGGTAAATGTGGAAATACTGTATATGTTCAACTATTACTATTGGACAGTACAGTGGCATAGGCCGTGTACACACCATGAAATAAATCCGATCAAATCGGTCTGACAGACCGATTTGATCGGATTTGTCTGCTGGGATAGATTGGTTTGATCGTGTACACACGATCAAACCAAAATCCCACTGGCAGACAGCGCGGTGACGTGGCAGTGACGTTGACGCCGCCACGTCACTGTCACCAGGAAGTAAAACACTCCATTCGACGCATGTGCGGACAGATAGGTCTGCTGGTTAGCGTACTAACCAGCAGACATGTCGGACGTCAAGTTCCCAGCAGACAGATTTTAAAGCATGCTTTAAAATCTGTGTGCTGGAAAAATCTGTCTGTCCGCCCGTACACACGATCGAATTTGTCTGCTGAAATGGTCCGTCGGACCTTTTTCAGCAGATAGATTCGATCGCGTGTACGTGGCCTTAGTGGTTAACAGTTATCCCTGATAGCACTGTTATCAGCTCAAATCCCGACCATGACACCACCTAAATAGACTGTGCATGCTCTTCCTGTGCTTGCATCTACTACAGGTACTCTGGTTTCCTTCCACATTTCAAGGAAATCTGTGTAACTTAATTGAATTGTATCTAAATGAACCCTGGTATATGAATGTGAGTTAGGGTGCTTATATTGTGAGATCCTTGAGGGAATCGACTGATGTGAAAATGGCTGCGTAAATTGTCAGAGCTATGTAAATACATGTAGTAAATACATTTCCATTTTTTTTACTATACAGAGAAACCAGAGAGTAAATTAGAAAAGGTATCTGTTGAACCAAAAAAAGGTAAATCAACCATTGTGTTTGTAAGTCATGGAGGTGCATACATTGTGAATAAAGTAATTGGAGAAATATATTTTGAAATAATATATATATATTTTTACAATGCAGAGACTCAAGAGAAGAAACCTGAAAAAGTATCTGCAGAAGCCAAGAAAGGTAATCACTCATCAGTAGTGCATTTGTAAATTGTAAAGGGCTGTTTTAATATTAGTGCGATATATGCAGGAATATATTTTGAACTTTTACATATTATTTGACTATTCAGAGGTATTAGAGAAGAAATTAGAAAATGTTTGTTTATTAAAGGAACTAATTTTAAGGAGTGGAAACTGCATTTATTTTGTGACATACTCCCCTGCTACACTTATACACTTATCCCAGAATTTAACAAATTTCTGGAAAGCATTTGCATAGAAAGTTTTGTCAGTACATCTGAACCATTTTAGGACAGCCTTCTTAACTCCATAATCAGTGCTGAAATGCTGACCTCCAGGGAACTCTTTTAGGGGTCCAAACAGGTGGAAAACACTCAGAGCAAGATCCAGGCTGTAAGGTGAATGTGGTAATTAGTGTTGCTCACGAATATTCGTATTGCGAATATTCGGCTCGAATATGGCATATTCGAGTATTCGCGATATATTCCGAATTTCGCGGTGAATATTCGCTATTTCGAATATTCGAATTTTTAAAAAAAAATTTTAAGGACAGATCACATCCTAGACATCCCCGTCGACGTGTAAAAGCATTGCTGGTATGATTAGAGACCTTGGGCCGAGTAGCTGCAGCGATCCTTTTATATTACCGAATATTCGCAATGCGAATGTGCGTCACTAGGCTTATCGCGCGATCATTGTATATTGCCGAAAAATTCGCAATGCGATTACGAGACAGTAGCGATATCGCGCGATTATCTTTTCTTCCGCCTCAGAACGATTATTTCAGTTTCATTATTAAAATAGATCACATCCTAGTGATCTCCTTCGACGTCTAAAAGCATTGCTGTTATTATTAGAGACCTTGGTCCGAGTAGCTGACGCGATTTTTTTTATATTGCCGAATATTCGCAATGCGAATATTCGGCAATAGGGATATTGCGCGATTATTTACTCCGCCCTTCTGCATCAGAGCCAATCAGAGTTCTCCTTCCACACTCGTCATAGGTTAGCAACCAATAGGAACCTGCCTGTATGGGCATTATATAAGGTCACTCCCAGCAGCATTTCATTGCAGATCCAGAACTTGGCTAGAGAGTGTGGAGACTGTTTCTGTGTTGCTGGTATTTTGCATCTTGCATCATCATCATCAGCATTGTCCTTTATGGTTGCTATTTGCTACAGTACTTACTGATTCCAGTGGATATTTTCCAGCTCATAATCCTAAACTGATTTTTTCAAAGCAATACACCCAAGAGCTTTTTTAAAAGCTAATTTTTGTTTTGTGCTCTGTTGTTCAACTTCTGTTAGTGTAGTAAGTAGCAGCTTAGCTATTGACTGCTTCCTATTGCTTTAATTGCAGATATTCCAGATTTCCTGATTTCTGAAAGGCCCAAGAGATTTTTTAAAAGCCCCTTTATTTTTCTGCTGTGTTGTTCAAATTCTGTTAGTTCAGAAAGTTGCAGCTTAGCTATTGACTGCTTCTTATTCATTTAATTGCATATATTCCAGATTTCCTCATTCCTTAAAGGCGCAGGAGCTTTTTTAAAAGCTCTTTTTTTTTCTGCTGTGTTGTTCAACTTCTGTTAGTTTAGTAAGTTGCAGCTTAGCTATTGACTGCTTCTTATTGATTTAATTGCAGATATTCCAGATTTCCTCATTCCTTAAAGGCGCAGGAGCTTTTTTAAAAGCTCTTTTTTTTTTCTGCTGTGTTGTTCAACTTCTGTTAGTGTAGTAAGTTGCAGCTTAGCTATTGACTGCTTCTTATTGATTTAATTGCAGATTTTCCTGCTTCCTGAAAGGCCCAAGAGCTTTTTTAAAAGCTAGGTTTTGTGTTGTTCATTTTAGTTAGATTTCTGTATAGTAAGTGTACATACTGTTGGTGTACATTTATTGCAGCTAGCTTACTTTAGTGTGTGTTTAGTGTCTGTGTTCTGTGTTAAAAAAAAAAAAAAAAAAGTTATTAGTTAGTGTTTCTTTATTTTTTTGTAGTTGTAGTCCTTGTCAGTTAGTGTTTTAAAAAAAAAAAAAAAAAAAAAGTAGCCTTAGTTTATAGTCATATACGTTTGTGTAAGCAGTTAGTGTTTGTTGAGTGCATTTCTTTTTTATTTTTGGTAGTTCTTGTCTTTGGTGTACTAGTTTTATTAAAGTTTAGTAGCTGTCTGTGTACGTCTTTGTCTGCGTGCCTGTCTTTTAAAAAAACACCAAAAAACATTTTACACACATTTCCCTCCCCCAATAAAGTTTACCCCCCCACACACACACATCAGCAATTATGAGCGGCATCCGTGGCCGTGGCAGCAGGGGTAGGGGAGTTACTCCCAGTGCTGGGTCGCTGCCAGCACGGGGTACCTCTCGTGCCCCTACTATTGCTAGAGGATCAGGTGGAAGGGGAGTCCGCCTCATGCGTGATTTTTTTGCATCTGGCAGCCGCCCCATATTGCCATCTCAGGCTCAAGGAGTGGTGGACTACATGGGGCACAGCAGTGCCACTGAGTCGTCGGTCCCGACTCACAGTAGTTCCACTATTACACCGTTGCCTGTATTACCCCCCCCCAGCCCCCAAGAGTCCAGCATCTTACTGTTCGACAGCGACAGTGAGAGGGATGTCTTGGTGGAGGCCATGCATCGGGCAGAGCTCCCGCTCTGTCCTGATGGTCAGGACCTTTTTGAAGGGATGGACGATGAGTATGGGATACCTGCCGTCAGTATCCCAGAGACATCCCTTCAAAGTGGTGGTGCTGTTTTGGTGCAGGAAACATCAGCACCTAGTCAGACCCAGGCGTGGGTGAGGGAACAGCGGAGCCAGGCTATCGGCTCCATGTCAGCTGGTTCCCTCATACCACAACATCACAGCCCTTGGTCTGACATCTCTGGGGGCGAGGAGGGTGACCCATCATGGTTGCCATCTGTCTCGTCGGCTCACTGCGACAGTGACGACGGGGAAGGTAGGCACCCTGTGGAAACGGTGCGCCAGGTCACCACCAGGGAGACCAGCGTCAGGGTCTCCACTGGAGATGGCAGCAGGAGGTGTCAGCAGCAGCAGCAGCAGCAGCAGCAGCAGCAGCAGCAGCAGCAGGCAGCTCCACCTGTGCGTACCGAGTCCCAGCAGATGCAAGTCAGCGTTACCCCATCTGACGGGAGGGTGACGCTGAAGTCACCTGTCTGGGCCTACTTCACCCTGGTGGCAGACAACCCTCTAGTGGCCATCTGCCGGATCTGTTCAGTCAGGGTGAAGAGAGGGAAGATTTTGGCTCGGGTGGGTACCACAGCCCTGAACCAGCACCTGAGGATAAATCACTGGCGGGTGCATGACGAAATGAAGCGTGGTGGTGGTAGCAGCGCCACCACCACAAGTGAGCAGGGTACAGCAGCCCCTGCCACAGCTTCATCTCTTCCCAGCAGGTCATGCCCCCCCGCTCCCTCTACTAGTGGTACTGGTACCGGCAACCAGACCTCTACTTTGACAGCACCCTCCGCGTCCGTGTCCCGCACTGCCGTCCGGCGCCAGGCGACTATTTCAGACGCCTTTGAACGCAACACTCCCTTCTCCACCGGAGACCGACGTGTGCGTTCCCTCAATGGGCTCCTGGCAAGGGTTATTGCCCAACATCTTCTTCCCTTCAATATCGTTGACAGCAACCCCTTCAGACAGATGTTGGAGCAGGCCCAACCCCAATGGCGTGTCCCCAGCCGCCATTTCTTTGCCAGGACTGGTGTCCCTGCCCTACACCAGCACATTGTGAAGAATGTAACCCTGTCGCTGGATCACGCTGTCAGCGACAGGGTGCATCTGACAATGGATGGCTGGACCAGCAGGCATGGGCAGGGGCGCTACATAAGCTTTACTGCCCATTGGGTTTCCCTCCAAGGCGCCGGGGAGGGATCGGCGGCAACAGATTTTGTGGTGCCGCCCCGGGGTGTCCAGGGGAGAACTGCTGGTCTCCGTCAAGCCTCTGTCTCCGCAGCTGCTGAGCCTCCCAGCAAGCGCCCCCGTAGCTACTCAGGTGTGGTGCACGTGCGCTGTCAGGCCGTGCTCCAGCTTGTTAGCTTAGGGGACCGGAGACACACTGGACAAGAAGTGCTGACCGCACTTCAGGCTCAGGTCCAGAAGTGGCTGACACCACGAAGGCTCCAGGCAGGTATGGTTGTCTGTGATAACGGCAGCAACCTACTCTCCGCCCTTCAGGCTGGCAGTCTGACTCACGTGCCCTGTCTGGCACATGTCCTCAACCTAGTGGTGCAGAAGTTCATGCGCACCTATCCTGGGTTGAGTGACATTGTGCTAAGGGTGCGTAGGATTGCCAGCCACTTCAGGCGCTCCCCAACCGCTACCGCGTCCCTGTCCAAGTGGCAGCGGGTCAACAGGCTGCCCCCTCACAGGCTGATTGTGGACAGTGTAACGCGGTGGAACTCCACCCTCCAAATGCTGGAGAGGTTGTGGGAGCAGCGAAGGGCGGTGAGGCAGTACCTGCTGGAGCAACCCACTGCCGGCCCAGCATCAACACTCCCGTACATCACCTGTGCGGAGTGGGGGCAGATACACCAGGTCTGCCAGGTGTTGGGCCCTTTTGAGCAGGCGACCAAGATGGTCAGCAGGGAGCATGTCGGCCTTAATGACGTGCTCCCTATAGTGTTCGTGCTGGAGAGGACACTAGATCGCCTGCTCCAAGCTGGGGAGAGTGCCTTGGTGGAGCAGGAGGAGGCAGCACTGCTCC
Organism: Rana kukunoris; assembly: GCA_029574335.1. Classification (NCBI taxonomy): domain Eukaryota; kingdom Metazoa; phylum Chordata; class Amphibia; order Anura; family Ranidae; genus Rana; species Rana kukunoris. Next base: position 325,901,535 of record CM056052.1, on the reverse strand, counting down.
ACGAGACCAGGGCCAGGACGAGGAGGAGGAGGAGGAGGAGGAGGATGATGATGATGAGGACGAGGTTGCTGGTGTCGTCCTGGAGTCAGGGCCTGGCCAGGAGGGACAGCAGGTGTTGGGGGCACCGATAGTCCGGGGGTTGGGCATCTCTGAGCGTGATCAGCAGCGCCTCAGGGAAGAAGAGTCTGACCTCATTGACCTGGGCAGCAGTGAGGAGTCACAGCGGGCTGCGCTCTTCCCCATGGCTGCCCACATGCTGAGATGCCTCAGGAGGGACCCCCGGGTTAAGACCATCAAGGGCAGGGATGATTATTGGATGGCCACCCTTTTGGATCCCAGGTGCAAGGGGAAAGTGGAGCAGTTCATCCCAGCCAGTCGGAGGCAGCGCCGGATGGAGGAACTGCAGGCAGGCATTGTCAGCCGTTTGGAGCAGGCAACTCCCCGTCCTCCAGTTGTCACCCCTCATCTCACCCAGCAGGTGTCTGCACCCAGCAGCAGCCGAGCAGGGGACCTAATGGAAGAGATGAGGATGTTCTTCCAATCGGATCAACCCAGTACCAGCAGCAGCAGAAGCAGTCACCACCAGCGTCTGGCCCACATGGTGGCAGATTACATGGCGTCCGCCGGTGCTTCGGAGAGTATGAATACCGACGACCCCATGGAGTACTGGGTTGCCCGATTGGACACCTGCCGCGAGCTCGCTCAGTATGCGCTGGAGCTATTGTCTTGCCCCCCCTCCAGCGTACTATCTGAGCGGACATTCAGCGCGGCAGGTGGGGTGGTCACGGACAAGAGGACCCGTCTGTCCACAGACTCCGTGGACAGACTCACATTCATAAAGATGAATGAGTCCTGGATCGGCGGTGACTTTCTGGCACCCGCCGTCGGTTCAGGGCACTGAAGGGTCCCTTGTCATGCATTCCCTGATCTATTTACACTGCTGCAAAAAATTATTTGAACACCTGAGTAAATCAATGTAAATATTTGGTAGAGTAGGCTGTGTTTGCAATTACAGCGGACAAACCTTTCTTGTAGTTTTTCACCAGCTTTGCACACACTGTAGGAGGGATATTTGACCCACTCCTCCACACAGATCTTCTCTACATGAGTCAGTTTTCTGGGCTATCGCTGTGAAAACCCGAGTTTGAGCTCCCTCCAAAAATTCTCTATTGGGTTTAGGTCTGTAGACTGGCTAGGCCACGCCAGAACCTTGATATGCTCCTTACAGAGCCACTCCTTGGTTATCCTGGCTGTGTGCTTTGGGTCATTGTCATGTTGGAAGACCCAGCCTCGACCCATCTTCAAAGCTCTAACTGAGGGAAAGAGGTTGTTGCCCAAAATCTCGCAATACATGGCCCCGAACATCCTGTCCTTATTATAATGCAGTAACCCTGTCCCATGTGCACAAAAAACACCCCCAAAGCATGATGCTACCACACCCATGCTTCACAGTAGGGATGGCGTTCTTGGCATGTTACTCATCATTCTTCTTCCTCCAAACACTGTTAGTGTAATTATGACCAAACAGTTATATTATGGTCTCATCTGACCACATGACTTTCTCCCATCAGTCCTCTGCATCAGTGAAGACACCTATGTCACAAGTTATTTGCCACTATATACTACTATTACCACTGCTGCTGCTGCTGCTGTTCATGGCTGCTCTTTCCCGAGTCATTACACACTATATTGTCTACTGCTACTAATACTGCTGCTGCTCACGACACCTATGTCACTAGTTATTTGACACTACGGACTACTATGGTCACTACTGACGCTGTAAAGTCCTGCCCACATGTTTAGATGTACTATGTCTGCAGTCTCTGACCATCTCCTGTACTATGTCTGCAGTCTGACCATCTCATGTACTATGTCTGCAGTCTGACCATCTCATGTTACATGAGATGGTCAGACTGCAGACATAGTACAGGAGATGGTCAGAGACTGCAGACATAGTACAGGAGATTGTCATAGACTGCAGACATAGTACAGGAGATGGTCAGACTGCAGACATAGTAAAGGAGATGGTCAGAGACTGCAGACATAGTACAGGAGATTGTCATAGACTGCAGATATAGTACATGAGATGGTCAGACTGCAGACATAGTACAGGAGATTGTCAGAGACTGCAGACATAGTACATGAGATGGTCAGACTGCAGACATAGTACATGAGATGGTCAGACTGAAGACATAGTACATGAGATGGTCAGACTGCAGACATAGTACATGAGAAGGTCAGACTGCGGACATAGTACAGGAGATTGTCAGAGACTGCAGACATAGTACAGGAGATGGTCAGACTGCAGACATAGTACATGAGATGGTCAGAGACTGCAGACATAGTACATGAGATGGTCAGACTGCAGACATAGTACAGGAGATTGTCAGAGACTGCAAACATAGTACATGAGATGTTCAGACTGCAGACATAGTACATGAGATGGTCAGACTGAAGACATAGTACATGAGATGGTCAGACTGCAGACATAGTACATGAGATGGTCAGACTGCAGACATAGTACAGGAGATTGTCAGAGACTGCAGACATAGTACAGGAGATGGTCAGACTGCAGACATAGTACATGAGATGGTCAGAGACTGCAGACATAGTACAGGAGATGGTCAGGCTGCAGACATAGTACAGGAGATGGTCAGAGACTGCAGACATAGTACAGGAGATTGTCATAGACTGCAGACATAGTACAGGAGATGGTCAGAGACTGCAGACATAGTACAGGAGATGGTCAGAGACTGCAGACATAGTACAGGAGATAGTCAGACACTGCAGACATAGTACATGTCTGCAGTCTGACCATCTCATGTACTATGTCTGCAGTCTCTGACCATCTCCTGTACTATGTCTGCAGTCTGACCATCTCATGTACTATGTCTGCAGTCTATGACAATCTCCTGTACTATGTCTACAGTCTCTGACAATCTCCTGTACTATGTCTGCAGTCTCTGACCATCTCCTGTACTATGTCTGCAGTCTATGACAATCTCCTGTACTATGTCTGCAGTCTGACCATCTCATGTACTATGTCTGCAGTCTATGACAATCTCCTTTACTATGTCTGCAGTCTCTGACCATCTCCTGTACTATGTCTGCAGTCTATGACAATCTCCTGTACTATGTCTGCAGTCTCTGATCATCTCATGTACTATGTCTGCAGTCTCTGACAATCTCCTGTACTATGTCTGCAGTCTATGACAATCTCCTGTACTATGTCTGCAGTCTGACCATCTCATGTTCCCATGTCTGCAGTCTATGACAATCTCCTGTACTATGTCTGCAGTCTCTGACCATCTCCTGTACTATGTCTGCAGTCTATGACAATCTCCTGTACTATGTCTGCAGTCTCTGATCATCTCATGTACTATGTCTGCAGTCTCTGACCATCTCCTGTACTATGTCTGCAGTCTATGACAATCTCCTGTACTATGTCTGCAGTCTCTGACATCTCATGTACTATGTCTGCAGTCTCTGACAATCTCCTGTACTATGTCTGCAGTCTCTGACAATCTCCTGTACTATGTCTGCAGTCTATGACAATCTCCTGTACTATGTCTGCAGTCTGACCATCTCATGTACTATGTCTGCAGTCTATGACAATCTCCTGTACTATGTCTGCAGTCTATGACAATCTCCTGTACTATGTCTGCAGTCTCTGACCATCTCCTGTACTATGTCTGCAGTCTATGACAATCTCCTGTACTATGTCTGCAGTCTCTGACCATCTCCTGTACTATGTCTGCAGTCTATGACAATCTCCTGTACTATGTCTGCAGTCTCTGATCATCTCATGTACTATGTCTGCAGTCTCTGACAATCTCCTGTACTATGTCTGCAGTCTATGACAATCTCCTGTACTATGTCTGCAGTCTGACCATCTCATGTACTATGTCTGCAGTCTATGACAATCTCCTGTACTATGTCTGCAGTCTCTGACCATCTCCTGTACTATGTCTGCAGTCTATGACAATCTCCTGTACTATGTCTGCAGTCTCTGATCATCTCATGTACTATGTCTGCAGTCTCTGACAATCTCCTGTACTATGTCTGCAGTCTATGACAATCTCCTGTACTATGTCTGCAGTCTGACCATCTCATGTACTATGTCTGCAGTCTATGACAATCTCCTGTACTATGTGTGCAGTCTATGACAATCTCCTGTACTATGTCTGCAGTCTCTGAACATCTCCTGTACTATGTCTGCAGTCTATGACAATCTCCTGTACTATGTCTGCAGTCTGACCATCTCATGTACTATGTCTGCAGTCTGACCATCTCATGTACTATGTCTGCAGTCTATGACAATCTCCTGTACTATGTCTACAGTCTCTGACAATCTCCTGTACTTTGTCTGCAGTCTGACCATCTCATGTACTATGTCTGCAGTCTGACCATTTCCTGTACTATGTCTGCAGTCTGACCATCTCATGTACTATGTCTGCAGTCTGACCATCTCATGTACTATGTCTGCAGTCTCTGACAATCTCCTGTACTTTGTCTGCAGTCTGACCATCTCATGTACTATGTCTGCAGTCTGACCATTTCCTGTACTATGTCTGCAGTCTGACCATCTCATGTACTATGTCTGCAGTCTGACCATCTCATGTACTATGTCTGCAGTCTGACCATCTCATGTACTATGTCTGCAGTCTATGACAATCTCCTGTACTATGTCTGCAGTCTGACCATCTCATGTACTATGTCTGCAGTCTGACCATCTCATGTACTATGTCTGCAGTCTATGACAATCTCCTGTACTATGTCTACAGTCTCTGACAATCTCCTGTACTTTGTCTGCAGTCTGACCATCTCATGTACTATGTCTGCAGTCTATGACAATCTCCTGTACTATGTCTACAGTCTCTGACAATCTCCTGTACTTTGTCTGCAGTCTGACCATCTCATGTACTATGTCTGCAGTCTGACCATTTCCTGTACTATGTCTGCAGTCTGACCATCTCATGTACTATGTCTGCAGTCTGACCATCTCATGTACTATGTCTGCAGTCTGACCATCTCATGTACTATGTCTGCAGTCTATGACAATCTCCTGTACTATGTCTGCAGTCTGACCATCTCATGTACTATGTCTGCAGTCTGACCATCTCATGTACTATGTCTGCAGTCTATGACAATCTCCTGTACTATGTCTACAGTCTCTGACAATCTCCTGTACTTTGTCTGCAGTCTGACCATCTCATGTACTATGTCTGCAGTCTATGACAATCTCCTGTACTATGTCTACAGTCTCTGACAATCTCCTGTACTTTGTCTGCAGTCTGACCATCTCATGTACTATGTCTGCAGTCTGACCATTTCCTGTACTATGTCTGCAGTCTGACCATCTCATGTACTATGTCTGCAGTCTGACCATCTCATGTACTATGTCTGCAGTCTGACCATCTCATGTACTATGTCTGCAGTCTATGACAATCTCCTGTACTATGTCTGCAGTCTATGACAATCTCCTGTACTATGTCTGCAGTCTCTGACAATCTCATGTACTATGTCTGCAGTCTGAACATCTCATGTACTATGTCTGCAGTCTCTGACCATCTCCTGTACTATGTCTGCAGTCTATGACAATCTGCTGTACTGTGTCTGCAGTCTCTGACCATCTCCTTTAGTATTTATGGGGGAGAGCCATGCGCACTTGCGCTGCAATCGTGATGCATCGCGGAATCGAATCGAATCGTGGACTTGATAATCGTAATTGCATCGAATCGTGAGACGGGTGAAGATGCGCAGCCCTCGTTTTTATGGTGCATTTTTGATGGGCTAGTTTTCGATGGAGCAGTTTTTGATGGGGCAATGGACCGAACTGGATTGAAACACGGTTGGATCACATTTACATCTCCAGGGGCACCGTCTCCAGTCAGTAGTATTGGTGGCGGCATGACCACGCCGCACAATTTACCCTGAAATTTTGTCTTTTCTAGTCACATTACATTTTAATACTACTGCTGCTGCCTCAATGCTGAGTATTGCTTCATGTCCTCTATGGCACAGCGGATCCACCAAGAGCCAACGCTACAAGCTACCAGACTGGATCGAAACAGCAAGTGTTAATAGAACAATAAACTTTATGTTAAGCCCTGATTTGCGGCCTTTTTACTGCAACCATTAGCCTGTATGCAAGAGCAAATCTGCACTCTCTCTCTCTCTTTCTCGCTCTCTCTCTCTATATCTATATCTATTGTTGCTTTTGTTATGTTCATTTTAAAACAGTTTAGTTTGTGTTCGTCGTGACTGTGTGTGTGTACTTTAGTTTATCCTAGGTTTGTGTTAAATAAAATATTAGTATAAAATGATTTTGCTTATTATGAAGTTTGATGTGTTGATGTTGATGTTTTAGATGTGAAGTTAGATGTGTTGAAAAACCTAAAAATCTATCTCAAGAACAAAGGAAACATTTCAAAAAAATAAAGCTTTTTATTCAAAAAATTATTCCTGAAGGTGAAGCCTCATGCGCTTCACCGTTTTTTTCCGTTTTTCCATCACTTTGGCGTGCTCCTTCTCCAGCTCTTTATTTTGCTTTAGGAGGTAGTCAATTTGCCGCCGATTAGCAAAAATCCTCTCCATTATTTTGTTTTCATTGGCCTCATAACCCTCCAAATCATTTACATCTGTTAGGATAGAAGAAAAAACAATTTGTTTTCAAAGACCCTTAACAAATAAATAAAATATTTCTTTTGCTTATTAATCAATCATTATCATGTCTATACACAAATGAGTAATTGGACCACATCTTCCTCTTTATGCATGTTGTCTTACTCCAAGCTGTATAGGCTCGAAAGCTTACTACCAATTAGGCATATTAGGTAATGTAGAACTCTGTAATGAGAAGGTGTGTGGTCTAATGACATCAACACTCTATATCAGGTGTGCATAATTATTAGTCAACTTCCTTTCCTTTGGCAAAATGGGTCAAAAGAAGGACTTGACAGTCTCTGAAAAGTCAAAAATAGTGTGATATCTTGCAGAGGGATGCAGCACTCTTAAAATTGAAAAGCTTCTGAAGCGTGATCATCGAACAATCAAGCATTTCATTCAAAATAGTCAACAGGGTCGCAAGACGCGTGTGGAAATACCAAGGCGCAAAATAAGTGCCCATGAACTGAGAAAAGTCAAGCGTGCAGCTGCCAACATGCCACTTGCCACCAGTTTGGCCATATTTCAGAGCTGCAACATCACTGGAGTGCCCAAAAGCACAAGGTGTGCAATACTCAGAGACATGGCCAAGGTAAGAAAGGCTGAAAGACGACCAACACTGAATAAGACCCACAAGCTGAAACGTCAAGACTGGGCCAAGAAATATCTCAAGACTGATTTTTCTACCGTTGTATGGACTGCTGAAATGAGAGTGAGTCTTGATGGACCAAAGGAATGGGCCAGTGGCTGTATTGGTAAAGGGCAGAGAGCTCCAGTCCGACTCAGACGGCAGCAAGGTCGAGGTGGAGTACTGGTTTGGGCTGGTATCATCAAAGATGAGCTTGTGGGGCCTTTTGGGGTTGAGGATGGAGTGAAGCTCAACTCCCAGTCCTATTGCCAGTTTCTGGAAGACCCCTTCTTCAAGCAGTGGTACAGGAAGAAGTCTGCATCCTTCAAGAAAACCATGATTTTCATGAAGGACAATGCTCCATCACACGTGTCCAAGTACTCCACAGCGTGCCTGGCAAGAAAGTGTATTAAAGAAAAAAAACGAATGACATGGCCTCCTTGTTCACCTGATCCGAACCCCATTGAGAAGAACCTGTGGTCCATCATCAAATGTGAGATTTACAAAGAGGGAAAAGAGTACACCTCTCTGAACATTGTCTGGGAGGCTGCGGTTGCTGCTGCACGCAATGTTGATGGTGAACAGATCAAAACACTGACAGAATCCATGGATGGCAGGCTGCATGAGTGTCCTTGCAAAGAAAGGTGGCTATATTGGTCACTGATTTTGTTTAGTTTTGTTTTTGAATGTCAGAAATGTATATTTGGGAATGTTGAGATGTTATATTGGTTTCACTGTTAAAAATAAATAATTGAAATGGGTATATATATTTTTATTTTGTTAGGTTGCCTAATAATTCAGCACAGTACTAGTACTCACCTGCACACACAGATATCCCCCTAAAATAGCTAACACTAAAAAAAAAAAAAAACTACTTTCAAAAATATTCAGCTGTGATATTATTGAGTTTTTGAGGTTCATTGAGAACATGGTTGTTGTTCAATAATACAATGAATCCTCAAAAATACAACTTGCCTAATAATATTGCCATACCTGTATACTTCTAGCATAAATACCTTATTATGGTTCTGCAATCTGACGGGTGCGCTTTAGATGTTTTCCATTTTTATATCTACATTCTATTGTTGAAATGTTATTAATCTTTGTGCACATCTTTACCTTCCTGAAGGAGGCTAAACGGAGCTCCAGTTAGAGGCACCTCCACCTCTCCAGCCACCAGCATACTGCCATCTGATATGTCGGCACTATTTGGGGGGGGGGCATCCTCCATAACAGGAGCGGTGGCTGTCGATTGGGAGGTCCCTGGCTGATCCTCATCCCTCTCCTCCTCTGCCTCATCCTCCTCTGGCACATCCTCCTCAAGGACATCCTCCTCTTCTTCCTCCTCATCTGTGTCCTGGCACCTTTTGCGCTTGTTTCGCACAGTTGGTAGCGGAGCTCCTAGAATAACACAATGTTCATATATTAGAAAAATATTTTCTAATGACGTATGCAAATTCGGTGTGCTCTGCTGTATTGTATATGAATACAAATTAATTTATATAGACAGTTAACCAATGGGAAAATGTTATATTAAAGGGTCTTGTGGGCACTACAGGGGACTGAGCGTGAGCTGGTCTGCCACCATGGTAAAATGAGCTGTTTTTGTCTCCTTTGTTTTGTTCAGACGATATCATGTTAAAAAAAAAGGGCCTGATGGATCACACGGGATTACTATGAAAACCCCACGCCTAACACAGGAATATAGTGGGAATCTATATATATAAAACTCAACGTGTCTGTATGTATGTATGTATGTTCCAGCATCACGTCCAAACGGCAAAAGTTATTTACATGAAACTTGGCACACAGGTTACTTATATGTCAGCCACCAACATTGTATAGGTGATTTAAGCCTTACCCTCCACCATTTTCCATGGTGGTGGTTTTTCTTTAAATTCCCATTCAACTCTATGGGAAATACATGTTACTTCATAACAGCTGTAGATATTTCGATAACACTTGGTCACATGTTACTTACACGTCCACTTAAAGCATAGGATAGTTAATTTATCCATTAACTACCCCCATTTGTGATGGTCGTGGTTTTTGTATAAAGTCCCATGCAAAGCAATGGGAAATGTATGTTCCCACATAACTTCTGTGTTGCTGTCTGCTGTCCCATGTCTTTTTCCAACAGTGCTATGAATACCTTGGCTGGTGGTGATATATGTTACCACAACATGGCGTCTGGGTTAATAACATCTGCCCTTACATTAATTACATATGAGCCTTAAATAACTGTCAACAAAGGAGCTGCGGTGGGTCAACGCGATTGCCACTGCGCTGACAAGCCATTCACCTCTGCAGCTAGGGGTTCTGATCCCGCTCTCGGTTACATGTTAATTGAGTTTGGTGGTCTCAGCCCGGCCTCCGGTGGGAGTGCTATGCGAGGTAAGCCTGCGCTTAGTACGCCTACCCCCCTCCCACAAAAACCACCACACTTACACGCGCACTAGAAAATTGGGTTAACATGCGCGCACTCTGACCACACGGTCTCTAAAAAGAGAAGCGAAGGACTAACGGGGCTATTTGAGCGGGCAAATCCTCTCACTACCTTATAGGGAGTCCCTCTGCCACGTTGGCCTTCAAAGCGGAGCAGGTAGGACGGGCTGTATGTGAGGACCCCCTCTCACACGCCATTGTCACCAGGGGCATGGAGAAAGGTGGCATATTGCCTCTGGGGGAGGCCTGTCTACTCCCAAATCCTGCAGTCCGTCTCCTCTCTAGAGTACACGCAGAAAATACACTATAGATAAAAAAAAACTAACTGTCAACAATAACTTACCTGGGTGAAATTTAGCACGGAGACGCCTGACCCGGTCCATATGCCGCCTTTTAAGGTCGGACCACTTCTTGACAATGGCCATGCGATCCGGTGGCCCGCCAGGATGTCCTGCTAATAGTTCTTGGACGTAGCTCACCACCTCCTTCTTTTCTGCCTGACTCTGCAGCTTATCATACCCCTTTGCCAGGAACGTTTGCAAGATGAAGAACAAAGTATATTAGAATACTTTTGTTTAAAACCTTATGGATATATGACGGAAATCTATGTTATTCAACATTGAGAGCATTCTCGCCTTATTAATCAATGACAGGGTTAACATGACAGATTTTATATCTTGCCATTTTTTAGACTTTTAGATGAATTAATTTAGAATAAATAATGGAGTTGATGTTATTTTAAAACTACAACTACCAGCATGCTCTGATACACCATGTAGCTCCCCGTCACCAGCTGTACAAGAATTAAACTTTAACTAGGAGCATGGCTGGACAGTTAATGGCTGTCCGGTAATAACGGGGAGTTGTTTTGCAACAGCTGTAGGCTCCGTTTAGGAAACAGCGACGCATAAGCGAGTAGCGCCCGCATATGAAAATGGTGTTCAAACCACACAAGTGAGTTATCGGCGCGATCGTTAGAGCAAGAGCAATAATTTTAGCCCTAGAGCTACTCTTTAGCTGAAAAAATGCAACCTGTTGAATTTTTAAATAATCACCTATCGAGAATTTTTAAGGGTGAAAGTTTGACGCCATGCCACGAGCGGGCAGAATTTTTGAGCGTGACATGTTGGGTATCATTTTACTCGGCGTAACTTTATCTTTCACAAAATCTAAAAAAATTGTGCAAAATTTATTGTTGTGTTATTTTCAAATTCAAAAAAAAAGATTTTTTTCCAAAAAAAGAGCGCTTGTAAGACCGCTGCGCAAATACGGTGTGGCAAGAAATATTGCAATGATTACCATTTCATTCTCTAGGGTAGGGGTCACCAAAGTACGGCCCGCGGGCCACATCCGGCCCGCCAGGCCATTTTCTCCGGCACGCAGCTGGAGTCACTGGTCCACCAGTTAGTTGTGGAACCTGCGCTGAATATTCGTCCCTAACAATATGCAGCGCAGGTCCCGCAATCTCTCCCGGCGTCTCACTGTGTTTGTGTCGGCTGCTGGGTCCACGGGCATCCTAGCAGCCAATGATTTGTTTTAGACCCGTTGCCACAACGCCCTGCTCCCCCTCCCGCCTCGCTGTTAACCAGTAACGAGTGTGTATTAAGGCGTGGCGGGAGTCGGGAAGTGCAGCAGGTCTGAACAGCCAGTGTGTGTAATGTCTGACGCGCTAGTAAAGTAAACATGCATGGAGGAGGGAGGGGGGCTGATGCGAGATGATTACTGTACACTACTGTGAAGGGTGGCTGAATGGCTCTGATATGGCACAAACTTCAGGGTGCTGATAATTCTGATGGGGACACAAGTGGGAGGTGCTCTAATGGGGATACAAGTGACAAGTAGGGGGTGGTGCTCTTATGGGGACACCAGTGGGGGGGTTCTCTAAAGGGGACACCAGTGGGGGGGTTCTCTAATGGGGACACCAGTGGGGGGGTTCTCTAATGGGGACACCAGTGGAGGGGGGTTTAATGGGGACAGCAGTAGGGGGTGCCCTAATGGGGACACAGATGTGTGGTGAGACTATTGGGCAAACAGATGTATGGGGACACCAATGTGGGGACACAGATGTATGAGGAGACTGGTAGGGAAACAGATGTGTGGGGATAGATGTGTGGGGACAACAGTGTGGGGACAGATAATTGTGGGGACACCAGTGTGGGGAGCCAGATGTGTGGGGATACCAGTGTGTGGACACAGATGTGTGGGGACACAAGTGTTGGGACACTGATTTATGGGGAGACTGGTGGAGTCACAGATGTGTGGGGACATAGATGTATGAGGAGACTGGTGGAGTCACAGATGTGTGGGGACACAAGTGTGGGGACACTGATTTGTGGGGAGACAGGTGTCCCCATACATCTGTGTCCCCACCAGCCTCCCCACAAATCAGTGTCCCCACACTTGTGTCTCCACACATCTGTTGCCCCACCAGTCTCCTCATAGATCTGTGACCCCACATTAGTGTCCCCATACATCTGTATCCCCAACAGTCCCCCCACAAATCAGTGTTCCCACACTTGTGTCCCCACACATCGGTGTCCCCAACAGTGTCCTCATACATCTATGTCCCCAGCAGTCTCCTCATACATCTGTGTCCCCACATCAGTGTCCCCACCAGTCTCCCCACACATCTATGTCCCCACACTTGTGTCCGCACACATCTGGGTCCCCACACTGGTGTCCCCACACATGTGTGACCCCCACCAGTCTCCTCATACATCTGTGTCCCCAGCAGTCTCCTCATACATCTGTTTACCCACATTGGTGTCCCCACACTTCATGTGTGCCCCCACCAGTCTCCCAACACATCTATGTCCCCACACTTGTGTCCTCACACATCTGGGTACCCACACATCTGTGACCCCCACCAGTCTCCTCATACATCTGTTACCCCACCACTCTCCTCATACATCTGTGTCCCCACATGGGTGTCCCCATACATCTGAGTCCCCACCAATGTGGGGGCACAGATGTATGAGGAGACTGGTGGGGCCACAGATGTGTGGGGACACCAGTGTGGGCACACAGATGTGGGGACACAGATGTGTGGGGACATAGATGTGTGGGGAGACTGGTGGGGACACAAATGTGTGGGGACACCGATGTGGGGACACAGATGTATGAGGAGACTGGTGGGCTAACAGATGTGTGGGGACAACAGTGTGGGGACACATAATTGTGGGGACACCAGTGTGGGGGCACAGATGTATGAGGACACTGGTGTGGACACAGATGTGTAGGGACACCAGTGTGGGGTCACAGATGTGTGGGGAGATTGGTGGGGACACAGATGTATGGGGACACCAATGTGAGGACACAGATGTATGGGGACACCAATGTGATGACACAGATTTGTGGGGAGACTGGTGGGGACACATGTATGGGGACACCAATGTGGGGACACAGATGTATAAGGAGACTGGTGGGGTAACAGATGTGTGGGGACAACAGTGTGGGGACACAGATTTGTGGGGAGACTGGTGGGGTAACAGATGTGTGGGGACAACAGTGTGTGGACACAGATTTGTGGGGAGACTGGTGGGGACACATGTATGGGGACACCAATGTGGGGAGACAGATGTATGGGGACACCAATGTGATGACACAGATGTATTGGGACACCAATGTGATGACACAGAGGTATGGGGACACCAATGTGAGGAGACAGATGTGTGGGGACACCAGTGTGGGGACACAGATGTATGGGGACACCAATGTGATGACACAGATGTATGGGGACACCAATGTGATGACACAGATGTATGGGGACACCAATGTGATGACACAGATGTATGGGGACACCAATGTGAGGAGACAGATGTGTGGGGACACCAATGTGAGGAGACAGATGTGTGGGGACAAAAGTGTATTAGGACACTGGTGGGGGGCACAGATGTGAGGGGACACCAGTGTGGGGACACAGATGTGTGGGGACAAAAGTGTATGAGGAGACTGGTGGGGGGCACAGATGTGTGGGGACACCAGTGTGGGGACACAGATGTGTGGGGACAACAGTGTATGAGGAGACTGGTGGGGGGCGCAGATGTGTGGGGACACCAATGTGATGACACAGATGTATGGGGACACCAATGTGGGGACACAGATGTATGGAGACACCAATGTGGGTACACAGATGTATGGGGACACCAATGTGGGGACACAGTTGTATGGGGACACCAATGTGGGGACACAGATGTATGGGGACACCAATGTGGGGACACAGATGTATGGGGACACCATTGTGGGGACACAGATGTATGGGGAAACGAATGTGGGGACACAGATGTGGGGGAGACTGGTGAGGACACGGATGTAAAACCTCAATGCACGCTGGTAGTTAAACCCGCTGAATGATGCTCCATCGTTTTATTAGACGACAGGACCATCATCCAGTTCTGCTGTCAACAGTAAGTAAAATGCTATTCTTCTTCTACTGTGGATTTATTTAGTTAAATTATTTTTCCGGCCCGCGGATATGAGTAAAATATAGAATGTGGCCCTCGAAGTAAAAAGTTTGGAGACCCCTGCTCTAGGGTGTTAGAAAAAAATATATATATAATGTTTGGGGGTTTTAAGTAATTTTCTAGCCAAAAAAAAGTTTTAGTCTCGTAAACACCAAATCTGAACGAATTAGCCCGGTGTGCACAACATGTTAAATTCATTATTCAAAATAGCAAGGAAAGTGCCTAAATACACATTTACCAAGCAGGGTGTCTGCAGCTGCACAGGCATGTTGGGACTTGTAGTTTTGTAACACCAGGAGACAAATTGTTTGGGAAATACTAATATCTGATCTTATATACTAACTTTTAAACTAGTCTAAAATGCAGGTAAAGATAATTCAAATACTCACAGAGATCAGCAAATTCTCCTCACTTGGTGTCAGATTACTCCCGACCATTTTTTTGAGAAAAGAAATCTGGGCACTAGACCAACATCAACTACCTATGGAAAATGAAACTGGCAAGTGTCCAAGTTCCAGGAAGTAGTCGCGCGTGCGTGTTGTTCGCGCGATTGCGCAAGCGCGCACGAGAATCTCGCAATACTGTTTTTAGGTGAAATAACACATATATTCGATTTCAGAGTGTTACTGTCGAAATTCAAGAAAGGAATTTATCATTCGCATTTTGTGACATTTCGATAAAATATCTCGATTATTCGATTTCAGAATGAACCAATCACAGCGCTTGTAAAGCATGTTCCGAAATTCTGCCAAAAAACAGATGTATGGGGACACCAATGTGATGACACAGATGTATGGGGACACCAATGTGATGAGACAGATGTATGGGGACACCAATGTGGGGGCACAGATGTATGGGGACACCAATGTGGGGACACAGATGTATGGGGACACCAATGTGGGGACACAGATGTATGGGAACACCAATGTGAGGACACAGATGTATGGGGACACCAATGTGGGGACACAGATGTATGGGGACACCAATGTGGGGACACAGATGTATGGGGACACCAATGTGGGGACACAGATGTATGGGGACACCAATGTGAGGACACAGATGTATGGGGACACCAATGTGATGACACAGATGTATGGGGACACCAATGTGAGGACACAGATGTATGGGGACACCAATGTGATGACACAGATGTATGGGGACACCAATGTGGGGACACAGATGTATGGGGACACCAATGTGATGACACAGATGTATGGGGACACCAATGTGATGACACAGATGTATGGGGACACCAATGTGATGACACATGTATGGGGACACCAATGTGACGACACAGATGTATGGGGACACCAGTGTGGGTACACAGATGTATGGGGACACCAGTGTGGGGACACAGATGTGTGGGGACAAAAGTGTATTAGGAGACTGGTGGGGGGCACAGATGTGTGGGGACACCAGTGTGGGGACACAGATGTGTGGGGACAAAAGTGTATGAGGAGACTGGTGGGGGGCACAGATGTGTGGGGACACCAATGTGATGACACAGATGTATGGGGACACCAATGTGAGGAGACAGATGTGTGGGGACACCAGTGTGGGGACACAGATGTGTGGGGACAAAAGTGTATGAGGAGACTGGTGGGGGGCACAGATGTATGGGGACACCAATGTGATGACACAGATGTATGGGGACACCAATGTGAGGAGACAGATGTGTGGGGACACCAGTGTGGGGACACAGATGTGTGGGGACAAAAGTGTATGAGGACACTGGTGGGGGGCACAGATGTGAGGGGACACCAGTGTGGGGACACAGATGTGTGGGGACAAAAGTGTATGAGGAGACTGGTGGGGGGCACAGATGTATGGGGACACCAATGTGATGACACAGATGTATGGGGACACCAATGTGAGGAGACAGATGTGTGGGGACACCAGTGTGGGGACACAGATGTGTGGGGACAAAAGTGTATGAGGACACTGGTGGGGGGCACAGATGTGAGGGGACACCAGTGTGGGGACACAGATGTGTGGGGACAAAAGTGTATGAGGAGACTGGTGGGGGGCACAGATGTGTGGGGACACCAGTGTGGGGACACAGATGTGTGGGGACAAAAGTGTATGAGGAGACTGGTGGGGGGCACAGATGTGTGGGGACACCAATGTGATGACAAAGATGTATGGGGACACCAATGTGAGGAGACAGATGTGTGGGGACACCAGTGTGGGGACACAGATGTGTGGGGACAAAAGTGTATGAGGAGACTGGTGGGGGGCACAGATGTATGGGGACACCAATGTGATGACACAGATGTATGGGGACACCAATGTGAGGAGACAGATGTGTGGGGACACCAGTGTGTGGACACAGATGTGTGGGGACAAAAGTGTATGAGGACACTGGTGGGGGGCACAGATGTGAGGGGACACCAGTGTGGGGACACAGATGTGTGGGGACAAAAGTGTATGAGGAGACTGGTGGGGGGCACAGATGTGTGGGGACACCAATGTGATGACACAGATGTATGGGGACACCAATGTGAGGAGACAGATGTGTGGGGACACCAGTGTGGGGACACAGATGTGTGGGGACAAAAGTGTATGAGGAGACTGGTGGGGGGCACAGATGTGAGGGGACACCAGTGTGGGGACACAGATGTGTGGGGACAAAAGTGTATGAGGACACTGGTGGGGGGCACAGATGTGAGGGGACACCAGTGTGGGGACACAGATGTGTGGGGACAAAAGTGTATGAGGAGACTGGTGGGGGGCACAGATGTGTGGGGACACCAGTGTGGGGACACAGATGTGTGGGGACAAAAGTGTATGAGGAGACTGGTGGGGGGCACAGATGTGTGGGGACACCAATGTGATGACACAGATGTATGGGGACACCAATGTGAGGAGACAGATGTGTGGGGACACCAGTGTGGGGACACAGATGTGTGGGGACAAAAGTGTATGAGGAGACTGGTGGGGGGCACAGATGTATGGGGACACCAATGTGATGACACAGATGTATGGGGACACCAATGTGAGGAGACAGATGTGTGGGGACACCAGTGTGGGGACACAGATGTGTGGGGACAAAAGTGTATGAGGACACTGGTGGGGGGCACAGATGTGAGGGGACACCAGTGTGGGGACACAGATGTGTGGGGACAAAAGTGTATGAGGAGACTGGTGGGGGGCACAGATGTGTGGGGACACCAATGTGATGACACAGATGTATGGGGACACCAATGTGAGGAGACAGATGTGTGGGGACACCAGTGTGGGGACACAGATGTGTGGGGACAAAAGTGTATGAGGAGACTGGTGGGGGGCACAGATGTGAGGGGACACCAGTGTGGGGACACAGATGTGTGGGGACAAAAGTGTATGAGGAGACTGGTGGGGGGCACAGATGTGTGGGGACACCAATGTGATGACACAGATGTATGGGGACACCAATGTGATGACACAGATGTATGGGGACACCAATGTGATGACACAGATGTATGGGGACACCAATGTGAGGAGACAGATGTGTGGGGACACCAGTGTGGGGACACAGATGTGTGGGGACAAAAGTGTATGAGGAGACTGGTGGGGGGCACAGATGTGTGGGGACACCAATGTGATGACACAGATGTATGGGGACACCAATGTGGGGAGACAGATGTGTGGGGACACCAGTGTGGGGACACAGATGTGTGGGGACAAAAGTGTATGAGGACACTGGTGGGGGGCACAGATGTGAGGGGACACCAGTGTGGGGACACAGATGTGTGGGGACAAAAGTGTATGAGGAGACTAGTGGGGGGCACAGATGTGTGGGGACACCAATGTGATGACACAGATGTATGGGGACACCAATGTGATGACACAGATGTATGGGGACACCAATGTGATGACACAGATGTATGGGGACACCAATGTGAGGAGACAGATGTGTGGGGACACCAGTGTGGGGACACAGATGTGTGGGGACAAAAGTGTATGAGGAGACTGGTGGGGGGCACAGATGTGTGGGGACACCAATGTGATGACACAGATGTATGGGGACACCAATGTGGGGAGACAGATGTATGGGGACACCAATGTGATGACACAGATGTATTGGGACACCAATGTGATGACACAGATGTATGGGGACACCAATGTGAGGAGACAGATGTGTGGGGACACCAGTGTGGGGACACAGATGTATGGGGACACCAATGTGATGACACAGATGTATGGGGACACCAATGTGATGACACAGATGTATGGGGACACCAATGTGAGGAGACAGATGTGTGGGGACACCAGTGTGGGGACACAGATGTGTGGGGACAAAAGTGTATGAGGAGACTGGTGGGGGGCACAGATGTGTGGGGACACCAGTGTGGGGACACAGATGTGTGGGGACAACAGTGTATGAGGAGACTGGTGGGGGGCGCAGATGTGTGGGGACACCAATGTGATGACACAGATGTATGGGGACACCAATGTGGGGACACAGATGTATGGAGACACCAATGTGGGTACACAGATGTATGGGGACACCAATGTGGGGACACAGTTGTATGGGGGACACCAATGTGGGGACACAGAGGTATGGGGACACCAATGTGGGGACACAGATGTATGGGGACACCATTGTGGGGACACAGATGTATGGGGACACGAATGTGGGGACACAGATGTGGGGGAGACTGGTGAGGACACGGATGTAAAACCTCAATGCACGCTGGTAGTTAAACCCGCTGAATGATGCTCCATCGTTTTATTAGACGACAGGACCATCATCCAGTTCTGCTGTCAACAGTAAGTAAAATGCTATTCTTCTTCTACTGTGGATTTATTTAGTTAAATTATTTTTTCCGGCCCGCGGTTATGAGTAAAATATAGAATGTGGCCCTCGAAGTAAAAAGTTTGGAGACCCCTGCTCTAGGGTGTTAGAAAAAAATATATATATAATGTTTGGGGGTTTTAAGTAATTTTCTAGCCAAAAAAAAGTTTTAGTCTCGTAAACACCAAATCTGAACAAATTAGCCCGGTGTGCACAACATGTTAAATTCATTATTCAAAATAGCAAGGAAAGTGCCTAAATACACATTTACCAAGCAGGGTGTCTGCAGCTGTACAGGCATGCTGGGACTTGTAGTTTTGTAACACCAGGAGACAAATTGTTTGGGAAATACTAATATCTGATCTTATATACTAACTTTTAAACTAGTCTAAAATGCAGGTAAAGATAATTCAAATACTCACACTGATCAAAATGTTCTCCTCAGCTCTTGAAAGGTTGCTTCCAACCATCTTTCCAATTAAAGTTGTGGAAATAGACCAAAAACAGCTACCTATGGAAAATGAAACTGGCAAGTGTCCAAGTTCCAGGAAGTAGTCGCGCGTGCGTGTTGTTCGCGCGATTGCGCAAGCGTGCTCGAGAAATTCGCAATACTGTTTTTAAATAAAATTACACATATATTCGATTTCAGAGTGTTACTGTAGAAATTCCGCAATAAATTTCTCATTCGCATTTTTGCGAAATTACGATAAAATATCAAGAATATTCTGAGCCAATCAGAGTGCTCCTTACACATTTGCCGAATATTCTCAATTATTTTGTATTGCGACATATCACGAATATTCTGAGCCAATCAGAGTGCTCCTTACACATTTGCCGAATATTCTCAATTATTTTGTATTGCAACATATCACGAATATTCTGAGCCAATCAGAGTGCTCCTTACACATTTGCCGAATATTCTCAATTATTTTGTATTGCAACATATCACGAATATTCTGAGCCAATCAGAGTGCTCCCTCCGCATTTCTCGAATATTCGCAATTCGCAATTCGCAATAGCGAAAATTCGCAATGATTTCTCTTTCAAAAAATATCACGAATATTCGTATTTAGCGAATATATCACGAATATTCGACAATATATTCGAGATATATCGCGAATTCGAATATGGCATATTCTGCTCAACACTAGTGGTAATACCCCACAGCCGAGTTTCTGTAATGTGCTTGTGTGTGTTCCTGGAGAAACAGGATCCCCATAGTTATTAAACCAGACCATTTTTCCACAGACATGTATGCACATGACTCAATAGACTACAGTAATATTCACTGTTGATAGTGGTAACACTGGGTTGAATATCCACATGAATAACGCCATGCTGGCCCCAGAAAAAAACTTGCCATCACTTTCCTGCAGACACAAGTGTTCAAAAATGTTCTTGTCTGCCATCTTCATTGTTGTCTGCCATCTTTATTACCAGTCTCTGGACTGGCCAACAACATGTGCACTGCCTATCAGAAATAGGACACACTTGCCACTTACTACTGCATGTAGCACCGGCACGCTAGTATCCCTTTTTATACCTTAAAAATTCCACTTTGACTTGAGCGCCTCTTATATAATGTGAGAGAAATAAATGCAGGAATATATTTTGAACTATTGAAGATTATTTTGCTATGTAGAGACACCAGAGAGGAAGCCAGAAAAAGTATCTGTGGAATGCAAAAAAGGAAGTCACCCATTAGTATTACACTTGTTAACTGCAAAGGTGGTTATAATGTAAATGAGGTAAATTTAGCAAGATAATTTGAACAATTAATCCTTATTTTATTATACAGAGACTCCAGAGAAGAAACCAGAAAAAGTATCTGCAAAACCCAAGAAAGGTAATCACTCATTAGTACTGCATTTCTAAACTGTGTATTGTTTGTTGTAATATTTTGGATTATATTGTGATCAGAATAAATGCAAAAATATATTTTGGACTATTACATTTTATTTTACTACACAGAAACACCAGAGAAGAACTTAGAAAAAGTACCCAAAACAGGTATTCACTAATAATTATTGCTCTGTTATTGTGTGATGGTAGATATACTGTATGGTGAGCAAGGTAACTGCAAAGGTGGTTATAATGTAAATGAGGTAAATGCAGCAAGATATTTTGAACTATTAATCCTTATTTTACTATACAGAGACTCCAGAGAAGAAACATGAAAAAGTATCTGCAGAACCCAAGAAAGGTAATTACTCATCAGTACTGCATTTCTAAACTATAAAGTTTGTTGTAATATGAGTGAGGCAAAAGCAGAAAGATGTTTTGAACTGTAACACCTTATTTGACTATTCAGAGATACCTGAGAAGAAATTAGAAAAGGTATCTGTGGAACCCAAAAAAGGTAAATTGTTTATTTACTTATAAGAATTGAGGGGGATTATATTGTGAGCAGAGTAAATGCAAAAACCTATTTTTGACTATTACATTTTATTTTACTATAAAGAAACACCAGAGAAGAAATTAGAAAAAGTACCTGTAAAACCCAAAACAGGTAATCACTAATAAGTGTTGCTCTGTTATTGTGTGATGGTAGATATATGGTGAGCAAGGTAAACACAGAAAGATATTTTGAACAATTACACCTTATCTTACTACGCAGAGATGCCAGTGAAAAATTTGAAAAAGTATCTGTAGAACCCAAAAAAGTAATCACTATTCAGCATTGCATTGTGAATGTGTAACGGTAGATATAATGTGAGCAAGGTAAACACAAAGAAAAAAAATTGAACTATTATGCACATGATTGGACATTCCGACAACAAAACTGTGGATTTTTTTTTCTGACGGATGCTGGCTCAAACTTGTCTTACATACACAAGGTTCCACAATTTTTTGTTGTCAGAATTTCCGACAACAAATGTTCAATGGGATCTTGCGAGTGTGTGTACGCTGCAATACACCTCTTACTACAGAGACACCAGTGAAGAAGAGGTATCTGTAGAACCCAAAAAAGACAATCACTAATCAGTAGTCCATTGTTAAGTGAAAAGGTTGTTATAATGTAAGTAAGTATAACACAGATAGATATTTCTTTCTCGTACATCACGGGACACAGAGCGGCATATTCATTACTATATGGGTTATATGGAGTACCTTCAGGTGTGGACACTGGCAATCTCAAACAAACAGGAAGTCCCTCCCTATATAACCCCCTCCCCTAGAGGGAGTCCCTCAGTTTTTTCGCCAGTGTCTTAGGTGTTGGTCACGGAATAGCTTTGCTCCACATCCTTGGGATTAAGGGCGGGCTAACCGGATCTGTCCAAGGAGCCTCAGTGCCAAAGTGGACAGTACCCGGGCCCCAAACCGTGGGGTTTTGCCTATAATGCTCCTCTTTGGAGGGCTGGACCCTGGGCCCAGGACTTGGAGTTTGTAAAGACCATAAGTTCCTGTTTGCCAGGGTGCTATATAGGTCCAGGACAGTGGGTACCTTCATAGGACCCCAGGGCCTGAAGGTCTACTACGCTACCCACGGAGATGGGAGAAGATTGGACCGTTTTGCAAAACGTCCTGTGGCATGGAGCAGGTAAGAGGGGAGCCTGCGGGACTTGGTTCGACAGCAGGCTCTCCAGGGGAGATCTTAAGGGGGGTAGCCTGAGTATGCTTTGCATTGGCACCATGGTCGCTATGTCTGATAGACAGGATGCCCTGAAATGTTTCCCCCCATAACTTGATCCCCCTACCTATCTATGTATGTTTGCTAGCTACCTGCTGCTCGCTGGTTGAAGATCTTTTTAAAAAAAAAAAAAAAAAGATCTGTCTCTAGGCTAAAGGGACTCCTTAGGGGCCTGTGTTAGCCTTACCTTGCCGGGATTCAAATCTGCCGCCTGATGCGTCCTCCAACCTGCATTCCTGGGCTCCAGAGTGCGTCTCCTCCTGGGCTCTCCTCCCCCGACAGTCGCGCGCGCGCGTGCACGCGCGCATGCATATAGAACATTTTCGCGCCGTTCAGGAGGGGGGGGGGGGGGGCGACGAGTGTGACTGCAGTGTAGAGTGGGCGTGCCTTTAATTGCTGTTATACACAGAAGGCACGTTCTTAGCTCAGTTCAGAGCTGAGCTGGAGAAAGAGGACGTAGAGCTGGCAGCACAGTGACTCCCGGTGGCGAGAAGGGGTACTACATGCTGGAGTCAGCTCCAATACTTT
This sequence comes from Rana kukunoris, assembly GCA_029574335.1. NCBI lineage: Eukaryota > Metazoa > Chordata > Amphibia > Anura > Ranidae > Rana > Rana kukunoris. Next base: position 325,878,397 of record CM056052.1, on the reverse strand, counting down.
TTGTTAAGCCAAAATCCCCTTGGCAACAGGTTGAATGCTGGCAAACATGTTGGGGGTGGGGCTGTATGTGGTGAATAATATATAAAAGAAAACATACTGAGCCCCACCGGTTTTGGGGCATTAGTGATCCTATTGTCCCCTAAACCTTATTTTTTTGTACTCCTGGCTATAACAGTCTGTTGTTGTAAGCGGAGTCCTTCGGTTTTGTATTATGGCTTCCAAGGGTTCAGGATCAAAACACAAAAAAAAAATAAAAAAAAAATAAAAATAAAAATAAAGAGAAAAGGCAAAGACAAAGGGGTTCCTCCTCTGGTTCTGATAATATGCCAATACTTTCCCCACAGGTTATTCCTATAGGGGTCACCCTGGATAAGCCATTAAGGGGGTCTGGTGCTGAGGCTGGCCCAGGTCGGCCCAACCCTGTGTTATCACAGAGGAGATGCTAGCCGTCACCCTAGGGGGGCTAGAGAAAAGAGGTTAACAGCTATGATCGCTGGCTCTTTTTCTGGCAAGAAGCGGACTAGATCCCCATCGCCAAAAGGGACAGAACCTAGAGGATCTACCACTGTAGAATCGTTTTCAGCCTCCCAGGCGGAGAGTCTGTGGGTCCAGTCTTTGACAGACATGGTCCGCTTGGCATTCAATTTGCCATTTCCAGAGCCTCAGGTTCCTGCGGTATCCTCTTTGGGTTCTTTTAAAAGCGCCTTTAAGCAACGCAGCTTTTCTGGCCCATCCTCTGTTAGAGGAATTGGTTTTTCCAGGATTGGGACGACCGGACAGAATTTTTTCTGCCGCCTAAAGCTGACGAGAGGGTAGTCTTTATGCACGTCTGCCAGGAAATATTTGTGCTTGCAGGCACTCTTTCCCCTGACCAAGTGCTCTTTAAAAGGGGCCCGGATGGCTCAGTTGGTAGAGCATCGGACTTTTGATCTGAGGGTCCACGGTTCAGGTCCCGGTTCGGGCACTGCTTTTCAACTACCCGTGAGGTCCTTGAGGCCGCATCTCCCGGAAAGCGCCCGATCTCGTCTGATCTAGGAGGCTAAGCAGGGTAGGGCCTGGTTAGTGCCTGGATGGGAGACCACCTGGAAGGTTTTCTGTTATTTACCCTATGGAAAAGACATTTTTCTAAAGAAAGGGGGCGCTCCCAACGGTGGACGCAGCCATCTCATGGGTGAATAAATCATTAACTGGCCTAAGGGGAAACATACAAATGTTTAAGGTCCCGGTCGATAAACGTTTAGAGACACTTTTTCCAGCATCCCTGGCTACAGCCAGCAGTGGCTACAATTGGAGTTTTTTTCAGGCATTAAGGAACCAGACAAAACAGATGCTTAGACATCCCTGCCCGATAGGCAGAGGAGTTATTGGATATTCCCAGAGCTCTGTGCTTTGCGGTAGAGGCTATAAAAAGGACTCCATCCAGCAGGCGTCTCGTTGTCACTATTTTTAGTGCATATGAGAAGGCTCTTTTGGTTGAAGAACTGGGCGGCCGAGCCCCATGTAAAAGACTGCTGGCAGGTTTGCCCTTCCATGGAAAGATCTGGATAAATACATTCAGACTGTTTCAAGTGGCAAAAGTACCCTTTTACCAGTCAAAGGAAGTTCCGGGGTCCTGCGTTTAAAAGGGCAGCTCCCCCCGGTTCCAGGGCCCTCAAATTTCAGGCAGTACGGTCCTCCTGCGCGATCAAACTTTTAACAATGGATCGCAAGGACAGGCCTCTGGGGATCGGTCCCCGACAGAGGGGGTCCGATCATCTGTGGCCGCAGGCTACAGATTAGAATTTCTAAAATTTCCTCCACAAGGAAGGCCTCAATGCGGGCAGCATTGGATCACCTGCTTTACCAGGGCATAATGGTAGAGGTACCAGCCCAAGAACAGGGGCTAGGTTTCTATTCCAATCTGTTTGTCATACCAAGGCTCATCGGCAATGTCAGACCAATTTTGGACCTAAAAGGTTTAAATGCTTACCTAAGGGTTCGCTCTTTCCGGATAGAATCCGTTTGGCCAGCAGCCGCCACACTCCAGAAGGATCGGGCTTCTATAGACATAAAGGAGGGTTACCTTCATGTACCAGGTCTTTCAGCCACATCAAATATTTTTGTTTTTACGCTTCGCAGTGATACAGCTTCACTTCCAATTTGTGGCGCCCCCCTTCGGGCTAGCTACGGCCCCCGGGTATTCACGAAAGTCCTAGCTCCTATTCTAGTCAGTCCAAAGGATCCAAGGGATCTCGGTCCTAGCATACCTGGATGACCTCTTAATCATAAGATCACTCGCTTCCTTGGTGGAATGCGTAGTAGCCCTCATGGTTCAGTACCTCGAGAGGTTCGGCTAAGTCCTAAACCGGGGAAAGATCAGCATTTCAACCTACAAAGCAGTTGGAATATCTCGGCACGAGATTAGACACAGAACAGAAGATGGATGTTCCTGCCCCTGGTAAAGGTCGAGGCTATCAAGAGATTGATTCAGTTGGTTCTAAGCAAAAAAGAGCCAACTATTCGCCTATGTATGCGATGGCCATGTTCGAGGCAATACCACACGCTTCCACGCTCGTGTCCTACAGGCAGCAATTCTAGCAGCTTGGTTCTGCCCAGTGGTCTGGAAGGCTGGAGAGCGGTCTTGAACAAGTTCACTCGCCAGGGAACTTGGGCAGAGGCGGAGAGGCAGCTGCCCATCAAGGTCTGGGAGTTCTGAGCGGCTCAGCTAGCCCTCCTGGCATAGACATCCAGATTACAGGGGTCCTCGGTGAGAAGTCATTCAGACAAGGCCACAGCGGTGGCATATAGGTGAACCACCAAGGGGGAACCAAGAGTCAAGCCACTCAGAGTGAGAGGAGCTTGGTTTTTCGGTGGGCAGAGGTTTATGTACCCTGCATATCGGCGACATTCATTCCCGAGGTGGACAACCTGCAGGCGTACTTCCTAAGTCGCCAAACCCTGTCGCCGGGGGAGTGGTCTCTGCATCCACAAGTTTTTTCAGACAATCTGCCAGAAGTGGGGAGTGCCAGACGTGGAGGTCATGGCATCAGGATTCAACAAGAAGCTAGACAGGTTCATGTCTCGAACAAGGGACCCTATGGCCTGCGATACCGATGTGTTGGTTTGCCCTTGGCATCAATCATAACTTCTATATGCATTTCCCCCACTGCAGTTACTACCCCGCCTGCGGCGCAGGATCATACCACAGGCTGGTTATCCTGGTAGCCCCAGCTTGGTACCGGAGGGCATGGTACTCACTAGTCCTGAAATTGGCAGCGGGAGGCCCTTGGACTCTTCCTCTAGGGCCAGACCTACTCTCACAAGGCCCGATCCTCCACCCTGCATTACGGCGTCTAAATTTGACGGCCTGGCGGCTGAATCCCTGATTCTCAGGGGTAGAGGTCTGTCTAGGCAGGTAATCCCTACCCTCATTGAGGCTAGAAAGCCGGCCTCCAGGGTAATTTTGTTACAGGGTTTGGAGGGCCTACGTAGGCTGGTGTGAGGCTAAGAGATGGGTTTCCCGCAAGTATACCATTGATAGAGTATTACGTTTCCTCCAGCTAGGAGTGGATAAAGGCCTGGCATTAAGCACGATCTAGGGACAGATTTCAGCCTTATCAGTGTGATTTCAGAGGCCGCTGGCTGCCCACTCGCTGGTTAAGATCTTCGTACAGGGAGTCTTATGTGTTAATCCTCCGGTCAAATCACCACTTTGTCCATGGGACTTAAATCTTGTTCTGTCAACTCTACAGAAACAACCCCTTGAGCCGTTGGCTGAGGTACCTTGGTTTTACTGACTAGAAAGTCGGTATTTCTGATCACCATAGTTTCGGCCAGGAGAGTATCGGAATTGGCAGCCTTATCTTGTAAGGAACCATATCTCATTTTACATAAGGATAGGGCGGGGTTCCGTCCTCATTCTTCCTTTCTACCAAAGGTTATATCCAGTTTCCACCTGAACCAGGATGTGGTACTTCCATCCTTCTTCCAAAACCCACCTCTAGAAAGGAGGGGTTGCTGCATACGTTGGATATTGTCAGGGCCATAAAGGCCTATCTTAAAGCTACAGAGAAGGTTCGGAAAACAGATGTGGTGTTCGGTTTACCGGAAGGGCCCAAGATGGGTCAGGCAGCTGCTTGATCCACCATCGCAAGATGGATTAAACAATTAATCGTTCAGGCCTGCGGTTTGAAGAGGTTGCCTCCTCCTTTGTCGACAAAGGCCCATTCTACCAGGGCCATGGGCACCTCCTGGGAAGCACATCATCATCAGATCTCTATGGCTCGAATATGCAAGGCAGCAACGTGGTCGTCAGTCCACATGTTTACAAAATTTTATCAAATGGACGTAAGAAGGAAGGCGGATACAGCCTTTGGGCAGTCAGTACTACAGGTCGCGATTCAAGCTCCTCTGGATCTGAGGGGGCTCCCTTGATTTGATTTGAGATTTACATTTCTCGTTTAAGTTGGATTTACTAGTATTTGAGTATACCTCTAAATTAAATCCTTCTTTGGAAGATGTCTCCCTCCCCTCATTAAAGAATTGCTTTCGGACATCCCATATAGTAATGAATATGCCGCTCTGTGTCCCGTGATGTACGAGAAAGAAAAAGGGATTTTTAAACACAGCTTACCTGTAAAATCCTTTTCTTGGAGTACATCACGGGACACAGAGCTCCCACCCCTCTTTTTGGGAACATTTTGGGAGGCATACTGCTTGCTACAAAACTGAGGGACTCCCTCTAGGGGAGGGGGTTATATAGGGAGGGACTTCCTGTTTGTTTGAGATTGCCAGTGTCCACACCTGAAGGTACTCCATATAACCCATATAGTAATGAATATGCCGCTCTGTGTCCCGTGATGTACTCCAAGAAAAGGATTTTACAGGTAAGCTGTATTTAAAAATCCCTTTTTTGAACTAATATACATTATTTTATTATGTAGAGACACAAGAGAAAAAAACTGAAAAACTGTCTGTTGAACCCAAAAAAGGTAATAACTCATTAGTATCACACTTGTAAATTAAGTGCTTATAATGTGAGAGAGATAAATGCAGCAAGAAATTTAGAACTATTAATGCTTATTTTACCATACAGAGACCCCAGAGAAGAAACCAGAAAAAGTATCTGCAGAACCCAAGAAAGGTAATCACTCATCAGTACTGCATATACCGTATTTATCGGGGTATAGCGAGCTCCCGCGTATAGCGCGCACCCCTAAAGTTGCCGCCATTCCTGTGAAAAAAAAAGTTTTTTGTACTTACAGTTTTGGTGTCTTGCGCGGCGTCCATTGGCGACTTCGGGTATCCTCTTCGTCCGGTCCGGCGTCCGTCTGCGGCTTCGGGTGTCCTCTTTATCGGGTCCGGTGTCCGGTTCCTCGCGGCGTCCTCCTCGCTTTCCCGCGCCGAGTTTCAAATACTCCGCCGGCATATACCGAGCGCAGTACACTCGGGTATAGTCGGGCAGACTCGGCTCCTCTCGCGCTGACGTCCTGGACCTACAGGACGTGAACGCAAAAGGAGCCGAGCCTGCCCGACTATACGCGAGTGTACTGCACTCGGTATATGCAGGCGCAGTACACTCGTGAATAGTCGGGCAGGCTCGGCTACTCTCGCGCTCACGTCCTGTACGTCCAGGACGTCAGCACGAGAGGAGCCGAGTCTGCCCGACTATACCCGAGTGTACTGCGCTCGGTTTATGCCGGCGCAGTATTTGAAACTCGGCGCAGGAAAGCGGCTATCGGCGTATACCGCGCACCCACGATTTTGCCCTGATTTTCAGGGCAAAAAAGTGCGCGGTATACGTCGATAAATACGGTAATTATAATATGAGTGTGGCAAATGCAGAAAGATGTTTTTAAACTATTATACCCTATTTGACAATTCAGAGATACCGGAGAAGAAATTAGAAAAGGTATTTGTGGAACCCAAAAAAGGTAAATCACCTATTTACTTATAAGAGATTAAGGGGGTTATATTGAGAGTGGATTAAACACAGAAAGTTTTTGTTTTTAACTATTAAACCTTATCTTACTACACAGAGGCACCAGAGAAGAAATTAGAAAAATTACCCATAGAACCCAAAAAAGGTAATCACTAATCACTACTGCATTGTTAATGTGAAAAGGTGGATATAATGTGAGCAAGATAAACATAGAAAGATATTTTGAACTATTACACCTTATTTTACTATGCAGAGATACCAGAGAAGGAATTAGAACCCAAAAAAGGTAATCGTTCATAGTACTTGCAAGTTATAATGTAATTAAGGTTATTGCAGAAGAATAGTTTGAGCTATTAAACAATATTTTACTATGCAGAGACACCAGAGAAGAAACCAGAAAAGGTATCAGTGGAACTCAAGAAAGGTAAATCATTCATAAAACTTGTAAGTCATGAACATTAAGTTGGTTATAGTGTGAGTGGGGTAAACACAGAAAGATATTTTAGCTTATACAGTATACATTATTTTACTATACAGAGACACCAGAAAAAAAAATGGAAAAAGTTTCTGCAGAACCCAAAGTAATCATCAGTATTGCATGTGTAAGATATACAAATAATTATGTGTGAGTAAACACAGAAAATAAACTAGAAAATGTATCAGTGGAACCCAGAAAAATTCAGCATAACAAGCACTGTTGTTGACTTGTCTCATGAGGGTCATATGCACTTTGGTAAGGACACATGGTGAGAGCACAGAATATCTCACTGAGGATTTGTACCTTATGGGCCAGATTCTCGTAGGGACGCCTATCTTTGTGCGGGGGTAGCGTACCTGATTTACGCTACGCCACCGCAGGTGCCGTATTCTCAAAGAAGTTGCGCCCACATCTACGGCGTTGTATCATAAATCAAAATAGGCAGGTAGGGGCGTGATCCATGTAAATGAATCGTGACCCCACGTAATTGACGCTTTTTCAGAATGGCACATGCACCGTCCGTGGACTTATCCCAGTGTGCATGCTCAAAATTACGCTGCAAGTACTCATTGGTTTCGACGTGAACGTAACTTACGCAAAGCCCTATTCGCAAACTATTTACGCAAACAACGGAAAATTCTACGCTGTCCTGTTGTCCATACTTAACATTACATACGCCTCATATAGCAGGGGTAACTTTACATCAGACTTACGCTTACGCAAACGACGTAAAATACGTCGACCGGGCACAAGTACATACGTGAATCGGCGTATCTAGCTCATTTGCATATTCGGCGCGTAAATCGACGGAAGCACCACCTAGCGGCCAGTGTAAATATGCAACTAGGATGCGATGGCGTAAGAGATTTACGCCGCTCGTACAGTAGGTGACTGGGATATTGTGTCAATCTCGCTCCCTTTCTCGGCGAGATTGACCACCTACGAGCCCCATCGCGGGAGCCAGCGCCGAGCTGGCTTGCCGCGATGGAGACAAAGCCGTCATAGAAGCGACGGGAATCCGACGCGGATTCCCGCCAATTCTACACGTGGGCGGAGTTTGTTATGAATCCTGAACGAGAAATCCCCGCCGGATTTTTAAAGAAAAATCCGGCATGGGTTCCCCCCTCAGGAGCATAACGGGCCCTTAGGTCGGTTATGGGTTGTAAGGAGACCCCCTACGCCGAAAAATGGCGTGGGGGTCCCCCCACAATCCATAACAGACCCGTATCCAAAGCACGCCGGCCGGCCGGTCAGGAAGGGAGTGGGGGCGAGCGAGCGCCCCCCCCCCCTCCTGAGCCGTACCGGGCAGCATGCCCTCAACATGGGGGGGTCAGGTGCTCTGGGGCAGGGGGCGCACTGCGGCCCCCCACCCCAGAGCACCCTGTCCCCATGTTGATGAGGACAGGGCCCCTTTCCGACAACCCTGGCCGTTGGTTGTCGGGGTATGCGGGCGGGAGGCTTATCGGAATCTGGAAGCCCCCTTTAATAAGGGGGCCCCCAGATACCGGCCCCCCACCCTAAGTGAATGAGTATGGGGTACATTGTACCCCTACCCATTCACCTGCAAATACAAAGTGTAAACACAAATAAAACACACAGGGTATTGAAATATTTTATTAGTTGGCCGCCGGGGGGGGGTGTGTATGATCGCTTTTATAAAAGCGCCCCCCTCCGGCGGGCTTCTGTGGGGGGTGGGTGCCGCCGTCTGGTTCTCTTCCGCCGCCGGGGGGCGCTTTGATAAAAGCGCCCACCACCCGGCGGGCTTCTTTCGACGTCTTCGGCGGCGGGGGGGTCTTCTCCCACTCTCCGGGGTCTTCTCCCGCTCTCCGGGGGTCTTCTCCCACTCTCCGGGGGTCTTCTCCCACTCTCCGGGGTCTTCTCCGCTCTCCAGGGGTCTTCTTCAGGACTCGCCGCCGCTATCTTCGTGTGTTAGCTCAATTACTAGCGGCGGCGGCCCCCTCTTCTGCGACGTCGGCGTCTTCTTCTTCTTCTGCTGTCCAGATGTTGACGCGACGCAGCGAAATATATAGGCCTGTCTTGTGACGTCGCAGTCCCATCATGCTCCGGTAGGTACCACGTGCTACCTACCCACGTGATACCTACCGGAGCATGATGGGACTGCGACGTCACAAGACAGGCCTATATATTTCGCTGCGAGCCGCGCGCCCGGCATAACAGCGGAAGGATGCGTCGCGTCAACATCTGGACAGCAGAAGAAGAAGAAGACGCCGACGTCGCAGAAGAGGGGGCCGCCGCCGCTAGTAATTGAGCTAACACACGAAGATAGCGGCGGCGAGTCCTGAAGAAGAAGAAGACCCCCGGAGAGCGGAGAAGACCCCCGGAGAGCGGGAGAAGACCCCGGAGAGTGGGAGAAGACCCCCGGAGAGCGGGAGAAGACCCCGGAGAGTGGGAGAAGACCCCCCCGCCGCCGAAGACGTCGAAAGAAGCCCGCCGGGTGGTGGGCGCTTTTATCAAAGCGCCCCCCGGCGGCGGAAGAGAACCAGACGGCGGCACCCACCCCCCACAGAAGCCCGCTGGAGGGGGGCGCTTTTATAAAAGCGATCATACACACCCCCCCCCCCCGGCGGCCAACTAATAAAATATTTCAATACCCTGTGTGTTTTATCTGTGTTTACACTTTGTATTTGCAGGTGAATGGGTAGGGGTACAATGTACCCCATACTCATTCACTTAGGGTGGGGGGCCGGTATCTGGGGGCCCCCTTATTAAAGGGGGCTTCCAGATTCCGATAAGCCTCCCGCCCGCATACCCCGACAACCAACGGCCAGGGTTGTCGGGAAGGGGCCCTGTCCTCATCAACATGGGGACAGGGTGCTCTGGGGTGGGGGGCCGCAGTGCGCCCCCTGCCCCAGAGCACCTGACCCCCCCATGTTGAGGGCATGCTGCCCGGTACGGCTCAGGAGGGGGGGGCGCTCGCTCGCCCCCACTCCCTTCCTGACCGGCTGGCCGGCGTGCTTTGGATACGGGTCTGTTATGGATTGTGGGGGGACCCCCACGCCGTTTTTTCGGCGTAGGGGGTCTCCTTACAACCCATAACCGACCTAAGGGCCCGTTATGCTCCTGAGGGGGGAACCCATGCCGGATTTTTCTTTAAAAATCCGGCGGGGATTTCTCGTTCAGGATTCATAACAAACTCCGCCCACGTGTAGAATTGGCTGGAATCCGCGTCGGATCCCCGTCGCTTCTATGACGCGCTCACTGGAATGTGCTTTTACTATTCCAGCGAGTGCGAGATATCGGCAGCCTGTCGCCGAGATTCAGCGCGATGCTGGCGTGCTGAAAACACATTCTCGGCGGCAGGCACTGTATCTAAGCAAAATTCCGGTGTATCTTGTTTTCTGAATACAGAAAATAGATACGCCGGCGCATCTTTGAAGTTACGTGGCGTATCTCGAGATACGCCAACGTAACTGCTACGAGAATCTGGCCCTATGTGTTTGGCTCACCAAAGGATTTTTGCTGTTGGTGCAATGAATTTTCACATTAACTATTTATGTTTATTTGAACAGATTATTTGTTATCTATTTATTATTTTATGCACAGTTTGTTGAAGTGCTGCACTTACATATCACATTTTTTTTTACTATACAGAGACTCCAGAGAAGAAACCTCAAAAAGTATCTACAGAACCCAAAAAAGGTAATCACTCATCAGTATTGCATTTGTAAAATGTAAAGGTAAATCATTGATAGTACTTAGTATATTGTGAAGGTGAAGGTGGTTTGAATGTGAGTAGAGCAAACGCAGAAGGGTATTTTGAACAATTTTACCTTATTTTACTATGCAGAGACACCAGAGCAGAAACAAGAAAAGGTATCTTTGGAAGCAAAAAAAGGTAAATCACTCATTAGTATTGCATTTGTAAGGTAAACTATTTTTTTTTTTTACAAATAAACACAGAAAATAAACTAGAAAGGGTTATTTGTGGAACTAAAGACATGTAAATAACTCATTAGTACATAACTCAATACTTTTAAGTTGTGAAAAGTGGTTAAAATGTGATGGGAGTAAACACAGAAAGAAGTTTTAAAATATGGCATCATATTTTACTTTCTAGAAACACCAGAGAAGAAATTGGAAAAATTATCTGCAGAATCCAAAAAAGGTAATCACTCATTAGTATTGCATTGGTAATTGGTAATGTGTTAGGCCTCGTACACACGAGGCAATTCATTTGTTCAAATCGGTCGGACCGACCGATTTGAACAAATCTGTCTGTTTGGATTTTGGTTTGCTCGCGTGTACACACGAGCAAACCAAAATCCCCGCCAGCAGACGGCACGCTGACGTGTCGGTGACGTGGCGGTGACGCCGCCACGTCACCGCACCAGGAAGTAAAACACTTCCGCGCATGCGCCGAATCCATTCAGCGCCGGTGCGAGACGACATGTCTGCTGGTAAGTGTACTAACCAGCAGACATGTCGGGCGGACGGGTTCCCACCCGATAGATTTCAAAGCATGCTTTGAAATCTGTCGGGTGGCCAAATCCGTTGGCTCGCCCGTACACACGATCGAATCTGTCTGCTGGGACGGTCTAGCAGACCGTTTCCAGCAGACAGATTTGATCGTGTGTACGCGGCCTAAGAGTTATTAAAATGTGAGCATGATAAACTTAGAAAACTATTTTGAACTATTTTACCTGATTTTACTATGCAGAGACACCAGAGAAGAAACCGGAAAAAGTATCTGTGGAAACCAAAAAAGGTAATCACTTATTAGTATTAGGCCACGTACACACAATCAAATTTATCTGCTGAAACTGGCCCGACAAGCCGTTTCAGCAGACATCTCCGATCGTGTGTACAGGCTAGCGGACATATTTTCCCATCGGACAAATTTCAAAGCATGCTTTGAAATTTGTCCGCCGGAGACATGTCCGTTGGATATGTCCGCTGGTTAGTACACTAACCAGTGGACAGAAATCTTTGCGCATGCGTCGAATGGATTCGACGCATGCGTGGAAGTATTTTACTTCCTGGAGTGGTGACGTGGTGGCGTCAACGTCACCGCGTCCTCAGCCCGAGGGGATTTTCGTCCGATGGTGTGTACACGCCATCGGACCAAAATCCGATGAGACATGTCTGCTGCAAGCGGTCCGTCGGACATGTTTGAGCGAACATGTCTCATTGTGTGTACGCGGCCTAACACTTGTAAATTGCAAAGGTGGGTATATTGTAAAGCAGGTAAATGCAGCAATACATTTTGAACTATTAATCCTTATTTTACAATACAGAGACTCCAGAGAAGAAACCTGAAAAAGTATCTGGGGAACCCAAAAAAGGTAATCACTCATTAGCATTGCATTTGTAAGGTATAACAATAATTATGTGTGAGTAAACACAGAAAGGAAACTAGAAAAGGTATCTGTGGAACCCAATAGACGTAAATAACTCATAGCAATGCATTTGTTAAGTGTAAAGGTTGTTATTTTATGAGTACGGCAAATGCAACTAATATACATTTTTGTACTATGAAAAATGTGAATATGGCAGCCCCAGCACACAGTGTAGAATACACAATACAATTGAAACGGTGGCAAAATTCAACATAACAAGCACTGTTTTTGACTTGTCTCATGAGGGTCACATGCACTCTGGAAAGATTTAGAGTGATTTTTGGAGGAGGGCACATTGTGAAATCACAGAATATCTCACTGAGGATTTGTACCTTATGTGTTTGGCTCACCAAAGCATTTTTGCTGTTGGTGCAATGATTTTTCACATTAACTATTTATGTTTGTGTGAACAGATTGTTTGTTATCAATGTATTATCTTATGCACAATTTGTTGAAGTGCTGCACTTATATATCATTTTTGTTGTGTTTTACTATGCAGAGACTCCAGATAAGAAACCAGAAAAAGTATCTACAGAACCCAAAAAAGGTAATCATTCTTCAGCATTGCATTTGTAAAAATGTAAAGGTGGTTATAATATGAGTGGGGTAAACACATTAAGATGTTTTTAACTAGTACGTCTTGTTTGACTATTTAAAATAAATTAGAAAAGGTGTAAAATAGAAAACTATTTAAAAGAATATTAGACCACCAGAAAATTAATTAGAAAAGGTGTCTGGGGAACCCAAAAAAGGTAACTCATTCATAGTACTTTGAAAGCCATTAAGGTGGTGATAATGTGAGTGAGGTAAATGCAGAAAGATATTTTGAACTATTATACCTTATTTTATTATGCTGATACACCAGAGAAGATACTAGAAAAGATATCTGTGGAACCCCAAAAAGGTAAATCACTCATAGTAAGTAATGAAGCTGAAGATGGTTATAATGTCAGTATGGTAAGCGCAGAAAGGTATGTTGAAATAATTTACAATTGTTTACTATGCAGAGACACCAGAGAAGAAACTAGAAAAGGTATCAGTGGAAACAAAAAAAGGTAAATCACTCATTTACACTTGTAGGTGTGAAGGTGGTCTAATGATTAAAGGGAGGTTAAGAGAAAATATTTTGAGCTGTTAATCCCTATTTTACAATACAGAGACACGAGAGAAGAAACCAGAAAAAGAATCTGTAGAACCCAGAACAGGTAACCACCTATCAGTATTTGTAAGTCATTAAGATGGTAATAATGTAAGTAGGGTAAATTAAATATATTTTGAACTATTACATCTTATTTTACTATGCAGAAACCCCAGAGAAGAAATTGGAAAAAGTTTCTGCAGAACCAAAAAAAGGTAAACTAGGAAAAGTACCTGTCAAACCTAATCACTCATTAGTATTGCATTGGTAACATGTTAGGCCTCGTACACACGATAGGTTAGCCAGAGGACAACGGTCTAATGGACCGTTTTCATCGGTCAAAACTGATCGTGTGTGGGCCCCATAGGTTATTTAACATTAGGTTAAAAAAAAGTAAACTTGCTTTCAAATTAACCAACCGATAGGTCAAAACCGATTGTTAGTAGGCACGACCATCGGTTAAAAATCCATGCATGCTCAGAATCAAGTCGACGCATGCTTGGAAGCATTGAACTTCATTTTTTTCAGCACGTTGTTGTGTTTTGCGTCACCGCGTTCTGATACGATCGTTTTTTTTTTACTGATGGTGTGTAGGCACATTAGACCATCAGTCAGCTTTATCGGTTAACCTATGACAACGATCCTTCAGACCGTTCTCATCGGATGGACTGATCGTGTGTACAAGGCTTTAGAGTTAGTAAAATGTGAGTGAGGTAAACGCAAAACCCAAAAAGGCAAATCATTCATAGTCCTTATATATTGTGAAGGTAAAGGTGGTTTGAATGTGAGTAGAGCAAACGCAGAAGGGTATTTTGAACAATTTCACCTTATTTTACTATGCAGAGACACCAGAGAAGAAACAAGAAAAGGTATCTCTGGAAGCAAAAAAAGGTAAAGCACTCATTAGTATTGCATTTGTAAGGTAAACAATTTTTATTTATTTTTTACAAATAAACACAGAAAATAAACTAGAAAGGGTTATCTGTGGAAACCAGGACACGTAAATAACTCATTAGTACATAACTCACTACTTTTAAGTTGTGAAAAGTAGATAAAATGTGATGGGATTAAACACAGAAAGAAGTTTTAAAATATTGCATCTTATTTTACTATGTAGAAATACCAGAGAAGAAATTGGAAAAAGTATCTGCAGAATCCAAAAAAGGTAATCACTCATTAATATTGCATTGGTAATTGGTAATGTGTAAGGCCTCGTACACACGAGCAGACAGATTTGTTCAAATCTGTCCGTCCGACAGATTTGAACAAATCTGTCTGCTGGGATTTTGGTTTGCTCGCGTGTACATATGAGCAAACCAAAATCCCCGCCAGCAGAGAGCGCGCTGACGTGTTGGTGACGTGGCGGTGACGTTGACGCCGCCACGTCACCACACCAGGAAGTAAAACACTTCCGCGCATGCGCCGAATCCATTCGGCGGCGGTGCGGCGGCGGTGCGGGACGACATGTCTGCTGGTAAGTGTACTAACCAGCAGACATGTCGGGCGGAGCATGCTTTGAAATCTGTCGGATGGCCAAATCCGTCGGCTCGGCCGTACACACGATCGAATCTGTCTGCTGAAACGGTCCAGATTTGATCGTGTGTACGAGGCCTAAGAGTTATTAAAATGTGAGCAATATAAACTTAGGAAACAATTTTGAACTATTTTACCTGATTTTACTATGCAGAGACACCAGAGAAGAAACCGGAAAAGGTATCTGTGGAAACCAAAAACGGTAATCAGTTATTAGTATTACACTTATAAATTGCAAATGTGGGTATATTGTAAGGAGGTAAATGCAGCAATGCATTTTGAACTATTAATCCGTATTTTACATACAGAGACTCCAGAGGAGAAACCTGAAAAGGTATCTGCGGAACCCAAAAAAGGTAATCATTCTTCAGCATTGCATTTTTAAAATGTAAAGGTGGTTATAATATGAGTGGGGTAAACACATTAAGATGTTTTTAACTAGTACATCTTATTTGACTATTTAAAATAAATTAGAAAAGGTGTAAAATAGAAAACTATTTAAAAGAAAATTAGACCACCAGAAAATAAATTAGAAAAGGTGTCTGGGGAACCCAAAAAAGGTACCATATTTTTCGCCATATAAGATGCACTTTTTCTTCCCCAAAACTGGGGGGGGAAGTTGGTGCATCTTATAAGGCAAATAGACAAGTTTACCTGTCTGATCGGCGATGTTGGACTGGCTATTAGGGGGCAGGGCAATGCAGGGCAATGCAATGTTACTGGCTGCTATGTTACTGGCTGCATACTATTACTATGTTGGGGGGCATTGTTACTGGCTGCATACTATTACTATGTTGGGGGCAATGTTACTGGCTGTTACTGGCTATTATTACTATGTTGGGGGCAATATTACTGGCTATTATTACTATGTTGGGGGCAATGTTACTGGCTGTTACTGGCTATTATTACTATGTTGGGGGCAATTTTACTGGCTGTTACTGGCTATTATTACTATGTTGGGGGCAATGTTACTGGCTGTTACTGGCTATTATTACTATGTCGGGGGCAATGTTACTGGCTGTTACTGGCTATTATTACTAATGTGGGGGGCAATGTTACTGGCTATTATTACTAATGTGGGGGCAATGTTACTGGCTATTATTACTGTACTAATGTGGGGGCAATGTTGGTGATGATGAGTGGGAGGCAATGGTGAACATTACAGTGATGAGTGGGGGCAATGGTGGACATTACGTGAGGGCAATGGTGTATGTTACAGTGAGCTGGGGGGCAATGGTGGATGTTACAGTGAGGTGGGGGCAATGGTGGATGATGTATCAAACAAAAAGACAAAACGTATGTTTGTCTTGTTGTTTTTTTTTTTTTACTGATCCGAAAAATGATCCGATCTGTGACTCCTGATCTGAGGAACGATCCGAACGCGAGTTTTTTTAATCTTTCGCACCCCTAAATAAAACTGCCCCTAACTTTGTGTGGTAATATTGACAGTTCTTTCATTTCTGGATTTCTTGCAAAC
Organism: Rana kukunoris; assembly: GCA_029574335.1. Classification (NCBI taxonomy): domain Eukaryota; kingdom Metazoa; phylum Chordata; class Amphibia; order Anura; family Ranidae; genus Rana; species Rana kukunoris. The sequence goes on along the minus strand of CM056052.1, from coordinate 325,862,494 downwards.
AAATTCGGTACCGTTACCTCCTTTTCAAGATGTCTAAGCAGAAGAGACTGGCATATAAAGTTGATTTCAAGCTGGAAGTGATCAAATTTGCTAAGGAGCATGGAAACAGAGCAGCGGAGAGACACTTCGGGCCACCTCCAACTGAGAAAATGATACGAGAGTGGAGGAAACAGGAGGATCAGCTCCAAAAGTTGGATAAAAGCAAGCACACCTTACGTGGACCATCTGCAAAGTGGCCAGAGTTAGAGGTAGATGTGAAGGAGTGGATCAAACGTCACCGGCAAAATGGACTTCCTGTCTCAACAAAAATGATAATCTATGAGGCCAAACGCATTGCTGTGGAGAAAGGCATTCCAGATTTCACCGGATCACCATCGTGGTGCTATAGGTTTATGAAGAGAGCTGGCCTTTCTATGCGCACCAAAACCAGAATTGCACAAAAAATGCCAATGGAATATGAATCAAAGATTCTGTCTTTTCATAAGTTTGTTATTGATGCGAGGAAGAAAAATAACTTTGAAATTAGCCAGATTGGGAACATGAACAAAGTCCCGCTAACGTTCGATGTGCCATCTAACAGAACAGTAGATAACAAAGGAGCCAAAACCATAACCGTAAAAACCTCAGGGCATGAGAGAATCCACTACACGGCTGTGCTGTCCTGCTGTGCAAATGGTACCAAACTGCCTCCGATGCTGATCTTTAAAAGGAAAACATTCCCAAAAGAAACAATTCCACGGGGAGTCGTCGTGCACGTTCATGATAAAGGGTGGATGGACGAAAATGGCATGAGGCTGTGGATTGACAAAGTGTGGTCCAAACATCCTGGCGGGCTTCTGAATAAATCTTCCTTGTTGGTGCTTGACCAGTTGACCGTTCCACATTACGGAACCTACTAAAAAGAACTTTAAGGAAGTTAAGACCCAAATAGCTGTGATTCCTGGTGGTCTTACCAGCCAGCTGCAACCCCTGGACGTTTCCATTAACAAACCGTTCAAAGTTCTGATGCGAGAGGAGTGGAACACCTGGATGGCAGCTGGGAACCATTATCTGACGCCTACTGGGCGGATGAAGAGGCCCACTATCACACAAGTGTGTGAATGGGTTAAAAGGTCATGGGACTCCATGAAGGAGGACATTGTTGTAAAATCCTTCAAGAAGTGTGGCATTAGTAATGCCTTGGATGGAACAAAAGACGACGTCTTACTGGAATGAATGAATGAAAAACGTATATAGGGCGGCACATGCAAACTTAATCGCCTCTGGGCGCTTGTTGTTCCTGTCTCCTTTGATATCAAAAGAGATGAGTCTTGATCTTTCTCCTGAAGGCTAATTGGTTCTCCTCCAACCGAATTCTGGTTGGTAAAGCGTTCCTTAGTCTGGGACCTTGGACTGCGAATCTTCTATCTCCTTTGGACTTGTATCTGGCTTTCGGTATCTAGAGGAGATTTTGATTGGTGGATCGCAGAACGCGATTGGGGTTATGGGTTTTTATTTTTTCGCATAGATAATGGGGAGCATTCCCATGGATGCATCTATGCGTTAGACAGAGTGCTTTAAAATCAATTCTGTCTTTTACTGGTAGCCAATGAAGGGATCTCAGTGAAGGTGAGATTGATTCCCAGGGCTTTTTCCCAGTCACAAGTCTGGCGGCCGTATTTTAAACGACTTGCAGACGAGCGATTTGGTACTTAGGGAGTCCGAGGTAAAGGGCATTTGCATAGTCCAGTCTGGAGTTCACAACTGCTCCCACTATGACTGCAATGTCTTCTTTTGGAAGAAAAGGAGTAAGTCTACATAGTAGGTGCAGCAGATGGTGAGATCCGCTGACTACTGACCCTATTTGTGCATCCATTGTCATGTAGGAGTCGAAGAGGACCCTGAGGCTTTTGACTTTGGCGCTAGGGGTGATGATTTTGCCCAGAATGGGCGGGGGTGTCCACGTTGTTGCAGGTTGATTCATACGCTTGGCGTGAAACAGGAGAAGTTCTGTTTTCGCTCCGTTTGAGTTTAAGGTTACTCTTTGTCATCCAATTCTCTATGAAAGAGACACATATCTCTAGATTGAGGTGATGATCCTTTCTATTGCAGATGTGGAAATATAGTTGCGTGTCATCTGCATATGAGTGATAAAGCAGTTTTTGGCTGCTGATGATTTCAAAAAGAGGATGAAGATAGATGTTGAATAGCACTGGCGACAGAGGAGATCCTTGAGGGACTCCGCACGATACTGTGCATTTTTCAGAAGTGAAAGGTCTTAACTTCACTATTTGCGATTGGTTTTCCAAAAAAGAGGAGAACCAAGATAAATCGCCTTCTGCGACTCTGGCTACTTCAGTTAGCCATGTCAATAATAGTTTGTGGTCTACAGTGTCGAAAGCTGCGCTTAGGTCCAACAGAACCAGAAGACAAGATTCTCCTTCGTCTGCCACCTCGAGAGCGTCGTCCCATATTTTGAGCAATGCTGTTTCTGTCCCGTGTCCGGGCCGGAATCTCGATCTAGATGCTGTTGCAGCTGTTGTACCGCTACTTTCTCCATTATCTTTGAGAGTGCGTTTAGGCCTGTTATGGGATGGCGGTGGGCTGGGTCCTTGGGGTCTAGTGTGGATTTCTTCAAGATGGGTTGGATTATGCCCTCTTTCAACTTGGAGGGCACTATGCCTTCATTGAATGACTGGTTTATAAGCTGTGTGATAGGAGGCGCCAGGATGTCGGCGCATTCCTTCAGCAGCTTAGTGGGAATGATATCATTCGGCGCTGTGCCGTTACGCAAAGTACCGATGATATTCTTTGTGGCATGGATAGAGATGGGTTCCAGCGTGAACTTACCTGATAGTGGTGAATTACTGTGGGTATTATGTGAATACTTGGGGGGGGGTTGAGGGGGGTATTGTTTTGCTGAATGCTTTCTCAGATTCCCTCGATTTTATTAATGAAGTAATCTGATAATTCATTGCAAAATTCTTGGGTGTCCGAGTTGGGGACTTCAAGACATTCTGGATTCATGGTCTGAGTGACTAGCTTGACGAATTTGCGGGGGCGGTTGAGGGCGCTGTTGATAGCCTCGGAAAAAAAAATTTCTTGGCTTTGAAGATTTCTTTGTGGTATTTTCTTGTTATTGCTTTGTAGATGGAAAGGTTCTCCTCTGACGAGCATCTTTTCCAGGCGGCTTCCGCCCTTCTGCGCTCTTGCTTCAGTACCGCCAGTTGGTTGTGGAACCATCTGGAGGTATTTTTTCGGATGCATGTTTTATGTTTCGGCGCTATTAAGTCAGCTGTCTGTAATAGTGCTGTGTTTATGGCATCCAGTGTTTCTTCGGCCATTTAATGCGGCTGAATTGTTTTTATTTTTTCCCTTAAAGTGGTTTTGAAGAGTTCCGAGTGGAGCTTCTTCTGACATCTAGTCCAGTGTGTTGTCACTGGTTTTGATGTTTTTGTCAAGGGAGGGGTTTCGGAGATAATGAACTTAATTGCATGGTGATCTGTCCATGGTATCAGTTCATTTTCCAAGATTTTTATTTCCAGATCTTGTCTGAAAATAAGATCGAGTGTGTGACCTGAAGCATGTGTGGGCCCACGTACTAGTGGTTGTAGCCCTAATCCTTCCAGGTGGTCAATACAGGCGTCAGCAACAGGGTCTTGTGCGGAGTTAGCCCAGAGGTTGAAGTCCCCGAGTAGCAAAAGGTGTTTGCTATTAAGGGTATAAGTATAGATGAAGTCCGTCAATGATAGTGAAAGCTGCGATTTTGGACCGGGTGGTCTATAGCAGAGTAGAATCCGGACGGTCTCCTGGGAGTTTGTTTGTAGCTGCAGGGTAAGGGTTTCCATGAATCGAAGAGGGTTTTGAAGGACTGGTTTGGTGATTGCAAGATGAGTCTTTTGGATCACCGCCAGACCTCCTCCTCTTTGCCCTATCCTGTTTTCCGTTATAATACGATAATTTTCTGGCACCAGTTCTCCTAGAATGGTGTTACAGTCGGCTGTGAGCCAGCTTTCCGTAATAAAGACACCAGTGAGGAAGAAAGTGATGACAATGACTGCGTGGATCTGTCCTTCCTCATTTCCGATAGCAGCGAAGAAGAGGAAATATTGGGGTTTGAATAAAAACATTACAGCCTTATTTTTGTTTTTAGTTTCACTGTTTAATATGTTACATGGTTGATATAAAATTGTTCTTAAACTGCTGTTAACTTTATACAGTTGATATAAAATATTTTACTACAGTATTTGGTTCTAGATTTTCCTCCTTTAAAATTGAGTGCCAGTGCGTCTTATACGGCGAAAAATACGGTAACTCATTCATAGTACTTGAAAGCCATGAAGGTGGTGATAATGTGAGTGAGGTAAATGCAGAAAGATATTTTGAACTATTATACCTTAGATGCTAGAAAAGATATCTGTGGAACCCCAAAAAGGTAAATCACACATAATATTTGTAAGTCATGAAGCTGAACATGGTTATGTCAGTATGGTAAGCGCAGAAAGGTATGTTGAAATAATTTACAATTGTTTACTATGCAGAGACACCAGAGAAGAAACTAGAAAAGGTATCAGTGGAAACAAAAAAAGGTAAATCACTCATTAGATTTACACTTGTAGGTGTGAAGGTGGTCTAATGATTAAAGGGAGGTTAAGAGAAAATATTTTGAGCTGTTAATCCCTATTTTACAATACAGAGACACGAGAGAAGAAACCAGAAAAAGAATCTGTAGAACCCAGAACAGGTAACCACTTATCAGTATTTGTAAGTCATTAAGGTGGTAATAATGTAAGTGGGGTAAAATTAAATATATTTTGAACTATTACATCTTATTTTACTATGCAGAAACCCCAGAGAAGAAATTGGAAAACGTTTCTGCAGAACCAAAAAAAGGTAAACTAGGAAAAGTACCTGTCAAACCTAATCACTCAATAGTACTCCATCTGTTAAAAATCCATGCATGCTCAGAATCAAGTCGACGCATGCTTGGAAGCAGTGAACTTCATTTTTTTCAGCACGTTGTTGTGTTTTGCGTCACCGCGTTCTGATACGATAGTTTTTTTAACTGATTGTGTGTAGGCACATCAGACCATCAGTCAGCTTCATCGGTTAACCTATGACAACGGTCCTTCAGACCGTTCTAATCGGATGGACTGATCGTGTGTACAAGGCTTTAGAGTTAGTAAAATGTGAGTGAGGTGGTAATAATGTAAGTGGGGTAAAATTAAATATATTTTGAACTATTACATCTTATTTTACTATGCAGAAACTCCAGAGAAGAAATTGGAAAAAGTTTCTGCAGAACCAAAAAAAGGTAAACTAGGAAAAGTACCTGTCAAACCTAATCACTCATTGGTATTGCATTGGTAACATGTTAGGCCTCACACACACGATAGGTTAGCCAGAGGACAACGGTCTGATGAACCGTTTTCTTCGGTCAAAACCGATCGTGTGTGGGCCCCATAGGTTATTTAACATTAGGTTAAAAAAAAGCCAACTTGCTTTCAAATTAACCAATGGATTCCTAACCGATAGGTCAAAACCAATCGTTAGTAGGCACGACCATCGGTTAAAAATCCACACATGCTCAGAATCAAGTCGACGCATGCTTGGAAGCATTGAACTTCATTTTTTTAAGCACGTTGTTGTGTTTTGCATCACCGCGTTCTGATATGATAGTTTTTTTAACTGATGGTTGTGTTGTGAAAAGTAGATAAAATGTGATGGGATTAAACACAGAAAGAAGTTTTAAAATATTGCATCTTATTTTACTGTGTAGAAATACCAGAGAAGAAATTGGACAAAGTATCTGCAGAATCCAAAAAAGGTAATCACTCATTAATATTGCATTGGTAATTGGTAATGTGTAAGAGTTATTAAAATGTGAGCAAGATAAACTTAGGAAACCATTTTGAACTATTTTACCTGATTTTACTATGCAGAAGCACCAGAGAAGAAACTGGAAAAGGTATCTGTGGAAACCAAAAAAGGTAATCACTTATTAGTATTACACTTGTAAATTGCAAATGTGGGTATATTGTAAGGAGGTAAATGCAGCAATGCATTTTGAACTATTAATCCTTATTTTACAATACAGAGACTCCAGAGAAGAAACCTGAAAAAGTATCTGCGGAACCCAAAAAAGGTAATTATTCTTCAGCATTGCATTTGTAAAATGTAAAGGTGGTTATAATATGAGTGGGGTAAACACATTAAGATGTTTTTAACTAGTACATCTTAATTGACTATTTAAAATAAATTAGAAAAGGTGTAAAATAGAAAACTATTTAAAAGAAAATTAGACCACCAGAAAATAAATTAGAAAAGGTGTCTGGGGAACCCAAAAAAGGTAACTCATTCATAGTACTTGAACGCCATGAAGGTGGTGATAATGTGAGTGAGGTAAATGCAGAAAGATATTTTGAACTATTATACTTTATTTTATTATGCTGATACACCAGAGAAGATGTCTGTGGAACCCCGAAAAGGTAAATCACTCATAGTATTTGTAAGTCATGAATCTGAACATGGTTATAATGTCAGTATGGTAAAAGCAGAAAGGTATGTTGAAATAATTTACAATTGTTTACTATGCAGAGACACCAGAGAAGAAACTAGAAAAGGTATCAGTGGAAACAAAAAAAGGTAAATCACTCATTAGATTTACACTTGTAGGTATGAAGGTGGTCTAATGATTAAAGGGGGGTTAAGAGAAAATATTTTGAGCTATTAATTCCTATTTTAAAATACAGAGACACCAGATAAGAAACCAGAAAAAGAATCTGTAGAACCCAAAACATGTAACCACTTATTAGTATTTGTAAGTCATGAAGATGGTAATAATGTAAGTGGGGTAAATTAAATATATTTTGAACTATTACATTTTATTTTACTATGCAGAAACCCCAGAGAAGAAATTGGAAAAAGTTTCTGCAGAACCAAAAAAAGGTAAACTAGGATAAGTAAAAAATAATCACTTATTAGTATTGCATTGGTAACATGTAATAATTAGTACAATGTGAGCGAGGTAAACGCAGAACTTTAAAAAAGGTAAATCATTGATAGTACTTGTATATTGTGAAGGTGAAGGTGGTTTAAATGTGAGTAGAGCAAATGCAGAAGGGTATTTTGAACAATTTCACCTTATTTTACTATGCAGAGACACCAGAGAAGAAACAAGAAAAGGTATCTCTGGAAGCAAAAAAAGGTAAAACACTCATTAGTATTGCATTTGTAAGGTATACAATTATTATTTTTTTACAAATAAATGCAGAAAATAAACTAGAAAGGTTTATCTGTGGAACCCAAGACATGTAAATAACTCATTAGTACATAACTCTGTACTTTTTAGTTGTGAAAAGTGGATAAAATGTGATGGAAGTAGACATAGTAAGAAGTTTTAAAATATTGCATCTTATTTTACTATCCAGAGACACCAGAGAAGAAATTGGAAAAAGTATCTGCAGAATCCAAAAAAGGTAATCACTCATTAGTATTAAATTGGTAATTGGTAATGTGTAAGAGTTATTAAAATGTGAGCAAGGTAAACATAGGAAACAATTTTGAACTATTTTACCTGATTTTACTATGCAGAGACACCAGAGAAGAAACCGGAAAAGGTATCTGCGGAAACCAAAAAAGGTAATCACTTATTAGTATTACACTTGTAAATTGCAATGGTGGATATATTTTAAGGAGGTAAATACAGCAATGCATTTTGAACTATGAATCCTTATTTTACAATACAGAGATATCGAATGATATCATCCCCACTAAACTGCTGAAGGAATGCGCCGACATCCTGGCACCTTCTATCACGCAGCTTATCAACCAATCTTTCAGGGAGGGCATAGTGCCCTCCCAATTCAAGGAGGGTATAATTCGACCCATTTTGAAGAAACCCAACCTGGACCCCAAGGACCCACTCCATCGTCGTCCAATAACAGGCCTAAATGTACTCTCAAAGGTAATGGAAAAAGTAGTGGTATAACAGCTGCAACAGCATCTAGATACTCACAAGCTACTTGACCCATTTCAATCGGGATTCCGTCCTGGACACGGGACGGAAACCGCATTGCTAAAAATATGGGACGACGCTCTCGAGGCCGCAGACGAAGGAGAATCTTGTCTTCTGGTTCTGTTGGACCTTAGTGCAGCCTTCGACACAGTAGACCACAAGCTCCTATTGACTCAGCTATCTGAAGTAGCCAGAGTCGCAGAAGGCGATTTATCTTGGTTCTCCTCTTTTTTGGAAAACCCTTCGCAAATAGTGAAGCTGGGACCCTTCACTTCTGCGAAACGCACATTATCGTGCGGAGTCCCTCAAGGATCCCCTTTGTCGCCGGTGTTAAACATCTATCTTAGCCCTCTTTTTGAGATTATTAGCAGCCAAAAACTGCTTTACCACTCATATGCAGACGACACGCAACTGTATTTCCGCATTTGCAAGAAAAAGGATCACCACCTCAATCTAGAGACATGCCTCTCTTTGATAGAGGACTGGATGACAAAGAGTTATCTTAAACTCAATGGAGCGAAAACAGAACTTCTACTGTTTCACGCCAAGCGTATGAATCAACCTGCAACAACCTGGACCCCCCCGCCCATTCTGGGAAAAATCATCACCCCTAGCGACAAAGTCAAAAGTCTTGGGGTCATCTTTGACTCCTACATGACAATGGACGCACAAATAGGGTCAGTAGTCAGCGGATCTCACCATCTGCTGCGCCTACTACGTAGGCTTACTCCTTTTATTCCCAAGGAAGACTTGGCGGTCATGGTGGGAGTAATTGTAAACTCCAGACTGGACTATGCAAATGCCCTTTACCTCGGACTCCCCAAGTACCAAATCGCTCGTCTACAAGTCGTTCAAAATACGGCCGCCAGACTTGTGACTGGAAAAAAACCTTGGGAATCAATCTCACCTTCACTGAGAGCACTTCACTGGTTGCCAGTAAAAGACAGGGTCACTTTTAAAGCACTCTGTCTAACGCATAGATGTATCCATGGGAATGCTCCCCATTATCTATGCGAAAAAATAAAAGCTTATAACCCCAATCGCGTTCTGCGATCCACCAATCAAAAACTGCTACAGATACCGAAAGCCAACTACAAGTCCAAGGGAGAAAGAAGATTCGCGGTCCAAGGTCCCAGACTATGGAACGCTTTACCAACCAGTATTCGGTTGGAAGAAAATCATTTAGCGTTCAGGAGAAAGATCAAGACTCATCTCTTTTGATACCAAAGGAGACAGGAACAACAAGCGCCCAGAGGCGATTAAGTTTGCATGTGCTGCGCTATATAAGTTTTCATTCATTCATTCATTCAGAGACTCCAGAGAAGAAACATGAAAAAGTATCTGCAGAACCCAAAAAAGGTAATCACTTGTCAGCATTGCATTTGTAAGTATAACAATAATTACGTGTGAGTAAACACAGAAAATAAACTAGAAAAGGTATCTGTGGAACCCAATAAATGTAAATAACTCATAGTACTGCATTTGTTAAGTGTAAAGGTTGTTATTTTATGAGTACGGCAAATGCAACTAATATACATTTTTGTACTATGAAAAATGTGAATATAGCAGCCCCAGCACACAGTGTAGAATACACGATACAATTGAAAGGTGGCAAAATTTAGCAGAACAAGCAGTGTTTTTGACTTGTCTCATGAGGGTCACATGCACTCTGGTAAGACTCAGATTGATTTTTGGAGGAGGGCACATTGTGAAATTACAGAATATCTCACTGAGGATTTGTACCTTACGTGTTTAGATCACCAAAGGATTTTTTGCTGTTGGTGCAATGATTTTTCACATTACCTATTTATGTTTGTTTGAACAGATTGTTTGTTATTTATTTAGTATTTTATGCACAATTTGTTGAAGTGCTGCACTTATATATCACATATTTGTTTTTACTATGTAGAGACTCCAGAGAAAAAAACTGAAAAAGTACCTGTAGAACCCAAAAAAGGTAATCACACTTCAGCATTGCATTTTTAAAATGTAAAGGTGGTTATAATATGAGTGGGGTAAACACATTAAGATGTTTTTAACTAGTACATGTTTGACTATTTAAATACACCAAAAAAATTAGAAAGGGTGTCCTGCGAACGCAAAAAAGGTAACTCATTTATAGCACTTGAAGTCTATGAAGGTGGTGATAATGTGAGTGAGGTAAATGCAGAAAGATATTTTGAACTATTATACCTTATTTTATTATGCTGATACACCAGAGATGATACTAGAAAAGGTATCCGTGAAACAACAAAAAGGTAAATCACTCAAAGTATTTGTAAGTCATGAAGCTGAAGATGGGTATAATGTCAGTATGGTAAGCACAGAAAGGTATATTGAAATAATTTACAATTGTTTACTATGCAGAGACACCAGAGAAGAAACTAGAAAAGGTATCAGTGGAAACAAAAAAAGGTAAATCACTCATTAGATTTACACTTGTAGGTATGAAGGTGGTCTAATGATTAAAGGGGGGTTAAGAGAAAATATGTTGAGCTATTAATTCCTATTTTACAATACAGAGACACCAGATAAGAAACCAGAAAAAGAATCTGTAGAACCCAAAACATGTAACCACTTATTAGTATTTGTAAGTCATGAAGATGGTAATAATGTAAGTGGGGTAAATTAAATATATTTTGAACTATTACATTTTATTTTACTATGCAGAAACCCCAGAGAAGAAATTGGAAAAAGTTTCTGCAGAAACAAAAAAAGGTAAACTAGGATAAGTAAAAAATAATCACTTATTAGTATTGCATTGGTAACATGTAAGAATTAGTACAATGTGAGCGAGGTAAACACAGAACTTTAAAAAAGGTAAATCATTGATAGTACTTGTATATTGTGAAGGTGAAGGTGGTTTAAATGTGAGTAGAGCAAACGCAGAAGGGTATTTTGAACAATTTCACCTTATTTTACTATGCAGAGGCACCAGAGAAGAAACAAGAAAAGGTATCTCTGGAAGCAAAAAAAGGTAAAACACTCATTAGTATTGCATTTGTAAGGTATACAATTATTATTTTTTTACAAATAAACACAGAAAATAAACTAGAAAGGTTTATCTGTGGAACCCAAGACATGTAAATAACTCATTAGTACATAACTCTGTACTTTTTAGTTGTGAAAAGTGGATAAAATGTGATGGAAGTAAACATAGAAAGAAGTTTTAAAATATTGCATCTTATTTTACTATCCAGAGACACCAGAGAAGAAATTGGAAAAAGTATCTGCAGAATCCAAAAAAGGTAATCACTTATTAGTATTAAATTGGTAATTGGTAATGTGTAATAGTTATTAAAATGTGAGCAAGGTAAACATAGGAAACAATTTTGAACAATTTTACCTGATTTTACTATGCAGAGACACCAGAGAAGAAACCGGAAAAGGTATCTGCGGAAACCAAAAAAGGTAATCACTTATTAGTATTACACTTGTAAATTGCAATGGTGGATATATTGTAAGGAGGTAAATACAGCAATGCATTTTGAACTATCAATCCTTATTTTACAATACAGAGACTCCAGAGAAGAAACACCCCCCACCCCCCCATCACTGCTGCGACCTTCCAGCCGCACATCTATCCCCCCCTTGATACCAGCAGGACCCCCCTCTTCCCTAGGGCTAGAACTGCATCCTGGTAGCTACCGGCGCACGCTTCCTAGGAGTAGGACGTGTGGCCCCCCCTTTCATTGTCGCGACAGAGTGGCCCCCCGCACCTCCCCTCCAGATACCAGCTTGCAACCCCCATGTAATTGGGTCACCTACCACCCTCTCCTGACTCAATAACTACCAGCTGGCAATCCCCCCCCACTTGAGGTCACCACCCTGGCTCTTGCAGCCGGAGTGGTAGCCATCTTGCAACACCCAAGCCCCATTCCCCTCTTCCTCAATACTATTTAAACTTGATCCAGGGTTTGCCCGATCGCCTCTCAAGGGGTCAGGAAGGAATTTTTTCCCCTGTCCTAGCATATTGGCATAGCACGGCCAGGTTTTTTTTGCCTTCCTCTGGACCAAGCCAGGATCAAGGATTAAGTTAATCCTTGAAAATCCCCCCCCCCCCTTCTCCCCCTGGTGTTTGGCGACTATGGTTAATCTGCAATATTCTGCAGAAACCATTCGGGATCTGAGGCAATTTGCCGCAATACTACCAGCCATAGCTAAAAAAGCCCTAAGAACTGAGTGACTTTTGAGAATCGATGGACGATCGACTATCAAAAATCTCAGCCGTTTACCCCAGCCTAAGCATATATCATGTGCTTTGATTAACACAAGGTCGGCAGTAAAACACTGACTGGAAATCCATGATTTCATTCTACAATACGATTTAGACTGCCTGTTTATTACAGAGAGCTGGCTCACAGCCGACTATAACACCATTCTAGGAGTACTGGTGCCATAAAACTATCGTATTATAACTGAAAACAGAATAGGGCAAAGAGGAGGAGGACTGGCAGTGATCCATAAGACTCGTCTTGCGATCACTAAACCAGTCCTTCAAAACCCTCTTCCATTCATGGAAACCCTTACTCTGCAACTACAATCAAATTCCCAGGAGACCGTCCGGATTCTACTCTGCTATAGGCCACCTGGCCCAAAATCGCAGTTTCTCCCATCATTGACAGACTTTATCTCCACCTATACCCTTAACAGCAAACATCTTTTGCTGCTCGGGGACTTCAAACTCTTGGCTAACTCCCCACAAGACCCTATTGCCGACACCTGCATTGATCACCTTGAAGGATTAGGGCTACAACAACTAGTATGTGGGCCCACACATGCTTCAGGTCACACACTCGATCTCATTTTCAGACAAGATCTGGAAATAGAAATCTTGGAAAATTAACCGTTGCCATGGACAGATCACCATGCAATTAAATTCATTATTTCCGATTTCCCTCCCTTAACTAAAACATCAAATCCAGTGACAGCACACTGGACTAGATGTCAGAAGAAGCTCCATCCGGAACTCTTTAAAGCCACGTTAAGGAAAAAAATAATTACAATTCAGCCGAACCAAACAGCTGAAGAAACACTGGATACCATAAATACAGCCCTATTACAGTCAGCCGACTTAATAGTGCCGAAACGCAAAACCCGCATCCGGAAAAATAACTCCAGCTGTCTCAACAACCAACTGGCGTTACTGCAGAAGGGCGGAAGCCGCCTGGAAAAGAAGCTCTTCAGATGAGAACCTCAGCGTCTACAAAGCAACAACAAGAAAATACCATAAGGAAATCTTCAAAGCCAAGAAAAACTATTTTTCTAAGGCTATCAACAGCGCCCTTAATCGCCCACGCGAACTCTTCAAGCTGGTCACTCAGACCATGAATCCAGGATGTCTTGAAGCCTCCAATTCGGACTCACAAGAATTTTGCAATGAATTGCTGGATTACTTCATTAATAATATCGAGAAGATCCGACAAAGCATTCGGCAAAGTAATTCTCCCCCCAAGCCTCCCTGTAATTATTTACACAACACCTGCAGTAATTAACCACAACCAGGTAAGTTCACCCTGGAACCTATCTCTATCAAAGACACTAATAATATCATCGGTACTTTGCTGAAGGAATGCGCCGACATCATGGCACCTTCTATCACGCTGCTTATCAACCAATCTTTCAGGGAGGGCAATTGAAGGAGGGTATAATTCAACCCATTTGGAGAAACCCAACCTGGACCCCAAAGACCCACTCCACCGTCGTCCAATAACAGGCCTAAATGTACTCTCAAAGGTAATGGAAAAAGTAGTGGTACAACAGCTGCAACAGCATCTAGATACCCACAACCTACTTGACCCATTTCAATTGGGATTCCGACCTGGACACGGGACGGAAACCGCATTTCTCAAAATATGGGACGACGCTCTCGAGGCCGCAGACAAAGGAGAATCTTGTCTTCTGGTTCTGTTGGACCTAAGCGCAGCCTTTGACACAGTAGTCCACAAGCTTTTATTGACTCGGCTATCTGAAGTAGCCAGATTTATCTTGGTTCTCCTCTTTTTTGGAAAACCGTTTGCAAATAGTGAAGCTGGGACCCTTCACTTCTGCGAAACGCACATTATCGTGCGGAGTCCCTCAAGGATCCCCGTTGTCGCTGGTGTTATTCAACATCTATCTTCGCCCTCTTTTTGAGATTATTAGCAGCCAAAAACTGCTTTACCACTCATATGCAGATGACACGCAACTGTATTTCCGCATTTGCAAGAAAAAGGATCACCACCTCAATCTAGAGACATGCCTCTCTTTGATAGAGGACTGGATGACAAAGAGTTATCTTAAACTCAACGGAGCGAAAACAGAACTTCTCCTGTTTCACGCCAAGCGTATGAATCAACCTGCAACAACCTGGACCCCCCCGCCCATTCTGGGCAAAATCATCACCCCTAGCGACAAAGTCAAAAGTCTTGGGGTCATCTTTGACTCCTACATGACAATGGAAGCACAAATAGGGTCAGTAGTCAGCGGATCTCACCATCTGCTGCACCTACTATGCAGGCTTATTCCTTTTATTGCCAAGGAAGACTTGGCGGTCGTGGTGGGAGCAATTGTAAACTCAAGATTGGACTATGCAAATGCCCTTTACCTCGGATTCCCCAAGTACCAAATTGCTTGTCTACAAGTCGTTCAAAATACGGCCGCCAGACTTGTGACTGGAAAAAAACCTTGGGAATCAATCTCACCTTCACTGAGAGCACTTCACTGGTTGCCAGTAAAAGACAGGGTCACTTTTAAAGCACTCTGTCTAACGCATAGATGTATCCATGGGAATGCCCCCCATTATCTATGCGAAAAAATAAAAGCTCATAACCCCAATCGCGTTCCACCAATCAAAATCTGCTACAGATACCGAAAGCCAATTACAAGTCCAAGGGAGAAAGAAGATTTGCGGTCCAAGGTCCCAGACTATGGAACGCTTTACCAACCAGTATTCGGTTGGAGGAGAATCACTTAGCGTTCAGGAGAAAGATCAAGACTCATCTCTTTTGATATCGAAGGAGACATGAACAACAAGCGCCCAGAGGCGATTAAGTTCGCATGAGCTGCGCTATATAAGTTTTTATTCATTCAAACATGAAAAAGTATCTGCGGAACCCAAAAAAGGTAATCACTTGTCAGCATTGCATTTGTAAGTATAACCGTTTGCAAATAGTGAAACTGGGACCCTTCACTTCTGTGAAACGCACATTATCGTACGGAGTCCCTCAAGGATCCCCGTTGTCGCCAGTGTTATTCAACATCTGTAGCATTGTCAAAATCTGCTACAGATACCGAAAGCCAATTACAAGTCCAAGGGAGAAAGAAGATTCGCGGTCCAAGGTCCCAGACTATGGAACGCTTTACCAACCAGTATTCGGTTGGAGGAGAATCACTTAGCGTTCAGGAGAAAGATCAAGACTCATCTCTTTTGATAGCGAAGGAGACAGGAACAACAAGCGCCCAGAGGCGATTAAGTTCGCATGAGCTGCGCTATATAAGTTTTCATTCATTCATTCATTCATTCATTCAAACATGAAAAAGTATCTGCGGAACCCAAAAAAGGTAATCACTTGTCAGCATTGCATTTGTAAGTATAACAATAATAATGTGTGAGTAAACACAGAAAATAAACTAGAAAAGGTATCTGTGGAACCCAATAAATGTAAATAACTCATAGTACTGCATTTGTTAAGTGTAAGGCCTCGTACACACCATCGGACATATCCGATGAAAACGGTCCGCGGACCATTTCCATCGGATATGTCCGATCGGGAGTTTGATCCGATGGCGTGTACACACCATCGGATCAAATTCCCCGCCGCCGGACGGCGCGGTGACGTGGCGGTGACGCGGCGGTGACGTTGACGCCGCCACGTCAACGCCACGTCACCGCACCAGGAAGTTAAACACTTCCGCGCATGCGCCGAATCCATTCAGACATGTCGGGCGGACAGATTCCACCGGATAGATTTCAAAGCATGCTTTGAAATCTGTCGGGTGGAGAAATCTGTCCGCTAGCCCATACACACGAGCGGAGATGTCTGCTGAAACGGTCCATCGGACCGTTTTCAGCGGACATATCCCCTTGTGTGTACGAGGCCTAAAGGTTGTTATTTTATGAGTACGGCAAATGCAACTAATATACATTTTTGTACTATGAAAAATGTGAATATAGCAGCCCCAGCACACAGTGTAGAATACACGATACAATTGAAAGGTGGCAAAATTTAGCATAACAAGCACTGTTTTTGACTTGTCTCATGAGGGTCACATGCACTCTGGTAAGACTCAGAGTGATTTTTGGAGGAGGGCACATTGTGAAATTACAGAATATCTCTCTGAGGATTTGTACCTTACGTGTTTAGATCACCAAAGGATTTTTTGCTGTTGGTGCAATGATTTTTCACATTACCTATTTATGTTTGTTTGAACAGATTGTTTGTTATTTATTTAGTATTTTATGCACAATTTGTTGAAGTGCTGCACTTATATATCACATATTTGTTTTTACTATGTAGAGACTCCAGAGAAAAAAACTGAAAAAGTACCTGTAGAACCCAAAAAAGGTAATCACACTTCAGCATTGCATTTTTAAAATGTAAAGGTGGTTATAATATGAGTGGGGTAAACACATTAAGATGTTTTTAACTAGTACATGTTTGACTATTTAAATACACCAAAAAAAATAAGAAAGGGTATCCTGCGAACCCAAAAAAGGTAACTCATTTATAGCACTTGAAGTCTATGAAGGTGGTGATAATGTGAGTGAGGTAAATGCAGAAAGATATTTTGTGTTTCAATGGTGTTTATTAAAGAATTTTTCAAGTATACAAAGGTATGCATTACATTCCCAAGATTTGTTTAACTATATAACATTAGTCCTGTAGGAGCAATATAATTTGGCCCAAATTGTACAAACAGGTAGCATTGAGCACAACTTTATGTCCAGGTCCAGCAATGAGTATACCTTGCCAGTCAAATTTGTGTCCTCTGGGGACACTCAATGCCCGGGACAAGCGCTGCTCTCTCGGGGGGCCTCCCAACACTAGGGGGGGCTCCCCCCCACCCAGATGAGCAAGGGGAAGGATCCCATCCCCCAGGTCGAGCAGACCCCAAATCTCTCTGCCAGAACCAACAACAAACCATTCAAATTATACTTAATGTATACAATAGTAAGAAAAGGAGTAGGTGGACAGGTTTAAAACAAAAGAAAGGAAAGAAGAAGGAGATAGAATACCTGAGAGAAAGGGGGGGAGGGGGGGGGTCTCGGCCCTGCACCTGTAAGTCTGACTAGAGATATACTAGGATGTGATCCTGTTAGGGTCATTCGTAAGGTATGAAATCCATGGATCCCACACTTTATTAAATATTTCTATCTTGTCTTGCGACAACGCTGATAATCTCTCATTTAGCATCAACCAGGTAAGTTTCCGTTTGAACTGATCAAATGGGAGAGCCGCAGTCTTCCAATTTCTAGCTATTGTTATCCGTGCTGAGATAAATATGAAGGAGATAAGTTGTCTAGTGGATTTCAAGGCCTCTGCAACTCTGCCCCCCAGTAGTGCTTGTTTTTCTGTTTTCCGCAAGTTAACCTGCGTGAGTGAGTAGATAAAGTTATAGATCCTGATCCAGAACCTTTTAACCTTGGAGCACGTCCACCAAATATGATGGGCAGTGCCTCTCTGGTCACATCCCCTAAAACACAGAGGGGATGCGCCCGATACAAAGGTAGCCAGCCTGGCAGGCACCATATACCATCGGAAAATAACTTTATAATTTGCCTCTATTATGGAGGTATTGATGAGAGATCGAGATGCCGTTGTGGCTAGTGAGTGCCATTCTGCTAGATCCAGGTCTACCTGCAGATCTGTCTCCCATTGGGTCATATATGTCAGCTTCTTCAAATCTCCCATCAACAACATGTATACGGAGGATATATGACCTTTCATCTTATCATACTGCATACACAACTGTTCCATAGGTGTGAGTGATTGTATGTCACTCCTGAGGGCCAAGGTCTGTATATAGTGCGCAATCTGGGTATATCTATAACTCTCTCTAGGAGGCATATCATATTTATCCTTCATTACTTGCACCGTTAACATTCCCTTACTATCATATAGATCGGCTATTCGCAGCAGACCCTTATTGGTCCACCACCCGAATGCTAGGGGAACAAGGCTCAGGGCAAATGTTCTATTCTCCATCAGTGGAGCCAAAGGAGAGTGGGGCGATTTTAATTGTCGGGTGCGGGAAAACCTATTCCATAAGTCCATTGAGAAGGACAGAGAAGGGCACAATATTATCGGTCTCTCTTTAGGCGTAAGCCATAGTATGTGCGAGACAGGTCTAGGGTGACAGGAATGTGCTTCCATAGTCATCCAGATCGCTGGGGCCTTCCGTGAGTGAAATCTGGCCAGTTGTGCCAGTTGTGCAGCATAAAAGTATTTCTGTACATTGGGTAGACCTAGTCCCCCTCTAGATTTAGGTGTATACAAAGTGCTTTTATTAACTCTGGGTCTCTTGTTCCCCCACATATATCCGAGCAGTGTTCTTTGAAATTTTTTCAGATCAGATGGGTCTAGTGCTACTGGCAGTGTAAGAAACAGGTATAATAGCCTGGGTAATACATTCATTTTAACAGAGTGGAGTCTGCCGAACCACGATGGAGGGTGTATCTGCCACTTAGCCATGTCTTCGGTCAACCGCCTAAATAGAGCTGGGTAGTTGGATTTGTACAATGTCCTATAAGATGAGGTCAGATGGACCCCCAAATAAGGAAGTGCTGCCGGTTCCCATCTAAATTTGAACGACTGCTCCAGCGCCGTCCGAGTACTTTCGGGCAGCGATAGATTCAGTGCTCTGGACTTGCTATGGTTAATTTTTAATCCTGAGATCTCTGAGAACGGCCGTAGGATGTCAAAGAGATTAGGCAGGGAGGTAATCGGTGCTGTCATTGTCATCAAAAAATCGTCAGCAAAAAGTAAACATTTGTGCTCGTAACCCCCGCAAACAATCCCCCTGACATCTGAACTTGAACGGATCTTAATTGCTAGTGGCTCAATTACAAGAGCAAATAATAACGAAGACAATGGGCACCCCTGCCGAGTTCCCCGTCTAATCGCAAAGGGTTGAGAGGAATATCCTCGGAGCATCAGGAGAGCACTCGGAGTATCATATAGTGCTCTTAGTAGGCCCAAAAAGCGCTGTCCAAAACCGTAGCGGGTCAAGACGTCAAATAAAAAGTCCCAGGAGACAGAATCAAACGCCTTCTGGATGTCTAATGAGAGCAACATCCCTCTCCTCAACCCACCGCCATCCCAGTTGGATTGGACCGCCAATATTAGATTAATCAGCCTACGTGTCTGATCTGATGCTTGTCTGTTGGGCACAAAGCCCGTCTGGTCGGGATGAATGTATCGTGAGAGGAAGGTGTTCAGTCTCTGCGCTAAGATTTTAGTCAATATTTTCAAGTCCACATTAATTAGTGAGATCGGACGGTAGTTGGCGCAGTTGCCATGGTCCTTTCCCGGTTTAGGGATCACATTAATATAAGCAACATTTTAATGGTCAGGAAGCTTATTTTCTTGTCTTAGGGCATTATAATATGAGAAAAGGTAAGGGTTAAGGACGTCCTGGTATTTCATGTAATAAAACCCCGGAAAGCTGTCAGGTCCCGGGGCCTTATTGGGGTGTAGTGATTTTATCGCCCAGCTGACTTCAGATTCTGTGATCACCTCGTCCATCAGGTCAGCGTGGTCCTGGGATAATTTGGGCAATTGGATGTCTCTAAAAAATTCCTCAATTTTGGAGGGGTCAGGTCCAGACGGTTTGCCATACAGCCTGGCATAGTATTTGTAGAATTCCCGTACTATCTTATCAGGGTTCTGGGTGAAAGCCCCCGTCTACAGGCGCAGTTTGGGTAACCCTGGCGAGTACGGCCGAGGAACTAATTTTCTAGCTAGCATAGTAGTTGGCTTATCCCCCATAGTGTAAAATTTGTGTTTGGACCAGCTGATATATTTCTCGGCACTCGTGGTTAAGCTAAGATTAAGTGCAAGTCTAGCTTCGTCTATCTAATGTCTTAAGTCTACTTTGGGGTGGCTGGCTTGTTTTCCCATTAATTCCTCTAAGGTGGTCTCTAAACGCTTAATTTCCTGATCCAGAACTCGCTTAGCCCTGGCTGCAGTTTGTATTAACTTGCCTCGAACAGTAGCCTTATGTGCCGCCCACAAAATCGCTGGTGATCCAACTGACGATTTATTGCTCTCAAAGTAATTTTGTATGTCCTGTTCTATTTCTGCACTAATTACAGGGTCTTTTAATAGACTGATATTAAGTCTCCAAGGGGAGGGCTTAGCCTTAGACCAGAGGCCAGTGATGCACATTTTAATTGGTGAGTGGTCAGACCAGCGGGTATTAAGTATCTTAACATTCAGTACATAGGGGAGTAAAGAAGTGCGTATTAAGAGGTGGTCTATCCTGGAATAAGTACGGTGGGCTTGAGAGTAATAGGTGTAGTCTCTAACCGATGGATTGACCTCCCGCCATGTATCTATTAACCCATGTGAATGAAATAGGTGGGCTACTTTACCACTGCTGGACGGCGGTCTTCTAAGAGTCAGTCTAGATGGGTTAGATTTATCCATAATGTTGTCAAGAGGGATATTGCTGTCTCCCCCCAGTATAATCTGTCCTTGTACTTTAGGTAGCAGTGTCTGAAACATCCTACTAAAGAATTCTGTCTGGTCAGTATTTGGGGCATAATATGAGATAAAATAAACTTCTTGGTCATGAATACGACCAACTGTCATGATATATCTACCTCCCTTGTCCTTAACGATCGTGATTGGTGTGAACGGAGTCCGCTTAGAAAAGCAGACCGCCACTCCACCCTTTTTTTCTGCACCCCCTGCTAAATAAAATTGCGGGTATCTAGCACTATTGAGTCTCCTGCAATAGAAGTACATCAGCTTTCTGTTTGTGATAAAACTGAAAAGCCTTTGTCCTTTTGACTGGGGAGTTAAACCCGTGTACATTATGACTTAAGATAGTGTAGTCAGTGGCGTGAGAGGTAGCCATCGTGGTAGGGCAGAGCACTCTTACCTTGTACAGTTCGTATACTGAGTACATCCATCGAGATAGGTACCGATCTTCTGAAGTATCCGTGGATCGGGAATGTTGACCGAGGTGCAGGGCCGAGAGAAGTGGGAAGGGAAGGGGAAAAGGTAAGAAAGAGATTTATTAGTGAGAATAAAAACATAGGAGCGAAATAAACATTACTAGGCCTAAAGCCTAACGATCCAACCCTAAGGTCAGTGAGTGCCAATTCAGTTAAGGCACTGGGTACAACCCCAACCGGAATCATGATCCGGTCATTGATACGTGAGGGTACCATCCTCCAAGGAGGGTGCGTAGTCTCGCAAGTGGGTGGCTTAGGTAACCACCCCGACCAAAAATTCTAAGTAACTCAAGTAGATCAACTAACTGGAGCTTATAACCAAAAATTAAAAACATAACGTAAAACATTCGGAGAAGCAGTGAAAAAACACAGTATGTGGCACATGTATACGAACAACTGTAGAAGCCAATACTCTAGTTCTGCATTGCACGGAGGAATTAGCCAAATAATATCAGGTCATGTCAGGTATTACGGCGAGGTCCTCGAGCTCTGGAGCGGTTGGTATCTTGCCAAAGCGGTGAGAGAGAGTGTTGGCGGCCATCCGGATGCCGGGGGGACTGTGCCGGGGAATCACGAACTATGATCCCCAGGTGTAGTAGAAGATCCTCTCCCGATTGGAATGTGGTGAACGAGTGAGACTTCCCGTTGAAAGTGAAAGAAAGTCTGAATGGGAAAGACCGGCGGTACTTAATCTGCTTGTCCACCAGGTGTTGCAGCAGGGGGAGCAAATTTCTGCGCTTTTGGACAGTAGAGGGTGCAAGGTCGGTAAATAACTGAATAGGTGATCCGTAAAGTTTCAGATCTTGTCGATTCCTAGCTGCTAACATCAGTCTTTCTTTAATGCGATAATAATGCGGTTTCACTATCACGTCTCGTGGGAGGCCATCAGATCTGGGGGCCGCCAATGCGCGATGAATACGGTCAATTTCCATCTGGTGCGGAGCTATATCTGGTATCAGTTCACGCATGATGTCTCTCATAGCACTTTCCAAGTCAGTATGTGTTTCCGGCAGGCCACGTACACGCACATTATACCTCCTTGAACGGTTTTCCAAGTCTTCTATTTTCGTGTAGGCCTCCTCTAACCTTTCCTGAAGGTCTGTAATCATATTGGCATTTTGATTGACCTTTTTAATGGTACTGTCAACCTTAGTCTCTATTAGTTTAAAGCGTTCCCCAAGGCCATGAATGTCTTTCTTAAGATCTGTTGTTATTATGGTGCAGGCCTTGGAGAGCTCCTGCTGAAGCATGGTGGAAAACCTGGCCAGTAACACTGCATCAGGAGAGTAGTGCGGGAGCTGGGCAAGAAGGGGGCCTTGGACCTCCTGGCTAGGTTGGCTAAATAAGGCCTCAGCTATGTCAGCCATATTCTGTCCATGGAAGAAGCTGGGGAGTGTGCTGAGAACGGGTCTGGGATAGTCATCTTACCCCCATGAGTGGAGCCGCTCCCTGATCTAGCAGCCACGCTGCCGCGTGTGTCGGGACGACCGGACGCCATGTTGGATTGACCCGGGGAAGGCTCCGATCCTTTTTCGGTCTTAGGCTGCTTGTGCTGTCCCTGCTTAGGCTGTCCACGTGCTCTCCGGTTCATAACCAAGTTAGGCTTCAGCTGGTTAGGTCTCAATCTCCGCCGTCGAATCGTATGGTTGCTTGTTTTGGTCGGGGTGCCGGGAGCTCATTCAGAGTACATCGTCCTCCGAGGTCCCGCGCATGCTCACCCTACTTGTACTGTCTTTAGTTGCGTCTTTTAGTACATCTTAAATGCCCAATCTCCCTCAATAGTTCCTAAGGGACTACATGCCACCTGGTGAGGAGGGTATGGGGATTTGTTGGAATGGAGGTCACAGGGCTTAGTTAGGTATGTCTCTAGGCCCTGGGGGGCTGTCGTGTCAGGGGCCCCGAGAACTGCGGTGGTTTGTGGCTGAGGGCATGTAGATCCTGAGGGCCCCAAAATGGCGGGCAGCCGGCCGTGGAGGGGTTTAGGGGGATGGTGTACCTGTACTTCAAAGACCCTGGGGTGTACCTGGCGAGTCCCTGGCGACGGTCGGGTGGATCCGGGGGCAGGTAATTCCGTACAGAGGAACTGTAGGCCCCAAGATGGCGGCAGGTCGGTGGAGAGGGGGGCCGCCAGGAGCTAGCAGGGAGCCGACCAGGTTCCTGGGTGCACCCAGGAGTGACCCGCCGGGGATCCGGTGCAGGCTGAGTGTTCTTTTGGAGCGATCCGGAGGTGGGGGAAGCGGCAGGAAACTAGGGATCCGTAGGCCCCAAGATGGTGGCAGGTCGGTGGAGAGGGGGCCGGCCGGGAGCCAGCAGGGAGCCGACCAAGTTCCTGGGTGCACCCAGGAGTGACCCGCCGGGGATCCGGTGCAGGCTGAGTGTTCTTTTAGAGCGATCCGGAGGTGGGGGAAGCGGCAGGAAACTAAGGATCTGTAGGCCGCAAGATGATGGCTGCACTGTGGATGATGGGGCCGATCAAGGGTAGGCAGGGGGTTGGATAGAAGCCTGAAGAAGTCCACGATCGACCGTCCGGGAAGCTGGGGTAAGCTGGAGGTCTCCCAGGACAATCCAGAGGTGCGGTACACGGCGGCAGGCCACGGAAGGTCCGTAGGCCGCAAGATGGTGACCGCTCGGTGGAGGAGAGTGCCGATCGGGAGCAGGCAGGGATCCGGACGGGGGCAGAAAGTGTCCACAGTTAACCGGCTGGGAACCTAGTACCGATCAGGTGCTCCACAGGGTAGTCCGGAGGAGACTCTGCAATAGGCCGCGGTGGATCCGTTATGTGTGCAGGCCTCAAGATGGCTGCCGGGCCGTGGTGGAAGGAGCCAGCGAGGGGCTGAATCTGCCCGGTCAGGGACCCCAAGTCGGTCGGGCGGTGGTCCAGGGGGACCTGGAGGTAAGTGCAGGTCTTTTGGAGTGTCAATCTGGTTTTTGGGAATCCGATGGCTATGGATTCATACTGGGTCTGTGGAGCTCACCCAGAGTACGTCTTTCTCCCTCGGCTGTTAGACACGCCCTCTCCAGAAAGATATTTTGAACTATTATACCTTATTTTATTATGCTGATACACCAGAGATGATACTAGAAAAGGTATCCGTGAAACAACAAAAAGGTAAATCACTCATAGTATTTGTAAGTCATGAAGCTGAAGATGGTTATAATGTCAGTATGGTAAGCGCAGAAAGGTATATTGAAATAATTTACAATTGTTTACTATGCAGAGACACCAGAGAAGAAACTAGAAAAGGTATCAGTGGAAACCAAAAAAGGTAAATCCCTCATTAGGTTTACACTTGTAGGTTTGAAGGTGGTCTAATGATTAAAGGGAGGTTAAGAGAAAATATTTTGAGCTGTTAATCCTTTTTTACAATACAGGGACACCAGAGAAGAAACCAGAAAAAGAATCCGTAGAACCCAGAACAGGTAACCACTCATCAGTATTTGTAAGTCATGGAGGTGGTAATAATGTGAGTGGGGTAAATTAAAAATATTTTGAACTATTACATTTTATTTTACTATACAGAAACCCCAGAGAAGAAATTGGAAAAAGTTTCTGCAGAAACAAAAAAAGGTAAACTAGAAAAAGTACCTGTCAAAACCTAATCACTCATTAGTATTGCATTGGTAACATGTAAGAGTTAGTAAAATGTGAGTGAGGTAAACACAGACCCCAAAAAAGGTAAATCATTCATAGCACTTGTATATTGTGATGGCGAGGGTGGTTTTAATGTGAGTAGAGCAAACGCAGAAGGGTATTTTGAACGATTTCACCTCATTTTACTATGCAGAGACACCAGAGAAAAAAGGTATCTCTGGAAGCAAAAAAAGGTAAAGCACTCATTAGTATTGCATTTGTAAGGTATACAATTATTATTTGTTTACAAATAAACACAGAAAATAAACTAGAAAGGGTTATCTGTGGAACCCAAGAAATGTAAATAACTCATTAGTACATAACTCAGTACTTTTAAGTTGTATAAAGTGGTTAAGATGTAATGGGAGTAAACACAGAAAGAAGTTTTAAAATATTGCATCTTATTTTAATATATAGAGACATCAGAGAAAAAATTGGAAAACGTATCTGCCGAATCCAAAAAAGGTAATCACTCATTAGTATTGCATTGGTAATTGGTAATGTGTAATGCCGCGTACACACAATCACTTTTTGTGATGAAAAAAAAACGTTGTTTTAAAAAACGTAATTTAAAATGATCGTGTGTGGGCAAAACGTCGTTTTATGTCTTCTGAAAAACAACCAAAAAAAAATTCAAACATGCTTGAATTTTTGTGTTGTTTTTCAAAATGTCGTTTTTTGTGTCATAAAAAATGATCGTGTGTGGGCAAAACAGCGTTTAAACGACAGTTTTAAACCCGCGCATGATCAGAAGCAAGTTATGAGACGGGAGCTTCAATGGAACAGAGTGCCGTCGAACGTGGTGTATGTCCCCGGGCTTTGCTAGACCTTTTTGGAAAAATGATGGTGTGCACGCAACGTCGTTTTTTTAAAATTAAGTTTGAAAAACTGTTTTGTTTCGTGAGATAAAATGACGTTTTTTTTTCATCACAAAAAGTGATCGCGTACACACGATCACTTTTTGTGATGTAAAAAACGTTGTTTTATCTCATGAAACAAAACGACATTTTTCAAACTTCATTTTAAAAAACGATGTTGCATACACACCATCGTTTTCTGAAAATGCTCTTGCAAAGCGCGGTTACGTAAGACACTTTCGACGGCACTCTGTTCCATTGAAGCTCCCATCTCATAACTTGCTTCTGGGCATGCGCGGGTTTAAAAACGTTGTTTTAAACGTCGTTTTGCCCACACACAATCATTTTTTGTGAAACAAAAGACGACATTCTGAAAAACGACACAAAAAATTCAAGCATGTTGGAAGACAAAAAACAACGTTTTGCCCACACACAATCAATTTAAATTACGTTTTAAAAAACTTTGTTTTTTTTCATCGCAAAAAACAACCATGTGTACGCGGCATAAGAGTTATTAAAATGTGAGCAAGGTAAACATAGGAGACATTTTTCAACATTTTTACCTGATATTACTATGCAGAGACACCAGAGAAGAAACCAGAAAAGGTATCTGTGGAAACCAAAAAAGGTAATCACTTATTAGTATTACACTTAAAGGGTTTGTAAAGGTACAATTTTTTTTCCTAAATAGCTTCCTTTACCTTAGTGCAGTCCTCCTTCACTTACCTCATCCTTCGATTTTGCTTTTAAATGTCCTTATTTCTTCTGAGAAATCCACACTTCCTATTCTTCTGTCCGTAACTCCACACAGTAATGTGAGGCTTTTTCTCTGGTGTGGAGTGTCATGTTCGCCCCCTCCCTTGGACTGCAGGAGAGTCAGGACGCTCTCTACGTTGCAGATAGAAAAAGGAGCTGTGTGTTAGTGGGCGTCCTGACTCTCCTGCAGTCCAAGGGAGGATGCGAGCACAACACTCCACACCATGGAGAAAGCCTTGCATTACTGTGTGGAGTTACAGACAGAAGAACAGGAAGTGAGGGTTTCTCAGAAGAAATAAGGACTTTTAAAATCAAAGGATGAGGTAAGCGAAGGAGAACTGCACTAGGGTAAAGGAAGCTAGTTATGAAAAAAAATTGTACCTTTACAACCCCTTTAAGTAAATTGCAAAGGTGGGTATATTATAAAGGAGGTAAATGCAGCAATAAATTTTAAACTATGAATCCTTATTTTACAATACAGAGACTCCAGAGAAGAAACCTGAAAAAGTAATTGTAGAAACCAAGAAAGGTAATAACCCATCAGTACTGTATTTGTAAACTGTAAATAGTTGTTATTATATTATTGCGGCATATGCAGAAATATATTTTGAACTATACATCTTATTTGACTATTCAGAGATATCAGAGAAGAAATTAGAAAAGGTATCTGTGGAGCCCAAAAAGGGTAAGTTATTAGTACTTTTAGTACATCATAAAATGAATCTGGTTATATTGTGAATGGGGTGATCGTAGATAGATATTTGAACTAGTATATATAGTATATTTTACTATATAGAGACACCAGAGAAAAAACTGGAAACGTTATCTGCAGAACCCCAAAAAGGTAAATCATTCATAGTACTTGAAAGTCATGAAGATGAAGGTGGCACTGGCTATAATGTGCGTGAGGTAAACGCAGAAAGATTTTTTGAGCTATTATACTGTACATTATTCTACTGTAAAGAGACACCCGGAAAAAAAAATGAAAGATTTTCTGCAAAACCCAAAAAGGGTAATTATTGCATTTGTAAGGTATAAAAGTAATTATTTGTGAGTAAACACAGAAAAGCTACTAGAAAAGGTATCCGCGGAACCCCAAAATATAACTAATTTATAGTACTTGTAAGTTAGGAAGGTAGTTACTGTATAATGTGATGGGAATAAAAAACAGAATGATGTTTTGAACAATTGTATCTTATTTTTTTATATAGAGACAATAGAGAAGAAACTAGAAAAAGTACCTGTCGAACCTAAAAAAGGTAGAGACTCATTAGTATTGCATTTATAATGTATAAAAGTTAGTAAAACATAGACAACTATTTTGAACTATTATAAATGATTTTACTATTCAGAGACACCAGAGAAGAAACTAGAAAAGGCATCTGCAGAACCCAAAAAAGGTAATTATTCATGGTACTTGTAAGTCATGAAGGTGGCTATGATGTAATTTAGGTACAGAAATATATTTTCAATTATTTCACTTTACTTACTGTACAGAGGGACCAGAGAAGAAACTAGAAAAGGTATCTGTGGAACCCAAAAAAGGTATGTTATTATTATAATTTGTAAATCATGAAGGTTGTTCTAATGTGAGTGAGGCAAATGCAGAAAGACATCTTTAACTATCCCACCTTCTTTGCTATACAGAGACACAAGAGAAAAAAATAGATGAGATATCTGTGGAATACAAAAAAGGTATATTACTTGAGTCATAAGAGGGATTATATTGTGAGTGAGGTTACATTTATTTTACTACAGTATGCAGAGAAACCAGAGTAAACATTAGAATAGGTATCTGCTAAATGTAAAAAATGTAATCACTAATTAATTAGTATTGTATTGATAATGGGTAAAAGTTGTTATATTGTGAAATTGTAAACCATGTATAGTACTTATAAGTAGAGTTTAGCGGACACCTGGATGTTCGGGTTCGGACCCGAACCCGAACTTTAAAAAAAAAGTTTGGGTTCGGGAACCCGAACCCGGACTCCAAACCCCATTGAAGTCAATGGGACATGGACTTTTAGTAAAAAAAAAATGTGTGGGGGTCCCCCCAAATTCAATAACCAGCCCCCTTAGGTCTGGTATGGATATTAAGGGGAACCCCGCCGTCAATTAAAAAAAAATGGTGTGGAGTTTCCCCTAAAATCCACACCAGATCCCTTATCTGAGAACGTTGACCTGGCCGGCCGCAGAAAAGAGGGGGGACAGAGTGCTGCCCCCCTCTCCTGAACCGCACCAGGCCACATGCCCTCAACATTGGGGGGGTGCTTTGGGGTGCCCCCCAAAGCACCTTTTCCCCATGTTGATGGGGACAAGGGTCTCATCCCCACAACTCTTGCCCAGTGGTTGTGGGGGCATGCGGGCAGGGGGCTTATCAGAATCTGGAAGACCCCTTTAACAAATTTCACAAAGGAAGTGTAAATAGTAGTTTTCAGGAAAAAAATACACACACTGTAGAACAAATTACTTTATTAATTAAACCAAATAAAAATTCAGTGGTGAAAATAGACGATCGATGTTGCTCCCTGCTCCAACGTTGTCTTGTATCCAGCGTTGGGTGATCTCTTCAGCGACGGGTATTGGTCCAGCGATGAGAAGATCCATCCATTCAGAGCACAGCTCAGCGAATGACGCGCCGATGCTTTGACATTTCTTTTATAGGGGAAGCTGGCCACGTGTCACGTGACCCCGTCCCGCTCTGAGACAAGGGGCATGTCTGGGCTGTCCCAGTGATGTAGCAGAGTGTGCGTCAGAGGGGGACGGGGTCACATGACGTGTGGCCCGCCTCCCCTATAAAAGAAACGTCAAAGCATCGGTGCGTCATTCGCTGAGCTGTGCTCTGAATGGATGGATCTTCTCCTCGCTGGACCAATCACCCATCACTGGAGAGATCACCTGGTGCTGGATACAAGACAACGTTGAAGCAGGGAGCAGCATCGATCGTCTATTCTCACCGCTGGATTTTTATTTGGTTTAATTAATAAAGTAATTTGTTCTAGGGTGTGTTTTTCTTTCCTGAAAACTACTATTTACACTTCCTTCGTGAAATGGTAGGGGTACAGTGTACCCCATTACCATTTCACACAGGGGGGGGGCAGGATCTGGGGGTCCCCTTTGTTAAAGGGGTCTTCCAGATTCTGATAAGCCCCCTGCCCACATACCCCCACAACCACCAGGCAAGGGTTGTGGGGATGAGATCCCTGTCCCCATCAACATGGGGAAAAGGTGCTTTGGGGACACCCCAAAGCACCCTCCCAATGTTGAGGGCATGTGACCTGGTGCGGTTCAGGAGAGGGGGGGCGCACTCTGTCCCCCCCTCTTTTCTGTGACCAGCCAGGTCAACGTGCTCGGATAAGGGGTCTGGTGTGGATTTTAAGGGGAACTCCACGCCATTTTTTTTATTTGGGGTGGAGTTCCCCTTAAAATCCACACCAGACCTGAAGGGTCTGGTTATGGATATTTGGGGGGAACCCCATGTGATTTTTGTTTTAAATTGACGGCGGGGTTCCCCTTAATATCCATACCAGACATAAAGGGTCTGGTTATTGAATTTGGGGGGAGCCCCGCGCATTTTTTTTCCCGAACTCCGAACCCGGACCCGAACTTTCACCAATTATTCGGGTTCGGGAAAAACCCAGAGTCTGTACCGAACCCGAAATTTACAGTTTGGTTTCACTCAACCCTACTTATAAGTCATAAATGTGGTTATAATGTAAGTTAAAGGGTCACTAAAGGAAAAAAAACTGCTGAAATGACTGTTTACAGGGTATAGAGACATAAAACGAATTCCTTTTCAAAATGATTAAAAATAGATAAAAATCAATCATATAATGTGCCTGCAGGTTAGTTTCACTTATGAACTGGCTTCATGTTTCTGTGAAGAAGAGAGAGACACAGAACAAAAACAAACAAATCCAGGGCAGTGTTTTGTTTTTAAAATGAATCTGATTGGTTCTGGGAAGTTTTAGACACACAGTAATGACAACTTAGACCACAGTGAGAAAGCTCCCAGTACTGTGGTTATAAGGAAACAGACAAGCAGGAAGTGTGGAGAACAGAGCAGGATTACAGAAACTTCAAAGCAAAAAACGAACAATAAGGACATGAAACCAGTACTGCAGTAAGGTAAAGGAAGCTATTTAGCTAAAAAAAATGTCCTTTAGTGATCCTTTGAGTTAAAGGCAGCAAGATATTATTAACTATTAAACCTTATTTAACTATGCAGAGACACCAGAGAATACATTAGAAAGAGTATATGTAGAACCCAAAAAAGGTAATCACTAATCAATATTGCATTGATAATAGGGCTGTTCGATTGTTCATCGAAAATACAAACAAAACGGGTCATTGGCACCAAATTCGAGTGACGCATCACGGCCCATAATTCACTGCGGCATTGCGCGCTGATGATTGGCCAAGCATGCACTATGACCCACATGCTTGGCCAATCACAGTGCACAAAAAACAGAGAGCCATAATTGGCCAAAGACAGGGTGGCTTTGTCCAATTATGGCTCAGGGCTTTAGCACACGCCCCACACTATAAAAGGCCGCCTGCTGGGCGGCCCTGTGTAGTGTGTTCCAGCGCTGGTTACAGATCAGACAGAGAGAGAGATTTGGGCTGATTTACCAAGCCTGTGCGCCAAGACTCATGGTGCACAAGCAGGAGTAAACCTGTTTTTGACATTTACAAAAGAAACACGCTGCCAGTGCAGCGTGTTTCCTCATTTACTAAAGTGCCTAATGCGCCCAGAAGAGGGCGCACAGCACGCCAGTACAGAGCTGGCGTGCGGCATTTAGTAATGTAAACATCGGGGATTCGGGCGGGAGTTTATGAGGGGAGGGAGGGGGGTGATGCAGGGGAAGTGTAGTGACATGTGTTTAAACTTGTGTGGCGGGCCGATTTGAAAGGGAAAGTGACTTTTGGGACCCGATCCCCGTGCCCTTGCAAAGTACGCTAGAACCTCGGAAGGTTCACTTGCATACTGGGCATGCGCAGAGGGAAAAATCGGAGCTCACCGCGCGCCTCTTCAGTACGCCGGGAAATCCTTGGTAAATACCAGGCGGCGTAGCAGTGTTTGCACTGCCTGGAGCGGCGCACGGCAAGCTCCGAGCTGTTCTCGGGCTGCGCTGACACTGAAGGGGAACTCCGCGCCAAATTTCAAATGTGAAACCGGCGCGGCTTCCCCCCCAGGGGTACAATAGGCTCTCCGGCTTGGTCCGGAACGTGAGGGGTTAACCCACGCCAAAATCGGCGTGGGGTTCCCCCCCAGATC
Source organism: Rana kukunoris (assembly GCA_029574335.1). Taxonomy (NCBI): domain Eukaryota; kingdom Metazoa; phylum Chordata; class Amphibia; order Anura; family Ranidae; genus Rana; species Rana kukunoris. Next base: position 325,830,814 of record CM056052.1, on the reverse strand, counting down.
CGTACCAAGCCCTCATCCCAGGCATGCAGTCTGGCCGGACAGGAATGGGGGTGGGGACGAGCGAGCGCCCCCCCCCCTCCTGAGCCGTACCAGACCACATGCCCTCGACATGGGGGAGTGTGTGCTTTGGGGGAGGGGGGCGCTGCCCCCCCACCCCAAAGCACTCTTGTCCCCATGTCGATCGGGACAAGAGCCTCTTCCCGACAACCCTAGCCATTGGTTGTCGGGGTATGCGGGCGGGAGCCAATCAGAATCTGGGAGCCCCGTTTAATAAGGTGGCCCCCAGATTTCGGGCCCCCACCCTATGTGAATGAGTATGGGGTACATCGTACCCCTACCCATTCACCTGGTGAACGTTTTCACTTTTGAGGGTCTTCCGCCGCCCCCTTCAAATTCTTCTGCCTGGACGGGGGTCGTACATCCCATCCAGGACTTGGACGTGGCGGGCTTCTCGTCGCTGTCTTCTGCCGCTGCCCCCTTTACCACGAAGCTCCGTGCTTGTTTGATGAGGGCAGCGGGCTTCCGTCGTCTTCTCCGGGGCGAGGGTCGTACATCCCACCCCGGATTTCGTCGCCGTCTTCTGCCGCTGCCCCCTTCACCACGAAGCTCCGTGCTTGTTTGATGAGGGCAGCGGGCTTCCGTCGCAGTCTTCCGCCGCGGGGTGACACTCGCGGGCTTCTTCTTCCATTCGATGTTGACACGGCGAGGTCCGGCGCTGAAATGCCTTCTGAGCGGCGGGCAAGGACTTATATTGGCATTGGGCGTGGGCGTGGTTATGCCAACATGTGACCTTAACCCATGTGACATCACTGTCACATGGGTTAAGGTCACATGTTGGCATAACCACGCCCACGCCCAATGCCAATATAAGTCCTTGCCCGCCGCTCAGAAGGCATTTCAGCGCCGGACCTCGCCGTGTCAACATCGAATGGAAGAAGAAGCCCGCGAGTGTCACCCCGCGGCGGAAGACTGCGACGGAAGCCCGCTGCCCTCATCAAACAAGCACGGAGCTTCGTGGTGAAGGGGGCAGCGGCAGAAGACGGCGACGAAATCCGGGGTGGGATGTACGACCCTCGCCCCGGAGAAGACGACGGAAGCCCGCTGCCCTCATCAAACAAGCACGGAGCTTCGTGGTGAAGGGGGCAGCGGCAGAAGACGGCGACGAGAAGCCCGCCACGTCCAAGTCCTGGATGGGATGTGCGACCCCCATCCAGGCCGAAAAAATCGAGGGGGGCGGCAAAGAAGAAGGCCTGGCCCCCGCGGCGGAAGACAACGTCGAGAAGCCCGGAGAGTGGCGCCCTCCGGCGGAAGACGGCGAAAGAAGCCCTGGGAGGAGCCAGGCAGAAGCGGAGGAGCCCGAGGTGGGGCGACACCCCCGTTGTTCTCCGCTGTTTTCGGCCGGCCCCCCCCGGATGTAAAAGAGCTTCATTTTGGGGTGGGGGCACAGTCGAGCATGGCGGAGAGCATGGGTGGGTGTTTCCCCCCCCCGGCAGAAGACGGCTAGAAGACCGAGGAGGGGTTTCGCCCCCGTTGTTCTCCGCCATTTCCGCCGGCCCCCCCCGGATGTAAAAGAGCTTGATTTGGGGTAGGGGGCCTGGCCGAACATGGCCGAGAGCATCGGTGGGTGTCCCCCCCCGGCGGAAGGCGGCGGCGAAGACCGGTGCGGGGCTGGAGCCCCCCCGGCAGAAAACGTCTGGAAGACCGAGGGGCTCCGCCCCCGTTGTTCTCTGCTTTTTTCGGCCGGCCCCCCCGGATGTGAAAGAGCTTATTTTGGGGTGGGGGCCTGGCTGGACATGGCGGAGATCATCGGTGGTGTCCCCCCCCGGCAGAAGACGGCGAAGCCCGGGGCCCAATGGGCTGGTGGTGGGGGGTCCCGGCAGAAGACCCCCGGAGCTGACTAATAAATTATTTTTTTCTGTGTGGTTTTTTTTGTGTTTACACTTTTCCACCCGGTGAATGGGTAGGGGTACGATGTACCCCATACTCATTCACATAGGGTGGGTGGCCAGAATCTGGGGGCCCCCTTAATATAGGGGGCTCTCAGATTCTGATAAGCCCCCCGCCCGCATACCCCGACAACCAACGGCCAGGGTTGTCGGGAAGAGGCTCTTGTCCCGATCGACATGGGGACAAGAGTGCTTTGGGGTGGGGGGGCAGTGCCCCCCTCCCCCACAGCACACACTCCCCCATGTCGAGGGCATGTGGTCTGGTACGGCTCAGGAGGGGGGGGGGCGCTCGCTCGTCCCCACCCCCATTCCTGTCCGGCCAGACTGCGTGCCTGGGAGAAGGGTTTGGTCTGGATCTGAGGGGGAACCCCACGCCGTTTTTTGGCGTGGGTTTAACCCCTTATGTTCCAGATCAAATCTAAGAGCCTGTTGTGCACCTGAAGGGGGACCCCCACGCCGTTTTTTTTTTTAAATTTGGGGTGGAGTTCCCCTTTATCCCGGTCCTGTCAGGGGGGGGGGAATGCCTGCTCGTCTGTCCCTACAATGTATGAACAGCGATCTGTCATTTCCCCTACACAGTCCCACCCCCTTTACAGTTAGAACACACCCAGGTAACATATTCAACCCCTTCCGCGCCCCTAGTGTTAACCCCTTCCCTGCCAGTGTCATTTTTATAGTAAGCAATGCATTTATATACCATTGCTCGCTACAAAAATGCCAAATCTCACAAAAATGTGTCCGCCACAATGTCGCATTAGACAGAAAAAACAATGATAGCCACCATTACTAGTAAAACAAAAAATTATTCCAAAAAAACCCATAAGACCAACCCCTACTTAGAACTTTTGCCCAAACCAATCAAACGCTTATTGTGATTTTTTGCAACCAAAAAGATGTCCAAGAATACTTATCGGCCTAAACTGAGGGCAAACATTTTTTGAATATATTTTGGGGGAGATTTATTATAGCAAACCGTAAAAAAGATGTTTTTTTAGTTACCAAATTGTCGCTATATTTTTGGGTCAAGCAAAAATAAGAAAAAACGCAGAGGTGATCAAATACCACCAAAAAAAAAAAAAAAAAAAATTTTTAGGGGGGGGGGGGGGGAGGATGAGGACGCCAAATTTTTTTTGGGGGCCACGTCGCACAACCACGCAATTGTCAGTCAAAATGACGCAGTGTTGAAATGCAAAAAATGGCCCCGTCAGTGACCAGTAATATGCTCTGGGGCTCAAGTGGTTACAAATTAAGAATACACTAAAGTTAGCCCAATTTATGGCCATAATGTGAAAGATGATGTTACACCGAGTAAATAGATACCCAACATGTTACACTTTAATATTGCACACACTCATGGAATGGCGCCAAAATTCAGTACTTGAAAATACCCATAGGCAACGCTTTTTTATGTGTTTCAGGTTACCAGTTTAGATTTACAGAGGAGGTCTAGTGCTAAAAGTATTGCTCTCGCTCTAACGTACGCTATGATACCTCACATGTGGGGTTTGAACGGGGGTTCAATATGTGGGCGGGGCTTACACATTTAAGGCCCGCCCCCATATATGGAAACATTCTTCAAACCACACATGTGAGGTATCATAGCGTGCGTAACAGCAAGAGGAATATTTATAGCACTAGACCTCATCTGTAAATCTAAACTGGTAACCGGAAACAATAAAAATGCTGCTTGTTCACTTCTGACTGCGAGCTACTAGGGACAGGGGCTTTTAAATTATTACTATTTAGGTTTGTTACGTAAAAATTCTATAAGACCTCCCGTTCAGCTTGTAAAGCATCACTTCATGGGGACCAAAAAAAAATTTAACACCTCTAATGCTTTCATCCGCCATTGCAGATTTGATTCTGGTACTGCATTTCGAGTGAACTGGGCATGCTCGAACAGTTAGAAAAAGAAGTTGGAAGTTACATCCTGAAAATGTCTGGCATCTTCCTGAGCATGCTCAGAAAGCTCTTTTTTTGGCTTAGTAATTTAAGGACATCCTTAACAGGTGTAAGCAGTTACAAGTGCACACAAACTAGAGGCTGACATTTCTTCATGTGTTTCCAATTGGTTCATTAGCACACATGTTATAAAAAGCGTGGATAGAGCACGTGTCAGCTGCCCCTCAGAGGGGGCAGATTTGCTGGCTGGAAGGAATGGCGGAGTGAAACAGAGATGTTTTGGAGCAAGTTTTGTATTTTTTGATGTTTTCTCTGCTACATAATTTTGCTAAATGTTTCTCAAGATGTTAATGACTAATGTTTTAATCCTGTGGGTCTATCCTGTTATTTCAAAAGCATGATTTATTTTCCAATGACTGTGAAATAAACGTTGGTCTTTTTTGTTTTTAGGTGTTTTTATATATTTTTGGTGTGTTTATTTGTAATTTTTTGTTTTGCTTTCCTTGTTTTGTGGACCAATAAAATTACTTTCAAATTTTGAAGTTTGTTTTGTGATATTTTTTTCCTGCTATGGATTTCAACCGCTGCAGCTGAACTAGTTTGGGCCTAAACCATCAAGTGTGATTTGTCTCTAAGCTCTTTCCTGGTGTGTATGCATGAAATGTTTAGTCACCAGAAAAGGAAGGACAAAGCGGTAAGTATTGTTTCCTAGAACTGATGTCCAGACTGACTTTTTAAAGCACATGTGCAAGATGTAGGAAAAGCTGCAAACAGGGCCTGTTGGAGGGGGGGGGGGGGGGTGGTGTATTGGTGGACAGGCTTGAAGTGCTGATTTACAGCGCTGTGCTTGAAACTAGCACAAGACAATCCTATTCTAATTGTGGGTTGTTTGAGGGAAGCCAATTGAGTGTTAGAACCCCTGCTAGTGTTTTTAGGTTGGGCTTTGTGTCCCTTTTCCTAAAATTGGCTTCACTTCCTGTCACACAGCTGAACAGGAAGTGAGGTTAAAACCCTACCAATGGTCTTTTCTTTGGGACACAGGTCAATCTAACTAGTGTCACCATTAAGCAAATTGCACTGCAGTGTACACCCCAAATGATTAGTTATTTTGGGGTTTAGTAAAGGCAAAGCCGCTCTGCAGTAGAAGCGTAGGCAATGAAAATCAGAAGGGAAGCACTGATGGTTTTTACTTCCAATCCCGCCAAGTTTTGAGTTTTCTTCCTTGCTTGTCCACTTGTAGTGCAAAGTGGATTTGCCTTTAGTAAATGGACCCCAAAGTCCAAGATTCCTACTAATTTGGGGTGTACACAGCAAAATGCCATTTCCAAAATGGGAAACTATTTATATTGATCTGTGTGTCCCCAACAAAACATTACTCAGGTGTTTCCCTCACTTCCTGTTTGGCTGTGTGGCAGGAAGTGAATGAATTAAGTAGAAAGTGACAACATTTGTGAGGTGTCTTTACCCTATCAGGGGTGCAGGCATCCCCAAAACAAACAAGAAAATAGTTGATTTAACATTGGGTGGTGTTTGTGGGGGTCCCTAACACACATTCATACATATTAGCAACGCTGGATCCTGGCCTATTGGCATGGTTATATTTTCTTAAGCCTCTCAATAAAATGATCTGAAATTTGGGGTTAAACTGGAACAATAATCATCACTTTTATTTTTTGGATTTCTTTCATTTTGGATAGAGTTGGGGGGGGGGGGTTAGAAGCTCTGTCAGTTTATTTTGTATTATCCCTGTCCGTTTGGGGAGATTGGCCTTCACTTCCTGCCCCATAGCCAAACAGGAAGTGATCGAAAAACTAGGCAAATTAAGGGTCCCCCCCCACAGAACTTGTGTGTGTCCCCTGAAAATTCCTGGGTGGGTCATAAAAAAACAGGGTGTGGCCTTGACAGGAAGGGTGGGTCATTTTTCTATTAGGGGGGTGCCAAAATTTGGTCAGGCCTAGGGAAGCACAAAACCTAAATATCCTACTGCATATTAGGGCTTATTTAGACAGGATCCAATTTACAGCATGTTTTTAGATTGTGGGAGGAAACCCGCACAGGGAGAACATGCAAACTCCAGGCAGATAGTGTCACGGGCGGGATTCGAACCAGCAACCCTTTTGCTGCTAGGTGAACATGCTACACACTACGCTACTGTGCTGAACGAACATGATTGCAGCTGAAAGCATGAGATGTTTTTTTTTTTTACCAATTCCATGCTTTCCAGCCTGGAGGACAGATGTGGGGTCTAATTGACCCCGCCTTTCTCTATAAAGAGGACCTGTCACACACTAGTCCTATTACAAGGGATGTTTACATTCCTTGTAATAGGAAGAAAAGTGAAAAATAATACAAAAAAGGGACAAACAAGTGCAAAAATAAAATATTAAGTAAAAAAATAAAATAACAAAGGAATTTAAATGCTCCTGTCCCTAGTAGCTCGCACTCAGAAGCGAACACGCATGCAAGTCCCACCCACATATGTAAACATCCTTCAAACCCCACATGTGAGGTATCATAGCGTGCGTTAGAGCGAGAGCAATAATTTTAGCACTAGACCTCCTCTGTAACTCAAAAGTGGTAACCTGAGAAAAAAAGTCAAGCGTTGCCTATGGAGATTTTTAATAACGAAGTTTAGCGCCATTCCATGAGTGTGCGCAATATGAAAGCGTGACAAGTTAGGTATCTATTTACTCGGTGTAACATCATCTTTTACCTTATCCCTAAAAATTGGGCTAGCTTTACTGCTTTCTTATTTTGTCATTCATGAAACAGGTTTTTTTTTGAAAGCCAAAAAAAAAAAAAAACGTTTGAAAATTTTTGGCACAAATACTGTTGGAAATGTGTCCGAAAAAATGGCCGCCACTTTATTCCCTAGGGTGTTTGTTAATAAAATATATATAATGTTTGGGGGTCCTGAGTAAGTTTCAAGGAAGAAAATATAATTGTTACATGAAGGAGAGAAGTGCCAGAATAGGCGCGGTATGGAAGTGGTTAAAGTGCAACAATAAAAGTGAAAAATTCCTTGAAATTTCGTACCATGGGGGGGGGGGGCAATTAGGGCCGCCATCAGGAATTATGGGGCCCCTTACACAGCTTCAGGCATGGGCCCCCTGGAGCAGAGAATAGGGGGGGGGGGGTGCCGCCTGATATTAAGAAGGGGGGGGGGCTGCCGCAATTTGATAAGCGGGGGGTTCCTTTACTAAAAAATACATATAGAAAAATATATATTAAAAAGGGTGGTAGCCATCCGGGGGCCCTGGGGACCACTGGGCCCTTTAATAAAAATAAACCTCTGGGCTCTTTAATGAAAAATAAATTACAATATCTATATATATATATCTACATATATAAAATAATAAAAAAGGGGGTTGCCTTGGGAGCTCTGGGCCCTTTAATAAAAAATAACTACCAAAAATCAAAAAAAAAAAATAACATGGGGTGGGAGCTGTGGTGGCTCAACGTGAATGGCACTGCGCTGACAAGCCGTTCACCTCTGCAGCCAAGGGTTCGGATCCCGGTCTCGGCTACATGTGAATTGAGTTTGGTGGTGTCAGCCCGGCTCCCGGGGTGGGTGTGCTATGCAAGGTACGCCTGTGCTTAGTACGCCCACCCCCCCCCCCCCCCCAAAAAAACACCACACTTGCACACACTTTGGCCATGAGGTCTCCTAAAATAAAGGGAGGCGAAGGACCTACAGGGCTGGCTGGGTGGGCTACACTCCCTCATAGGGGGAGTCCCTCTGTCCCATCGGGCTCCCAAGTGTAGCAGGTGGGGTGAGTGGGAGGCCCCCCTCACACCCACCATTGCCACCGGGGGCATGGAGAAGGATGGCGATTGCAAGTCCAGCTCCTCTCTCTCGACTTCACGCACAAAATACACTTTAAAAAAGAAATTAAAGTAAAAAGTAACAAACCTGGGGAAAATGTTTATAACATTTTTAGAAGCAAAAAGGTTGTCATCTGGGGCCCTCTGGGAGCTTTCATAAATTATATTATATATATATATGTTAAAAAAATAACCAAAAAATATATAATTTTTTTTTTTTGTTTTTTTTTTAAAGGTGGGGGGTTGTCATCTGGAGCCCTGGGGATCTCCGGGCCACTGGGGACCTCCAGACCCCTAAAACAAAACATTGGCCCTTTAATAACAAAAAATATGGGGGGTTGCCACCCGGGGCCCTGGGGGCCTCTGGGCCCCTGGGGACCTCCAGACTGCTAAAAAATATTAAATTCCAAAAATTGGCCCTTTAATAAAAAATCCTACAAAAACCAACTAACAAATATATATACAAAAAAAAAAAAGAGGGGGGTTACCATCTGGGGCGCTGGGGGGCCTCCAGGCATCTGGGCACCTCCGGACCCCCGGGCCCCTTACAGGTGTACAGGGCCGCCATCAGGAATTTTGGGGCCCCTTACACAGCTTCAGGCATGGGCCCCCTGGAGCAGAGAACCGGGGGGGGGGGGTGCTGCCGCATGAAATTGAGAAGCGGGGGGGGGGGTGGTGCCGCAAATTGAGGAGCGGGGGGGCCCTTTACAAAAATTTTGACAGAAATAAGAAATAAAGAAAAATATATATAAAAAAGGGGGGTAGCCATCCGGGGCCCTGGGGACCTCTGTGCTCTTTATAAAATAAAAATAAAAAAGAGAGAAAATACATATATATATATTTTTTTAATATAACATTTTTCCAAAAAATTACAAAAACAAGGGGGTTGCCTTCCGGGGCCCTGGGGACCTCTGGGCCCTTTCATAAAAAAAAAAAAACAAATGTATTAAAAAAATATATTTATTTTTTTAAATATATATATTTTATTTAAAAAAAAGGGCTTGCCATCTGGGGCCCTTAGTGGCCTCCGGGCCCCTGGGGACCTTCGGAGCCCTTAAAAAAATAAAACTAAAAAAAAAGGTTTTTTTTGTTTTAGGGTGGTTCCCATCCGGGCCCCTGGGGGCCCCCGGGCGGTGTAATGCCTGTACCCCCCTAATGGCGGCCCTGCAGGTGTACTGCCTGTACCCCCCTGATGGCGGCCCTGGGTGTAATGTCAGCATGTGAAAAATGACATTCTGAAGGAAAAAAGCCATTTAAAACTGACTCGCGGCTATAATGAATTGTCAGCTCCTGGAAATTGCAGGAGAATTCATTCATTAAAAACACCAATAAAAAAGCGTGGGGGTCCCCCCAAATTCAATAACCAGACCCTTTAGGTCTGGTATGGATATTAAGGGGAACCCCGCCATCAATTTTATAAAAAAATGACGTGGGGTTCCCCCCAAATATCCATAACCAGACCCTTCGGGTCTGGTGTGGAATTTAAGGGGAACTCCACCCCAAATAAAAAAAAAATGGCGTGGAGTCCCCCCTAAAATCCACACCAGACCCCTTATCCGAGCACGTTGACCTGGCCGGCCGCAGAAAAGAGGGGGGGACAGAGCGCGGCCCCCCCCCTCTCCTGAACCGCACCAGGCCACATGCCCTCAACATTGGGAGGGTGTTTTGGGGTGCCCCCCAAAACACCTTGTCCCCATGTTGATGAGGACAAGGGTCTCTTCCCCACAACCCTTGCCCGGTGGTTGTGGGGGTCTGCGGGCAGGAGGCTTATCGAAATCTGGAAGACCCCTTTAACAAAGGGGCCCCCCAGATCCCGGCCCCCCCCCTGTGTGAAATGGTAATGGGGTACCTTGTACCTCTACCATTTCACGAGAAAAAAAAAAGTGTCAGTGTAAAAAAAGACAAGAGCCGGTTTTTGACAAGTCCTTTATTATCTTCTTTCTTCTTTCCTTCGGGTTTCTTCTTCCTCCTCTTCTTCTTCCTCTGCTTCTGTCTTGGGTCTTCTATTCCCGCATCTTGCCCGGCGTGTTCTTCCATCTTCTTCCGCTGTCCTTCTCGTCCGCATCTTCTTCTCCTTCTTCTTCTTCGCCGGAGGCGCCGCTTCCAATTGAAATCCCCGCTGTCTGCCGGACCACGCCCCCCCCCCCTCTGACGCCACGGGCAAGCTCTTAGGAGTGTGGTGCCTGTGCGTCAGAGGGGGGCGTGGTCACAAGTGAGAGGGCGGGCAATTCAATTTGAAGCTTGTGCGCGGCTTTTTCTTTGCCAGAGTCGCCGCTTCCAATTGAATTGCCCGCTTTCTGGAACATGTGACCACGCCCCCCTCTGACGCACTGGCACCACACGGGGACTTTCCTAAGAGCTTGCCCGTGGCGTCAGAGGGGGGGGGGCGTGGTCCGGCAGACAGCGGGGATTTCAATTGGAAGCGGCGCCTCCGGCGAAGAAGAAGAAGGAGAAGAAGATGCGGACGAGAAGGACAGCGGAAAAAGATGGAAGAACACGCCGGGCAAGATGCGGGAATAGAAGACCCAAGACAGAAGCAGAGGAAGAAGAAGGAGGAGGAAGAAGAAACCCGAAGGAAAGAAGAAAGAAGATAATAAAGGACTTGTCAAAAACCGGCTCTTGTCTTTTTTTACACTGACACTTTTTTTTACTCGTGAAATGGTAGAGGTACAAGGTACCCCATTACCATTTCACACAGGGGGGGGGCGGGATCTGGGGGGCCCCTTTGTTAAAGGGGTCTTCCAGATTTCGATAAGCCTCCTGCCCGCAGACCCCCACAACCACCGGGCAAGGGTTGTGGGGAAGAGACCCTTGTCCTCATCAACATGGGGACAAGGTGTTTTGGGGGGCACCCCAAAACACCCTCCCAATGTTGAGGGCATGTGGCCTGGTGCGGTTCAGGAGAGGGGGGGGGCCGCGCTCTGTCCCCCCCTCTTTTCTGCGGCCGGCCAGGTCAACGTGCTCGGATAAGGGGTCTGGTGTGGATTTTAGGGGGGACTCCACGCCATTTTTTTTTTATTTGGGGTGGAGTTCCCCTTAAATTCCACACCAGACCCGAAGGGTCTGGTTATGGATATTTGGGGGGAACCCCACGTCATTTTTTTTTTGAATTGACGGCGGGGTTCCCCTTAATATCCATATCAGACCTGAAGGGCCTGTAATGGAATTTGGGGGGACCCCCACGTGATTTGAATAATTATTTAAAAATTCGTACCATGGGGGGGGGGGGGATGTCAGCAGGTGAATAAAGCGCACTTTTCATGTGGTTAGAAATATGTCTTTGCACAAAATGACATTCTGAAAAAAAAAAAAAAAAAGCCGTTTAAAACTGACTCGCGGCTATAATGAATTGTCGGCTCCCGGCAATTGCAGGAGAATTCATTCATTAAAAAAAGGGAAAAAATAAAGCGTGGGGGTCCCCCCAAATTCAATAACCAGACCCTTCAGGTCTGATATGGATATTAAGGGGAACCCCGCCCTCAATTTTAAAAAAAAATGACGTGGGGTTCCCCCCAAATATCCATAACCAGACCCTTCAGGTCTGGTGTGGAATTTAAGGGGAACTCCACCCCAAATGTAAAAAAAAAATGGCGTGGAGTCCCCCCTAAAATCCACACCAGACCCCTTATCCGAGCACGTTGACCTGGCCGGCCGCAGAAAAGAGGGGGGGACAGAGCGCGGCCCCCCCCCTCTCCTGAACCGCACCAGGCCACATGCCCTCAACATTGGGAGGGTGTTTTGGGGTGCCCCCCAAAACACCTTGTCCCCATGTTGATGAGGACAAGGGTCTCTTCCCCACAACCCTTGCCCGGTGGTTGTGGGGGTCTGCGGGCAGGAGGCTTATCGAAATCTGGAAGACCCCTTTAACAAAGGGGCCCCCCAGATCCCGGCCCCCCCCTGTGTGAAATGGTAATGGGGTACCTTGTACCTCTACCATTTCACGAGAAAAAAAAAATGTAAAGGGTTAAAAACGACAAGAGCCGGTTTTTGACAAGTCCTTTATTATCTTCTTTCTTCTTTCCTTCGGGTTTCTTCTTCCTCCTCCTTCTTCTTCCTCTGCTTCTGTCTTGGGTCTTCTATTCCCGCATCTTGCCCGGCGTGTTCTTCCATCTTCTTCCGCTGTCCTTCTCGTCCGCATCTTCTTCTCCTTCTTCTTCTTCGCCGGAGCGGCCGCTTCCAATTGAAATCCCCGCTGTCTGCCGGACCACGCCCCCCCTCTGACGCCACGGGCAAGCTCTTAGGAAAGTCCCCGTGTGGTGCCTGTGCGTCAGAGGGGGGCGTGGTCACATGTTCCAGAAAGCGGGCAATTCAATTGGAAGCGGCGACTCTGGCAAAGAAAAAGCCGCGCACGAGCTTCAAATTGAATTGCCCGCCCTCTCACTTGTGACCACGCCCCCCTCTGACGCACTTGCAGCACACTCCTAAGAGCTTGCCCGTGGCGTCAGAGGGGGGGGGGGCGTGGTCCGGCAGACAGCGGGGATTTCAATTGGAAGCGGCGCCTCCGGCGAAAACCAAGGAGAAGAAGATGCGGACGAGAAGGACAGCGGGAGGAACAGAAGATGGAAGAACACGCCGGGCAAGATGCGGGAATAGAAGACCCAAGACAGAAGCAGAGGAAGAAGAAGAAGATGGAGGAAGAAACCCGAAGAAAAGAAGAAAGAAGATAATAAAGGACTTGTCAAAAACCGGCTCTTGTAGTTTTTAACCCTTTACATTTTTTTTACTCGTGAAATGGTAGAGGTACAAGGTACCCCATTACCATTTCACACAGGGGGGGGGCCGGGATCTGGGGGGCCCCTTTGTTAAAGGGGTCTTCTAGATTTCGATAAGCCTCCTGCCCGCAGACCCCCACAACCACCGGGCAAGGGTTGTGGGGAAGAGACCCTTGTCCTCATCAACATGGGGACAAGGTGTTTTGGGGGGCACCCCAAAACACCCTCCCAATGTTGAGGGCATGTGGCCTGGTGCGGTTCAGGAGAGGGGGGGGGCCGCGCTCTGTCCCCCCCTCTTTTCTGCGGCCGGCCAGGTCAACGTGCTCGGATAAGGGGTCTGGTGTGGATTTTAGGGGGGACTCCACGCCATTTTTTTTAAATTTGGAGTGGAGTTCCCCTTAAATTCCACACCAGACCCGAAGGGTCTGGTTATGGATATTTGGGGGGAACCCCACGTCATTTTTTTTTTAAATTGACGGCGGGGTTCCCCTTAATATCCATACCAGACCTAAAGGGTCTGGTTATTGAATTTGGGGGGACCCCCACGCTTTTTTTTTCCTTTTTTTAATGAATGAATTCTCCTGCAATTGCCGGGAGCCGACAATTCATTATAGCCGCGAGTCAGTTTTAAATGGCTTTTTTCCTTTGAAAAATGACATTTTGTGCAGAGACAGTTCTAACCACGGGAAACATGCGCTTTTTCACCTGCTGACATTAGAGACCCCCATAGTACGAAATTTAAAGGAAAATTACACTTTTATTATTGCACTTTTAGCATTATTAAAATCACTGCTCCCGAAAAAACGGCCGTTTTAAAAAATATAAAAAGCATTGGTACATGTCCCCTGGGGCAGGACTGAGGTCCCCAAACACTTTAGGACAAAACTTGCAGATTAGCCTTTAAAATTCACTATTAAGATTTCCCCCCATAGACTTATACAGGGAGTTCGGCGGCGGCTTTACTTATCAATCACATCGCGCTGCTGTGCAACGCCGGCTCATGCGCCTAATTAGGGCTTCATCCAGCGCACTAATTAAGGCATGTACCGGCGCAGCGCAGATTCATTAGTAAATCAGCCCCATTGTCTTTTTTTCTAGCTAGATAGAGCAGGCAGGTTAGTCAGTTAAATTTACAGTGTATAGAGGATATATATACATCCCAGAAGTTGTACATAAATTGATACACTGTATAGTTTAGTTAGATTAGTTCTTCCTAATCTTTCAGGCAGTTGATTGTGCTAACTGCAGTGTTCTCACTCATGTGTTGTATTGCCCGTGTGCTCAGTGCACCTAAACTCACTTGGTTTATAGTGCAGGTGTGCTAATTACTGTGCACCTAAGCGCACTTGGTTTATAGTGCAAGTGTGCTAATTACTGTGCAACTAACCCCACTTGGTTTATAGTGCAAGTGTGCTAATTACTGTGCACCTAAGCCCACTTGGTTTATAGTGCAAGTGTGCTAATTACTGTGCACATAAGCCCACTTGGTTTATAGTGCAAGTGTGCTAATTACTGTGCACCTAAGCCCACTTGGTTTATAGTGCAAGTGTGCTAATTACTTTGCACCTAAACCCACTTGGTTTATAGTGCAGGTGTGCTAATTACTGTGCACCTAAGCCCACTTGGTTTATAGTGCAAGTGTGCTAATTACTGTGCACCTAAACTCACTTGGTTTAGAGTGCAGGTGTGCTAATTACTGTGCACCTAAACCCACTTGGTTTATAGTGCAAGTGTGCTAATTACTGTGCACTTAATCCCACTTGGTTTATAGTAAAAGTGTGCTATTTACTGTGCACCTAAGCCCACGTGGTTTATAGTGCAGGTGTGCTAATTACTTTTCACTTAAACCCACTTGGTTTATAGTGCAAGTGTGCTAATTACTTTGCACCTAAATCCACTTTGTTTATAGTGCAAGCGTGCTAATTACTTTGCACCTAAACCCACTTGGTTTATAGGGTGAGCAGTGACAGTGCATGCATCAGTGAGATTTTTTCTCTTATTTACATGTTGGAGCACACGCTACGTGGAATAATGAACAGGGCCCTTGAGGCAGAACAGAGGGAGGAAGAGGAGGACTTCCTTACTTCTCAAGACCCCCTTTATCCAGACAGTGGTCCTGCTTGCCCACCTAGCACGCAGGAAGAGGACGAGGAGGAGGAGGATTGTATCAGCAGCATGGAGGTGGAGCCTAGCACTCAGCATCAGCAGCAGCAGTTTTCAAGGGATCACAATCAGTCCCAAGGAACCCATGGACTTTTACGTGGCTGGGATGAGGTGGCTGCGGATCCTGTCTTCCTCAGTGACCCAGAGGACTGTGCCCTGAATGTCTCAGCAAACCTACGCTGCATGGACTCCCTGATCCTGCAAAGCCTGCGTAAGGATCCTTGTATTCGTGTTATCAAGGAGAGGGATCATTACTGGCTGGCAACTCTCCTTGATCCACATCACAAGAGTGAGGTTGCGGACCTTATCTTGCCGTCGCAGAGGGAGCAAAAGATGAAACATCTTCGGGAGGCCTTGCAAAAAGGTCTGTGCACTGCGTTCACAGAACCTGGGGGATTACCAAATCCTGGTCCTGGACAACGTGTTGCTGAGGCTTCGGTGAGTCACAGAAGGAGCGGTGGAGAAGGTGGCCATCTGACCGATGCGTTCAGACAATTTTTAGTCCGCAGTCCCAAGGTATGACCGGTTCCAGCAACCATCGCCAGCATCTGTTTTACATGGTGCGGCAATACCTAGGGGCAAGATCAGACTTGGACACCTTCCCCACCGAAAATTCTCTGGCTTACTGGGTCTTGAGGATGGATCACTGGCCAGAGCTTGCACAGTACGCAATTGAGCTACTGGCTTGTCCTGCATCCAGCGTTCTTTCAGAGCGCACATTCAGTGCCTTGGAGACTGCCTATGCTGATGCTGGGTGACTGTCCTGTTATGCTGACTGAATATACTTTTCCTCCTCAATGATCTTGCTGATAGCTAGTAAAAACATTGTTGGTTCTGGGCACCGCCACCAGTGCCTAAGGCACAATCTTTCTGCCCCTGTTTAACAGGGGCGTAGATTAACAATTTTGAATGCAATACTTTGCATGTGGCTCTTTGCTGCGCTCCAATTACATTATCTGTGAGTGGTTGCAGTGTTGTGACACCGCAACCAGTGCCTAAGGCCCAATTTTTCTGCCCCTGTTTAACAGGGGCATATATTAACAATTTTGGATGCAATACTTTGCATGTGGCTCTTTGCTGCGCTTCAATTACATTATCTGTGAGGGGTTGCAGTGTTGTGGCTAAGGCCCAATTTTTCTGCCCCTGTGTAACAGGGGCATGTAATAACAGTTTTTGATGTAATGCTTTGCATGAGGCGCTTTGCTGCGCTCCAATTACAGTATCTGTGAGGGGTTGCAGTTTTTTTTTTTTTACCGCCACCAGTGCCTAAGGCCCAATTTATTTGCCCCTGTTTGACAGGGGCGTATATTAACAATGTTTGATGCAATACTTTGCATGTGGCTCTTTGCTGCGCTCCAATTACAGTATCTGTGTGAGGTTGCAGTAGTGTGCCTAAGGCCCAATTTTTCTGCTCCTGTTTAACAGGGGCGAGTAATTTACAATTTTTGATGCAATATTTTGCAGCAGGCTCTTTGCTGCGCTCCAACTAGAGTATCTGTGAGGGGTTGCAGTGTTGTGACACCAGCACCAGTGCCTAAGGCCCAATTTTTCTGCCCCTGTTCAACAGGGGCGTGTAATTACAATTCTTGATCTAATATTTCACAGCATGGCGTTCCAGAGCCCACCAAGACTAACTGTGAGGGCTTACAGTGTTGTGGCAACACCAACACCTA
The DNA here is from genome assembly GCA_029574335.1 of Rana kukunoris. Lineage (NCBI taxonomy): Eukaryota > Metazoa > Chordata > Amphibia > Anura > Ranidae > Rana > Rana kukunoris. Next base: position 325,814,593 of record CM056052.1, on the reverse strand, counting down.
GGGCCCAAATTTCTGCAGCGCATATACGGCAGGCCCCTACTTTCAAACATCCAACTTACAAATGACTCCTACTTGCAAACGGAAGGAGACAACAGGAAGTGAGAGGAAATATACCCCTAAGAAAGGGAAATTATCTTCTGTAAAAGGTGTCTCCTGTCAACTGATGCTTTATCACAGTCCTTGTTTCACAAAAAAAACCACACAAAAAATCATGTGTCTTTGGGACAGAAAGTGAGGTGCAATCTTCTGAACAGATGCACACAGACAGCAAAACAAATGTTATGGGGTGATAACCCTTCTCTATGTTTTCAGAAAAGCTTAAAAAAAAGATTGTATGTCTCAAGCTACACTTTAAAGAAGTACCATTTGAAAATTACAAACAGATTCTACTTAACAACAAATCTACAGTCTCTGTCTTGTTTGCACCACCTGCATACTGCTGTTCAAAGTATATAGGGCCAAAGGGGCTTGTAATGACCTGGGGGAGGGGGGGCGGGGAAACCCATGCTATTTTTCTCAGTAATTTTCATCCATATTGCAGGGACCAGACATTACATTAAAGCCACAAATTACTTTTTTCTTGTAGTAATCTCATTTTGTGCAGGGACAGTTCTAAACACGTTCCACTACTATAGACACCCAGCAGGTACAATATTTAACCACTTGACCACCGAGCCTGTTTTTCAGATTCGGTGTTTACGAGACTAAAACAGTTTACTTAAAACCCCCAAACATTATATATATTTTTTTCTAACACCCTAGAGAATAAAATGGCAGTCATTGCAATACGTTTTGTCAATTGGTTTGTATTTACCTTCTGGTGCCACTAGGTGGTGCAATTCCCTACAAAAGTAATACACTCCACTTTGTTCTAATATAATTAAAAATACTTAAAAATATATAAACATCAACCGTGAAAAAAACCTTATCAGGTGATACACTGAAAAACCTTGTATCTCTAATTATACATAGGTAAATATCCCATAAGTGGGTTGTTCCAAAATTCATAAAAAAGTTCATAAAGTCCATAAAGTGGATGAACCAGTTATTCCCTCTTCTTGTATGATTAGGTGTGCTTATACCGGTGTGTTCCTCTAAGGTGTGTGCAGGTTGTTACCAAACCGTCACCATTTAGTGGTATCCCGTCACCGTTAAAAATGGTCACTCACCAGATGTTATGTCAACCAGAGCCTATGGTTCATTCGTCAGAATAACCACTCCTATTAGGGCTTCCTCTTACTGTCGGATAATTCAAATGTGGAATGCCGTCCCCTCCTGTGAGTGCTCACGTAGAAAGAATGGTGCTCCACATGGTGTAGCATGTTAAAATAATAATATTTATTAAATAAATCAGGTAAATATTGCACTCACATTTGGTTGTGCCTATATGCCGGCCCCAAGCTTCTCCAGCCGTGTATGCATATACTGTGGGTAGGTAAACAGAGCCGTGTTTCTTATGGTCTCCCAACTGTCTTACAGCCTGTGTAGTTCAGCAGCCTCTACGTTTCGCAATCAAAGTTGCATCATCAGGAAGGTTGAGCTTCCTGATGATGCAACTTTGATTGCGAAACGTAGAGGCTGCTGAACTACACAGGCTGAGACCGCCGTTATCGTGTACAGAACTGCCCACTGCAAAGATGGATACCTCGGTTGTGGCAGCAGCTGCTGCCGTTACCGAGATATCCATCTTTAAAAATAGGACGTACTTTCCTTATGGGCATGTGGTTAAAGAAATTTTGCTTTTTTTTTTTTCACTTTAAGCATCATTAAAATTGCTGCTCCAGAAGAAACTACCGTTTTTAAAACGTTTTTTTCCATTTACTGGTGCAAACCGAATGCGGGGATGTTCGGATCATCCCTAATTGATAATGAAAAAAGGTAGATATAATGTGAGTGGAGTAAAAACAGAAACATATTATGAACTATTAATCTTTATTTTACTATACAGAGACACCAGAGAAGAAATTAGAGAAAGTACCTTTTGAACCCAAAAAAGGTAAACACTAATCAGTATTGTCTTGTTAATGTAAAAAGATAGATATAATGTGAGCAAGGTAAATGAAGAAATATATTTTGAACTACTGCACCTTATTTTACTCTATAGAGACACCAGAGAAGAAATTAGAAAAGGTTTCCGTGGAACCCAAAAAAGGTAATCACTAATTAGTATTGCATTTGTAAGGTATAAAGGTAATTATTTGTGAGTAAACACAGAAAAGCAACTAGAACGGGTATCTGTGGAACCCCAAAATATTACTAACTCATAGTACTTGTAAGTTGGAAAGGTAGTTATAATGTGATAGGAGTAAAAACAGAATGATATTTTGAACTATTGCATCTTATTTTATTATATAGAGACACCAGAGAAGAAACTAGAAAAAGTACCTGTCAAACCTAAAAAAGGTGATCACTCATTAGTATTGCATTGATATGTGTAATGCCGCGTACACACGATCGGTTTGTCTGATGAAAACGGTCCGATGGACCGTTTTTATCAGACGAACCGATCGCGTGTGGGCCCCATCGTTTTTTTTCCCATCGGTGAAAAAACCTAGAACCTGTTTTAAAATTTTCTGATGGTTAAAAAACTGATAGAAAAAAACGATCGTCTGTGGGGAAATCCATCGGTCAAAAATCCACGCATGCTCAGAATCAAGTCGACGCATGCTCGGAAGCATTGAACTTTTTTTTTTTCAGCACGTCGTTGTGTTTTATGTCACTGCGTTCCGACACAATTTTTTAACTGATGGTGTGTAGGCAAGACTGATGAAAGTCAGCTTTATCGGATATCTGATGAAAAAATTCATCTGTCCGTTTTCATCTGATGAACCGATTGTGTGCACAGGGCATAATAGTTACAGTAGTAAAATATAAGCAAGGTAAACACAGACAACTATTTTGAACTATTATAACTGATTTTACTATTCAGAAACACCAGAGAAGAAACTAGAAAAGACATCCGCAGAACCCAAAAAAGGTAATTATTCATAGTACTTGGAAGTCATGAATGTGGCTATGATGTGAGTTAGGTAACTGCAAAAAAATATATTTTCAACTATTCCACTTTACTTACTGTACAGAGTCACCAGAGAAGAAACTAGAAAATATATATGTGGAACCCAAAAAAGGTAAATAATTGATAGTATTTGTAAATCATGAAGGTTATTCTAATGTGAGTGAGGTAAATGCTGAAATACATCTTTAACTATTCCACCTTCTTTATTATGCAGAGACACCAGAGAAAAAAATAGCTGAGATAACTGTGGAACCCAAAAAAGGTATACCACTTGATTCATGAAGGGCATTATATTGTGAGTGAGGTTAAAGGTAGCAAGATATTTTGAACTACTACACCTTATTTTACTCTATAGAGACACCAGAGAAGAAACTAGAAAAGGTTTCTGTGGAACCCAAAAAAGGTAATCACTCATTAGTATTGCTTTTGTAATGTATAAAAGTAATTATTTGTGCATTAACACAGAAAAGCAACTAGAACAGGTATCTGTGGAACCCCAAAATATTACTAACTCATAGTACTTGTAAGTTGGAAAGGTAGTTATAATGTGATGGGAGTAAAAACAGAATGATATTTTGAACTATTGCATCCATTTTTATTATATAGATACACCAGAGAAGAAACTAGAAAAAGTACCCGTCGAACCTAAAAAAGGTAATCGCTCATTAGTATTTAATTAATAACGTGTAAGAGTTAGTAAAACATAAGCAAGGTAAACACAGACAACTAGTTTGAACTATTATAACTGATTTTACTATTCAGAGACACCAGAAAAGAAACTAGAAAAGACATCCGCAGAACCCAAAGAAGGTAATTATTCATAGTACTTGTAAGTCATGAAGGTGGCTATGATGTGAGTTAGGCAAATGTAGAAATATATAGACATCTATAGAGACATCAGAGAAGAAACTAGAAAAGATATCTGTGGAACCCAAAAAAGGTATATCATTGATGGTATTTGTAAGTCATGAAGGTTGTTTTAATGTGAGTGAGGCAAATGCAGAAAGACATCTTTAACTATTACACCTTCTTTACTATGCAAAGACACCAGAGAAAAAGCTAGATGAGATATCTGTGGAACCAAAAAAAGGTATATCATTCGAGTTATGAAGGATATTTTATTGTGAGTGAGGTTAAATGTAGCAAGATATTTTGAACTCTTACATCTTATTTTACTATGCAGAGAAACCACAGTTGACATTAAAAAAGGTATCTGCTGAATTAAAAAAAAAGGGATTTTTAAATACAGCTTACCTGTAAAATCCTTTTCTTGGAGTACATCACGGGACACAGAGCGGCATATTCATTACTATATGGGTTATATGGAGTACCTTCAGGTGTGGACACTGGCAATCTCAAACAGGAAGTCCCCTCCCTATATAACCCCCTCCCCTAGAGTGAGTCCCTCAGTTTTGTAGCAAGCAGTATGCCTCCCAAAATGTTTCCCCAAAAGAGGGGTGGGAGCTCTGTGTCCCGTGATGTACTCCAAGAAAAGGATTTTACAGGTAAGCTGTATTTAAAAATCCCTTTTTCTTTCTCGTACATCACGGGACACAGAGCGGCATATTCATTACTATATGGGATGTCCGAAAGCAATGCTTTAATGAGGGGAGGGAGACATCTTCCAAAGAAGGATTCAATTTAGAGGTATACTCAAATAATAATAATAATTCCAACTTAGTCAAGAAAAAACTTTTTTTTTTTTTTTTTCTTTTTTACAACCAAGGGTGCTTCTGATCCCGAGGATCTTAAACTGCAGCCTGTAGTACTGCCTGTCCAAAGGCAGAATCCGCATTCCTTCTCACGTCTAGTTGATAAAACTTTGTAAACGTGTGGACTGATGACCACGTCGCCGCCTTGCATATCTGAGCCATAGAGATCTGATGGTGTGCTGCCCAGGAGGCGCCCATGGCCCTGGTAGAATGGGCCTTTACCGACAAAGGAGGAGGCAACCTCTTCAAACCGTAGGCTTGAATGATTAATTGTCTAATCCATCTCGAGATGGTGGATTTTGCAGCTGCCTGCCCCTTCTTGGGGCCATCTGGTAGAACGAATAACACATCTGTCTTCCGGATCTTTTCTGTAGCTTTAAGATAGGCCTTCATGGCCCGGACAATATCCAAGGTATGCAACAACCCCTCCTTTCTAGATGTGGGTTTTGGAAAGAAGGATGGAAGTACCAAATCCTGGTTCAAGTGAAATTTGGATATAACCTTTGGTAGAAAGGAAGGATGGGGCCGGAGAACTGCCCTGTCCTTATGCAGAACGAGATATGGTTCCTTACACGATAAGGCTGCTTATTCTGACACTCTCCTGGCCGAAACTATGGCGACCAAGAAAACCAACTTTCTTGTCAGTAAGACTAAAGGAATCTCAGCCAACGGCTCAAAGGGTTGTTTCTGTAGAGTGGACAGGACAAGATTTAAGTCCCATGGACAAATTGGTGACTTGACAGGAGGATTAATACGCAAGACCCCCTGTAAGAAGGTCTTTACCAGCGAGTGGGTGGCCAGCGGCCTCTGAAACCACACTGACAGAGCTGAGATCTGTCCCTTGATTGTGCTTAGTGCCAGGCCTTTATCCACTCCTAGCTGGAGAAAACTTAACACCCTATTAATAGTATATTTGCGGGAATTCCATCTTTTGGATTCACACCAGCCTACGTAGTTCCTCCACACCCTGTAATAAATCACCCTGGAGACCGGCTTTCTAGCCCTAATCAGGGTAGGAATTACCTGCCTAGACAGACCTCTACCCCTGAGAATCAGGGATTCAGCCTCCAGGCCGTCAAATTTAGACGCTGTAATGTAGGGTGGAGGATCGGGCCTTGTGAGAGTAGGTCTGGTTGTAGAGGAAGAGTCCAAGGGTCTCCCACTGCCATCTTCAGGACTAGTGAGTACCAAGTCCTCCGGGGCCAAGCCGGAGCTACTAGAATGACTGGCTTGTGCTCCACTCTGATCCTGCGCAACAGGCGAGGGAGTAACTGTAGCGGAGGGAATGCATATAGAAGTTTGAATTGATGCCAAGGGCAAACCAACGCATCGGTTCCGCAGGCCATAGGATCCCTCGCTCGAGACACGAACCTGTCTAGTTTCTTGTTGAACCTGGATGCCATTATATCTACGTCCGGCATTCCCCACCTCTGGCAGATTGTCTGAAAGACCTGGGGATGCAGAGACCACTCCCCTGGCAACAGACTCTGGCGACTTAAGAAGTCTGCCTGCAGGTTGTCCACTCCGGGAATGAATATCGCCGAAATGCAGGGTACATGAACCTCTGCCCACTGAAAAATCAAGCTCACCTCCCTCTGAGCGGCCTGACTCCTGGTTCCCCCTTGGTGGTTTATGTATGCCACCGCCGTGGCATTGTCTGACTGGATTCTCACCGGGAACCCCTTTAATCTGGAGGTCCATGCCAGAAGGGCTAGGCGAGCAGCTCTGATCTCCAAGATATTGATGGGGAGCTGCCTCTCTGCTTTCACCCAAGTTCCCTGGCGAGAGAACCCCTCGAAGACCGCCCCCCAGCCTGCCAGGCTGGCGTCTGTGGTAACTACCTTCCAGACAACAGGGCTGAAGGATTTTCCCTTTAGAAGATTCTGGGGGTTCAACCACCAGGCCAGGCTTTGTCGGACCCTTGATGATAGCGTCAAAGGGGACTCTAAGGCATGTGCCCTCTTGCCCCAGGCTGCTAGAATGGCTGCCTGTAGGACGCGAGTGTGGATCTGAGCGTATGGTACTGCCTCGAACGTGGCCACTAGCTTGCCTAGTACTCGCATACACAGGCGAATAGTTGGTTTTTTCTTGTTTAGAACCAACTGAACCAACCCCTTGATAGCCTCGATCTTTACAAGGGGCAGGAACACTCTTTGCTGTTCTGTGTCTAACCTCATGCCGAGGTATTCCAACTGCTTTGTAGGCTGGAACGCTGACTTTCCCCGGTTTAGGACCCAGCCGAATCCTTCGAGGTACCGAACCGTGAGGTTTACTGCCTGTTGCAGACCCGGCCGTGAGTGATCTATGATTAAAAGGTCGTCCAAGTATGCTAGGACTGTGAACCCTTGGATCCTTAAATTGGCCAGAACTGGGGCTAGGATCTTCGTGAATACCCGGGGGGCCGTGGCCAGCCCGAAGGGGAGCGCCCTGAATTGGAAGTGTCGCTGCCCCACCGCGAAGCGTAAAAATCTTTGATGCGACTGAAAGATTGGTACATGAAGGTAAGCATCCTTTATGTCTATGGAGGCCAGAAAATCGTCCCTCTGAAGCGCGGCGGCTGCTGACCGGATGGATTCCATCCGGAAGGAACGAACCCTTAGGTAACCGTTTAACCTCTTTAGGTCCAAGATTGGCCTGACATCGCCGTTGGGCTTTGGTATGACAAAGAGATTGGAATAGAAACCTAGCCCTTGCTCTTGGGCTGGCACCTCTATTATTACGTCCTGGCAAAGCAGGTGATCCAAAGCTGCCAGCAATGAGGCCTTCCTTGCTGGATCCTTTGGTAGCCTTGATTCTTGAAAATGAGACGGAGGACACCTTAGAAACTCCAGTCTGTAGCCTGTGGTTACAGATGCCCGGACCCATTTGTCGGGGATCCTGGCTTCCCAAACTTCTGAGAAGAAACGAAGCCTTCCCCCCACCCGCGAGAGTGGGGGCGCCCCTTCATAAGGCAGACTTAGGGGCTGTCTTTGTCGGCTTGCGATACCATGGCCTCTTACCCCCAGGGGCCTGTCCCTGCGATCTACTGTTAACGTTGGATCGTGCAGGCGGCCGTCGATACTGCCTGGAATTTGAGGGCCCCGAGACAGGAAAGAGCTGCCTTTTAAATGTAGGACCCCGGAATGTCTTTTTGAACGGTAAAAGGGTACTCTTGCCACTTGAAATAGTCTGAATATATTTATCCAGATCCTCTCCGAAGAGTCGTCCTCCATGGAAGGGAAACCCTGCCAGAAGCTTTTTGCATGGGGGCTCCGCCGCCCAGTTCTTCAACCATAAGAGCCTTCTCATGTGCACCAAAAATAGTGATAAACGAGAGGCCTGCTGGATGGAATCTTTTATAGCATCTACAGCAAAACACAGAGCTCTGGGAATGTCAGAAAACTCTTCTGCTTGTTGGGTAGGCATGTCCTTTAACATTTCTTTTGTCTGGTCTTTTAACGCCTGACAAACTCCAATTGCAGCCACAGCTGGCTGTACCACTGCTCCTGCCGTAGCAAAGGATGCTTTTAAAAGTGTCTCTAACCGTTTATCAACCGGATCTTTAAACATATGTATGTTTTCCACCGGGCAAGTTAGTGATTTATTCACACATGAGATGGCTGCATCCACTACTGGGAGCCTCCACCTCTTGGAGAATTTTTCCTCCATGGGGTAAATGACCGCAAATCTTTTCGGTGGCAGAAAAATCCTGTACGGCCGTACCCAATCCCGAAAGATCAATTCCTCCAAGAGAGGATGGACCGGAAAAACTGCGTTGCTTAACGGAGCTTTCAAAGAGCCCAGAGAGGATACCGGAGGAACCTGAGGCTCTGGCAATGGTAAACTAAATGCCGAGCGGACCATGTCCGTCAAAGACTGTACCCACAGTCTTTCTGTCTGGGAGTCTGAAAATGGTTCCTCAGAGGCAGATCCCTCAATCCCTGAACCCTCTTGGTTCAGGTCTAGTTGATCCTCCTGTGATTCCAATTCCTCCGGAGAGAGAATCTCAGCATCTGAGGATACACCTCTTGGTGATGGGGATCTAACCCGTTTTTTTACCAGGAATAGCTCTAGCGATCAATGCTGCTATTCTCTCTTCTAGCCCCCCTAGGGATACGGCTAGCATCTAATGGCTCATCCAAGGCGCCCTTTATGTTAATAAGTTGCGGGGAAAGTATCGGCATATCATCAGAATCAGAGGGGGAACCCCTTTGTTTTTTGGTCTTTTTTGTACCCTTTGACCCCGAACCTTTGGAAGCCATAATACAAAATCGAGGGACTCCACCAACAACAACAGACTGTAGTGGCCAGGAGTACAAAACCAGAGCTTAGGGGACAAAAGATCACTAATGCCCAAAAACTGATGGGGCCCCGTATGTTTCTCTTTTTTTTTTTTTTTTTTTTTTAAATATATATTATATATATATATATATATATATATATATTTTTTTTAAAACATACAGTGACCCCAAACTTAGTTTGCCAGCCTCCAACCTGCTGCAAAAAGGGGAATTTCTTGGCTTAACAAAAAAGGCATTGGAACACAGTCCAGCATGTACTACCCCTCTTCCGCCACCGGGAGTCACTGTTCTGCCGCTCTGCGTCCTCTCCTTCTGAAATCAGCCTCAGACTGAGCACTGACAATGCCTGCTGATCTATAACAGCACAAGGCGCGCCCCTGTATGACGCCGCAGGCACGCCCCCCCCCGCCCTCCTCTCTGAACGGCGCGAAAAACGTCTATAAGACGTGCGCGCGCACGCGCGCGCGCGCGTATGCCGGAACAGGAGGAACATGGAGGAGCCGCGCTGCTGGAGACCCAGGACTGCAGTATCAGGCGGCAGATTCAAACCCCCGGCCAGGTAGGACTCTCCAAAAGGCCCCATAGGGATCCTTACTAGTCCTAGGAAGAAAGCAGCAGGTTAGCTAGCAACACATTCTTAGACAGGGGAACCTAGTGATGGGGGAAAAAAGGGGTCATCCTGTCTTTCTCAGACATAGTGAGCAAGGTTGCCAATGCAGAGCATACTTAGGCTATCCCCCCTTTTAGGTTACCCCGGAGAGCCTGCTGTCGAACCAAGTCCCGCAGGCTCCCCCTTACCTGCTCCATGCTGCAGGATGTTTGTCCAGCAAAACGATCCAATCTTCTCCCATCTCCGTGGGTAGCGTAGTAGACCTTCAGGCCCTGGGGTCCTATGAAGGTACCCACTGTCCTGGACCTATATAGCACCCTGGCAAACAGGCACTTATGGTTTTTACAAACTCCAAGTCCTGGGCCCAGGGTCCAGCCCTCCAAAGAGGAGCATTATAGGCAAAACCCCACGGTTTGGGGCCCGGGTACTGTCCACTTTAGCACTGAGGCTCCTTGGACAGATCCGGTTAGCCCGCCCTTAATCCCAAGGATGTGGAGCAAAGCTATTCCGTGACCAACACCTAAGACACTGGCGAAAAAACTGAGGGACTCCCTCTAGGGGAGGGGGTTATATAGGGAGGGGACTTCCTGTTTGAGATTGCCAGTGTCCACACCTGAAGGTACTCCATATAACCCATATAGTAATGAATATGCCGCTCTGTGTCCCGTGATGTACGAGAAAGAAAAATGTAATCACTCATTAGTTTTGCATTGATAATGGGTAAAAGTTGTTATCTTGTCAGCAAGGTAAACCATTTATAGTACTTGTATGTCATGAAGGTGGTTATACTGTAAGTGAGGTTAAAGGCAGACAGATATTATTTAACTGTATAGAGACACCAGTGAATACATTAGAAAGAGTACCTGTAGAACTCAAAAATGGTAATCACTAATCAGTATTGCATTGTTAATGTGAAAAGGTAGATATAATGTGAGTGGAGCAAACTCAAAAATATATTTTTAACTATTACAAATTATCTTACTACAGAGACACCAGAGAAGAAATTAGAGAAAGTACCTGTTGAATCCAAAAAAGGTAATCACTAATCAGTATTGCCTTGTTAATATGAAAAGATAGATATAATGTGAGCAGGGTAAGCAAAGAAAGATATTTTTAACTACTACGCCTTATGTTGTGAAGGTAAAAGTCGTTATTATGTGAGTGGTGTGAATTCAAAAAGATATTTTCAACTATTACATCTTTTTTTACCAATACAGAGAAAGCAGAGAAGAAATTGGATATGATATCTATGGAACCCCAAAAAGGTACTGTACATCAGGGCTCAAAATTTCAAGTCCTGAGCTACTAGCCAGGCCTCAAGAGATATTTGCCACCAGTTGCCTCACCTAATTCATACACTGCCCTGCGCCTAATTGCACCCTTAAACACGCCCTCTTAGATTATCTTATGGAATGACACTGTTAAATGTTTTATGCAGAATCAAGTTACAAAATTAAATATTACCAACAACAACTTTAACAAAATGGGACAGGGCACTGGGGTCAGACCAGAGGGACAGGGCACTGGGGTCAGACCAGAGGGACAGGGCACTGGGGTCAGACCAGAGGGACAGGGCACTAGAACTGGGTCTCTTCCTCATTCTCTTGCTGTCTCCTCTGCAACTCACATCCACCCTCTCTCTCTCCTCTCTCTCTCTCTCTCTCCCTCTCCCATTCATCTCATCATCAGGAGCCTGTGTGTGCTGCTCCACGCTTGCATGTCCCCACTTCCCCCTTTTATTCAGGCTGGCAGTGAGGAGAGGAGCTGCAGCACAGCGGGAGGGAGTACAATCCAGCGCTGAGATCCACACAACTGCAAAGCCATTGACACCATAGCACAGCACACACTGACACCGCACAGCACACATTGAGACCAGTCTGTTCACAGTGCTCAGACAGAACTGTTGGACACTTACATAGAGCACAAGGAGAAGAAAACTGTACAAACTGGAAGGCTGCCGCACTCAAGTCAGGGCATTTTTCGGTGAGTGCTGCACCGGAGTGGTAATTTTCACAATCCTTCACCTCACTCATTACTTTCTGCTCTCCAGACACATTGGTCGGGGGAGGGGGGGCAGGCTCAGAGAGGTCATACTGTTAGGTCCCATGGCTTAATGAGAATTGTAAGGAGAGCACCTGTGTACTGCTCTGCCTGTGCGCGGCTCACCTGACTACTTTTCCCGAGCATGCACCTTTCCTCTTTGGCCGCCAATCTCATTGGGACTCTAAATGTGTAGGCACAGATTGGAGGGAGATTGGTCATGTAGCCTTGTCATCACTCGCCCCCAGCTTAAATCCACTCGCCAAATGCTAGTAGGCGAGTGGAAATTTTTTGAGGGCTGCTGTACATCATTTGTAGCATTTGTACATCATAAATGTGTGGTAATAATCTGGGTGTGATAAGTGCAAAATTATATTTAAGCAGAGATACAAGAAAAAAAGAAAATAGAAAAGGTGTCTGCAGTACCCAAAAAGATAATTACTCGTTAATATTACAATTGTAAGTTATGAAAGAAAAGACAAACAAGGAAAGAAGTCCAAAGAACCAAACCAAGGAAAAGTATAAATGTATGTTCTAAGTACTGTGCAGCAAGAAGGAATTTACCTGAAAATAAATAAGTTGTCAGCAGAATCAGATATATGAGCAAAGGAGGGAGGCACAAATATCCTGAATTAAAATGAGGCAATAAACAGTTGCACGATACTTACAGTTAAAATCATCTAACAGAAGTTTATATTATTTGTTTGTAAATGCATATCACTTAAAGTTTTTAAATGTTGCTATACAATGCGACAATTGTTATCCTTTCTTGTAAAAAATATATATATCAGTGAGGAAACACTTAATTATGAATAATACACCAAAAAATTACCTGCGCTTAGTAAATATGTGCGGTAAAATGCGCTTATGGAAGAATTGTCAAACATTTCTATAGACACACTCCTAAACCTGGTGGACAGTCTTCCCAGAAAAGCTGTTATAGCTGTAAGGGGTAGGCCAAATCAATATTGAACCCTACAGACTACAAACTTCATGTGCGTATAAAGGCAGGCTACAAAATACTTTTGGTAATAAAATGTATATATATATATATATATATATATATATATATATACACACAGTACAGACCAAAAGTTTAGACACACCTTTTCATTCCAAGAGTTTTCTTTATTTTCATGACTATGAAAATTGTAGATTCACACTGAAGGCATCAAAACTATGAATTAACACATGTGGAATTATATACATAACAAAAAAGTGTGAAACAACTGAAAATATGTCATATTCTAGGTTCTTCAAAGTAGCCACCTTTTGCTTTGATTACTGCTTTGCACACTCTTGGCATTCTCTTGATGAGCTTCAAGAGGTAGTCACCTGAAATGGTCTTCCAACAGTCTTGAAAGAGTTCCCAGAGATGCTTAGCACTTGTTGGCCCTTTTGCCTTCACTCTGCGGTCCAGCTCACCCCGAACCATCTTGATTGGGTTCAGGTTCGGTGACTGTGGAGGCCAGGTCATCTGGCGCAGCACCCCATCACTCTCCTTCTTGGTCAAATAGCCCTTACACAGCCTGGAGGTGTGTTTGGGGTCATTGTCCTGTTGAAAAATAAATGATGGCCCAACTAAATGCAAACTGGATGGAATAGAATGCCGTTGCAAGATGCTATGGTAGCCATGCTGGTTCAGTATGCCTTCAATTTTGAATAAATCCCCAACAGTGTCACCAGCAAAGCACTCCCACACCATCACACCTCCTCCTCCATGCTTCACGGTGGAAACCAGGCATGTAGAGTCCATCCGTTCACCTTTTCTGTGTCACACAAAGACACAGTGGTTGGAACCAAAGATCTCAAATTTGGACTCATCAGACCAAAGCACAGATTTCCACTGGTCTAATGTCTATTCCTTGTGCTCTTTAGCCCAAACAAGTCTCTTCTGCTTGTTCCCTTTCTTCAGCAGTGATTTCCTAGCAGATATGCATGAAGGCCTGATTCACACAGTCTCCTCTAAACAGTTGTTCTAGAGATGTGTCTGCTGCAAAAGGTGGTTACTTTGAAGAACCTAGAATATGACATATATTTTCAGTTGTTTTACACTTTTTATATAATATATAATATAATATAATTCCACGTGTGTTGATTCATAGTGTTGATGCCTTCAGTGTGACTCTACAATTTTCATAGTCATGAAAATAAAGAAAACTCTTGGAATGAGAAGGTGTGTCCAAACTTTTGGTCTGTACTGTATATAGTTTTACAGAATATATACAACCTCTACAACCTATTAACATGCAATAATATTTACACACCATTGTTTAACTAAAAAGATAATATTTAGTATATTAGAGACAAAACTTTATTTATTTTTGGTAGGGGAGTGTTACAATTGTCATCTCACTTCATGCCTTTTATACTCAACAGGAAATTCAATCCCTGCTTAGACAGTTGTCACAGGAACAAGCATTTCCAGTGTGTTCTTCCGGTGGCAACTCAAAATTTTGATATCATAATTCTGATATCCATCTAGGACCTGGTACCTGTCACTGATGGAGAGTACATGGTTACTGGTGATACCATATTAAAGCTCATAAAAAAGCCAGCACCGCTCAGGCCTTAATAGACAGCTCAACAAAGCAGATGACAAAGGAAAAGGAAAAAGTTTTTGGCATTTTTTATTTGTCACCTGTTTTAGTTACCTGTCAATGAACAACTGAGGCTACAATAATGACCCAATTGTGATTCTAATGCCCTGTACACACAATAGGTTAGTCTGATGAAAACGGTCTGATGGACCGTTTTCATCAGACCAAACCGATTGTGTGTGGGCCCCATCGGTTATTTATCCATATGTCAAAAAAATAGGAACTTGTTTTAAAATTATCTGATGGATAAAAAACGATGGATAAAAAACAATAGAAAAAAACGTCTGTGTGTACGTCCATCGGTTAAAAATCCACACATGCTCAGAATCAAGTTGATGCATGCTTGGAAGCATTGAACTTCGTTTTTTTCAGCATGTCGTTGTGTTTTACGTCGTTTTTTTAACTGATGGTATGTAGGCACAACTGATCATCAGTCGTCTTCATCAGATAACTGATGGAAAAATCCATCAGACCGTTTTCATCAGACTAACCTATCGTGTGTACAGGGCATTACCCTTACTACTCCATTAAAATAAAAAATAAAAAGGTGTAGCCTTTAGTTATACTTTAAGGTAGATATGTACTATATGCAGTAATCTGCAATGACTCTGGTAATTAAAAACACTTCTAACAGTTTCCTACTAATAATTACAACATGTTAACATACAAAATGAAACAGCATTGTTTATTCTGACTATTGTTTCTCTATATTTAAAATAATACATGTTAATTCTCTTAAGCATTCTTAATTACTATTTAAACCAAGTTGGTCTACATTTGAAATCCATTACTTTAAAAAGGACATGATATGATGTGCAGCTAGTCACCATGACTTACAGTTGTTTGCGGTGTTAAGAGAAAGTAATCTAAGGTTGCCATTGTTATTTTATGAATATGCATTTAATAAAATAGATCATTACTTATTCATTGCCAATTTATCTTGCAGAAACTCCTGAGAAAAAACCCAAAGAGCCAGCAGAACCTAAACAAGGTACCGTATTTCCCGGGGTATAAGGCGACTGGGCGTATAAGATGACCCCCTATTTTTCCAGTGAAAACATGGATTTGGGCTACACTCTCAGTATACGACTAAAAAACATTAGAAACATTAAAAAACACAAAGCAAGAATGCCAGCTACTCATCTGCCATGCTGTGATATGGCATACAGTAAATCAAACATTAATAACACAGACAGAGATCTCTTTAATGCCACATCTCTGGAAAGAAGAATTTTCACTAACCAAACCTATGCCACTTTTGGGTTACATTCTATGGTAATTGTCCACCAAAATGCATTTAATAAATGTATTTTTATTCACTAGTAATACAACCACCCCCCTGTCTTATGTCCCAGATTCACCTGTTCCTCTTGGGTGCCTGGAACCTCAAAGGCAAACAGCAGGATGTATAGTAGTTGGAGATCAGTGAATGGATTTACCCTATTATGTATGGTGAGTGATGTATTCTTTTAATGAATACAAAGCCTGCTTGGATTGGCAGAGACTGCAGCATCAGCCAGTTCCTCTCTCTCTCCCTCTCAAAGCCAATCCGAGCAGGCTACTGTATGTAGCCTGCTCGGATTGGCAGAGGTTGTTACTCCAATACGAGCAGGCTCTGTAATAATAGAATACATTGCTCGGTCCTGATATTGCCACCAGGACCACCAGGGATGCCCACCACTTGTGACCACCAGGTATGCTACACATGGCCACCAGGGATGCCAATCAGTGTCCACAATTGATGCCAATCAGTGCCCATCACTAATGCCTGCCAGTGCCACCTTATCAGTGATGTCCATCAGTGCCATCTATCAGTGTACATCAGTGCCACCTATGAGTGCCCATCAGTGCCGCCTATCAATGCCCATCAGTGCTGCATATTAGTGCCCATCAGTGCCATCTCATTGGTGCCACCTTATCAGTGCCTGTCAGTGCAGCCTCATTAGTGCCCATCAGCGAAGGAGAAAATGTACCTAAAGTTTTGTAACAAACAAAATATATATTTTTTCTAAATTTTCAGGCTTTTTTTTATTTGTTTGGCAGAAAAAAAATCCCAGAGGTGATCAAATACAACCAAAATAAAGCTTAATTTATGGGAACAAAATTATAAAAATTTGGTTTGGGTACAGTGTAGCAAGACCGCGCAATTGTCATTTAAAAAATGACATCGCTGAAAGCTGAAAATTGGCTTGGCCAGGAAGTGAGGAAAGTGCTTGGTATTGAAGTGGTTAAGGAGAATTCAGAAAATACAGAGAGTATACAGCTACCCTGGATGAAGCCTTATTTATAAAAAAAAAAAACAGGAATGGAAATCTTGTTGATAGTGACCAATTATGTTTAATTTTGTGAAAATTAAAAATAAAATAAGCTTTTCATACTTAAGTAAAAAAAAAAATCCTATTTTCTCTATTATCCATTTAGAGACACAGAAAAATTCTTAATTGACAAATGTTGTTCAAAAGAAAAGGGGGCAGATTCACGTAGATCGGCGCATTATCATTCCGGCGTAGCGCACCACTTTTCCGTTAGACTTGCGCAATCTAGCCGCGTAATCCGGCGATTCACGTAGCTTTTACGCAAGAGCTTGCGCAAACGTAAGGTTTTTTCCGTAGGCGTAAGGAGGAGTAATACAAATTGGGAGGGACGTGGGCGTGTTACATTGAAATGAGCCGTGACCCCATGCAAATGAAGGGCCGGCCGACTCGCGCATGCGCGCGTGAAGGAAACCATGTCAGCTCCGTTGTGCGCATGCTCACAACTCGGGAGCGGCGCAATCATTGAAATTGGAAATGGACTAGGGCAATGTTGTGAACTACGCAGACAGCATAAATAGACACACACAAACGCCCTTCCATTGCAAAAGTACATCCCTTTGTGTCCCTTCCCATTGAATCAAGTGCTTTTGCTCTGTTGTTCGTTAGAGTGTGTTTTGTAGTTGTGAGATTAGTGTTCTGTGTGATCTTGTGCTTGTTGGTAGTTTTGTGAAAGTGTATTTTGATAAGTGTTTGAGACTGTTTGTTTGATTGATAGATTTCTGAGCGTTTGTTTTCTTGCTTTTTTTTTTCATCTGATTTTTTTGTGTGTGTTTCTTGCTGAGTGCTAGTGTGATTTTTGGCTGTTCTTTTTCTCTTTGTGTGTGTTCTTGTCTGATTGGTTGTGCTTGTATTTGTGACAGATTTTTGGTGACTGCTAGTGAGTTTGTTTGGAAGTATGACTGAGAGAAAAAGAAAGCTCAATTTTACTGTGGGGGAAAAAAGAATTCTTGCCCGGGCCATTACCGACTATGGGCGTTTTCTCCACGGCCCGCAGAGTGCCACCACCACCCCGGCCAGGAGGAGGGAGATATTGGATATAATCACGGAGCAGGTCAATTCATCGGGGGAGGGGGAGACACGGACCCGCTCTGGGATAGAAAAGAAAATAAATGACCTCCGGCGTGAGGTGAAAAAAAAACTGGCCGCAATAAATGCCCATGCCAGGGGCACAGGAGGGGGCCCACCATGCCGGGTTAGATTTTCAGAGACGGAGCGTGTGGTGGCCCTGACCTTTCACCGGCATGAAGTGGAGGGCCTGCCAGGCTTTGACACAAGTCCGGTCCCCGCGGTGGCAGGTAAGGTTTTTATTTCTCTCAGGTGTGTAGCATGTGTGGGGGAGGGGGTGAAAGGGAATATGTGGCAAGTGTGTGGATCCTCCAACCTGTGAATGTTTTGTGTCATCCACAGCTGTGCAGGAGGGTGCAGGGCCATCTGGACTGACCGCTCCAACCCCAGGACAGCAGCCTAATGAGGCCCCCCCAACAAGGCCAGAGTCCGCAGAGGAGGAACAAGAGGAGGGGGAGGATCATGCGGAGGACGATCATGAGGAGGAGTAGAATCATGAGGAGGAGGAGTCCATGGAAGGCACTGGCCCTTTGGTTTCTGCGGACTCTTCCCCTCTGGCTGCAAGAAGCCTGCCCTCCCTAAGGGTCAGCCCCCCCCCCTCCTCCCCCAACATGGCTCCCCTCACAAGGGCCTCCCCTTCTCCCCGGCCACAACCATCAGCTGGAGCCAGGAGGTCATCCCCAAGCACCAGGGGGGCGCCCAATCTCATGCCCGCCTGTCTGAGAAGGAACCTGGCCACCCAGACCCGCCTTCTGAGACAGCTCTGCCAGACTATGGGGCGGGTGGATCAGAGCCTGTCCTCCATTAATGATAGCCTGGGTAACCTGGACTCCCACTCCCGGGCCTCCACAACCTGCCTAAATGACCTGCAAAACTACAGCAGCAGGCGTTGGGCAGGATGTGAGGGCCCTTACCCAGGCTATCCAGGGCAACACGGCAACACTTGGTGCTGCCCTGGACAGAATAGCCGTGGCCTTGGAGGGCAGGCCGCCAGGTGGGCAGATCTCAGGGGCTGCTCCTCCTTCCCCGGCTTTTCCCCTCCCCCATGCGTCTCCCCTGAGGGTCCGGGGCCGTGGCCGGGGGCGCCCCAGGCGTGGCTCAGGCAGAGGGCAATAATTTTTTTTTCCACCTTTTGTTTGTTTTGAAAGCTTTTTTATTTTTGTTCTCTGCTTTTTTTTGTTTTTTCTAAGCATTTTTTTTTTACTATGCATTTTTTGTTTCTATGCATTTTTGTTTTTTTGACTTTTTTGGCATATTTTGGGTTGTGAATGATGTTTGAATGTGGGGGTGACATTCCTGCTGGAAAAGGGGTGTCACCCTCAATTTTGGTGGAGAAGGGTTCCCCAGGACCAGGGAGAAGTGATTCCCAGGTCCGTGTGAATGGTGTATGAATGTACAGTGACATAATTGGAGCCTTGACGTGGCGTTACTGCTCACCAGTCTTGCATGGTGGACTGGTGCCAATCCAATTTGATGAGGATGTGGGGTGTGTGTGCTAGGGACCATAGTGGTGTGCATGCATGCATTCTCATTGTGCCATGATTAATGTGTGTGTTTAACGTGCAAAGATGCCCAATATGAGCTGCCTCCTGACTGCTCTTCCCTCAGAAGACGGGGTATCCTCGGTTAGGGGTTGATTTTCTGGTTGGGGGGTCAGATCATCACGTAGCTCAACCTGCAGGCCCTTCCTCACTGCGAGATTGTGTAGCATGCAACATGCAGCAATGATATGGCACACGAAGTTTGGGGAATACAACAGTGTACCCCCAGACTTATCCAGGCATCGGAAACGTGACTTCAGGAGGCCAAAGGTGCGCTCCACCACTGCACGGGTTTTGATGTGTGCTTCATTGTATCGTTCCTCTCCTGGGGTTTGGGGGTTCCGGATAGGAGTCATGAGATGGGGTCCCAGTGCATATGCAGAGTCACCTGTAAAGGAAAAGACAGGAGAATGTTAGTCATGCATGTGCCACTTCTGTTGTGCATCACGGGAGGGGATAGTCATGCCTGACTCCCATGTCACTCACCAACCAGCCAGGTGTTCCCATACACGTTCTGTTCGAATTCTGTTCGGATGTGGCTTTGATTGTAGATGTAGCTGTCATGGCTGGACCCTGGGTGTTTGGCACGGACGTGCCATATGAGGCCTTGGGCATCAACTATCACCTGTACGTTGATGGAGTGCCAATTCTTCCGATTGCGGTACATGTGCTCGGTCTCATGGGGGGGCTGGAGTGCCACATGTGTGCAATCTATGGCCCCGATGGTGCGTGGGAATCTGGCAATTCGGTAGAAATCTGCCATTGCCTTGATTCGAAGCTCCTCAGTGGTGGGTTTGATGATTTGGTTGGCCAAGCGTGTGAGGATTGCAGGGACAACCTGGTGCACACATCTGCTCATGGAGGATTGTGACATCCCAGCCACCACTCCACTTGTACGCTGAAAAGAGCCACTGGCAAGGACATGGAGTGTTGCCAGGACCTTGACCAGTGGCTGCACTGCATGTGAGCGTTGTGTTGGGCTGGTGATGTCCTCCTGCAAGGTTGTGGTTAATTCCAGGATGGCATGAGGGGGGAATCTGAAGATGCGAAAGACCTCTGAATCATTCATGCCAAACAGGTGTATGCGGGTGCGGTATACCCTCTCCCGTGCCATCCTCCGTGCCCTCCTCCTTCTTTGGTCATCTATATTCACTAGTGCAGCTATGAGCGACGATGCCCCTAGCATGTTGGCAGTCAAATTGTAGTGCAACACGTGTGTGTGGTCTGCTCCTCAATAACGGTGTTGCTTTATCTGACAAGTAGACTTTTTTTCAAAAGTTAGATCAGCTTTTATGTGCTCTAACTTTAGACAGGACATTTTGCAGTTGCGCACATCGCGTAGCCTGCGCAGCAACTGCGTTTTTTTGTGGATCCCCGTAACTCCCTCATTAGCATATTTGACTAGCAAATCAATGGTGTGTCTAGCGCAGTTTTGCGCGAAGGGAAGCGAATGTCTAACTCAATTACGCCGGACCAAAAAACGTAGATTTCTGGCGTATATTGTTTTGTGAATCGCGTCCAACTATACGCACGCGCACATTTAGACTTACGCACGCGCAACAGCAGTTGCGCAGGCGTAATCGCTCTGTGAATCTGGGCCAAGGTGTTTAACTTCTTCGTACATTAGCAAAAAACTAGTTAGAGGCAAAGTTATACTGGGGCTGGCATCAACATTTTTGTTTGCCAATTTCCCAACCTCCTGTAAAAGACAACAAAAAATGATTTTGAAACTCTTGTGTCTCAATGGACGATAAAAAGAAATGGAATAATCACTCTGAGCAAGTTCTTCACTTTTTTTTTTTTTTAATTGGTCTATTCATGATCCTCCATTCAGTCTCTGATCCTGGCTTTTATGTTAGCAGCTGTTTTTAAAATAATCACTGGTCATTGATGTTCACATTATTTACAAATTGTTACTTGGCAAAATAATTTTGTAGTTGGCATAGTGTGCAAAATCTATTAATTGGGTATTGGAGCTTATTTAGTCTTTCTAGTTATAAAAAAGATTTATGGCTTCTGAAATGTGTGTGGTGGTTGTGTGTGTGTGTGTGTGTGGGGGGGGGGGTGTTGTGGAGTGCGGGTGATATTGATTTATGTCTTAATAAATGTTTATTTATTTATTTTTTGTTACATTTATGTAATATAATATGACACTAGTCCCAGTATTCTCTATTTTAGAAACACCTGCAAAAATACATGCCAAGGAACCTGCAAAGACAAAGAAAGGTATTAAAATATATCTACTTTCATTAAAATCAGTTCTTGAGCTCCAGTCGAGTGATCATACTTATGACCATAGCTATGTTTAGTATTGCATCTTGGGAAAATTATGTCATCAGCTGCTGCATAAAGCATGTCCACAATAATCCATCACCCAATTATCAATTAATGGGACTGCTGTAACATTGTAACTCTTTTTCAGCTTACAAGGTGGGGGCACAGCAGAAGAAGGCTGATATGTGTGAGGCAAAGGGGTTACCTTACTAAAGGCAAAAAGGTTGTTCCCTTTAAAAGGGACGTTTTACAATGGACGCTCTGATAACATCATATGCGAGCAAAAAAAGCCATTTTATTTATTTTGCTTTCACATAATAGGTAATTCTTTGCAAAGTAAGATTTCACCACATTTATTAACACATTTATTAACCACTTGCTTACTGGGCACATATACCCCCTTCCTGCCCAGACGAAGTTTAAGCTTTCATCACTGTCAGAATTTAATGACAATTGCGCGATCGTGCATGTGGCTCCCAAACAAAATTGACATCCTTTTTTCCCACAAATAGAGCTTTTTTTTGTGGGTATTTGATCACCTCTGCGGTTTTTATTTTTTGCTATATAAACAAAAAATAGAGCGACAATTTTGAAAAAAAAAAAAACTTTATTTTTTACTTTTTCCTAAAATAAATATCCAATTAAAAAATATATATATATTTTTTTCCCAGTTTAGTTTGATACGATATCGTCTACATATTTTTGCAAAAATAAAATTGCAATAAGCGAATAGTGATTGATTTGTGCAAACGTTATAACGCCTATAGGGGATAGAATTAGGACATATTTTTAAAAAAAATTTTTACTAGTAATGGTGGCAATCTGCGATTTTTGTCAGGACTGCGATATTACGGCGGACACATCGGACACTTTTGACACTTTTTTGGGACCATTCACATGTATAGAGTGCTATAAATTTGCACTGATTACTGTATAAATGTGACTGGCAGGGAAGGGGTTAACACCAGGGGGCGATCAAGGGGTTAAATATTAGACATGTGCAGACTGGAATATTTATATATCTATTTACTGTATTCAGAACGACGATTTTCGATGACTTTGTGAAATTGAACGACGGAAATTCGACAAAGCATCTAAAATCGTCGGATCTGAACGAAAATGAAAATAAAGCATTTTTTATGTTGGATCTTTCGTTTTCGTTTCTTGCGCTTTCGTTTTAATTCGTTAAAACAATAACGAAAATACCAGATTTTCGGACGAAAATGTATTCTAACGAAAACGAATGCACATGTCTATTAAATATGGTCCCTGATAGGTGATTCTTAATGTGGGGGGAGGGGACTGACTGGGGGAGGTGACCAATGGTTGTTCCTATGTACAAGGGACACATCATTGGTCTTTTCTCCCTAACAGGACGTGGATCACATTTATAACAGCACAAATTTCAAAAGCTATTTTTTTTTTCAGTGACAGTCTGCTTTACAACAGCAATCTTGCTTGGCATAGGGCATATTTAATTTAAGAACATTGGCCAAGCAAAATAGTAGTGCAACCTTTGTACAACATTTGAACTGACTGTCAATGTATTTTTTTTAAATAAACAGTGATAACACCTGCAAAAGTGATAACACCTGAAAAAGAACTAACAAAAAGTAAGTGATTGTGATGTATCTTATTTTGGCACATAAGTAAATGTTCTTGAAGTGTCAGGTATACTGATAAATATCTCCCTGCCTATGTGTAGAATGTAGAACCCTTCAAGGAATTGACTATGTTACAGCCTAAAAAGTTTTTTTTTTAATATTGGTTACATATTACATAATAACATATAGATTATTTTTATTGGTGCTGGTCACCAATATGTAGTTAAAATACATATTGGTGATTCTTTAATTGGGATACATTTTTTATTTCTGGGGGTTCATTTACCAAAACAGAAAAGTGCAAAAAAAAATGTTTTGTCAAAGCTTAATTGAACAAGCTGAAGTTAGAAGCTGATTGGCTACCATGTAGAGCTGCACCAGATTTAGCATTCTCCGGTTTTAGTAAATCAACCCCTGTATGTAGCTATTAAAAGACACAGAAGCAAACAAATTACACACTTATTTCATAGTCTTCCTATTAAGCTTTGTGGTTCAGCTTTGTGGCATCTATCTGTCTTGGGTATTCTCCAATTGTAACAAGAAAAGTATGGCCACATTTTTTTTTGACTAGACTTCTCTTCGGGGGCTCTTACCTACGTATGTTCTCCTGTGACCCAGAACCAGCCAACAGCAGGCTAAAGCCCACTGTCAATTGACATCACATAGCTACTCCTGGCTCTGGAATGATACTGACAACAATGTCAGGATTCCCTTAGATACCTGACTAGCAGCTGGCACAGCCTCTCAGTGCTCTACTGAGAGCCTTAGGCCTCGTACACACGAGGCAATAGATTTGTTCAAAACGGTCTGTCCGTCCGATTTGAACAAATCTGTCTGTTTGGATTTTGGTTTGCTCGCGTGTACACACGAGCAAACCAAAATCCCCGCCAGCAGACGGCACGCTGACGTGTCGGTGACGTGGCGGTGACGTTGACGCCGCCACGTCACCGCACCAGGAAGTAAAACACTTCCGCGCATGCGCCGAATCCATTTGGCGCCGGTGCGAGACGACATGTCTGCTGGTACAGTAAGTGTACTAACCAGCAGACATGTCGGGCGGACGGGTTCCCACCCGATAGATTTCAAAGCATGCTTTGAAATCTGTCGGGTGGCCAAATCCGTCGGCTCGCCCGTACACACGATCGAATCTGTCTGCTGGGACGGTCTAGCAGACCGTTTCCAGCAGACAGATTTGATCGTGTGTACGCGGCCTTAGACCCCATGCACGCAATAATGCCTCGTACACACGATCAGAATTTCCGATGGAAAAATCAGACGGAATTTTTTCATTGGATATTCCGACCGTGTGTATGCCCCATTGGATTTTTTCCGTCAGAAATTCAGACGGAAAAAAAAATCTATCAGAAATTCTGTTTGTCTGTATGGAACTCGGATGGAGAAAAAAACATGCATGCTTGGAAACAATTTGACACATGCACAGAAGCATTGAACTTCATTTTGTGTGTCACCACGTATTTGACGGTCAGAATTTGGTTTGTCTGTGTGAATGCAAGACAGCATGAATTGAATTCAGTCGGAAAAAAAACAGTCTGAGTTTATTCCGACGGAAACTCCCATCGTGTGTACAGGGCATTATGGCTATGGCCTAAGGCTTCACTTACATACAAATCCTTCAGTCTGTAAAAAATGCTGCAGATGCCACATGATCCTGAAAGTTGCAGTGTGCTTGTATTTAGCACTGTAAGGACTCATTCACATGGGCACTTGGACATATATAGCATGAATGTAGCATTTTGTATAATGACTAGAGCTGTGCACAGGCAAACAGCCACACATCCTAATTTGATAGGTGTACAAGAGCAGGTGCACACTGGACAGCATCAAGCGCATAAATAAATGCCTCATTCATGCTATACACATCCAAGTGCCCATGTGAATGACGCCAAAATGTCAGACCATTACAGTATAAAACAAATGAAAATTTACACAGTATTGTAAATATTGTAATTTCCATACAATTACAGCAAAAAGAAAAAAAAAATTGGAATGACTTTTCTGCACTACAATACAGTACTTCAATGCTACTTATTATTAATGTAATTTAGATTAACATAAATATTTAAGTAAACAAGCAGTACTTGGTGGATAGCATTACCAATTGACTGATTTAACTTTTTGCCCCAAATTGTTCTAGGTATAATAATTATATTTTATTTTTTAGAAACATCAGTAGAAAAACTTGAAAAACGAACAAAGGAAAAGCTTGAAAAAGAAATAAAGGAGCAAATAAAAAGTAAGCCTGCAAATACCCTAGCTAAAGTGTCTGTCTCATAAATGTAGCAGAACATTATTTAAAATAACTGAAACTGTTATTCCTACACATAACATTAGTTCAATTGAAGTTAGCATTAAAACAGTTGTATTGCTTTTCCTAGCAGCTCCAGTGAAACAAGAACAAGTTGTTCTTAATCAAACCAAAGGTAATTAGCATTAATTATTTCTCTCAGTTTTGTGCATATATGCAATTTAAAACTTGTTAAAATGTAGAAATATTATTTATTTTACCTTATTTTTCTTATTCCTAACTGGTTATTTGGAAAATTTCCCTTCTTTCCTTTTGCAAGATTTTATCCACAGACCTTTAAAAACATGATATGTTAACTTTTGACAAATTCATATGGCAATTAGTGTTGGGTGAACAGTTTGAGCCAAGCAAAAGTTCAGCCCGAACATCACCCATTTACCCGTTTGGTTCACAGTGCATTCTGGGGTGCCTATTAGATGAAGCCAGTGGTCTGGTGCAAGGCTACACCAATTAGCACTGTCAGAGCCCTTGGACAACATGATGATAACTTTTTCCAATCACGGCTCTGTGCTCATAGTCCCACCCCACACTATAAAAGGTTCATTCCCATGGAAAGCTTTTGCAGTGTGTTGGAGATCAGATAGATTGAGCAGAGCTCAGTTTGCTACTAGCGGGTTAGTGTGTCCACTTATTGTAACTCTGAGTGTAGAGTATTAGTGTAGTGTTAGTATAGTGTGTGAGTATAGTATGTCAGTATAATATAGTGTGTTAGTGTAGTGCAGTGTTTAACACAGCATTCCATATATATTGGTGCTTTATACAGTGCTGTACACCCTCTTTTTTTTCTTTCCCCATCATGTCTGGGAGATCAACAAGGAGAGGCAGATGTTTCCATGCCACTTTGAAGGGGTCAACAGTGTCTGTGTCCACAGGCAAAGGTGTACATATTCACCAGCACACCATGGATCGTCAATTTTCATCCAAACGTTTTAATGAAAGAGAGTGCAACATTTTGGAGCCACACAGGGACCCTTTGTCAGGCATGTGATGATTTAATTTATCATCATATGCCTGACGAAAGGGCATCACATACCTGACGATAGGGCCCTGCGCGGCTCTGAAACGTTGCACTTTTTTTTGTGATTTCATCACTTTCATTAAAACTTTTGGACGAAAATTGATGATCCATGGTGTGCTGGTGAATATGTATGTTTGTTTGATGTTCAAAGGACCCAACTGGTAATCGCTGCAGCACCCACCATTTTATAAGCCATATCTGCCAGGAACGTGTGAGATAGGAATATTGATCACACAGGCAAAGGTGGATGTAGTCTGTCCTCAGGCAGGGCATGTTTGTCTCTGTTTAGTGGTGTTGCCCGTGCTATCAAGGCACATCATGCAGAAGTAGGGGTGGACTGACTTACTAAACCATCCTCATTCTCTATGACCCAAGGTGACACTAGTGCTCAGTCCAGCACAGCTGCCAGAGTGACTTATTCTGCCTCCTTGCCCACAGCTACTCCTGCCGTAGACCCAGCATCAGGGCTAATCCTAGGGTTACAGGCGCTTGGGTGCAGAAATATTTCTGGAGCCCCCACATGGGTGTGGTAATTTTACTAACCCCTCCCCTTTATACATGTTTCTATGGCAAGGACTCAACCAAAGAGATGCCCCCCCCCCCCCCACAGGGTCTTTATTACCCTGGGATCCTTACATGATCTCTTAACAATAAACAAAATACAGGAAGAGAAGCAGAGTACTTTATTGGGACCTGGAGGGGGGGTCTCTCTAATGGACACAGAGAGGGCTGTTAGAGAGTCTGTTAGAAAGAGCGCCCAGACATACTACAGACATACTACAGACATAATACAGGATATGATCAGAGACTGCAGACATAGTACAGGAGATGTTTAGAGATTGCAGACATATTACAGGAGATGTCAGAGCATGCAGACATAGCACATGATATGGCCAGAGACTGCAGACATAGTACAGGAGATGGTCAGAGACTGCAGACATAGTACAGGAGATAATCAGAGACTGCAGATATAGTAAAGGAGCTGGTCAGAGCCTGCAGAAATAGTACAGGAGATGGTCAGAGACTGCAGTCATAGTACAGGAGACGGTGAAAGACTGCAGACATAGTACAGAAGACGGTCATAGATGAAGACGTGGTACAGGAGACAGTCAGAGACTGCAGACATAATACAGGAGACTGTCAGAGACTGCACACATAATACAGGAGACTGTCAGAGACTGCAGACATTACACAGGAGATGGTCAGAGACTACAGACATAGTACATGACGATCAGAGACCGCAGACATAGTATGGGAGATGGTCCATTAGACCCCTTGTTCAGGTGCTTTAGCATTAAAAATAGTGCCTGAAAAAAAACTCATCTGCAATCCCAGTGTCAGAGCCCGAATGCTTTCACACTGGAGAGCACTGGCAAGAAGTAAACAATTTTCCTGCAGGTAGCTTCTTTGAGGCGCTTTAGGAGCAGTGTATACACTGCTCCTAAAGCACCCCTGCCCATTGAAATTAATGGGCAGTGCCTGCAAAGCACCACTGCAGTAGCGCTTTGAACCCATTATTTGGCTGCTAGAGGGGGGTTTTCACCATCTCTGTGTTTCACCATCTCAGACTATCACTAGCACAATAACTAAACCTCCTAGGCTGTCATATAGACATTTATAAATGAACAAACTCTTCTAGAGTACACTGAATAATTCTATATTGGAAAAGAAAAAATCAGGTGCTTACTATTGTTCTATTTTAAAGATTAAATATAAAGTAAAAATGTTACATTTTTATTTCATTTTTATTTTTATTGTCTTTCATAGAAACAGTGAAAAAGCTTGAGGAAAAAATGGTCAATGAAACCAAAGGTATGCACAAAAATACTATATTTGACCTTACACTCTACTACAGTAATCCTTGACCAACAGGAGAAACTGTGATTAACTATATTGATTAACTGTAAATGATTGCTACTGTTTTCCTTAAAGCAATCCTCTGGAGATAACCTCCTCCCCTATGTAGGTATAAAGATAGTAATTTTAGCATGTACATTTGAAAAAAACTTCCGGTCATCCTCTACAGCTGGCCATACAAACAACACTTCCGTTTATTTACAAAGGGGGCAGAGAATGTTCCATAAAGAGTTTGGTTTACTTGAAATACCCACTCATGTGTCTTTGCACTTTAAATGACTAGATGACTAAAGTATGCAAAGATTCAAATTATGAACTAAAAGGCACATTTAAAAGGTAGATTTAAAAAGGAGCAGTATTAAAATACTGCAACTATTAAAGTAGGTCCTGGTTGTCAGAAAGGACACCAGAAATAGTGTCCTCATTTGAACATTTCCTCTGTTCTGGGGTCAACCCAAAATTTGTGATTTTCTTTTATTTTCTCTTTTAATGATAATGGTAAATAGGACAAATAGAAAAGATTAATCTACCTAACAGGGATACACACAAAAAAAAAAACCCTGACATATGTTCTAATTCCTATTAATTATTTTCAAAAGAAGAAATGTTGCCTTTAGTTATACTTAAAAAAAAATTGCACATTTATAAAACACAGTGATATACTCTGAAAATGTGCACTGCGATACACTGGTTTGGGAGTCTGAATGTAAAAGAGTGCAATACAAATGAATAGAGGAAAAAGAAACCAGAAGATAGTTCTGCCACATGACCTGTTAAAGTCACATGCACATGCAAACATGTGCCTCTTCTTCACCACAAGATTGGACGTCGCCCACTGTCACTGAACCTGAAAGAATAAGGTCTCAGACACACAACCGTTTTCCTCGGCAAAAACCATCAAGAAAACTGCTGCCAGAGCTTTTTTGCAGAGAAAAACAGTTGTGTGTATGTTTTTAATCAAGAAAACTGTTGTGGATCGCGACAAGAAAAAAAGAGAACATGCTCTCTTGTTTCTCGTCGGGAGTCTTAAATTTTCTCACCGTGGTTCTTGTCGGGCTGGTTAAGAAAGAGAAACACGTTTGTGTGTATGTGTACGCTTATCTAAGGCCTCTACCCGACATTATTGCCAAGTATGGACTCTGGTTCCATCTGTACGCGGATGACGTCCAGTTGATAGCTGATGATCTAACTTACCCAGACATGCCCTTAAGACTGGCCAATTGTCTGCGCGATATTTACCACTGGATGGCCATCAATAAATTGTGCCTTAATGGTAACAAAACAGAGGTCATGGTAGTTGAAAAAGGTAAGATCGACTTCCTTCAAAACTGGCCCACCGAGTTAGGCTTGACACCAAAACCGAAAGATAAGGCAACGGTCCTGGGGGTTATCCTGGACAAAAAACTAAGTATGATTCCCCAGGTCAGACAATCGGTTTCGAGAGCTACCCATTTTTTACGTCTCATCCGCAAGACAAAACACCTTTTGACCCATGATCAAAGGAAAGACTTAGTCCAGGCACTAATTATCTCTCTCCTAGACTTTTCAAACGGAGTCCTATTAGGCATTCCCCTTAAATGGTTCAAGAAGCTGCAGCTGGTGCAGAATCAAGCAGCCAGGCTTATTTACAATCTCCAAAAGTAAGATCACATCAGCCCTGTGCTCAAAGACCTCCACTGGCTCCCTGTGACTGGGCCCACAGTTCCTATCAGATCTGACCCCACACTATACACCTAGACGCTGTCTCCATTCAGCCGACAAAGCCCTAATCACTGGAAATACCGACAGGCTAATTTCCATAGGAGGAAAACGGATTGGCTCTGCGGGGGCAACTCTCTGGAACCAAACCCTGCTTAACATTTGCATCTACCCAAGCCTATTTACGTTCAGGAAAAAGCTGAAGAGCTGGCTATTCTGCCAGGCATTCCAATCCTAGGCAAATTCTCCACCGCTCACCCACTTGCTGACTTCTAAATCTTTTTCTCCCCCTCCCTTTTCTCTTCTTCTCCTCTGCTCTGCAGCAGTTTCGTTTTATTTATACTACCCTTGCCAGAAAATCTGGGCTGACTGTTGGTATATGTGTGCTTCACAAACAAATAGTAATAAATAAAATAAATAAATATGCTTAGAAACTCACGCATGCTCAGAATAAAGTATGAGATGGAGCACACCTTCGGTAAAAGTAGCGTTCGTAATGGAGATAGCACATTCGTCATGCTGTAACAGACTGAAAAGCGTGAATCGTCTCTCACCAAACTTTTACGAACAGGCGGTAACATGAGATTAGCAAAAGCAGCCCCAAGGGTGGCGCCAGTGGAATTTCCCCTTTATAGTGCATAGTTGTATGTCACCGCGTTTGAGAAGCACTTTATTGGTGATTTTTTACAAGGTGCATTTTCACTGTATTCACTAAGCTCAAAAATTCCTTTGCCTTTAGTAAATCAACCACACAATGTGTTGATGTAGATGCCATTATCACTTCAAGGCTGTTCTTGTATCGAACAGTACCACCCTCTGCTTTAATCCTTCCAGAATCCTTCCAGAATTCATTAAAGCAATTAATATTAAAATAAAAATAAAAATCAATGCTGAACACCAGTTCTAAAACATTCCTGCATTTCAATAATTTCTATTTATTTCATAGACGCAACAGTGAAAAAGCTTGAAAAAGAACTGGTCAAAGAAACTAAAGGTATGCACATGAATATCAACTTCAAATGTGTTCCTGTAGCTGTAAATAAAATAGAATTACATTTTTATATATACAATTTTGTACAGGCATACCCCACTTTTAAGTACACAATGGGGTTTATTTACTAAAGCTGTAAAGAGCAAAATCAGGCTCACTTCTGCATTGAAACCAATGAGCTTCCAGGTTTTATTACCAGGCTTCATTGAACAAGCTGGGGTTAGAAGCTCATTGGTTTCTATGCAGAAGTGAGCCTAATTTTGCGCTTTCCAGCTTTAGTAAATAAACTCCATTGTGTACTTAAAACTGGGGTATGCCTGTATTGTATCTTTCCATAGTTAGTGGTAGTGTCCATTTTTACCATAACATATATGAATATCATAAACCTTGAGGGAAGTTGAAACATATTAGGCATTTTATTGGGTTCCTTCTTAATATACATTGTGAGTAACGAGCACTGTATTTAAAAAAAAATCCTGACTCGGTTTGCGAGTGTTGTCTTGCAAAACAAGATTCAAGCCAAATCGCTGTGCAGTACTACGTTTGGCCTGAGGTGGGGGGCACCTGAGCCGACCAGAGCTGTTCGGAAATGCTCAGAAAACCTTGGAAATACTCAGTTCTTGAGACTTTCTGAGGTTTTCTGTGTTCAGTCGAGCTGTCTTTGCATGTACACTGTTAGCAACTTGTGTAAGGACCCACAGTCTTCCTGCTGTATCCTGAAGGGACTGCCCCCAGGTTTTCATTGAAACCGGATAACACTTGGAGCTGGACATAGTATCTCTAAAAAAGACACACAAGGAATCCCTAAAGGTATTAAAAGGCAAAGACACTTGCACGCATGGTGCTGGCAGGCCCCATCCACTCCTGGAAGTGTGTTATGTTCATTGGATAAAGCTTGGAAACCTTGGGCCAGATTCAGGTACATCTGCGCATTATTGGACCGGCGTAGCGCACCGCCTTTACGTTAGACTTGCGCAATTTTGCCGCGTAATCACCCCATTCTCGTAGCTTTTGCGCATGAAAATTGCGCATGCGTAAGGCGGAGTAATACAAATTGGGAAGGACGTGGGCGGGTTACATTGAAATGAGCCGTGACCCCATGCAAATGAAGGGCCGGCCGGCTCGCGCATGCGCGCTTGAAGCAGACCATGTCAGCTCCGCTGTGCGCATGCTCACAACTCGGGAGCGGCGCAATCAGTGAAATTGGAAATGGACTAAGGACTACGCAGACAGCATAAATAGACAGACACAAACGCACTTGCATTGCAAAAGTACATCCCTTTGTCCCTTCCCATTTAACCAAGTGCTTTTGTCCTGTTGTTCGTTGCATTGTGTTTTGTATTTGTCAGATTAGTGTTCTGTGTGATCAAGTGTTTGTTAGTAGATCTTTGAAAGTGTTTTTTGATAAGTGTTTGAGTGACTGTTTGTTTGATATATTTCTGTTCGTTTGTTTTCTTGCTGATTTTTTGCTGTTTGTTTTTGTGACTGTTTTTTGCTGAGTGCTTGTGTGATTTTTTGGGTGTTAGTTTTCTCTTTGTGTGTGTTCTTGCTTGATTGGTTGTGCTTGTTTTTGTGACTGATTTTTGTTGACTGGGAGTGAGTTTTTTTTGCAGTATGACAGAGAGAAAGCGAAAACTCAATTTTACTGTGGGGGGAAAAAGAATTCTTGCCCGGGCCATTAGCGATTATGGGCGTTTCCTCCACGGCCCAGACAGTGCCAACACCACCCCGGCCAGGAGGAGGGAGATTTTGGACCTCATCACTGAGCAGGTCAATTCAGCGGGGGAGGGGGAGACACGGACCCGGTCTGGGATTGACAAAAAGATTAATGACCTCCGGTGTCTGGTCAAACAGAAGCTGTCCAAAATGCTTGCCCATGCCAGGGGCACAGGAGGGGGCCCACCATGCCGTATTAGGCTGACAGCGGAGGAGCGTGCGGTGGCCCTGACCTTTCATCGGCATGAAGTTGAGGGCCTGCCCGGCTTTGACTCAAGTCCGGAGCCTGTGGTGCCAAGTAAGTAGTTTTTTTAATATCAGGTGTGTAGCATGTGTGGGGGAGGGGGTGAAAGGGAATATGCGGCAAGTGTGTGGATCCTCCAACCTGTGAATGTTTTGTATCATCCACAGATGTGCAGGAGGGTGCAGGGCCATCTGGCCTGACCGCACCATCCCCAGGACAGCAGCCTAATGAGGCCCCCCCCCGACAAGGCCGGAGTCCGCGGAGGAGGTTGAACAGGAGGAGGAGGAGGTTGAGGAGGAGGAGAATCATGAGGAGGAGGAGTCCATGTCAGGCACTGGACGTTTGGTTTTTAAGGACTCTTCCCCTCTGGCTGGCAGCAGGCAGCCCTCCCTAAGGGGGAGCCCCCCCCCTCCTCCCCAACATGGCTCCCCTCCCAAGGGCCTCCCCTTCTCCCCGGCCACAAGCATCAGCTGGAGGCAGGAAGTCGTCCCAGAAGACCAGGGGGTGGCCGATCTCCTGCCCGCCACTCTGAGAAGGGACCAGTTTCTCCAGACCCGCCATCTGGGACAGGTCAGCCAGACATTGGTGCGGATGGAGGAGAGCCTGTCCTCCATCAAGGATACGCTGGGGAACCTGGACTCCCACTCCCGGGCTTTCACAACCTGCCTAAACGACCTGCAGACGACATCAGCAGGCGTTGGGCAGGATGTGAGGGCCCTTACCCAGGCTATCCAGGCCAACACGGCAACACTTGGTGCTGCCCTGGACAGATTAGCCATGGCCTTGGAGGGCAGGCCGCCAGGTGGGCAGAGATCAGGGGCTGCTCCTCCTTCCCCGGTTTTCCCCCTCCCCATGAGTCTCCCCTGAGGAGCTGGGGCCGTGGCCGGGGGTGCCCCAGGCGTGGCTCACGTCAAGGGCAATACATTTTTTTCCCCTCTTTTTTTTGGCTGGAAATTTTTTGATTTTGCTGGTTATTTTTTTTTTTGGGTTGTGAATGCTGTTTGAATGTGGGGGTGACATTCCTGCCGGAAAAGGGGTGTCACCCTCAATTTTGGTGGAGAAGGGTTCCCCAGGACCAGGGAGAAGTGATCCCCAGGTACATGTGAATGGTGTATGAATGTACAGTGACATAATTGGAGCCTTGGCGTGGCGTTGCTGCTCACAAGTCCAGCATGGTGGACTGGTGCCAATCCAATTTGATGAGGATGTGGGGTGTGTGTGCTAGGGACCACAGTGGTGTGCATGCATGCATTCTCATTGTGCCATGATTAATGTGTGTGTTTAACGTCCAAAGATGCCCAATGTGAGCTGTCTCCTGGCTGCTCTTCCCTCAAAAGACGGGGGACCCTTGGTTAGGGGGGGATTGTCTGGTTCAGGGGTCAGGTCATCACGTAGGTCAATCTGCAGGCCATTTCTCACTGCGAAGTTGTGCAGCATGCAACAGGCACCGATAATATGGCACACGAAGTTTGGGGAATACAAGAGGGTACCCCCAGACTTATCCAGGCATCGGAAACGTGACTTCAGGAGGCCAAAGGTGCGCTCCACCACTGCACGTGTTTGGGCATGTGCTTGATTGTATCTTTCCTCTCCTGGGGTTTGGGGGTTCCGGAAAAGAGTCATGAGATGGGGTCCCAGTGGATATGCAGAGTCACCTGTAAGGGAAAAGACAGGAGGATGTTAGTCATGCATGTGCCCCTTGTGATGTGTGCATCATGGGGGGGTACAGTCATGCCTGCCACCCATGTCACTCACCAACCAGCCAGGTGTCCCCATACACGTTCTGATCGAATTCCATTCGGATGTGGCATTGATTGTATATGTAGCTGTCATGGCTGGCTCCGGGGTGTTTGGCACGGACGTGCCATATGAGGCCTTGGGCATCGACTATCACCTGTACGTTGATGGAATGCCAATGCTTCCGATTGCGGTATATGTGCTCTGTCTCCTGGGGGGGCTGGAGTGCCACATGTGTGCAATCAATGGCCCCCACGGTGCGTGGGAATCTGCAATTCTGTAGAAATCTGTCATTGCCTTCAGCCGCAGGTCCACAGTGGTGGGTTTGATGATTTGGTTGGCCATGCGTCTGAGGATTGCAGGGACAACGTGGTGCACACATCTGCTCATGGAGGATTGTGACCTCCCAGCCACCATTCCACTTGTACGCTGAAAAGAGCCACTGGCAAGGAAATGGAGTGTTGCCATGACCTTCACCAGTGGCTGCACTGCATGTGAGCGGTGTGTTGGGCTGGTGATGTCCTCCTGCAGGGTTGTGGTTAATTCCAGAATGACATGAGGGGTGAATCTGAAGATGCGATACACCTCAGAATCACTCATGCCAAACAGGTCTATGCGGGTGCGGTATATCCTCTCCCGTGCCATCCTCCGTGCCCTCTTCCTTCTTTGCTCATCTAAAGTCAGTAGTATAGCTATGCGCGACAATGCCCCTGGCATGTTGGCCTACAGATTGTTGTGCAACACGTGTGACTGCTGAGCTCCTCACTAACAGTGTTGCTTTATCTAACAAGTAGACTTTTTTTCTCTTTTTAGACCAGCTTTTATATGGTCTAATTTTAGACAGGACATTTTGCTGTTGCGCACACTGCGTAGCCTGCGCTGCCCCAACGTTCTTTTGTGGATCCCCGTAAGTCCCTTATTAGCATATTTGACTAGCAAATCAATGGTCTGTCTAGCGCAGTTTTGCGCGAACGGATGCGCCAGTCTAACGAAATTACGCGGGACAAAAAAAAGTAGATTTTTTGCATATCTCGTTCTGAGGATGCCGTGCATCGAAACGCACGCACACATTTAGACTTACGCCGCGCATCTCTTGTTGCGCAGGCATAATCGCTCTGTGAATCTGGGCCCTTTACTGTAAATTAGTCTTCTTATCACATCTCTCCTATTCTTCATCAATGAGCTTTTAACTCCTACAATATGGGAAAAGAAGTTCTTCCTCTTTCACAATTGGAAATACCTCAGACTAAAGACAAAGCCAGGAGATAGACGCGCTGCCTATACAAGACAGGAAACCACCAGTGGTAACATTGCAGAGCTTACTAATACCACACCTGTAAAATATGTGTGCTATCTAAGCAACTTGCCCGAAACCAAGCACAAGGGATACCCAGTTTCAGGAGGCTTTTCCATCCAATATTCTGGGTCTTCCAACTCCATGAAAGTCTTAACATGAAGGGGCGATGCGGCAGACGGGATATCATTGCAGCAAAGTACTTACCACTTCTATGCACAGGTGGCCTGAAGCAGACCAAAAAAAGAACACGTCAGTGGGGGAGAGGCTGCCCTTTATTTTAGATACAGGTGGTCATGTGGGGCTCCATACCTTACGTCAACATTGTGTGTTGACGTAAGGTATGGCCAGGAAAATGTTCAACTACATGGATTATATTTTTTGATAAAGCCAAATTGTGGTATTCATTTAGTGTTTTGATATAGGTAGTAAGAAGGGCACATGTGCAAGTATATCAACTTAAAACACATAAAATATCATATTGTTTTTGCAAGTTAACATGGTTTAACCACTTAAGACCCGACCAAAATGCAGCTAAAGGACCTTGCCCCTTTTTGCGATTCGGCACTGCGTAGCTTTAACTGACAATTGCGAGGTCCTGCGACGTGCCTCCCAAACAAAATGTGCGTCCTTTTTTCCCCACAAATAGAGCTTTATTTTGGTGGTATTTAATCACCTCTGCGGGTTTTATTTTTTGCGCTATAAACAAAAATAGAGCGACAATTTTGAAAAAAATGCAATATTTTTTATCCCCCAAAAATATATACATTTTTTTCCTCAGTTTAGGCCAATACATATTCTTCTACTTATTTTTGGTAAAAAAAAATCGCAATAAGCTATTATCGGTTGGTTTGCGCAAAATTTATAGCGTTTACAAAATAGGGGATAGTTTTATTGCATTTTTATTCATTATTTTTTTTTTTACTACTAATGGCGGCGATTGGCAATTTTTTTAATGACTGCGACATAATGGCGAACACTTCAGACAATTTTGACACATTTTTGGGACAATTGTCATTTTCACAGCAAAAAATGCATTTACACACGGCTCTCCCCGTTCTTCAGCTCCAGGGACCGATCGCCGCACTCCAGCGGTGATCAGGTGCGCGAATTCCATGGTCCCGGTCCCGGAGCTTTGGACCGGGTCACGGGAGGCGCCCATGACCCACGGCTGGGTACTAGCACAGCACATACCTGTACGTGCATGTGCCCAGCCGTGCAATTCTGCCGACGTAAATGTGCAGGAGGCGGTCCTTAAGTGGTTAATATACATAAAACACAAGGAATTTGAACATAAACAACAAGACCATAAATACAGGGTGCTATAGCTATCACCACTTCTTAAATTATTATATATTTAAAGTAAATAACAAAATATGTATGTTTTATTAGAAACACTGGTGAAAAAAACTGAAGAAAAACCAACACAGCTTAAACATGGTATGTATTCGATTGCTGTAAAAGAAGAACTAAAAAACATACAAATGGTAAAAATCAACTAGCTTTCCTTTAAAAGACTGAAACGATTAATGAATTCTATCACAAAATGTTTATCAACATTTTAAAATGATCTAAAATGTTCATGGTAGGTTACCTTGAGACATTTTTGCAATTGAAAGCTGTTTGAAAGTGATTGATGATTGCTGAGTGTCTATCAGCATAACATGTAGCAGTGCTTCCCCCTACTAATAACGTTGATTTGTTTTGCAAGCATTAGGACTTTGATAGTTTGCAGGGCCGGACTGCTATCCACAGGTGGCCTGGAGCAGACCAAAAAAAAAATAGGCTGCCTGGCCTAGGGCCGCTTTGAGCTGTGGCTCAAGCAGGGCCGATCCTGCGTGGCTGCACTGCACCTGGTTGCTGAGACTTCCGTGCTGTCCTCCCCTCCCTCAGGGATTTGTTTTGCAAGCATTAGGACTTTGATAGTTTGCAGGGCCGGACTGCTATCCACAGGTGGCCTGGAGCAGACCAAAAAAAAAATAGGCTGCCTGGCCTAGGGCCGCTTTGAGCTGTGGCTCAAGCAGGGCCGATCCTGCGTGGCTGCACTGCACCTGGTTGCTGAGACTTCCGTGCTGTCCTCCCCTCCCTCCTCCTCCTCCTCGTGTGTGGTACACACAGCGGCGAACTGCTTAGCGGCACTGTATGAAAGTCTCGCCTCCTAGACTGGCTTCTGTGATTCAGAGAACAATGCTATGGGGCTGGTATGAAATGTTTTCCAGGGCTGGTTTTTATTCCCAGTCCGGCCCTGATAGTTTGACATTTTTCTATACTTGATTTTCTTGTAGTTTTTTCTCTGTTTTTCTCAATACATCATGCTAAATATAAATTGATCTATGTTAAAAAAAAAAAAAAAAAAAAACATTTTTTTTTCTTCCTCTGACACCATAAATGCCTGTTTAAAAATACAATCCTGCTTTAAATGCATGGTAAATACTTTTTTTTTCTTTTAGAAACATATGAGAAACAACCAAAAGAACAGAGAGAAGGTAAATATTTTTAGGTTCAATAAAATAAAGCTGTGCAAAACAATAGCCCAATAGATGGATTGATAAAGTTAAAGCATAACAGATGCAGTATATTAGTTATATAGTGTCATTTGCTACAGCATATATATTATATATTATAATAAAAAGTATTATATAGTATTTTAAATTAAACAAAAATTTAGATCTTTGAGCTGGAGATAAAATCTAATGGATGCTTACGAAGGTTAATTAATTCCTTCATGTCAATAATGTCACTGTAACGTAGCAATGGCGTTCATTTCCTAAAGGAAGACTTTTTACTTAGCAAGGTAAATGCTCACTTTAAAAAGTGATTGTTTACTTAGCTAAGTAAAGACGATGAAGCTCTTCTCACTTTCAATACCCAATCATGAGTGAAGGTAATTAAACCACCAGGATATTTTGTACATAATTTGATGACTGCAGTAAACACAACTTCACATTAGTTGCTAAGCAAAGTGAACCTACGTGAATGAAATTATCTTTTCCATTCATAAATCAACATCACTGTCTAGTGAAAATACATATTCAGGATAGTGGTTTTATTTAAAATACAAATCTTTAACAATGGCTTTGTTTTTCTTTGTTAGAAAAACAACATTAAAAATCTCAAACACAAACTCTACCTAACTAAAGTGCATGCTACAACTAACATATCCAAGGGACTCAAAAATATGGATATACAATCAAATTTCTAAAAGAAAATATAAAAATACAGAATGTGAGACCACAGCTCCACTGCTACAAATGTCTACATTTTACAGTTCATGACTTTTTCACTTGGTGCCTAAAGTTAGCTAGGTTTAAGTTTTTTATACTAAGACATATTTTTTTCATTAACCATGAAATTTAGAAGTTCATATACTGTTGTTGCGGTCTCACTTTCCACATTGTTTTTTATATTTTTCTTAAGAAATGTGATATTTATATGTATGTATCCCATGGCTGTTATGTTAATTTATTTACTTTATGTAGCTGCATATGATTTTTATATTTATCTTAGTTAAGCATGGCACAGTTTCAGATTGGGTTATTATCTGTTTACATTGGATTTTTTTCCCACTTAGTGTTTTCAACTAGATACATTTAAGTCTAGAGGGAGCACAGAAAATTAGTATAATTATTTCACATTTTGCTATATAAACAATAATGTATTATATCACTTTAAACAACCGTTCTTGTACAGGTAACGATAAAACTGCATATAATTGGATGTTTAGAGAAAATTAAGTTTGGTGTCAGTACAAGTGACTTATTTTACTTAAAAGTGACCTATTTTACTTTTTGGACTTGGTTTTGGTTTTCTGGACTGTGGGAATGTATTGAACATTATTGTTATTATTATTATTATTATTATTAATATTATTATATTATCAGTATAGGAGATATAATAGACACAAATTGATACAGTTGTGTATTACCTTATAAATCCACATTAATTTTTTTTATTGTAAGTAGTGTAAGTACTTGATTTTTTCATTAGCCTTTTGCAATTTTCTACACTGGGCAAGAAAGAGGGAGGACAGGATCGAGAGTTAATAATTTGTGCTATTCACAAATATATTTATAAGGAACATACTGAGAGGAGGAGAGAGCAGGAGATTTACCTTAGGTTAGCTGTTGCTCCCTTACTGTCCTGTCAGCAGGCTTGGTGTGAGAGAGGATACCATTGTATTTCCTAACTGTAAGTGGTGTCCTTCATCTGGACTGGATAGACATAAAAATAATTTTTGTGGCAGGTAAAACAAGTCCTATGTATGCATTTTAATTGTTGTCAAATGTGATAGTAGTTCGGGCACTCAGGCACTGCCCAAGGGCCCCATGCCACTAGGGGGCCCCATCAGCTTTGCCAGCCTCAGTAAAACCAGGGGCAGTATGTAAAAATCTGTGTTTTTTTTACATCTGTCCCTGAAATGTCCCTTACCGACATCCTTTTGGTCTAAAAATCCCAAGATTATAATCTATTGGCCAGGGGCCCCATAATCTCCTATCGCCCGAGGGCCCCATGAGCTGTCAGTCCGCTTCTGCTTTAAACCCTTCCAACAGTGCTATGGTTTATGAAGAAACAAACAAACTGCCTTTTTGGTTGCTTCCAGTTTTCAAACAAAATCAAGGCAATCCAAGCTGAATTCCACATAGTATATATGCTGTTCTGAGGACAATATGCAAATCTGAGATGACATAACTACACCTGCATTTGGAGATCTAGACTTCTGTAGTAATCTTTAGTTTATCTATTAGCAAAGCTATTAATTTTAATCTAAATCAGATACACAAAACCGATAAAAAAAAACGTAACCCCACCAAACAATTGATATACACTTATGACACACATTGCAGATTAAATTTAACTAACGTATTGATACTATTTCTAGTAGAAACCCCGGTGGAAAAGCCAGAAAAAGAACCAACAGAACCAAAGAAAGGTAAGCTCTTTTGCCTTATGAGGATGGGTGATATAATGCTGCCAGGGCCTATTCTTCTTTTATATTGCGGCTTTCCGACCCGCCATCCCCGGGCATCAGTGTGAAGAATGGAGTTGGCACTGAAGGAAGCAGAGCCAATGTTTCCTGTATAGCACTGGCTCCTGTCACATGGGGAGGTCAAAGGGGGTGGAGTCATGGTGCAGAACCGGAGGGGGGTTTCGGCTAGGGTGTCAAAAATTCTTGCACCAGCCCTGCCTGTGCTTAATACAGAATAACTGCTTGTTGATATCTACCTAAAGTGGTTGTAAACCCCCTTCATTCACGTTTACCTATAGGTAAGCCTAGAATAAGGCTTACTTATAGGTAAGTGAAATATCTCCTAAACGTGTACCGTTTAGGAGATATTACCTTGTAGTGCGCCAATAACATGCGCTGTGAAGAAAGAGACCT
The DNA here is from genome assembly GCA_029574335.1 of Rana kukunoris. Lineage (NCBI taxonomy): Eukaryota > Metazoa > Chordata > Amphibia > Anura > Ranidae > Rana > Rana kukunoris. The sequence goes on along the minus strand of CM056052.1, from coordinate 325,773,275 downwards.
CTGTGCTGTTTCTTCACTCGTATGTGCCGTGACTGATGGCTCCCACTCCAGCCAGTCACAGAAGGAAGAGGGCAGAATATGGATGCTTCCACCAGGGGACAGCACAGGCTTTCGATTGCAGGTAAGTGCCACATAATGGGCTAGTATGCAATGCAGAGGAAGTAAAATGCATCAGGATTTACTTCCTCTTTAAGTCCTGTTTTCCTTTGAAGTTTGTTTACTATGTGAAGTTTTCAGAGACCTTTTAGTCTGAGCACTGGGCCCTAAAGCTTTTGGAATTTTTTGCTAGTGGTTGCAGTGCTGTTTAATTTGTTTCTAACTCTAAACAGGGTCTTGCCATGTGGCAAATGCCATAATACCATGCATATTTGATTTAAACCCTTCTCATGTTCCCAAGCAAAACATGCCTATGGATAAGTCTACATTTACCAGCACAGTTTTCTTTCATAAGTGTTTGCGGGACTAATACTGGAAGCATGCTGAGAATTTGGTGCATAAACAAATCAACATCATATTTTTTAGAAGCACCTGTTGAAAAGCATGAAAAGAAGCCAGCAGAACCAAAGAAAGGTAATTTACAGATCATTTTGTCAAAAATGGGAAAGTGGGTGGAAACATTTTTACATGATCATATAATTAATAATGACGTGTAGCGTTTTTTTTTTTTTAAGAGTGCTACTGCTCATGTTCTCATATGTACTCCAACTGTTCCTATATTTGACTACTGTATGTTTTCAATATGCATCTGCACTCTATTAACCACTTAAGCCCCAGACTATTTGGCTGGCCAAAGACCAGGCCACTTTTTGCGATTCGGTTTGCGCAAAAGTTATAGCATCTACAAAATAGGGGATAGTTTTATGGCATTTTTATTAATATATATTTTTTTACTAGTAATGGTGGCAATCAGTGATTTGTATTGTGACTGCGACATTATGGCGGACACATGGGACACTTTTGCCACCATTTTGGGACCATTATCAGCGATAAAAATGCACTGATTACTGTAAAAATGACACTGGCAGTGAAGGGGTTAACCTGTAGGGGCACTAAAGGGGTTAATAGTGACCTAGGGAGTGATTATAACTGTTAGGGGGTGTGGCTTGCCGTGACACGTCACGCCAATGACAGGGAACAGACAATCAGTGACATGTCACTAGGAAGAACGAGGAGATGTTGTATTTACACTGACATCTCCCTGTTCTTCAGCTCTGTGACCCAATCACAGGACTTGTGCAGCAGTCGGCAAGTGGTTAAAATAAAAACATCAAGGAGAATGTAGTTTTAGTTCGCAGTCTTGATTATTTTTATAATTAAGGTGTAACTGCAATTTAGGTGCAGTTACAATTATATCAGAACAGCCTCGCCCCCCACTAACCACCTCGATTCTTATATTTAGCTCTTCCCAATTCATAAAGATATTGTTGACTAGATCACTCAGTTGTTTGTCACAAATATAAGCCAGTGTAAGCCCTCTAGACTCACATTTATCTCATTGGAGTTCTGGGTTTCCAGTTAGTAAGAGTTTTGAAAAAGAGCTTGGGTAATCTAGTGAGTGTTTTCTTGCTGGGTAATAGACAGGTGAGTTTAAAACTGGGGGGAGAGCTATGGAAGGTGGATAGAGGGCTTTGATATAAGTATAACTGCATCAAAAGTGCGGCTCCATATTTTTAACCAACCTTGCATATCAGTGTTCACAAAACTGGAGTTGGGCCTACACTAATCTTCTTTGCCTTTGTGACTGTTGTAAACTGTGTACGTTTAGAAATATTCGGGTTTTCAAGTGACAACAAACACTCCTCTGCAACTACCTCCTTATGGCGAAATGCATATAGACATGAAAATTGGCCAATGTTAGTAGCGTGTTTAGCCTTATTGGCACATAGGTGATGTTTAACATTAAATAAATAAAAAAATCAATAAAAAAAAAAAAATAGTTTGGAAAATATGATGATGATTCTTTTAAATGTGTTCTCTTTCAATGAAAATGTGATACTGAAGTCAGTTATACTAGTCAACAACTTTTTAGTTTTAGTACATTATTAGTATGGAATATATTATAAGCAGGTAGTTTGAATGTATTATATGATATACTTATTATTGACCTCATTGTAATTTTTTAATTAATTAATTTCTCTTTACTTTTTAAGTCAAAATCAAAGCAAGAAAGAGTACGTTAAGTCGTGACTGTCTGCAGCAGCAATAAATTATGTGAAATGTGCTTTTGTTTATTTAACTGGCTAGTAGGCACTTGAAGCAGAAAGCATGTATTAAGATAAAGCACTGAATTGCATATGATGTCTCTGACCTAATTCAGTTACCCGCTTAAGGTCTTGGCTTAAATAGAGAACCACGTAATAAACAGCAAGTTAATGCAGCATAATTTATCAAGCAAATGTAACAAGTTGATGTGCTTACATTGTCCCATGTTTCTTCAACTTTATGTGACAAGCTTTGCACATGATCTGTTATCATAGCCGGAAGGGGCTATGACATCTGTGGTGAAGGGTTAGCACATCATGTAACATAATGCTATTTTAGTCTTCTTCTCACATTTGTTATAGGCTTTGCTCCTGTGCATTTGCAGCTCAGTGTATGCAGAAAGTAGCATGCAAATATTAAATGTTTTCAATGCATGACTTAAAGATTTTTATTTTTTTTTACTTCTCTAGAGGAAGACATTCAGGTACCTGCCAAAGTAATCACTGAAAAGCAAGGTACTTTTTAAATATTTGTTTTCAACTTTTCAGGTCAACAATATGAACATATAACTAAAAACTAAAAGCAAAACTTTTTACGTTATCATTCTTTAAAGGAGCACAGGATTCTGTTATTCTGATACTATTGGGTTATATGCAGCTACCCACAGGAGAATTGGACACTGGCAAACAAAAATGCCATTGGCCAGGCCCCTCCCAACATGCATCAGGTTTTTGCTTGCATTGTAGGAGGATAATGCCTTTTCTCTACTGAGAAATGTTTATACCATTTTCTACTAGTCGTTTCTTCTTCTTCTTATTATTTTTTACTTTGTATCAGTGGCTGTTAGTGTTTTGTTTGCTGTGTTGGACTGCTTTTGGATGTTCCAATTGTATCAGAATAAGGGAATCCTGCATGAACAAATAAAAGAAAACAAGGTTTTTGTACTTACCTTAAAAAACTATTTCTTGAAGTTCATTAAGGGACACGCTTCCCACGCTCTGTGTTTGTGATCTCCTTCTGAGTAGGGGTGAGCTCAGGCATGCCTAGGACAGTGACAGCTTCCTGAAGGGATTCTACAGTGGGATCGGACTAGGACCTGTACACAAGTACTGCTTTTCTACAATACTAAAACATGCTGGGAGTGGTTATATCTAGCTAGCCAATGGCTTTTTGTTTACTAGTGTCCAGTTCTCCTGTAGGTGCATTCTCTACAACTCTTTCTGACTGTTGTGTCCTCTCTTTTTTTTTTTTTTAACCATAAAGACTTTTATTGAAAAGATTTACATACAACACAAAATGAAACGGCTCCATGAGCCCAAACAAAAAGTGGTATAAGCAGATTCTGACAAAACATAGGTATAATATGTCTGAACAAGTCTACACAATAAGCAGCTTCCTGGGTGAAACAAATTGTTTGGGTGTACCTATTTCAGAAGAGTTGAGACATAGAGAGAAGAAAAGGAGAAAGGAAAAGGAAGGAGAAAGAGGAAGAGGAAAAAGAAAGAGAAAACAAAAAAAAGGGGAAAAGAAAAAAGGGGGTGGGTCAGGGGAGAGGGGACTACGTTAGGGAGAGGAGAATGGCAGGTTGTAAGGGAGGGGATGCATGAGTAGAAAAAAAGGGGGAAGATAGGGGCAGATGTGGCTTAATGAGGAGAGGGGGTACAAAAGTCACCAACTACCCTCTTCAGCATCCAATGTTCAGAGTGCTACGGTGTGTCAGGCCAGCAGTGCGAGTCTGCATCCTAGACCAAGGGCATATCCTCTCTTTTTAAACTCTCATCCTTCATCCTTCTTCTCCACCCCACAGCTTATATACTGTGGGCCAGATTCTCAGAGGCGTTACGACGGAGTATCTCAGATACCCCGTCGTATCGCCTTTTTTTTTGACTCGTATCTATGCGAGTGATGCTGAGCATCACTTTTGCATAGATACGCTTCTACATCCGACAAGTGTAATACAATTACACTTTCGGATCGTAGATGTAATGACAACTCCGGCCACTAGGTGGCCTTTACGTTGTTTTTTCATTTGCATATGCAAATGAAGTAGTACGCCGATTCTCGATCGCTTTTACGCCGCCCCGTCGTCGCGTACGTCGTTTACGAACTCGTAAGGTTACCCCAGCTTCTATGTGGAGTAACCTTACGAGGTCCCGTCGGATGCCGTCGTGTCCCGTCGGACGCCATGTTAAGTATGGCGTTGGGTCAGCGTCGGCTTTTTCCGTTGCTTACGTCGTTTTACTAACTCGTTCGCGAATAGGGACTTGCGTAAATGACGCTCACGTCGTTTTGACGTCCGTTTCAACAACGCTTTCCGACGTGAGCTGGAGCATGCGCACTGGGCTTTTTCCCCGGCCGGCGCATGCGCAGTTCGTTTGACGCGGGGGCGCGCTTAATTTAAATACAAGCCGCCCCATTTGAATTGCGCGGGTTTACGCTGCGCGATTTACGCGACGCAGGCGAAACCTACGGAGCAAGTGCTTAGAGAATAAAGCACTTGCTCCAGTACGCAAAGGCGGCGTAGTGTAACTGGCTTACGCTACGCCGCCGAAAATATTAGAGAATCTGGCCCTGTATATCACTCTCACTTCTATCCTCTCCGTATTACTGCACTTACCAACTCCTTCTATTTCTACACACACATGCTAATAATACCTCTAGGACACTGGGTCATGTCCCTTCTTTTTTTTATAAATTACACTCCCATATTACCTCCCTCACTATTCTGCTTCTTCTAACTTCTGGAGATATATCCCCAAAACATGGGCCTTCATCATTTAACTGTATCCAAATCTCCCATTATCGCATCTGGCAGCAGCTGCAATCCATGCAATTTTGTTTCTATTCCTCTTCTTCCCAAATCCAGCCTCCCTTTATCCTGCACCCTTTGGAATGCCCACTATGTCTGTAACAAACTCACCTCCCTCCACAATCTCTTTATCACCAACTCCTTTAAATTTCTTGCCAATGCTGAAACCTGGCTTCATAATCCCGATACTGCTTCTCCTACTTGCCTCTCCCATGGTGGCCTTCTCTGGACTCACTCCCCTAGGTCCAGTGGACAGAAGGGAGGTGGAGTGGGAGTCCTCCTAGCCCCACACAGCACCTACCAGGTACTTCACCCACCTCCCTCTCTGACACCCTCCTCTTTTGAGGCACATTGCATTTGTCTATCTTCTCCCATTTCTCCAAGAATTACTGTGATCTACCAGTCCCCTGAATAGGTATCAACCTTCCTTGATGACTTCTCTGCCTGGCTACCTTACTTTTTCTTTTCTGAAATTCCCACATTCATTCTTGGTTACTTCAACATCCCTGTTAATACTAGCACTTCTGCTACTTAAAATGGATACATGATTCTACTCACTCTGATGGCAACACCCTTGACCTTGTTTTCTTCTACCTATGCATGCTGTGCAACCTCTCCAACAACCCTTTCCTTCTCCCTGATCACCACCTTATTAATTTTGCTCTTGTCATGTCTTCCACCTCCTCTGCCTCCAACCACCTAACAGTTACCAGTAGAAACTTTTGCCTTTTGCCACCTCAACCCTTCTCTACTCTACTCTGCTACCAACCACCTCTTTGAGAAAATCTCATCCCTGCCCTGCCCCAACCTAGCCATTTCTGTTTACAACTATTGACTGCCATCCTCCCTAGACAAGCTCACCCCTCTCGCTGCACAGAGAATCAGGCCACGATCCCTACAACCTTGGTAGATGACACCAAAAGTATCAAAAACCTTATCCCACCATCACAAATCTGGCCTCCAACCTACAACCTACGCTTCTTTTCCTTGCTCCCCATTTGCTTTAAACTCCTTTTTTTATCTACACTGCCTCCCTGGGTCAGTTAATAGCCATGGTTTCCAATACCATTTCGACACTGATGACACCCAAATGTATTGCTCTACCCTTTAGCTCACTCCATCAGTCTTCACATGCATCACTCATTTATTAATGAACACATCAGACTGGATGTCACATCACTTCCTCAAACTAAATCTACCCAAAACTGAGATCATAATATTTCCTCCCCCAGAGGCCCCTCCCCTTGATTTCTTCGTCAAGATCGACAGCTCAAAAATCCATTCTTGCATGCCAAGGTACTAGGCAAAATCATGGACTCTGAACTATCTTTTCTTCCCAAACCTCCACAACATCTCTAAAATATATCCCTTCCTAACCAATGATACCACCAATCTCCTAGTCCACTCCTTGGTAATTTCTCAGCTCGACTACTGCAACTGTCTCCTCATTGGCTAACCTTTACATAGGCTACCCCCTTCAGTCCAACATGAATGCTGCTGCCAGACTTTTCCACCTTACCAGCCGCTCAGTGTCTTCTACCCCACTCTGATGATCTCTCCACTGGATTCTGTTCACCCAACAAATTTAATTCAAAATACTAACAACAACAAAGCCATCCACAGCTCTGTCCCTACCTAAATTACTATCCTAGTCTCAAATACAAAACATAATCGTTCTCTTCATTTCTCCCAAGACATCCTGCTCTCCAGCTCCCTTTTTACCTCCTCTCATGCTTGCCTCCAGGACTATTCCTAAACCCATACCATCCTCTGGAACTCCCAACCCTAATCTGTCCAACTATCTCCTTCTCTGTCCATGTTTAGATTATCCCTTTTAGACAATCACTTTTACCCTGCCCCTACTTTCTCCATCAGCTCATCCCCACAGTTATGACCTTTTGTATCTCTTGACCCCCTCTAAGATTGCAAGCTCTAACAAGCAGGGCACATTGATTCCTACTGTATTAAATTGTATTGCAATTGTACTGTCTGCCTTTATGTTGTAAAGTGCTGCATAAACTGTAGACTTTATACAAGTTTTGTACAGTAATAATAATAATCCAACCTTTGGGCTAGTAGTCACATAGCAAAAGGACTGTAGACATGCACATGTGGGCTTCCTACTGTGTTGTTAAAGTCCAGTTAAGGTCACAGAAATAGATACAGTACTATCAATCTCCTTTGTTTGTTCCATAAATACTAAAGGTTACTTAATACCCCTGTTTAACACCTTCCTGCATGGCCTATAGCAAGATGACAGCCGGGCGGGGGTTTCATAGTTATAACTGGGCGTCATATGATGTCCTTCACAACATGACACTTGTGCGCGCCCCGGGGGCATGCAGTCGTTGATCAGTGGTGCGGTGTGTCTCACAGACACACTGCATCTCCGATTATAGTAAATAATGCAGTCCAATCATCAATGCCTGCCAGTTCCCACCAGTGATGCCCACCATCGATTCTAATCAGTGATGCCTTTCAGTGCCCATTGGTGATGCCTGTCAGTGCCTCCTAATCAGTGCACCCTAACAGTGCCAGCTATCAGTGTCTATCAGTGCTGCTTATCAGTGTCTATCAGCACTGCCTATTAGTGCCCACCAGTGCCCATAACAGCTGCCCATCAGTGCCACCTATCAGTGCCCATAAGTGCTGAATATCAGTGTCGCCGATCAGTGCTGCATATCATTGCCACATATTAGTGCTTGCTCATCAGCGCACATCAGTGCTGCATATCAGTGCCACCTATTAGTGCAGCCTACTAGTGCCTGACAGTACAGCCTCATCAGTGCACATTGGTGAAGATGGTTACTTAGTTACAACATTTTGTAACAGAAACAACATTTTTGGTATTTTTTCCTCTTCTTTGTGTGTCCCCATTACAAGCCGTTTTCTATGGGGACACACGGTGCATGCTCGCTTCTAACCTGTGTGTCTAACACAGCAGGACTTAGGCCCACTCCCACTTCCTCTTCTCTACATTTTATTGACACCTGCTGCTGCTCAAATGCTGTGTAAAGAGGAATTAAGGGGAGAATAGATGCACCCGTACACAGCTCTGATCTCTTTTGCCCTCTTTTCTCCTTCACACAGGGTAAGTGTGTGTGTGTGTGGGGGGGGGGGGGGCTCACAGGGAAACTGAAAATGTTTTTCACCTTAATGCAAGCAATACATTAAGGTTTTAAAACATTTTAGGTTTAGTATCACTTTAATGTTTATTCAACAAAAGTAATGTTCACTTAAGTTAGCTAATAAGATGAGACTGTATTATGTGTAAGAAAAATATACATTTTGCTCTGAGTCTATTGATTTAGTGATATATTTGTCGCTACTTAAGATAATGAATAAGACTAGAAGAAATCTCCCATTTCCTGTTTTGATGCTAAATGGAGTATTTTGGAGCTGCCGTCCCTTTCTATCCCCAAATATAGAAGATGAAGTCCTCAATCAGTGACACAAACAGCAAGAAATAACTGATAGGTGTTTTAGCCCTTCTTTACTCTTTCCAAAAATGTTTTAGTTGTGGATATACGTAATCAGCACAATATATGCAGTGGGCATGCTCAGCTCATTCAGCCATGGTAAGGTTAAATCCTACTTTCCTTGTACCAGAAGAAGAAGCATAAACAAATATTAATGGGCTAGTCATGTTTGTAGCCTTGAGCACTCTGTTTCTTCATCTGTGTATGCACAGTAAATGAATTAGTTCATTAAATGAATACATTTTCCTATTTCAAAGTCATCATCTGTGCTGCATGAATTGTAACTTAATTATAAAAAATATTAGGTCAAACTTGAAAGCTTTATGCATAGTTTTTTTTCTTAGCTGACAGATTATGTACAGATAAAATATAGTAAATACAGCATAAATAGTATGTACCATCATTAACCAAGTTTGCCTGCTGAGGTTTAAATAAAGGAAATTAATCTAAAATACTTACCGTAAAGAAATTGTTTCTGAACTCTTTTCATGCTTACACCTAAAATTAGGGTTTAGCTTTACAGCTAAATTTAGTGGGATTTTTTTTTTTTTTTAACAAAATCATTTACAACTGCAGTACAGAGGAAAGGTGATCAATCTCTTAATTGTCATACTTACTCATTATAATAATCATCAAGATAAACAACAGTTGCACAGTGGGTTTTGTTTTGCCTCTGGATCATAGATGCAAAAGTAGTAAGAGTTTCAACTTGATAGACATCTGTCCTTGTTTAAGTCCTATGATGTAACTGTTCCCTGCCGGGAGAACTCACAGTAATAATCTGACATGCTTGTTGTAGCCAAATTGATTGATCGATCAACCTGGGTACAATCAGTCTGCCTATACATGGTTCTGAACCAGCCAAGATTGGAACTTCATTGTTCCTTTTATCTTTTACTGTTGTGTGCTGATTCAATAGTTGAGATAAAAAACTTGGGCCAGATTCAGATACACGTACATTTGCGCAGCGTATCCGAGATACCTTACGCAGCTGTATTTTACCAGGCTCTACAATGAATTCTGGTAGATTGTTGCCCGTACGATACGGCGGCGTAGTCTATTTCTCGCCGCGTAATCGAAATTAGCGATTAGGGGGCATGAAGCATTTAAATTAGGCGCGTCCCCGCAGCGATCGAACTGCGCATGCTCCGTTTAGAAATTTCCCGCCGTGCATTGCGCGAAATAATGTCGTTACTTCATTTTTTTTTGAGTAGCGTCGTTTACGGACTTTCCTATTCCCGGACGTCTTACGTAAAAAATAATAAAAGACGTTGGAAAACGTTGAAATTCGACGCGGGAACGACGGCCATACTTAACATGGGCTGTCTAATATTAGACCAGCTAAAAGCTGGTATAACATTACGCAGCGAAAAGATGACTAAAGATGCCGTAAGAGATTGCGATTGAAGATCGTAATTTCGGGGATCGACGGCAAAAGCTCATTTGCATACCCCGACGCGGAAAACGACGGGAAGTCCACCCAGCGGCCACAATTTTATTGCAGCGTAGATCCGAAGGCGTACGAACACGTAAGCCAGTCGGATTGAAGCGCAAAGCCGTCTTTTCATGGTTTTAGGATTCAAACTAGTGAAAAAACACGCGTAATTAGAAAGTACTCCGGTCTAACACTAGTTAGACAGGAGTTACGGCTCTGTGAATCTGGCCCCTTGTTTGGTTAGTGTTTGAACAGCCAAAGAAACAACCTAAGGGACAACTGTAAAGCAGCTCTTGGACAATACCGTTTTTTTTTTCCTTCAACCAGTGAGTTGAATGAAAATAACTGACTCAATTCCCAGATCCAGACACTCGATGTGGATGGGGCAATCCCTGCCATCAGAATACACTTATCAGTGTTGCAGGCTATAGCCTGCAGCGCTGATTGAGTGGGGAAAATCTGGCAGAGCAGTTGTACAGAAGTCAATATATACATGGATATACACATGGATCGAAATGTGAGCAGTCCCTGGTAAACCAGCCAATTTTTGATTCATGTATGGCTGGCCTTATTCAGAGTTTTTTTTTAAATGAATCCTCCATAGTAATAACATGCAGTCCAGCTCCTAATATGTTCACTGTGTGGCTCTGCTCAACACTGCACAGCCTTTTCTTCTAAAAAGTGTTGTGCTTGCCATGGGCCTGCTGTACATGCAAGCTACAAGCTCTATTCATTTTAGGTGACCTAGCAAGAACACAGGGTGAACAGAATTTATTTTTCTGGAATTGATACTGGAGAGTAACTCCGTTTTTTGCTTTCAAGAAATTGTGTTTGGTAGATTTTAAAAACAGATTCATTGCATATATTTGTAGAGCAAGACATTCTGATGGCTGAGGAAATAGCACGTGAAGAAAAAGCTTGTAAGTAACCAATAGCATTTTATGTGGCTGGTATATACTTAAAATATAAGGACATAAGGTGCAGACATGAAATAGTGCATCTGCTTGTCAGATATAACACATAGGAATATACAATCATATCAATGTACTGTATTTTGTTTTATAAATTGTTTCCTTTAAAGTATTTTCATATTCTTCCTCCTGTACCTACTGGTAGATACATTATCAAGAAGACTGTTTAAAACCTTGTAATCAGTAGAAAACTGATTTTATTTTAGTGTTAGAACTTATTTTAATGGCCAAAGTGAAAACAAATAATTTTTTGTGGTTCCAGTGTACCAGAATATTAAAGTAAATCCAATCCTATTAAACTAGTTAGCTTCTTTCCAGACTCACTTCGTTGATGCCTCTGGGCTAAGATCTGTATAAGGTAAGACACAGACTGGTTGCCACTGTGTTAAAGCCTCAGATGGGGGAAGCTGTATGTAGCTTGTGGCTAGAGTGAGCCAGATCCCAGGGTTCTTAGATACCTTACTAGGTAGGGAACAGCAAGAGGGAGGCCAGGGGAATTAATCAATTTATTTGGTTAAGGTCACCTAATTGTCACAATTTTTATTTTTTTCCAAATTAGCCTCTGTACGCAAGCCAGCCATAGACGGAACAAAATGAATTTTGATTCATCTATGGCCAATTTTTTTAGCATTACAGGAATACAAGATGTTTCTGTTAAATAATAAAAATGCTTTTGCCCAATGAATATATGCAGAGAAACCAAGCAGCATTGCAAATATACAGTAACTTAATTCCCAGTGCTTAAGGAGCTGCTATCACAAGCTGAAAAACCAAGTCTGCATCTTGATTAAATTGAGCCTGTCTGCAGCAAAAAAAGAGGTATTATTCACTCCACATAACTGTGGAAGTCAATATGGCTGTTTTACTAAAGGAAAAGAGTGTTTTTACTGTGCAAGAGAATTTTCACTTTGAAAAGGGATTTTTCACTTAGCTTAGTGAATGTGGGGAAGCTGTGCAGACTTCAGTCATCCAAATACAGTATGTTCAATACATTTCTGGTTTTCTTTTTAATTTTCTTGTACATGATTGGATATTTTTTGCAAAGTGAATTTTCACCATTGTCTTTAAAGATGTATAACACACATAACACTTTTCTGCAACTGGTTGGCTGTTATCACATGGGGCAGTTAAGTGGGCTAAGCTAAATGTATGCAGCCTTCATCTATGTTTTATAGGCGTGGGATAGGGGCGCTAGAGAAAGAATTAATTAATTAATTATTATTGTGTATAATTATGTGAATAGGTGCGACCTATCTGGATATAGGCATCAATCCCATTAAAAATTAGATAATCAAATGACTAAACAAAAGTATAATGATTAACAATGTGCAGTGAACCATAATTTAAGCAATAATACGCTATAAAACATATGATGTGCTCTGTGCTCAAAAAATCTTCCAAGTGATAAGTTCCACCTTCACCAAAAAGGACACCTCAAGTGGGGATGGATGGCTTACTGATGACGACAATATCGAAACGTACGTCGAGGCGGTACCTGGGCACGCATTGACCAACAACATCCAGTTTTCTGGTTTCCTAGCTATCAGCGGTGAAACGCACGCCGGCATTCCATCTCTCTCCACATCCATACAAGCTCACAGCCTCAGTGCCGGGATACGGACACTTATTCAAGTAAGAGGCCACTTGGCACTGTGATTTTTATCCATCAATACAATTAAATAGTTTTACACTATGGAGCTGTTTTCTTTCCTTTATGATATCCGCATCCATCTGCTATGTGTATTGGAATCTCCATGGGAAGCAGTTGATACCTAAGCTCTATTGACCTTATTTTAACTAATAGGTCAACATCATCTGGTAAGGAGCCATCCATCCCCACTTGAGGTGTCCTTTTTGGTGAAGGTGGAACTTATCACTTGGAAGATTTTTTGAGCACGGAGCACATCATATGTTTTATAGCGTATTATTGCTTAAATTATGGTTCACTGCACATTGTTAATCATTATACTTTTGTTTAGTCATTTGATTATCTAATTTTTAATTGGTGTACCAATTAGTTTGTAATGGGATTGATGCCTATATCCAGATAGGTCGCACCTATTCACATAATTATACACAATAATAATTAATTAATTAATTCTTTCTCTAGCGCCCCTATCCCACGCCTATAAAAGTTATAATCCAGCACTCTGTATTATCTAGGGAGCAGCTTTCACAACTTATTTTATTTACACCACCCCTCCCCCCAATTGGCGCGAGATTCCCCACACATTATCTTTAGCCTTCATCTATGAGTGTGTGATCTATTTTCTTACTTATTAACCACTTAAGCTCTGCCGCAAGCAGATATACATCTGCTTTTTGAAGAGGGATATCTCGGTAACGGCAGCAGCTGCTGCCACAACCGAGGTATCCACCTCTTCAGGCGGCGGGGCTGTAAACGATAATGGTGGTCTGCACGGCGGATTCGCCGCAAGAGGGGCCCCCTCCTGCCACTCTCCCGCGCTCTCCGCCGCTTACCGGAGCCGTCGGCAGTGGCGGAGGCTATCGGGTCCTGTGTCAAATGTCACTTCGGCCCATGCGTCTTAAAGGCACATTTTTTGTTGTTATTTTTTTTTTTTTATTATTGCACTTTAGTGTAAATATGAGATCTGAGGTATTTTTGACCACAGATCTCATATTTAAGAGGACCTGTCATGCCTTTTTCTATTACATCCCTTGTAATAGGAATAAAACAGTGTAAACATAAATAAAATAAAATATAATAAATAAGAAAATGCATACGTGAGTAGCGCCTGCATATTAAAAAGGTGCTCAAACTACACCAGTGAGGTATCACCACAATCGTTAGAGCAAGAGCAATAATTCTAGCCCTAGACATCCTCTGTAACTCAAAAGATTCAACCTGTAGCATTTTTTAAACGTTGCCTATGGAGATTTTTAAGGGTAAAAGTTTGACGCCATTCTACGAGCGGGTGCAATTTTGAAGTGTGACTTGTTGGGTATCATTTCACTCACAATAGAAAAAAAATTGGGTTAACTTTACTGTTGTCTTATTTTTTAATTAAAAAAAGTGATTTTTTTTCCAAAAAAAGTGCGCTTGTAAGACTGCTGCGCAAATATGGTGTGACAAAAAGTATTGCAATGGCCTCCATTTTATTCTCTACAGTTTTAGAAAAAAAATAAACAATATATAATGTTTGGGGGTTCTGAGTAATTTTCTAGCAAGAAAACATGTTTTTAACGTGTAAACACAGAGGGGCAGATTCACAAAACAATTACGCCTGTCTAACTGGGGTTAGACAGGAGTAATTTCAAATTTCGCGCGGCGTATCACTAGTTTGAATCCTCAAACCATGATACGCCGGCTTCGGGCTTCGATCCGAGAGGCTTACGTCTTCGTAAGCCTTCGGATCTACGCTGCCATCTATTTGCGGCCGCTGGGAGGAGTTTGCGTCGTTTTGGTGCGTCGGGATATGCAAATGTGTTTTTACGGGGATTCACGAACATACGAGCGGGCGTCGCAATCGTTTTCGTCTATTTTTTTATACGTAATGTTAGAGCAGCTTTTTGCTGCTCTAACTTTACGTAGCCCATGTTAAGTATGGCCGTCGTTCCCGCTTCGAATTTATTTAAAATTTTATTTTGTTTACGTAACTCGTCGGGACGTGGATCGGCCGTAAAGTACGCTACATAAACAACGAATGACGTCACGACGTGATTTCGCGCAATGCACGGCGGGAAATTTGCGAACGGAGCATGCGCAGATCGATCGCCGCGGGAACGCGCCTAATTTAAATGTTTCACGCCCCTCTACTCGCGCAGATGGATTGCGACGGGAGAAATACACTACGCCGCCGTCGTTTACCGTAGAAAATCTACCTGAATTCCACGTAGAGCAAGGTAAAAAACGGCGGCGTAGTGTATTTCTAATACGCTACGATAATCCATTTCTCTGTGAATCTGCCCCAGAGTCTTAAAACAGGCTCAGGGCTTAAGTGGTTAATTGATGATGGGCCATATAAAAGCAATTTATGACTCATGGTAAAGAAGACTAAATTCAGATAAGTAGATATATTCTTGCTTTTTCTTCTGAAGAAAACAGCTCTCTAAAGTGGGCCACAGATTATGTTTTTTTTTTTCTTACCATGGGTGGAAAGAAAGAAAATTGCTCCCACTGCATCATTGTGTTCTGCCAGTGGGGAGCCATTCCTGTAGGCATAACACAATGATTAGTGTTGCCAGCTTCAGCCGGTGGCACTAATCATTTGGGAAAAACCTGACAGGCTAATTGTACAAAACTGTGTTGTGCACAACCAGGGTGGCCATAAATGGATCGAGATTTGGTCCCTACTAAACTGGCCAGATTTCGGTCCATGTATGGATGGCTTAATGCAGACTGCAAACAGATTGAATGTAAACAAAGCAATGTTTACTGTAGCCCAGCCCTGTGGTCAAATTTCTAAAGCTGAGGTAACGATAAAGGTTGCATTTTTAAGGATTGGTAGATTTTCCTCCTTTTTAAATCCTTTAATCCAAGAAAAGTACTTTCACATTCAGTTAAAAATATACTTTTTTTCTGTAGCAGCTACTGTGTTCACTTGCATTGAAATAGTCTAATGCCGCGTACACACGATCAGTCTATCCAATGAGAACGGTCTGATGGACCGTTTTTATCAGTTGACCGATGAAGCTGACTTATGGTCTGTCGCGCCTACACACCATCGGTTAAAAAAACTATCGTGTCAGAACGCGGTGACGTAAAACACAAGGACGTGCTGAAAAAAATAAAGTTCAATGCTTCCAAGAATGCGTCGACTTGATTCTGAGCATGTGTGAATTTTTAACCGATAGTCGTGCCTAATCACGATCGGTTTAGTTTTATCGGTTAGGAATCCCACACACGATCGGTTTTGACCGATGAAAACAGTCCATCAGACCATTCTCATCGGTTTAACCGATCGTGTGTACGTGGCATTAGACAGACATATTAATATGGCAGGTCTTACAATCCATATTCTTACTCCCGAGGCTCTTTTACATATAAACATATATAAAATGTTGTAGAATTGTTTAGTTTCTGTACTTCATCTCTATGATATCTCAGCAAATCCATTTTGACCAAGATTCCAAGGGTGTGCTTTACAGTGATCTGTTGTGCTTGATAAGCTTACCCCATTTATCAAAAGGTTGTAGCCAGTGAAATGATTTGCACCACTGACCGTATATATGAAGACAAAGAAAAATATTAGTATTCTTACCTTTTGTCAATAACAATGCATCTTCATATATCTGTTCCTTTATTTTGAATCTTTTAAGAATAATCTTTTATTGTGAGGTAAACATTCTATGGATGCTGTTCTTCTATAAGGGATTAACAATATGTCCAAATATATGTTATCTGCAAACTCTCTAATTATTTATGTAATGTATCTAAATAATTGTATTCTGTATTTCTAGCCTTGTCAAATTACACATCGAGTGTACTCTTATGAAGAACTGAGACAGGAGGATTTCTTTAAAATAATGTTCTCTTTGATTTTTAGTTTTTTGATGCTATATTTACTGCATTAATTATATATTTCACTATTTATTTTCAGTTAATTGTTCCAAGGATTAAATGACAAAAATTAGTTGTCAGGTTACAGATTGTGATGATGTTTACAGATTATGTTAGGACAACGCCTAGTTTGACATAATGAAGATATGTCCTTCTCAAGTAATATTTGGTGGCAGAATGTGATCATTAGTAGATAGTTAACAAGTGAGTGTGCATGTTGAAACATTGTAGTCGCTAGTTCACTCAGCAGTGAAAATTCAGTTTTGGTTAGTATGTAGTATGCAGAGTGTTGTGATATTGCAGTGCCAAACGTAGCATACAGATAAAAGCTGTTGGTAAGCTTTAGTTCTCTTTAAAAGTTCTGGATTAGAAAAAAAAACATTCATACTCGCCTAATTAGATGCAGCATCAATTCAATGCTGCATCTGTCCCCTGCCTCATCTAGACCGAGAACTAAGTGATCAAAGACCACTGATCGCTCAGTTCTCGGTCTTCAATGAGCAGAGAGATGATGACTGTCAATCTTTCTGCTCTGCTTCGTCAGTGTTCACTGGAGCTCTGGGTTGTGCAGGAAGAGGGAACAGCTGGCTCAGGTTTGCTGAGAGGTTGAGACAGCTGCCAGTCCAGTCATCTAGGAGGATCGCAACAAAAAAAATGGGATCTCTCCAGAGCCTGGACTGGCTGACCTAGCATTAGTGAACACTATATCATTTTTTTATCAGATTTTCTGTGAAATGGCCAATGGAAGATCAGAGGCTGTGTGCAGGCATTGGGGGAGGGGGGGGGGGGGTGCTCCTGCTATTTACATTAAGTTCTATTTTAGAAAGGTTTTTCTTTCAAATGTTCATTTTAATAACTACATTGAGCCAATAACTGAGGCAGTAAATACAACAGAGAATGCAGCACAGTAACAGTAACTTCAGCTCACGGGCCTCTACATAGCATATAAGTTGCTGGTTGCTTTGACAAACTAATTTGCAGGAAGATTTACGTTTTTAATTGCGTGAACTCTTACTTTACAGTAATGAAAATTATTCTTTTGAATTCTGTAAAACTAGTCAGATGGAGACTTTGCAAGACTAAAATCAGTGGGTACCAAATAAGTTTTAGGTTATTGTCTAGTAAAATATTTTAATCTTGTGTAAGTTGGAACCAAAAAGTATGTTAGCTGTGTAATTTACATAAAGTGTAGATTTGAATTAAAACTCAGCAAAACATGTGCCATTTGGCAATGTATAATTGTTATGCTTAACTGAACAAGCTATACTTTGTGCTGCAAATCCTCTTGCTGTTGATTTCGATGGCTGAGCCCTCTGGGTGAGGCTCTGTTTCCAGCTACTAAACCACAAGCTGTGAGAGAAAGCGAGAGAGGGAGGGAGGGAGAGAGGGATAGAGAGAGAGAGAGAGAGAGAGAGAGAGAGAGAGAGAGAGAGAGAGAGAGAGAGAGAGAGAGAGAGAGAGAGTTTTTTGATCATATAAAAATAATAATCTACAGCAATATGTCAGGCATCCCTGAATACCTGACTATAATAAAATATGCACAATGATTATTTATAGTGAAACAAAAATGAAGTTCATGATTTAACCTTTACAGTGAAATGCGTGATGAGCACGTAACTGCACTCAAACACAGAGCAGCATATTGGATACATGAATGGAATAGTCTTTCACTACAAGGATTAAAGCGTTATTTGTTTCTTTAAGAATAATCACTGTACATATTTCAATCTATGCCCTTTGTATTTGAGATCTCCCTTTCAGATCTCACCTGTTGTTAGTTCTTTGTTAGTTGCATTTCTATATGGCTAAAAATTACTTTGTACATAATGCTCAGTAATCTGATGTTATTTCCAGTCTCCAGCTTACGATGTCCATTGTTAAGTTATTGCATGCTAACTTGATGAAACATTGCCATATATTGTTATTTTTCTATGAGCAATAAACAATGCTCTCAGTGCTGCAAAGCCCTCTCCCTTTTGTTTATTGCTGGTGATCTGTTGGGAACACACCATGTTGCATGCATGGACCATTTTCCCTCTCCTGGTGATGCTGTGCACCCTCACAAACTATGTATATATATGTATATATATATATATATATATATATATATATATATATATATATATATATATTGTAGCGCTTGGGGGATCAGCTTGACCGCAGGACACCTCCTCATGGCGGGTCTGCGCTTGTATGTTAGCCAGGGTCAGCTGTTTAATTAGCTCCTCCATAGCTTCGGCTTTCAATGTTTGTGCAGCTTTAACCCAGGACATAAATCCAATGCACTGTCTCTTTAAATGTCAGTTCAATATAAAGTCCAAAAAAAATAAAAAAAAAAATTTTTCTTCTTATGCCTGTTATTATGTCCTGCCCGCATTCGAGCACCAGTGTAGCGCTTGGGGGATCAGCTTGACCGCAGGACACAGGCTTTTAAATCAAAACTGAGGTTTATTGAACATAAATGGCTTTATAGCAGCAAAACAAAAATAAAGCATTAGTCTCACCGACTTGTAGATCTCAGTACTGGGTTTGCAATTCAACAGTCCTTTGCAATTAAAGTCCTCCAAAAACAGGCTTTCAGGCAGCCACTGCCAAATCCTTTCAAAGTTTGTTTGTTCCCAGCTTCTCAAACTTTCAGCAGCACTTACTTGTTCAGCTTTACCATACACAGGCTCTGCTACACACTTCCCCTCTCTCACCTGCAACTTCCTGTCCTCACTTAAACCATCTCCTGGACAGGTTCATTAACTCTTTTCATCCTCTTAAAAGGACCATTCCCCAAATAGAGGGGAAACATAGCGTCCCTCCAGGACGCAGCCACGGCGACCTGTACATATCCCCCCCCTGTGCCCCAATGCCGAGGAGGTGGGGGCAACAGTGGAGCCCAAACAATGGACTCGGGAGAGGGCATCTGCATTTTGATGCAGTCTCCCGGGCCTATGCTCCACTATCAATTTAAATTCTTGGAGCGCCAGGAACCACCGGGTAATCCTGGCATTAGTCCCTTTACCTTGCCTAAGCCATGTTAAAGGGGCATGATCAGAAATGAGCCTAAACTTCCTGCCCAAAAGGTAATATCTGAGGGACTCCAGGGCCCACTTAATGGCCAGGCACTCGCTCTCAATAACAGCGTAGTTTTTCTCTGCTGGTGTCAACTTCCTACTGAGGAAGACTACTGGGTGCTCCTCACCATTAACAACCTGTGACAACACCGCTCCCAATCCTACATCGGAAGCATCAGTTTGGACAATGAACTCTTTAGAAAAATTGGGTGCTATCAGAACAGGGTGTTGGCACAGTGCTGACTTGAGCTCCAAAAAAGCCTTTTCAGCATCTGCATTCCACTCGACCATGACCGATTTCCGACCCTTGGTCAGATCGGTCAGTGGAGCCGCTAATGTGGCAAAGTTGGGTACGAATCTTCTGTAGTATCCCACCATGCCCAGGAATGCACGTACCTGCTTTTTTGTGAGTGGGCGGGGCCAACTATTTACAGCCTCTACCTTGTTGACCTGAGGTTTCACCACCCCTCTACCCACAATATAGCCCAGGTATTTCACCTCCTCCATTCCCAAATGACATTTTTCAGGGTTTATTGTGAACCCTTCCTTCCAAAGAGAGTCCAGTACTGCCTGGACTTTGGGCAAGTGCGAGTCCCAGTTTCTGCTAAAAACGACTATGTCATCCAAGTACACTGAGGCATACTCCCGATGAGGTCGTAAAATCCTATCCATTGCTCGCTGGAATGTGGCTGGGGCAGTTTGCAGTCCAAAAGGCATTTGTTTGTACTGAAAACTCCCCTCTGGAGTAGAAAAAGCAGTTTTCTCTCTAGCAGCCTTAGTCAACGGGATTTGCCAATACCCCTTGGTAAGGTCTAATGTTGTGATGTACCTGGCTGGACCTAGTCGCTCAATAAGTTCATCCACCCGGGGCATGGGGTAGGCATCAAACCGTGAAACCTCATTAAGTTTCCGAAAATCATTGCAGAATCGCAGAGTCCCGTTGGGCTTTGGTACCAACACGATTGGGCTCGACCACTCGCTCTGCGATTCCTCGATGATATCCAGGTCTAACATTTTCTTCACTTCCTCTGACACGTCTTTTCTTTGCGCTTCTGGGATGCGGTAGGGCCGGACAAAAACTTTGACTCCAGGTTCTGTGATAATATCATGCTCTATCACACTAGTAAGCCCTGGCAAGTCTGAAAACTTTTCTTTATTTCTCTGCAAGAACTCCTTTGCTTGCTGACTTTGTATTTTAGACAGGGTATTTGCTACTTGGACACTCTCTACCCCAACCTGAGGCTCAAGCCTTGCACTAGCCAGGGAGGTCACTGGTTCCCTGTCTGTCCAGGGTTTTAACAAGTTAACATGATATATTTGATACGGTTTCCTCTTGCCTGGCTGGTGGACTCTATAATTTACCTCTCCTACTTTTTCCACAACTTCAAAGGGACCTTGCCATCTGGCCAAGAATTTACTTTCCACAGTGGGAATGAGCACCGCTACTCGATCTCCCACTTGGAAGTGCCTTATTTTTGCAGCCCTGTTATAGACCCGTCGTTGAGCCTCCTGGGCCTTTTGTAAATGTTCTTTGACTAGTGGCATCACGGTTTGGATCCTTTCCTGCATTTGTGAGACATATTCCAGGACACTCTTATGCTGAACAGGTTCACTTTCCCATTCCTCTTTAATAAAATCAAGTAGTCCGCGAGGTCTCCGCCCATATACCAACTCAAAAGGCGAAAACCCCGTGGAGGCCTGGGGCACTTCCTGGATAGCAAACAGGAGAGCTGGTAACACGCAGTCCCAATCTTTCCCATCCCTTTGCACCACTTTCTTGAGCATAGACTTAAGGGTTTTATTAAAGCGTTCCACCAACCCGTCCGTTTGGGGATGGTAGACCGATGTGCGCAGCTGTTTAATGCGGAACAGCTTACACACATCGGCCATAACCCTCGACATAAACGGGGTACCCTGGTCTGTGAGTATTTCCTTGGGGAAACCCGTCCGTGTAAACAATTGGAATAATTCTCGAGCAATGGCCTTTGAGGAGGTATTCCGCAGGGGTAGCGCCTCAGGATATCGGGTGGCATAGTCAAGAATCACCAATATGTAGGAGTGACCTCGAGCTGACTTTACCAAGGGACCCACTATATCCATGGCTATCCTCTCGAATGGGACCTCAATTATGGGCAGAGGGACCAAAGGGCTCCGAAAGTGAGTCACCGGAGCGGTCAACTGACAGGTCGGACAAGAGGCACAGTATCTCTTTACCTCTGCTTTCAGACCTGGCCAGTAAAACCGGTCGGTGATCCGTGCCTCCGTCTTCTCAACTCCCAGGTGTCCCCCTAACACATCATCATGGGCCAGTTCCAGAACCTTTCGTCTATATTGTTGGGGTACCAACAATTATTCTACCACGTTTTCTCTCTCTTTGGTAACCCGATACAGCAATTCATTATATATTGCAAAGTGTGGCCACCTTTCATTCGCACCTGGCTCTTGGGGAATCCCATTTACTACTACAACTTGTTCCCGTGCACAGGCCAAAGTGGGGTCCTGCATCTGAGCAGTACCAAACGCCCCCTGGGGAACACCCAAATCTGGCAGGGCAGGGGTGGAGGCTACTTCCTCATCCTCTTCCCCCAGCATTACCTGAAGTGGGGAAGGCTCCTCCCCCTGAGGGTTTTGGTAGGTCTGTGTACCACATGTCTTGACATTCTCAACAGTATCAACACTACTTTCATCACCATTAACCACATCATGAGCATTTTCCTCATCTGGATCCACATTAAACACATTTGGCAGTTCAGGGTTATTCCTCTCAGCAGCAGTAACAGGGGGGCTAGTTTCTCCCCAGTCTCTGAACTGTTCTCCTTGTTCCCACAGTTTGGTAAACAATGGACAGTCTCGTCCTATTATAACATCATGTACCAAGTTCTTTACCACCCCCACCTCTTGAGTACAAGTGCCACATGCTGAGGAGATAGACACCGTGATGATGGGGTACTCTCTAGTGTCCCCGTGTATGCACACCACCCGTAAAGCTTTGCTTACCGTACCGACCTTCCCAATTATTTTAGGATGAACAAGGGTTACCATGCTTCCAGAGTCCAACAAAGCCCAGGCAGGGAGGTGGTTCACTTGGACTTCATACTCAAACTTATCCTCATCCATGTCGAGATGTGTGGTGCATACTTTATGGGCACAGAAAGACCCCCTCCGAAGAACCCCGCATTCCATGGGCTCCTCTTGCAGTGGGCAGTGTGCCCGGGTATGACCCCAGGAATGACATCGTCAACATTGTACATCCACTCCTCTCCGAACAGGAACAGAACGCTGAGGAGGTACCGGGAGTGACTCGTGGCCTTCCGGGGTGTTGGTTCCCAGGCCCCTTGGAACATCCTTTCGAAAGGCAGCAGTTGGTCGAACAGGCCGTGGCAAACTGGTAGGTAGGTCCGAGCAGGTCCTCCACCACTGTAAATCGTTCCACCATCTCAACAAGGAGGTTTGCGGTTTTGGGGTCTCCATGGCTGACCCACCGTTGAAGGTCATCTGGCAGGGACCTCAGGTATCGGTCCAGCACGACCCGCTCCACGATTTGGGGGCCAGACAACACCTCAGGCTGCAGCCATTTTTTCACTAGTTGCACCTGGTCGTGCATTTGAGACCGGGGTGGCCGATCTGGACGATATTTCCATTGGTGTACTCGTTGGGCCCGAACAGCCGTAGTCACCCCCAGACGAGCCAGAATTTCTGCTTTTAGCTTTTGATAGTCTTTAGCATCATCCGGTGGCAGGTCAAAGTAGGCTTTTTGAGGATCTCCAGTGATAAAAGGAGCAATGAGGCCGGACCACTGGTCCTGAAGCCACCCTTCTCTCTCTGCCGTCCTCTCAAAGGTAGCAAGAAATGCTTCTACATCATCGCTCGGGGACAATTTCTGCAGAAAATGGCTTGCCCTCACAGTCACCTGGTTGCCAGGGGCAACAGCCGCTTGTCCCTGAACCTTAGACAGCTGCTGCACTGCTTCCTTTAAAGCACTCACCTGAGTTTGCATAACCTCTTGCTGGGTTGCTTGCTGGGCTACCAACTGAGCCACCAACAGGCGGGTATTTTCTTGCTGCAGCGTCAGCGCCTCCTCATGGCGGGTCTGCGCTTGTATGTTAGCCAGGGTCAGCTGTTTAATTAGCTCCTCCATAGCTTCGGCTTTCAATGTTTGTGCAGCTTTAACCCAGGACATAAATCCAATGCACTGTCTCTTTAAATGTCAGTTCAATATAAAGTCCAAAAAAAAAAAAATTTTTTTTTTTTCTTCTTATGCCTGTTATTATGTCCTGCCCGCATTCGAGCACCAGTGTAGCGCTTGGGGGATCAGCTTGACCGCAGGACACAGGCTTTTAAATCAAAACTGAGGTTTATTGAACATAAATGGCTTTATAGCAGCAAAACAAAAATAAAGCATTAGTCTCACCGACTTGTAGATCTCAGTACTGGGTTTGCAATTCAACAGTCCTTTGCAATTAAAGTCCTCCAAAAACAGGCTTTCAGGCAGCCACTGCCAAATCCTTTCAAAGTTTGTTTGTTCCCAGCTTCTCAAACTTTCAGCAGCACTTACTTGTTCAGCTTTACCATACACATGCTCTGCTACACACTTCCCCTCTCTCACCTGCAACTTCCTGTCCTCACTTAAACCATCTCCTGGACAGGTTCATTAACCCTTTTCATCCTCTTAAAAGGACCATTCCCCAAATAGAGGGGAAACATAGCGTCCCTCCAGGACGCAGCCACGGCGACCTGTACAATATATATATATAGTTAGTTAGTTAGTTAGTTAATAAGAATTTGGCTTCATAAGTAGAGGCTCAAGGACTCTGCATGTTAAAGCTTTTTGCTTAATTTTATTAAACAAACAAAACTATTTACAGAAAAGTTGCCCTTGCAGCGGTTCTCAGCAAACAACCTTACAGTTCGCCTCCTGGCTATTTCAGAAGCTTCATCCACTTTAGTATGAACAGCAACTTTTCCTTCAGGCAACGGTCTCCTCAAAGAGGAGTAAAATCAGCCTTCTCGATCTCTCTAAGCAAGGGCAAATATTGCAACTCCCAATCTCCAGGGAAACTCAGTTTCACGATAATACAGGAGCCAGTTAAAGATTTCCAATGATTTCCAATGGTGGCGATGACCTTCCAGACTTCCAAACGTGTGTTGGTTTCCAGATTTCAAGTTTTATATCAATTGTAAAATAGCTTTCCTTACTACAGGGTCTTTTCTGGGATAGTTTTGAGATTGGTTTCCTCCTGAGTAGCACTGGCCATACATGTCCCACCTGTTCTCCTGAAACTCTTCTCCTTGCGTATTGAGACTTCAGGCCAATAAGGAAACTGATCTCAAAACTATCCTGGATAAGACCCTGTAGTAAGAAAGGCTATTTGACAATTTATATAAAACTTGTAGCATGTTAGTTTTCCCATTTTATCTTTTTATTTATTTATCCAAAAGAAAGAACAACAAGAATACATTATCACATCACATTCCAACAGGTACCTATAAAGTCTATGATATTCAAATAACTTGGCATTCCCCAGTGTTTACACCTATACATTTATCGTCCATCCCCTCCGTGATCCAAGAGTTAAAATATACTTATTACACGTACCTGACATTTCCCTTCTGAATTCATCTGTCCTCTTCACTGTTTTATCTTAACCCTAATCCCCGAACCCCCCAAACAACCAACCAAAAAAAAAACTCCCCCAAGCCCCCCCCCCCCTTTCCATCATTCCCAAAGAGATGGAGTGGTTTTGTGTCACTAGTGTGCTTATCACTTTAACCGGGCGGACTGATCCTCACCCCTCCGATGTCATTTCCAACATTCTCTTCCCTTCCTCCGAGTACATGTACCAATTCCACGCTGTCCAAGTTTTGTTGTACTGCTCTTTCTTATTTTGACCTGAGTCCTCCATTGCCCCTATCTCTCTTAACCTATTAAGCCACCTTGCAATAAAGGGTGGTCTGGGGTCCCTCCATTGCAGAGTAACACACACTTTGGCAGCATTAATCAGATGGCACAGTACCGACTTTATATAGGTCTGCACTGGTATATTTGAGCAATGGAGAAGAAAGCGGGGTATTGGTGACCCTGTAATTTCTGGGCAATCCTGAGGATCTCCAGCCAGTATTGTCTGATCCTTGAGCATGTCCAGAATATATGCAATAAGGTCCCCGGCTCCTCCCCGCATCGCCAGCAATGGTCTGAGGCCCCTGCAAAAAATTTATGGAGCCTTGATGGCGTACAATACCATTGCTTCAGAAGTTTGAAGTTGGATTCCTGTATTCGTGTACAAATCAGTGAGCTCAGTGAAAGATAAATAATATTCTTGCATTGGACTGGGGTAAAGGTCCTATTAAGGTCCCTTTCCCACTTACTAGCATGTTACATTGTATAGATTGTTTTTACACCGTTCAGAAGAATCAATGTTTATTCATTTTGGAAGTCGTGGACGTTATTTATGTTAGTTATCAGATTTATCTTTAGTATTTAATTGAGGTTCAGAAACTTGCGCTGATCACCATTCACCTCGGTTTTACTGACACCATTACTATACAAAATTGAACACTTTCCTCAGTAGTCACCCCTATCACATTTATATCAGAATGGACTGCAAGGTCACTGAAGAGCAGCCTAATAGTTCATTCACAAGCCCTGCAGCTTGAAAACAGTTAGCCCGTTTGGGGGCACAGGCTGAAAGCTGTGGGGCTTGTCTGGAAAAGTCTGGCATTGCACACCTGATCCACTGCTTCCTAGGCTCCTTAGGGAAAAAAATAACAAATACACATTTTTTCCCTGCAAAAATATGTGTATTTATAATTTTTTCCCAAAAATGGAACTTATCCTTTAAATCTTGCCTAATACAAATACAGAGAACTGAACATACAGAAAAAGAAGAGAGCAAAAACTGATATGTAGATTTTTATTCTACCATCCAATACAGAAACAGATTCACATGAGCCTCCAAACCCTAATGCATTTCATTCAATATTGAGCCTAATTGTACAGAAGGAAGTCTCACTCCAAATTCCCAGTGGGTTCCCCAGCTGAAGTTACTCCCATTCACACCAGCCAGTCTCACTGCCAGTCTCTCTAATGGCTGACTTATTAGTCTCAGAAGTGTTCTGTTTGAGAAAAGTCGTACAGACACTTCTGGAGAAACAGCAGCATGCCCAGCATGTGCCTCGTACCCCTTCAGGTTCCAGATGGATTTTTTCACAGGTGTCGATGGTGAATGTTTTTCCATGCAAACTCGGCAGGAAAACCCTGACCTCTGCCCAGGTTATTTTTCAGAGGCTGGAGGCTCTCCAATTTCCCTGGGTCTCTTTCCTTAGAAGAATTTCACCTTTAAATGTGTGATTATTGTCGAGCCTCGATCCATCAACCAGTAGGTTACCCGAAACGTTATATATAAAAGGCTGTAATAGATCAGACAGGCACTCTTTGGGCTAAACTTGGGCTATACTTCATGCCCAACCACTCTCTCAAAGGCAGTGAGAAAGACTTTGACATCATCAGTGGAAAACATAATTAGCATAAAGTCTGGTGGTTTAACTTCATTGGTTTTGCTTTGCCATGATTCACTATGCACGCCATATTGCTACCCTAATAAAACTACCCAAAGGCACCCTCTCTCTCTCACCCCTCTTACACCCCTTCTCTCTCTCTCTCATCCCTCTTTCTCACCCACTCCCTCTCTCTCACCCACTCACTCTCTCACCACCTCCATCGCTTGTCCCTTTACTCTCTCTTATCCACCTCTCTCTCACCCCCTCTCTCATCCCTTTTCACTCTCTCTCATCCACCTCTCTCTCAACCCCCCTCTCTCTATCACCCCTTCTCTCTCTTACCCTCTCTCTCACACCTGCTCCCTCTCTCACCCTCTCTCTCACTGCCTCTCTCTTGCACCACTTCTCTCTCACTCTCACCCCCTTTCTCTCACTGGCTCCCTCTCTCTCTCACCCCTTCTCTCCATTGCTCCTTCTTTCTCACCCCCCCCTCTCTCTCTTACCCACTTCCTCTCTCACCCCCCATATCTCTCACCCCTCTCTCTCTCACCCTTTCATCCCATCTCTTACACCTTCTTTCTCACACTCACCCCCTCTCTCTCTCACCCCTTCTCACTTTCTCACCATCTCTCTCTCACCCCTTCTCTCTCTCACCCCCTCTCTCTCATCCCTTCTCTCTCTCTTTCACCCATCTCTCTCACCTGCTCCATCTCTCCCTCACCCCTCTCTCTGTCACACTAGCTCTCTCACCCACTCCCTCTCTCACCCCCTCTCTCATCTATTCTCTCTCACTCTCACCTGCTCCCTCTTTCACCCACTCCATCTCTCTCACTTATCTTCCACCCCCTCTGTCGCTCATCCCTCACCCCCTCTCTCTCACCCTTCTTCTCTCTTTTACCCCCTCTCTCTCACTCCCCTCTCTCTCTCACCCTTGCTCTCTCTTTTACCCCTCTCTCTCTCTCTCTCTCTCTATCTCCCTCTTTCTTTATTTCACCCCCTCATCCCCATCCCCTCTCTCTCACTTCCTCTCTCTCTCTATCACAACCTCTATCTCTCTCACCCCTTATCCCCCTCTATCTCTCTTTCACCTTTCATCTTTCTCTCAATTTGTATAAATATTTAAACATTAATAAAACATTGTTTGCATTTTCATTTTATTTATTTCTATTAAAAGGCCCATGAAAATCATCGGCATTAAGCCAATGATGCTCTTAATCTGGTTCTGGGGGCAATTATGTTTCTCAAAGTACATGTCTTCCTAAAAATGACATGGGGCCTATCAGGAAGCACCGCTTCTAAGAACTTATCCTCCTTCAAAATTCTCAGATGTCTGGCAAGAATGTTATTCCCCCACCGATGCTGACCATGTCTCTTTGGCAATAAAAACCTTGTCTGCTTTAGTAATTGTGTTCTTTAGACTTTAGCTCCCTTTAAAAATCTAGAACATATGCACATATAGGGACAGATTCAGGTAGATGGGCGCTTCTTTACTTTGGAGTAACGTTTCTCATTTACGTTACTCCGCCGACACTTTCGGCGCAAGTACTGTTATTCACATAGCAGTTGCGCGTAAACTTGCGCCAGAGTAACGATAATGCGCTGCCGTAACCCGACGCAAGTGGAAGTGGGTGTGATCATATGTAAATGATGGGCGGAGCCCAGCGCAGAGGCTTATGTTCAGCGCATCATCCACGGAGCATGCGCAGTTAGTGAGGCTTCACTCGGCCCCCTTGTGCGCATGCTCACAACTTCCGTCGGCACCACTTCAGGGAAACTTCAGCGCAATGCGTTCCGTTGGGCGTTTAAATGCGCCCGTAGATGCGCCATTCCGGCACTAAAGTATATCCTGTTCCCCCTCCCCGCAGTGAAGTTACTTTTGTTCTGAGATGGCTGCTCCCGTTTCCCGCAAACACACAGGAGAAAGCTGAACTCTAAAGGCCAGGAGCTGTCAGCCGTCTGGAGTAAAGATAAAGCAGCTATTTGTAGAAATAACTTTGCGCCGGACGGACGAGATACGCGCGGCGCATGTAGCCGGCGTATGGTGCTAATCCATTCGCGAATCGGGAAATCTCCCTCATTTGCATATTTGCAGGGGAAATCAATAGGCGCGACTGATGCGCCAAGCGAAATTATGCGCTGACGAGACTCTGGCGTCGGAAAGTTAAGCCGATCGGAAATGGCCCGTTTTCTGTCGCATCTAGTTTGGTGGGTACAGCCACATAGAAACGACGGCGCATTTTCACAGTTACGCGGCGCATATCGAATTACTCCAGCGCAAGTCTTGCTGAATCTGGCCCATAGAGTGACATTCACACACTTATGTGCCTATATATTATATCATGAGGCATGTTCAAGCCAATGTAACATGTCATTTATTCTCTTTGTAAGACTAAAACCACTAAACAACATAAAGGTTTTCTGCTTATTTGCATTCCAATGCTTTAAATATCAGATATTATTGCTTTGGCAAAAACCAGCAATTAAAATGTCACCACAATCACATTTTTATGAATAAAATGTCCTACCTAATGTCGTTTCCTAAAGAAGTTCTATATGCTATATTAGTTTAGCAGAAAAATAGGTCTTGGTAAATGCCATATACTAATTCTATGTTTTAAATTAAGCAAGTTAATAGCATTTCTAATTTTTGAGTGCAGTGAGAACATTCAGCATGGCATTTTAGCTTATATATAACATGTGTTTTGTTCAGATGTTGTTTACTATATATTTGGATGATGTATAATCCATTTTACTTCAGGTTGTTATTGACATCTTCTATGTAAAAAAAATTGGAAAAGTTGCAAAAGTGCATATACACCCCCCCACAGAAGCCCGCCGGAGGGGGGCGCTTTTCTAAAAGCGATCATACACACCCCCCCCCCGGCGGCCAACTAATAAAATATTTCAATACACTGTGTGGTTTATTTGTGTTTAAACTTTTGTTTTGCAGGTGAATGGGTAGGGGTACAATGTACCCCATACTCATTCACTTAGGGTGGGGGGCCGGTATCTGGGGGCCCCCTTATTAAAGGGGGCTTCCAGATTCCGATAAGCCTCCCGCCCGCATACCCCGACAACCAACGGCCAGGGTTGTCGGGAAGGGGCCCTGTCCTCATCAACATGGGGACAGGGTGCTCTGGGGTGGGGGGCCGCAGTGCGCCCCCTACCCCAGAGCACCTGACCCCCCCATGTTGAGGGCATGCTGCCCGGTACGGCTCAGGAGGGGGGGGGCGCTCGCTCGCCCCCCACTCCCCTCCTGACCGGCCGGCCGGCGTGCTTTGGATACGGGTCTGTTATGGATTGTGGGGGGACCCCCACGCCGTTTTTTCGGCGTAGGGGGTCTCCTTACAACCCGTAACCGACCTAAGGGCCCGTTATGCTCCTGAGGGGGGAACCCATGCCGGATTTTTCTTTAAAAATCCGGCGGGGATTTCTCCTTCAGGATTCATAACAAACTCCGCCCACGTGTAGAATTGGCGGGAATCCGCGTCGGATTCCCGTCGCTTCTATGACGGCTTTGTCTCCATCGCGGCAAGCCAGCTCGGCGCTGGGGCTCGTAGGTGGTCAATCTCGCCGAGAAAGGGAGCGAGATTGACACAATATCCCAGTCACCTACTGTATTTAAAATGGAAACTCTGAAGCAAAAGCACTTATTTCTCCTTCTAAAATGGATTGAACCTTAACAAATAATTTACTCTGTAAAAGCACATTTTTAATGCATGTGCTTATCTACTGTTTTTTTGTGTTAGGCTGTAACTTTAAAGGGGAAATCCACTCAGGCAATAGGATGATAGATATTACCCACTTCATCTTTGATAAGTGGGAATGAACCTTGTGTCAAAAAAATAAAAATAATGGTGGAAATATAGCAATTAACTTTTTGATGATGGTATTTGAGTGTCTTTCTCCTAATACAATTTGCTGAGGTGGAGTTCTCATTAAATTACAGCCAGTTAATGCTTTTGTGTAATTTCTGTATTAATATATTATAACTTGCTTTTGATATTTATTGTGTGCAAGCAAGTAAACTTGACTCAGTTCTTGGACTTTAAATTAAAAATTATCTACTGTTTTTTATTGTACTTAATTGCAGAATCTTACCAGATCCATGTACTATTTATAAAGTATGTTAATGCTAATCAAACAATAATGTATAATAAATGTAATACAGTTGTAATTTTTTTTATATATATATATATATATTACTGACATTAAAAAAAATGTTAGAAAAACAGCAGTAAGACTGTGCTTTTTTTGCTCACCTTTCCTTCAAATCTTCATTTTTTTATGCTTACAAGCAATCTATTTTAGTGATCTACTAAATTAATAACCCTTTGTTTGTTACAAGCTTTGCTAATTTGTTTTTGCTGCTAACTAAAATCAGAACTGTATTATGCATTTAAAGCTAGATACATTTACCATGTAATTATGTGTGAAACATGTGGCCATATTTTTACAATATTTTTATATTGACATCATAATCATCATTATTTCTTTCCATTAGCTGAGTAGTAAATGTTTTGCTGGAGACAATAACAGCTTATATTTATAATAACTTTATGTCTACCAACACAGGTTTTTTAAAAATACAAAGAGCATGCCAAAACATGAGTGAAATGCTCCTGTTAGTTCCATTGCAAAGTTTAAATATGGAATCTCCTGCCTATTATACTGGAGCCATACTTCTGTTACCAAACCAGCATTTTAATTACGCAAAATGTATAAACAGTTCAGTTCTATCTTTTCTGTTTTTGACCTTGGTCTTTCGAACTCAGGCCTTTATATCTCCATTTTTGCACATATCACCAAATGTTCTCTCTTTCTCTAGTGCTTGTTGTTCACTGACAAAGCCACAATTTCTAATCAGACCTCAGAATGACACTTATGTGCAAAATTCAAGAAGGTCCCTGTCAATCCCTCTGCAGGCTCTGATTGCCCTGTGAATAGCAGTTGAAAGCCACAGTGATGATTTATTGTTGTTATGTTAAGTTATGAACTTTCAAGCCATTCCCAAGTTTTCTCTGTCAATATTCTTGTGTTCTGCCTTCAGACCATACAAATTACTTCATGTTTCAGCACTGTCCCTTGGCCTCAAAATGTTTGTTATTTCTGCATTATACTTTGTTATTATTTTTTGCAAGGGAAAAATATCATAGCTATGTTTAAATTAGGGTGCAGTGCGCTTTGGAATGAATATTTACATAAGAGTAGAAAGGATTAGATGTCAACAGAAAAAGCAGCATGCCCATTTTGTATTATATTACCAAAAATAGATTCCTCCTATGGACTTATATATATTGTAAATTTGCATACAGTTTTGTACACAGACCACATTTTCTGAAAGTTCCAATCTAGTATACAAAAGCCAAATTCCCCAGCAAAGCCTCCCCCCTTTTACAAGTGAACTGTGCCCTCGTCATTCGGGGGACAGGGGCCTCCAGCTGTTTTGTTTACAAACAGCAGCCAACTGTCTGAGGTGCCGTACACACGGCAGAGAACCTCGACGGGCAGAACACATCGTTCCGCCCGTCGAGGTTCTCTCCCGGCCGTCGGATTCGGCGACCCGCCCGTCGGGAATGGCACCCAGCCATTCTTCCAGGCGGGCCGTCGAGGAAATAGAGAGCGTGCTCTCTATTTCGGCTCGACGGGCTTCCCGACGGGAAGCTCGCCGAGACCGTACACACGGCCGAGGTCCTCGCTGGAATGTGCATTCCAGCGAGGTTCTCGCTGATTTTCAGCGAGAACCTCGGCCGTGTGTACGGCACCTCAAAGTAGTGCTACCACTGCAAAACTACAGATTTTTGCTGCGTAAATAAACCAGACAGGAATGTGGTGATAGCACCTGTGTGGCGGTAAAGATGTTTACACACAGAAGCTGACCAGGGATCTGTGATTTTGTGCTAATAGTAGTGGTGTGGCAGGAAAATGTGGAAAGATTGCCAGACTGAGCAGTTGTAATGACTGAAGAGGATCTATATTGCTGGGTGACATGATTTATGTTTGATTCACATCAAAGCACACTGTTTACTTTTTTTTTTTGGGGCGGGGGGTATTTTTTCATCAAATAATTTTTATCATGTAGGTGTCTTCACTTCTGTTTACATATATGGGGAAAAAGTAAGAGTACTAATGTGCCATACTCATTCCCGCAGGAACATGGACATCAGTGGGAAGAGTGGGGGAACCATATGTTTGCTACCCTCCCCTTCCTGGTTCCAGGCTACATGCCCAGATAAATGTCTGGTATGAAATCTAAGGGGGAAACTATGACATTTATTTTTATTTTCTTATTTTTTAAGGATAGCACACATAGTTACATAATTACATAGTTAGTCAAAAAAAGACACAAGTCCATCCAGTTCAACCATAAAAAAAATAAACAAACAAAATAAAACACAGTACATCCCATACACCCAACTCCATACCCACAGTTGATCCAGAGGAAGGCAAAAAACCCCAGCAGAGCATGATCCAATTTGCTACTGGAGGGGAACAAATTCCTTCCTGATCCCCGGATCAACTTTACCTACAAAACTTAGTACTCAGTTATATTATGTGCATTTAGGAAAGAATCCAGGCCCTTCTTAAAGCAATCTACTGAGCTGGCCAGAACCACCTCTGGAGGGAGTCTGTTCCACATTTTCACAGCTCTTACTGTGAAGAAACCTTTCCGTATTTGGAGGTGAAATCTCTTTTCCTCCAGACGTAAAGAGTGCCCCCTTGTCCTCAGTGTTGACCTTAAAGTGAATAACTCAACACCAAGTTCACTATATGGACCTCTTATATATTTGTACATGTTGATCATATCCCCCCTTATTCTCCTCTTCCCAAGAGTGAATAAATTCAGTTTGTCTAATCTTTCCTCATAGCTGAGCTCCTCCATGCCTCTTATCAGTTTAGTTGCCCTTCTCTGCACTTTCTCCAGTTCTCCGATATCCTTTTTGAGAACTGGTGCCCAAAACTGTTTGGGAATGAGTAAGTAACCCTTCTTACCTGATTCCTCAAAAAAACTTAAAAATAAATACGCCCATACCATGAAAAGTCCTTTATTAAAAATCTCCCTCAAAAAATATATAATTCTATGTAATTCTCTCGTAAACCATGTCCAGCAATGCAGATACCACGTTCATCTCAATGATCTGCCACCCAAAGATGTTGTCAACGACCCATTGTCCAATGATCTTTCCCCACTGCACTACTGTCACAAAACTGACAGAGCCCCAGCAGGCTTCTGTTTTTGAACAAACTGGCTGGGAATCCTAGGTGACACCATCAATTTAGAGGTAGTTGTTTTTTTGTCACTTTTAAAAGATGAATTCCTATTGTTTCAAAATGTCACATGCAGATTTAAGACATCACCAAACATTTTGTTTAAAGAATTGGTGTACTTTAAATTTTCAAATAATGCCACGTACACACGATCGGAGTTTCCTACAAGAAAAACTTGAATTTTTTTCCGACTGAATTTTGGCTCAAACTTGTCTTGCATACACACGGTCACACCATATTCCGACCGTCAAGAACGCGGTGACGTATAACACCACAACAAGGCAAAAAAATGAAGTTCATTGATTCCAAGCATGCTTGTTTTTTGCGCATTGGAATTGCATACAGACGATCGGAATTTCCGACAAGAACTTTTTCCATCTGAAAATTTGTGAACCAGCTTTAAAATTGTTCTTGTCGGAAATTCCGACAAAAAAATTCAGAATTTCCGACCAAAAGCTCACATCTGACTTTTCTTGTCAGGATTTATGATCATGTGTACGCGGCATAACCCCTAAGCCACATTAAAAGGCCCTCTCCCCACTGAATGGCAGTTTAAAACATATATAACATTGGTACTTGTCTACTGTGACATCCACGATTAGTTTATATCAATAACTTACAAATTAGGCTTTAAAAAAGCCAGAAAAAAATAGCAAGATTCAGCTTCTATAGACTTCAGTAGGGTTCAGCAATATTTTCAGTGAACTTTGCCTCCTTTTTGGGCTTTGCTGGATCTCCTGCAAACTGAGCTTTGCTTGGTTCACACATCCCTAGTACTGAACTGTCAGCTGATCTACAGTTGACAATACAGACAGCTGCACCACTACACTTATTTTGCAGGCATGGCACAACACTGATATCACCAGGAGGCCTGTCCAAAGCAATGATGTGCTAAAGGAAAATAACTAAAAGAGGCTGGAGAAGTTCAGCAGCCCTGAAAAGGATAAAACAACAGTATTTAAAAAAAATGCAGTTGTTTGTGATTTACAGTGCTTCAGCAGTCTAAATGGTGTCAAACTAGCTGCCGTAGGGTCAGTGCTTGCAATTACACTGCTGCCAAACCAGTTGCAGACAAGACCTGTTCTTTCAATCACAGTGGAAAAAAACAACATTAAAGGTCCAGTTTACTTTTAGTCTATTCACTGTTGTCAATCAAGCCCTGATTAAAGTGGGCACTTTTGTACTCCCAAAATGCATTGGCTATTTTTTGGTTGTCCCCCTGATGTTTATTGGAATATTGTTGTATCTGGATATCTTAGTAGTGGTGTGGGGCTTCAAATTCCATTTTTGTTAGCTAAATGTCACCCAATAGGGGTTTCGATCTACCTCAATGCCTTTAACCACTAAACTCTCGCACCTGTATACCTCTTATTGAGCAAAGCCAATTTAACATTTATACTATGGGCATGTTTATTCAATGATAACTTTGTCATTAGTTAAGATAAAAAAGTAATACATTTATTACTTGGACTTAATGGACTTTTTTCAACTTCGCCTACTATGTAACTATGTAATTATTTCTGGGACAAAGACTTTCTTATGGTGATATTGTCTTGTAAAACATATTTTTTATTTTAGCAATCTATAGACAAGAGATCATAACACAACTAAAAAAGGTGCTTTTCTACTTTGACTAGGGTCAGATGAACAGTAATATATCTAAACAAAATAAAAAAAGTTATAAGGTTCTCACATTAAAATATAATGTGTTGTATGACCTATCCAGAATTTAATAGATTCGTTAATTCATTTACCTATTGTTTTATTTAATCTCAGCTAAGTTTGTTTTAGTTATAGCCCCTTTTATTTGTATTGTGTTTAGCTACTTTTGTTTTTTAATGATTTTTATAAGCTGAAACCTCTTAATTTTTACTTCCTGCGCAATAAAGCAGCCACTTCTTTTAACAGTTTATTAACCACTTCGTTTCCAAGCACTTTCGCCCCTTCCTGCCTATGACAATTTTAATCTTTTGGTCCTGACACACTTTGAATGACAATTGAGCCATTTGTTAAACAAACTAAAAAAGACCCACATTTTTGAGAATGTGAAAATATTTTGAAAAATAAATTCTTTGTTTCGATTATAACATTTAGTTTTCTCCTTCACTGATGAGCACTGATGAGACAACACTGATGGGCACTGATGAGGAGGCACTGATATGTAGAATTGATGGGCACTGATGGGCACCGACAACCAGCTGTGAATGGTACTGACATGCGGCTGTGATGGGCACTGCCAGGTGGCACTGATTGGCACTAATAGGCGGTACTGATTGGCACTGATAGGCGGTACTGATTGGCACTGACAGGTGGCACTGATGATGAGGTACTGATAAGGTTCTGACAGGTGTTTCTGTATGGAACTGATTGGCACTGTGATGGGCACTGATTGGCACTGTGATCTACAGCTGTATCTTTTGTATATTTTATCTGAGGGATTTGAGATTTGACCCTGGTGTTCAGCAGTTTATATTTGGGTTTTTGCATTTTGCGCTGATTTATCTTCTTTAAATAATAACAGGAACCCCTTATCAGTAAAAATAAAATATCATAGTGATAAAGTGATCTAATGCTTCGTACACACGATCACAGTTCCCAAAGAGAACAGTGTGATGTGAGCTTTTTGTCGCAAATTCTGACCATGTGTATGCTTCATCACACTTTTTCTGTGAGAATTCCTGTCAAGAAAGGAATGAGAGCAGGATCTCAATTTTCGTGACAGGAAAAATTCCTATAGGGAATCGCGGGCGTCTGTATGCAATTACAACATGAGTAAACCCACACGTGCTCAGAATCAAGCAGAAGAGCCAAACTGCCTATTGAACTTCATTGATCTTGGCTTGTCATATGTGTTGTACGTCACCACGTTCTTGACGGTCGGAATTTCAAGATTAGTGTGACCGTGTGTATGCAAGACAAATTTCAGCCGTTTTCCTGCTGAAAAGAAAACGCAATTTTCTTGTCAGAAATCGCGATCATGTGTACGAGGCATAAGAAAAAATATATATATACGAGGGGTCTTCAAAAAGTTTTCGCACGTTTAGATACAGTATATATAACTATATAACTATATATATATATATAATGTTACAGTCAGATGCATCCAGGCTTGGACATAAATCCCTAACCACTTTAACCACTTGGGGCCAGATTCTCAGCGGCGTTACGACGGAGTATCTCAGATACCCCGTCGTATCGCCGTTTTTTTTGTCTCGTATCTATGCGCGTGATGCTAAGCATCACTTTTGCATAGATACGCTTCTACATCCGACAAGTGTAAAACCATTACACTTGCGGATCGTAGGTGTAATGACAACTCCGGCCACTAGGTGGCCTTTACGTTGTTTTTGCATTTGCATATGCAAATGCGGTAGTACGCCGATTCCCGATTGGAGTAACCTTACGAAGTACCGTCGGATGCTGTCGGGTCCCGTCGGATGCCATGTTAAGTATGGCGTCGGGTCAGCGTCGGCTTTTTCCGTCGCTTACGTCGTTTTACTAACTCGTTCGCGAATAGGGCATTGCGTAAGCGTCGATCACGTTGTTTTGACGTCGGTTTCAACGACGCTTTCCGTCGTGAGCTGGAGCATGCGCACTGGGCTTTTTCCCCGGCCGGCGCATGCGCAGTTCATTCGACGCGGGGGCGCGCTTAATTTAAATACAAGCCGCCCCATTTGAATTGCGCGGGTTTACGCTGCGCGATTTACGCGACGCAGGCGAAACCTACGGAGCAAGTGCTTAGAGAATAAAGCACTTGCTCTAGTACGATGCGGCGGCGTAGTGTAACTGGCTTGCGCTACGCCGCCGTAATTCTTAGAGAATCTGGCCCTTGGTGTGCAGCTACATGATATGGTCCTTTTTCCACTTTTGCTTAACCTCCCTGGCGTTTTTCCCGTGTCTGACACGGGGTAAAAATTTGCTGCTACTATTGTTGATCCCGTGTCAGACACGGGCTCGCCTCGCAGAATCCAGAGAGAGTTTACTTACCTTCTCCGTGGATCCAGCGATGCATCCCCGCTGTGTGAGCGAGCGGGTGCTCGCTCGATTCACACAGCGTCCCCGTGTGCCGCCGAGCTCCGTTCCCTGCGACGTTACGACGCACGGGGACGGAGAACGGCGCCAAATTCAAAAATGTAAACAAACACTATACATACAGTACAATGTAATCTTATAGATTATAGTACTGTATGTAAAAAATACACACCCCCCATGTCCCTAGTGGTCTGCCCAGTGCCCTACATGTTCTTTTATATAATAAAAACTTTTCTTTCTCCCTGCAAACTGTAGATTGCCCATAGCAACCAAAAGTGTCCCTTTATGGCAAAAATTGTTTTAGAGAAGCTAAAAAACAGCGATAATAAATTATAATCACTTGCAGAATTTAGCGATAGCGATTTGTGTGGGAAATTCGTCATAAAAAAAAAAAATAATGACAGCAAAAATTCTGCAACTGAGCAAATTTCAGTGATTTTGATTTGATTACATTATTGAATAATTTTTACTATAATTTTATTATTATTTATTATAATTTTTTATAATTATTTATTATATTATAATTTTTTATAAAAAAAAAAAATCATACCCGGGATGCCTATTAGACTCTTGTTTAGATAGATTTAAGTAAGTACTTACTAAGAATTGCAGGCCTATAATACATAACACCACATTTCCTTGCAAAACAATTGCAACGCTTTTGGTACAAAATTCCAGACAGAATCATAACGCCAGGGAGGTTAAAGTGGTATTGAACCAAAACCAATAAATGTAAGAAATTGCAACTTACCAGTCATTAGGTATGGTGGCTGTATTCTTTTTCCTTTTTCACTTCTCATCTGGTGAATCTGGCCAGTAAAATATCTCCTTTATTAGACTGCCTCTACTCTGAATGAAGGAGTACAGGAACACCTTTGGACAGCAGCATTGTCCGTCAAGAGAAGGGATGTGTAAGATGTACTAGCAGATTTAGATACACTAAGTAGTGGTAAAACAGCTGCAACTGCATCTAGATACCTACAAGCTACTTGACCCATTGCAATCAGGCTTCCGTCCCGGACATGGGACGGAAACAGCATTGCTGAAAGTATGGGACGATGTTCTCAAGGCCGCAGACGAAGGAGAATCTTGTCTCCTGGTTCTGTTGGACCTAAGTGCAGCTTTCGACACTGTAGACCACAATCTGTTACTGACTCGGCTTGCTGAAGTAGCCAGAGTCGCAGAAAGCGATTTATCTTGGTTCTCCTCTTTTTTGGAAAACCGATCGCAAACAGTGAAGTTAGGACCTTTTACGTCTGAAAAACGCACAGTAACATGCGGAGTCCCTCAAGGATCGCCTCTGTCACCAGTGCTGTTTAACATTTATCTTCGTCCTCTTTTTGAGATCATCAGCAGCCAAAAACTGCTCTACCACTCATAAGCAGATGATACGCAACTGTATTTCCGTATCTGCAACAGACAGGATCACCACCTCAATCTAGAGACATGTCTCTCTTTGATAGAGGACTGGATGACAAAGAGTTACCTTAAACTCAATGGAGCAAAAACAGAACTTCTTCTGTTTCACGCCAAGCGCAGGAATCAACTTTCAACAGCGTGGACCCCCCTGCCTATTTTGGGCAGAATCATCACCCTAGCGCCAAAGTCAAAAGCCTAGGGGTCATTTTTGACTCCTTTATGACAATGGACGCTCAAATAGGGTCAGTAGTCAGCGGATCTCACCATCTACTGCGCCTACTACGCAGACTCACTCCGTTCATCCCCAAAGAAGATTTAGCGGTCGTGGTGGGAGCTATTGTAAACTCCAGGCTGGATTATGCAAACGCCCTTTACCTCGGCCTCCCCAAGTACCAAATCGCTCGTCTGCAAGTCGTTCAGAATACGGCCGCCAGACTTGTGACTGGGAAAAAACCCTGGGAATCCATCTCACCTTCACTGAGAGCCCTTCATTGGCTGCCAGTTAAAGACAGAATTGCTTTTAAAGCTCTCTGTCTTACGCATAGATGTGTCTATGGGAATGCCCCCCTTTATTTATGCGAAATAATAAAAGCGCATAATCCCAATCGCGTTTTGCGATCCACGAATCAGAACCTGCTCCAGTTTCCGAAAGCCAACTTCAAGTCCAAAGGAGAAAGAAGATTCGCGATCCAAGGTCCCAGACTATGGAACGCTTTACCAACCAGCATTCGGTTGGAGGAGAACCACCTAGCATTTAGGAAAAAGGTCAAGACTTTTCTCTTTTAATATCAAAGGAGACAGGAACAACAAGCGCCCAGAGGCGATTCAGTTCGCATGTGCCGCGCTATACAAGTTTTCATTCATTCATTCATAACACAATGAAGTCAAACTCCAGCTCACACTGCAGGTATACAAGCAGTTACAGTTTTTTTCCCTTTAGGATAAATGTTTTCATTAAAAAAGCTGACCATTGTCAGTGACAAATGGTTTGTCCAACACTCTAAACTGCTATGTTTGCAGGAGAGCTTGTTCTCTTACTGACAGTATCCCCAGATAAAAACAAAGGGAAGAAAGCCTAAAAAAGAAAACCAATGCAACCACCACATCTAAGAACAGGTCAATATAATAAATGTTTGCTTTTGTGTTTAATGCCTTTTAACGCACAAATTAACTCACGGCCTTGAAAATTCAATATTCTTTTAGTCATCCATAACGTGAATAACAGCCTGACACATTTGTGCAATGGTCTTGAAAATATTACATCAGTTACATTTTTCTACCTTGCTTGTTGGATTATATGCCAAACATGTGCAGGATATTAACACATCAATCAGTCATATCAGTGTTACAGTAAGTATTTTCTAGACCTGTAAAAAAGATAAACACAATTTGCAAACATTTAGCTTTGATTTCTACTCTGTGAACCAGCAAAAATTGACTCCGTGAACCAGTAAAGATTAAATGTCACACATTTACAAGAGTAACTAGGTTACATTATAGTGCTTGTAAGAACTGAATGTAATAGTCTGTCACATATGAAATGTAAAATGAAAGAAGGGTCACTTCCAATGCTGGACTTTACATAAAAAGATAATAATGTCTTATTTAACTTCTTGGATAATTAAATATTATTTTATGTGACAAATAATATATTTATCAAAGCATGAAAGTGTTTCTCTTTAACCGCTTAAGACCCGGACCAAAATGCAGATAAATGACCAGGCCCCTTTTTGCGATTCGGCACTGCGTCGCTTTAACTGACAATTGCGCGGTCGTGCGACGTTGCTCCCAAACAAAATTTGCGTCCCTTTCTTCCTACAAATAGAGCTTTCTTTTGGTGGTATTTGACTGCCTCTGCGATTTTTTTTTTTTGCGCTATATACAAAAATAGAGCGACATTTTTGAAAAAAAAACAATATTTTTTACTTTTTGTTATAAGAAAAATCAAATAAACTAAATTTTAGTCAAACATTTAGGCCAAAATGTATTTAGCCATATGTCTTTAGTAAAAAAAAATCGCAATAAAAAAAAAATTAGCTACCTAGTGGGAACAGCGACACTAATACAGTGATCAGAAAAATGATCTCTTAGTGATGCTGGCATTAGGGAGTGAAAGGGTTAACTAGGGCGGTGATCAAGGGGTTAAAACTTTATTAGGGGGGGTACGGGGGTTACCCTGAACCTAACACTAACTGACTGTCACACTGACACTAAATACAGTAATCATACATGTATGATTACTGCATTCAGTGACACTGTGACAGGGGGAGGGGGGCGATAGCAAGGGGTTAATGTGCCTATGTGTAGTGTGTGTCAGTGTAGTGTTGTGCAGACTTACTGTGCGATGTGATCTCTCCTCAGCGGTGGTTGAAAATACAGCTCAGGGGAGAGATCACATCACTTCCCTCTTCCTGTGTTTACACAGTAGGAGGAAGTGCAGGGCAGGGGAGCGCGCGGATTGGCTGGGAGCGATCCGGAGCGGGCGGACAAAAACGAATAGCCGCCCTCTCATCCCGGATTGCTCGGCCAGCTACGGGGACCGCCGCATGTACCGGGGGGGTCCCGATCGGACCCCTACCCACCTCAAGGCACCAACGTATATATACGTTGATGTGCCTGCTGGTGCCATTCTGCCGACGTAAATGTACATGCGGCGGTCCATAAGATGTTAAATGATATCTAGTTCACTGGGAAAACATCCCTGCAACGAATGTGTGGGGAGCAAAGCAGAATGTTACCTCAGCAGATAGCAGCGTGTGATAGTGGATGGGTGTTACATACATAGTTCATCAACTTGCCATAGATAAAGTATTATATTGGTGAAATACGTGAAATGCCTGAAAAATTCAGAAACCTTATGAAGGAGGAAAATTACCTTTACAAAATAATCTAAAGTGGGTGACTGGGGACAAAGAGAAGGCAAATTTATTGAATACCTTCCTCGGCTCTGTGTATATAAAGGAGCATGGGAGCTCAAGTCCATAATGGGAATGATATTGACATAGCCCCTAATGAATCACTGTAACGGTCAGGGGTTAACGCCATTTACGATATTCCATTCCACCAACCCAAGACAGCTTATCGACACTCCACAATCCGGCAAACACGATCCATATGGATTTCCCCCCAGAAACGAGACACACACAGCTCTGTTCTCTGGTTCAAAATGAATAGATTTTAATGGTAAAACCAGGCTTCTTATATACACCAAAAAGCATGCTGCAGTAATCAAAGGGACAATGACACACTCCACCCACAACATCATACAATGGGTAATAACGAGCCTCCAATACACATCTTGGGTAGACTTTCTGGTGCCAGGTCTGACACAATCCACATAATCCGCTAATTAGTTACAGCTGACAAGTCAGACATCATGACTCTGGCTCTTCTCACCTGCTACACAATACATATTTATCATCAATAGAAATTCACACAATACAGTGTTAATTAGCATCACACAATAGAAAGTCTTCAGAAGCCAGACTAAAGTTAGTTTACAAGACAGTAGCAGACTTAATTACCCACTTAACAGTCTGTGTTCCCACATGAATGAGTCACTCTTCTATTGACCTGTTGGGTTCAGAATCAATAACCTGTAATTAGTTCTGTCAGACATTCTTGAATATATTATGAATTACAGACCCATGTTAAAACAATCCAACATATGTCTATTATTTCCTGGCTCAATCTGTGTAAGAGCTTCTGGGTCCCACGGCCCTCCTGTTACAATCACTATGGCTCAAAATTTATATGGTCTAGAAATATTCAAACATAATTAGGGTGATTCAAAAGCAACTGGACCAGATGGCATACATCTCCCTGTCCTACATGTTTTTTAGCTCAAAGCCAATGTTTTAAATTTTTAGGCACTATTTAATTACTGCCATAGTGCCACTGGATTAGCGCAAGACCAATGGGGTGCCTATAATTAAAAAGAGGTCAAGGTCTTTACAAATCTCCGATGAAGTCATGTGACAGTGACGATACACGTCAGACACTAGGACACCAGAAGTGACGTTGGCACAGTATGAGCTCGCTGCTCGTTTCTGATATACACTACATTACTGTTTTAAATGTGAGTACCCTGTTTGTTATATGTTTGAATAAACCGCTGAGTGTTTAAAACATATTACACTAGAGAGCCTCCTCTATGTTTTCTCTACCCTGCCTGGTGACACACTTTGGAGCTGTCTTACCTTACTGACCACCCAGCCTGGAAGGAAGCCTTAACCCCCTAGGCGCCACACTACTGGAAGAATGGATAGGAGTTATCCCCTCTACCCCCGAGTGATTCCATTGGTTTTATTGAATGCTGCTTACCTTGCAGCCGTAAGGTAATTTGCTAGCACACCTTTGGGTGTTAGCATACACCGAAGATTCACCAACAAGTCACCTTGACACCTGCTGATGTCATTTAGCACCCAGCACTTCACTCGCACTTTGCAATTTCTTTTGATTAAATTGCATTACCTCTTGGACTGAGTCGCAGTTGCATCATCCATCATTGGTGTATATCTGTTATATTCAGTCATTCATGTTGATGGGAGCATAACACCATCCTGCGATTTCCTCTGCGACTGCATATATTATCTTTACGTTGCGATTCTATTTCTGCACCCAGCACTTTACTTGCACCTTGCAATTTCTTCACCTCTTGGACTGAGTCGCAGTTGCACCATTTACACTTTGTGACAATTGGACAATCTTGCAGTTCCATCCACCATTCATATGATGTGATTTTGCTTACATTTTACAGTCACCTATTTCTATGTATTTGTACTCTTATTCAGTTCACTGTTTTATTCACCCATCATTGTTGTATATCAGTTATGTCCAGTCATTCATTTTGATTGGAGCATAACAGCATCCTGCAATTTCCTCTGCGACTGCATATTTTATTATCTTTACGTTGTGATTTTTTTTTATGCACCTGAGTCACCTTATCTGCACTGTTTGCACGTTCATTCAGTACACTTTGGATGCACCATATCTTAGCATTTATAGATTTTATTTTTATTTTTCAGTCAGTCTATTTGCATATTTGCACATTCATTTATCAATTATACTATTTTGGTTATTTATACATTTTACCAATTACACCATTGTATGCTATTGGACCGCAACACCATCTCTTGATTTTTTCCATGTCTCACTGTGGGTAGTGGTTGGCCCATACGGTAGTTGCC
The DNA here is from genome assembly GCA_029574335.1 of Rana kukunoris. Lineage (NCBI taxonomy): Eukaryota > Metazoa > Chordata > Amphibia > Anura > Ranidae > Rana > Rana kukunoris. Next base: position 325,728,390 of record CM056052.1, on the reverse strand, counting down.
GCACCTTTACCCTCTGCACACATGAATATTTGTATTCTTACTTAATATTCTGTACAGCCTCTCAACTCGAGATTCCATTACAGGACCAGTGCTCTTAACCTGGTTTATACATGATACAGATTAAAAACCCTCACAAGCCCAGTTTTAGGCCTACAGAACCATTACCAGTTCAGAGTCTGTTGTGACTTGCATCAAAAAAGGGACAACAATAGGGACATTATCCTCAGGCCACGTACACACGATCAGACATGTCCGATGAAACATGTCCGAAGAACCGTTTCCATCGGACCACACTGAAGTGGTCTGTTGGTCTGATGTGCGTACACACCATCGGACCAAAATCCCCTCGGATCAGAACGCGGTGACGTAGAACACAACAACGTGATGAAAAAATGGAGTTCAATGCTTCCAAGCATGCATCAACTTGAATCTGAGCATGCGCAGGATTTTGGTCCGATGATTTTGTGTACTAAATATCGAATCTGTCCGACGGACAGGTTTCCAGCAGACAGGTTTCAAAGCATGTTTTGAAACTTTTGTCCGCTGGAAAACGGTCCGATATGCCGTACACACGATCGAACATGTCCGCTGAAACTGGTCTGCGGACCAGTTTCAGCGGATATGTTCGATCGTGTGTACGCGGCCTTAGACTTCAACAGACAGTTTCCATATACTGCTACATTATTAATGTTGATATCAAATATATAATATGATACAAAGAAACATTACACTATCCATGTACCCATCTTAAGTCAATTTATTGTACAAAAACATAAAATACTAGGTATATTAAACCCCACCCACTGTATACCCCAATATAAGGCAGTGGTTTTCAACCTCAGTCCTTAAGTACCCCCAATAGGCTATGTTTTTAGGTTTTTCTTTACTTTGCACAGCTGCTTTAAATCAATATCAATGACATGGTATTGATAAGAGCTATTTTATCTAAGGGAAGTTTTAAAAAACATGGCCCGTTGGGGGTACTTGACGACTGAGGCTGAGAATCACTAATATAAAAAAAGTTTTCCTATGTACAATTTTGACAGTACTATTATCCTCTCAGACAGTTAATTCTGCTATCCAAATGAGGGGGACATGTGCACAATGTATGTGTTATCAATAGAATGAGCCAATACAACCAAGAAAGTAAAAAAGAACATGTGATTGCATTACATAATCCAGCATCCTGAAAAGACTTCCACCCAAATTTACATTAAATTAAAAAAAAATCATGCCCAGCAATTCAACCAAACCTATGTGTCAGCAGTTGTACAACACTAAAAATAGGACAGTTAATTATCTCCATGGCTTCCGCAAAATTTCTGATTGTATTTCTTAAAATGTCCCTTAAGACCCCGGGATTAGATTTAGCAATACTGGAATACACTCTGCTAATATCCCCCCAGTGATGATCCTAGATAATAATTTTATGTAAAGATATAGCTTCAGCATTAATTGAACAAGGAGCATGAGGGGAAAATGTTACTTTATGTTTCCAAACAGTAATTGATACTCAAATAGAAACCCCTCCATATCTGTTCTACTATAATATTTACAGACAGTTAAAACACCTGAACCATTACAGGGACATTTTCAATCTATCCATATTCCTAGATGCAGCCATTCAAATAAGTGTTCTTGTTCACTGTGTGTAAAACCTTTATATAAATCTGCTTTTCTAAAATACAATTCCTGCCTCCATGCTACCAAACAAACTTGTTTTATCTCTCTCATTAATACTCTCTTATCTTGTCTTCATCGGCTCTTCTCTGCCTTTAACTCCCTGTTTTGCCCCTATGAACTCGCACCCACTAACTCATTCACTGGCCAAGAGATTGGCAATAACGTAAAAAAAAAAATTGATGCAATTCCACTGAACAGATATCTTCCCTACTTAATATATCCTGTCTAACAGCAAATTCAATACTTTCCACTTTTGACACTGCTACTACAGAAGAGGTTACCAAACTTTTCTCAGACACCTGCCTAACCATCTGTCCGATGGACCTATTCTCTTGCAACTACTATGGCCACCCTTTTACTGTATCCTATCGTATCCTATCCTCTTGCTCACATCTTTAATCCCCCCATCTCTATTGGCACCTTCCCCTCACCTCCAAAGTATGGACTGGTCTCCACCATACTTAAAAAACCCTCACTGGACCCCACCAGTCTGAACAACTTAAGGCCTATCTCCGTGCTTCCATTTACCACTAAATGTTTACCTCACTGACAACGACATTCTTGACCTCTTAGGCCCTGTACACACTATCAGACATGTCTGATGAGACTTGTCTGATGGACCGTTTTCATCAGACAACTCTGAACTTGTCTCATGGTCTGATGTGCGTACACACCATCGGACCAAAATCCGATCAGACCAGAACGCGGTGACGTAGAACACAACGACGTGATGAAAAAATGAAGTTCAATGCTTCCAAGCATGCGTCGACTTGATTCTGAGCATGCGCGGGTTTTTGGTCCGATGCTTTTGTGTACTAACCATCGAACCTGTCCTATGGACAGGTGTCCGTCGGACAGATTTTAAAGCATGTTTTAAAACTTTGGTCCGATGGAAAACGGTCCGATAGGCCATACACACCATCAAACTGGTGCAATGAAACCGGTCTGCAGACCAATTTCATCGGACATGTCCGATCGTGTGTACGCGGCCTTACAGTCTGGCTTTCACTTGCAGCAGTCCACAGAAATTGCCCTACTAAAATGTTACTAACGATTTACTATCTGCAAAAGTCTATGGCCACATCTCCATATCTTACTACTAGACCATTCTGCTACCTTTGATACTGTTGACCACCCAATCCTCCTCAAGAAACTCCACTCCCTTGGCCTCATGACTCAGCTCTTTCCTGGTTCTCAGCCCTAATATCACAGTGTTCCTTTAGTGTTGCCTACAACCCTGTCTCCTCCTCCTTTCCACTTCCCCTTTCTGTAGTGGTCCCCAAGGCTCTGTCATTGGACTCCTTATCTTCTTTATCTACACCCCCTCTCTTGATCACTTCCTCCCATGGCTTCCAATACCATTCCTATGCTATTGACACAACTCTATCTCTCTACTCCTCACCTCACTTTTTCAGTCTCCTCTTGCATTACTATCTTACTAAATCACATATCAGCATGGATGTCACACTATTTCCTTAAACTACATTTTTCTAAAATGGAGCTTGTAATATTGTCCCCACCTGTGCCCCCTTCCTAACTTTTCCATCAAGATCAATAATACAACTATTTGTCCCTCCACTTATACTTGGGTACTAGGTGTAATCCTGGGCACTGAGCTGTCCTTTCAGCCCCAAATCCAACCATTGTCCAAATCTTGTAGACTTTACCATCATTCACTCCCTTGTTATTTATTTCCTTGATTATTGCGACTTCCTTCTCATAGGCCTACCTTTACACAGACTACCCCCCTTCAGTCTAACATGAATGCCACTCCCAGACTCATCTACCTTACCAACCGCTCTCTATCACTCTTCTCTGCCAGCCCCTCTACTGGCTTCTAATTGGCCAATGAATACATTTCAAAATACTAACAATACCACAATAAAGCCATTAAGAACCCTGCCCCAAATTACATCACCAATTTTATCTCAACATATCACTCAAACCATCCTCTTCACCTCTTCCTAAACCTCCTGCTTAAAGTAAATTTAAATGGCTGCCTATACTTCTACTGCTTATAGGTAATATATAGTAACATTGATGTTTTTAGGGTTCAGAAAGAAATGTTTTGCCATGTAACAGGTTGTACCATGCTTTGTAAAGTTGTGTTTGCTTTCTTCAGGATCAGTGAATGGATTTGGGGTTTTAATGATGCAAGGTCTTTTAATGTTTTACCTATTCAATGGCTAACTATTTAACTAAGGCTGTTACTTTCAACCATCTGTCTGAGTACAATTTTTCCAGGTCTTGTCACAGTACCATTCTTTATAAAGTATCTCATGCCAGAACTTTTATACCCTAACATATATCATGCATAATTGACATTTTTTTTCAGGCCTGAACTTTTTAATGTTTTATGATGTTATTTACTTGATTTTCAACAGCAAAAAATGTAACAGATGAGAAACCTACAAGAAAGAAGCACAGAGGTAACAATATACAGTATATATATAATTTTGCAACATGTATATTAACATATTAAAGCTAAAGTTATATTTGGTGTATTGATCTGTCTGTTATTGTGCTAGCAGCTGCTGAAGAGAAAACAACAACAGTTAAAGTCAAAGGTACAGTAATTATAAATGAGTTAAGTGCATGAACTTTCTTAGTTCATTAGATCAATGAAGAAAACTATCCCATAAAACCACCTTGGATTGCAACAAGATCATTTCTAACACTGAATAAAAAAAAAATTGACAAATTAACATTCACATGCTTGCCTGTATATGTGACTTTGAGACTATTCAATCATTTATGACCCAATACAACTGCTAGTAGATGATTGATATATATATATATATATATATATATATATATATATATATATATATATATATATATATATATATATATATATATATGTTTTCTTCTTCAGTTAAATGTTTTTAGCCTGGTGATACTGAAAATATATTTGGGTAGTTTAGTATGCAGCTGCAACTGGTATTGGATATAGGGGTATATCGTTATATACACATACCATTTTTTTTTATCCTCCTCTGTTTAAAAATTATATTAGCATAATACAGGCTTGCAATCTAAAAGTCTAATACACTGTTTACTCCTTCTTAAGAACCAGCTAAAGAACCTGAGAAGAAAAAGGAAAAGAAGGAAAAAGAAAAGGGGAAAGTTAAAGGTCAGTTTATGCTTTGGTAGATTAATATTTACATACAGTATATGTTCTATTTCAATGGCAATCAACAAAGATTTTATTCCATTTCAGTTGAGAAAATAGGGATAGTAGTGTGTAGCCTAACAAGCTTAACCTATCCTCATGTAAATGAAACTGTGTAGTGCAGCTTGAAGAATTTAATAAAGCACATGACACTCAGCAACCAGCACAATTTAAAACAACATACTGCACCATGAAAACAAAACACAACATTTTATCTATTACTTAGCACATTTGTGTGGTCAAACTGCAAAATTACTGCAGCAAGATGCAGCTGGCCTTAGTTACTGTATATATACAATATTATGTTTAGTAATGCCAACTGGTTAATTTGTAAAGATTTTCTGTAAAGATTAATGCTATGGAAAAACAGAAATAAAATGTTGCTGAGAACGGGACAGCATGAAAGTTCTCTTTCTCATTCAATATTTTTATTGAAAATAAAAAGAAAGATACATGCAATACAAATGGTGAACAACAGGCATCAGGCATCATGCAGAACCATTGTAGTAGTTGAGTGTTACAGATCTAAACAGCAAGAAAGATGGACGGCATGTAGTCATAAAGTGGCAATAAATGAGGTTCCAAACCTCTGGCGCCCCCCAATGGGAACAAGCTGCGCCTGGAGATTCGGGCCCCTCTACTTACATCAATACTAGAATAAAAGAAGCTTACATTCCGCCAAAGCCTTATAACAAAGAAACCAGGACCAGCCCCACAAATGGATGAGCATTACAGGAGAAGTAAAAACAAATAAAACAGACAAGAGAAAGAGAAGGAAAAGGAAAGAAAGGAAAAGGGGGTAAATTAAATGCTACTGGAGCCTGTCTTGAGCATTTATTTAGGAAAATTTGTGCTATACCAGTCCCTCCACGGATTCCAGATGTGAGTTTTCTCAGCTAATTTATTTTGAGAGGCCTCAAACATGGTTTCATAGGTAATATGTAGATTGGTCGTCCTTATTACATCTAAAAGTGAGGGTATTTCCACCCTCCTCCAGCGCCTCATTAATTCCAGTCTTGCACTCAAGAGAATGTGGGTTACTACATTCCTGAAGGGAGATGGAATTCCATCTATTCCCAGTGACAGGATTGCCATGCCTATATTATAAGGAATTCGCGTTTTGATTACACGCCCTATCAGGCCAAATACTTCCGTCCAAAAAGACCTCAGTGAGGGGCAAAGCCCTAAGATATGAACCAGGGACCCCCTTTGTCCACATTGCCTCCAACACAGAGGAGAAGCCGTTTTGTCAAACCCAGCTAGCCGAGTTGGGGTCATGTACCACCTGAGTAGAATCTTTTGGAACAATTCCCACAGGTTGGCGCACCTAGAGACTTTGTATACAGATGTGACTGCATATTTCCATTGGTCTAATGTGTAAGCCGTCCCTAGGTCAGATTCCCAAGTTCTCATGGACGGGGATTTAACAAAGTCAGTTTTTTGGCCTAAGACATTATAAAACAGGGAAATGCCATTGATGGTAGTATTGGGGTTGGACAGATAATGGAACACCCGTCATGGGACCTCAGTACTCATCTCCGCGTGTGTATTCAATAAATGCGATATTCGCGTATAGGTATAATGCTCCTTAGAGTTTAGGTTATATTCAATCTTAATCGGGAAGGAGGCAGAGGCAGCAGCAGATTAGTAGTAGAAATGAGGAAAGTACATGTTTAAACGATGTATAGTATTCTCCACTGAAACCATCCGGACCTGGTGACTTGTTCGCGGGGAGCGAACCAATCACCTCCAGAACCTCTGCAGTAGTAAATGGTAGATTCAATGATTGAAATTGGGCTGGGGTCAATTTAGGTAAGGTCAACTTTCCTAAAAATTGGTCAATGCTATCGGGTGTGGGTTGTACAACCGAGGGGTCGTCTTTCAAGTTATATAAGGACTCATAATAACTACTAAAAGCGTTAGCAATTTTTTGGGGGTGATACTCCTTTTGATTAGACTTAGGATGAGTCACAAAGGGAATTTTAAGTTTATATCTATACCCCCTAAGGGTTTGTGCTAATAATTTTCCTGCCTTGTTCCCTGAAGTATAATAATGCATTTTGAGTCTTTTAGACGCCTTTTCAAAATTATCAAGGAGGAGTAGGCGTAGATCATACCTAAGTTTGGTCAATTGAGTGGAGGTAGATTGGGACGTTGCCTGTTTGTTCAGGGATTCTAAAGTAGAGATTTGATCCGTTTAATTCTCGCCCCCTCCTGTATGCATATACCCCTCATGTGCACCTTGTGGGCGTTCCACAAGATGAAGGGATTCTGTACTGAGTCCTTATTATCACAAAAAAAATTATTGAGATATGTCTCAAGTTTGTCTCTCTCTTCTTTTTGTTGTAGCAAGTAAGTATTAAGTTTCCACATACGGCTGCAAGAAGTAGGAGCAGAGTCTGCTATAGAAAGGACAATGGATGCGTGGTCAGACCACGTTATGTCATTAATGGTTGCCGATCTCGTCTTGAGCAAAATGTGTTGGTCCACTAAGAAAAGATCAATCCGGGTGTACACACGGTGAGGCAAAGAGAAAAAGGAAAAATCTCTTTCATCCGCGTGGAGGCAACGCCAAGCATCGAAAACATTCCATTTGTGGATAGACGGGAGTAAAGCGTGGCGGTGGTGGCCAGACGGAGATGGAGAATCAATTGTTGGATCAGGGGTGATGTTGAAGTCGCCACACAACACTAGTGAGCCTTGGCGGTGGCTAGAGACTTTGTTCATCAACTTGTTAAAGAAGCGTACTTGATGCTTGTTAGGTGAGTATGCAGTAACAATAGTAAAAGTGACAGAATCCAGGTCACAAACAATAATGAGGTACCTGCCCAACTGATCAACAATCTTAGTGTGTAGGGTAAAAGCCACCGAGTCCCGAATTTAGTCTTGGAATCAGCGTTAGCCATAAATACGTGTGGGAAATTTTTGTGAGAGCATCTAGGTGGTGCCTTGGCATGAAAATGAGTCTCCTGGGCACATAGAACATCACTGTTATTTGACAGGGCCTCCTGTCATAAGGATTTCCTCTTAATGGGGTGGTTAAGCCCATTGGTATTTATAGACATAAAATTAAGGGGCATGGCAGTAAAAAAAAGATATGTGCATAATGGGGGACCCCGCCTCCTGTAATTCACTGTCCGTTAAACTCAGCATTGCCAAAGTGTCAGTCTCCCCAAAGCAAAGCTGTAAGGAAGCATCGCTGGAAAAGTACTCACAGTTAGTAGACCGGGTCTTAGCGTCACGGTGATGAGCCTCTACAGATGTCGACTCGCCCAGGTGGTTAAGGAGGGACTCCGAGGAGTGGCACAGATAGGTACAAGCTAGCTGCATCCAATGAAGATGTAGTGAAGATAAAACAGAACCAAAAATTTGTAGCAATCCATGACTTGAGAAAAAGAAAAACAGTAAGTGTAGAAAAACAGTCAGAACATAACTATAGTAACAATTAGGAAGGGCGTGGGCCCTTCGGTGACAGCAAGTAGCTGCAAATCGCATAGAGGGGTCAAAGTCAACCATGAGAGAGCAGCTTAAAACTCAGGGACTTAAGTCCATAGAATAATAGAGAGCAAACAAATCACCTTCACCAGTTCACATATGTGTTTTAGAATTTTTGGTGGTAACCGATTTCCAGCCCTGTTCTACTCGCTGTGGCATGCTGGCCAGCGCCTGATCCTCAGTAGTGTTGGGTAGGATCCCCCATTCCTTAAGCAGGTCAAGGCCTTTTTCCAAGGATGTCACTGCATAGTCACGGTTGTCTTTTGTTATGGACAGCTTCGTGGGGTAGCCCCAATGATAGATTATTTTATGGTTACGCAGTATCTTAGTTACCGAGATCAGATTTTTCCTTTTTTGTAATGTGTATTGCAACAGATCTGCGAAAAATTGCAAATTTTGATAACGGTCAGGGAACTGTTCCCTCCTCCTCGTGGTGGTCATCAGTTTGTCCTTGACATGGAAGAAGTGTAATCTGAGTATGACATCTCTGGGCACTTGGTCAGAGAGGTGAGGGGGCTTTGGTAAACGGTGAATCCGGTCAATCGTGACATCTAAGTCAGTAAGATCAGGAACAATGTCCTTAAACATGGTGGCAGCATAGGAGGCAAGGTCAGGTTGCAGCACAGATTCGGGGACCCCCCCTTATTTTCATGTTGTTTCTTCTGGATCTATCCTCCATGTCCGCCAGCTTTGCTTTGATCCAATCTGAGTCAGCCTCCCTGTCTTCATTTGCATCAACTAAGTCATTTATGGTAGTGGCGTATTCTTCAATTTTAGTCTCTATGTGAGCCACCCTGCTTCCCACTTCCTGAATGTCCCCAGTCAAATGGTGCATACACGCTGCCATGTCTGATTGCAAGGTGCTTCTAAGAGATATAAGCATGTCCTTTAGCACCGAGTCAAGCACAAGTTGGTTTTGTGTCGGGTAGGACACAATGGAATCTGGCAGATCCCGCATGTCATCCCCGGAGTCTGAGGCCTGACTCGCCGCCGGACTCATGGCTAGGCCAGATCCGCGCTCATCCAGCCTTGGTCTGGACTTTGTGGGGCTGCACGAGGACGGGGTGTGAAGCGGAGAAGAGGTTGCGGCAGGGGATGGCTTATGAATGGGGCCGATTACCTTTGCCAGAAGAATTCGCCTTAGTCCATGCGTGCGGAGGCTATGTAGGCCGCGGCCACATCTTGCCCTGCGTTCCTCCCGGCCGGGAAGAAGAAATCCATGAGGCGCTGGGGTTTAGGGTCCATCCAACATTTCCCCTTCATAGTGGCGTGATGGCAGATGGAGATTCCCGGTATAGGACGGTCAGGAAAGGTGAGAGTGTCCTGCTGTGTGCCGCTGGTGTCCCTGGTTCATCTGAGCTCCGGAGCTATGCGTCCATTCACGCTGCGCGCCAGGCCATGCCCCCCCATGAAAGTTATCTTTAACTAATATTTGTTTGTAATAACTGCACTAATGCATCTAAAGCTGGCCATAGATTGATCACAATCTAACCAGTTCAGCAGAGACTAGCCAAATTCTGATCCATCTATGGTCATTCTCATTAGAGAACAGTTGATCTAACGACCAACTACTCTCAAACCAGCTTGTTGGAAAATGTTCCTTCAATCAGCACTGCGGTATATTCTGACCCCACAGTCTAAATACAATGACACAAGAGAGGCGATTCTCCCATACATCTTAATTTTGTGAGTGAGGAGAATTTGTTAATTATTTTAATCAGCTTTTTGATCAGCTGTTAAAAAAAAGATGATACACATGTGTCCAGTTGCCATATGTGTGTTTTAAACCTGGTCTAGCTTTAAAATTAATTATAGAATGGCTCCTATTAAGTCATTTTTTTATTTGGGACAGAGTAAAAAAGGGTTAAAATCCCATTCAACTGATTTCATTCCACTTCCCCATTTCAGATATTACTCATCACTTCCTTTTTATTTAATGTGTGTCTAAATAGGAAGCAGAGGAATATCTCAGAGACAGTGATACAAACTATTTTTCTTGAATGATGGGAAAGGGTTTGAACCTCAAGTTTTCATTACTGTATGTGTCACTATTAGGATTTCCCGTGCTTCCTATCAAGGTTATGGAAGTCACAAGTGATATGAAATCTCATTGATTAGGTAGCAGACAACATTTTAAATCCTGATAGTAAAATATCCTTAACCCCCCTGCCGGTATCCCCGAGCGCGACTCGGGGTGGATTTTTTATGTAAATATCGATATCCCCGAGTCATGCTCGGGGTGAATATGCAGAGCCTGCAGCGCGCGCTGGCTTACCTTGTATCCAGGCAGGGTACTGTACTTACCTTGTCCCTGGATCCAGCGATGCATCCCCGCTGTGTGAGCGAGTGGCGTCCTCCATTCGACTCACACAGTGCCCGCGCGCCGCCGATCTCCGTTCCCTGCGGCGTAACGGTGCACGGGGGCGGAGACCGGCGGCAAATTCAAAAAAGTAAACAAACACATTACATACAGAATACTGTAATCTTATAGATTACAGTACTGTATGTAAAAATTACACACCCCCCCTGTCCCTAGTGGTCTGCCCAGTGCCCTGCATGTTCTTTTACATAATAAAAAAAAAAATTTGTGCCTGCAAACTGTAGATTGTCCATAGCAACCAAAAGTGTCCCTTTATGTCAAAAGTGATTTTAGAGCAGCTAGAAAACAGCAACAATAAATGATAATCACTTGCAGAATTGAGCGATAGCGATTTGTGGGGAAATTCGTCATAAAAAAATAAAAGTAATGACAGCGACAATTCTGCAACTGAGCAAATTTCAGTGATTTTGATTTGATTACATTAGTGAATATTTTTTATTATAATTACATTATTATTTGTTATAATTATTTATAGTTATTTATTATATTATAATTTTATGATTTTGTGTTTCAAACTTTATCATACCCGGGATGTCTACTAGACTCTGGTTTGGACAAATTTAAGTGAGTTATTCCTAAAAATTGCAGGCCTACAGTATAAAACGCAGAATTTCCATGCAAAATAATTGTACCGCTTTTGGTACGTAATTCCAGACAGAATCATACCGCCAGGGAGGTTAATGGAGACATAGAGATAAAACTGATAAAACAGAAATAAACGTGTTCTAAATATGTCCCACGCTCTCCAAAACTAAAAGTAACTTTAAGTTAGACCTTCAAGCTTTACTGTCACATAATTTTTTAAAGACAGGCTTGTTCGCTCTGATTTCTGGAAGCACGGTAGGAATTGTCCTTTATGGTTAGTGGTGTGAAGTCCTTTGCTTGTACCTTTCAGTGCCCAGATGAAATTACACATAAGTACTTTTTTAGCCTCCATCATCTTCAGATTCTACATACTGCCGTAAATAAATGTAGGACTTTAAAGCAAAAATCTGGGATCTGCAGAAATCCCCATTAGTGCCCCCCCTACACAAAACACTAAACAGTTATTACATTTTTGACATTTCTAATTAAATTTTCCACTCTGTAATTTAAAAAATGCAGCATCTATTCTGTCGAGGAGGAGTTGTTACAACAGTGATAACATCATGTCCTTGACTCCTTGTTTACAGGAAAAGTGACTACCAGTACATTTCCCATGAATCTTTGGGAATTGCAGTGAATGTGGGAGGGTCTACAGACTAGGCCTGTACATGTTAAATGTGATCTTGCCCACTTCAACAGAAATCATGCCCCTCATTCTCAACCACAGTGCTGAGCACAACACAGACAGTGAGGGGAAACTCTTATAACTGTAAAGCATGCATATGCCCTATGTAGTCTACTTTCATTAAATATCTCCCCCTCCAGTCAGAACAGCAGATAAACATATTGCCCTTACTTTCTTTATTTAATCATTACTGCTCATAACGATTTATTTAATCATTGCATGTCCATATTCATATAGTATACACAATGTAGTCTGCTGTAATTCAGTATTAGAAATATTCTTCCTGCAGCATTTTTAACATCATTCAGTGCTTGTGTGGTGTGTGAGCACATCCCCAGCCATAACACAGAGAGATCTGGGATATGCTGCTTTACATTGGTAACACAAGCAACATGGTAGCAGGAGAAAAAAAATCAAAAAAGTACAATGCTACCTTTTTAATCAAAACTTAACAATAATGGTGAAGCCCACTAATGTATTGAAATCTCAATAACTGCACATATAATATACATAAGACTGAGAAAAAAAAAACATAACAAATGAACCTTGCAGGAATAGTGGAAACCCCTTCTATAGATATTGACCATACAGATTAATTTCAGGTGCAACAATTCCAGTGATATTAACAAGAAAAAAATTGCGCTTATCTAAAAATAGTTCTCAAATACCAATAAATATGAAATGAAAACAAACACTATAACAGGAAGGCAGCAGCTCTTATGCAGATCGCACTAAGAAGACAACATAAAAACGGGGGGGTTAGAGCTGCGCCATGACATCCGGACACAGTATGAACCGATAGTCCTCAATCCCAATAGGGTAACAAAAGTTCTTCCTCATAAATTAAAAATGAAAAATAGTCTATGTTATATATACAGCTTGGAGAAGTATGTATCTGCTTGGGGCGGGATGTAACAGTCACCACGTGATACACTGCACACTTCACTCTTCGGTGAGACCCACCACCAGTTGTATTAGCAGCTTACCAGATGGACTATAAATGACAGCAGTCGGCTATAGCCCAGCCACGGCCTTTGCAGGGAAATTCACTTCCTAGATGGAACACAGCAGACCCAGATTCCAGTCCAACAGCCAAACACCAGACACCACCACGCGTTCATGTATAGAGAATAACAGACATAGTGTAATCCCGCAAAGGTTATTTATTAAAACACAAAGTTAAAAACGTACTCACATTGTATTGGAGTATTGTGGACACATAAAAAGTTTGTTGCCGGCCGGCGAACACATAGGCGGAGCCCTTCCTCCTGAACGCGATGATGTCACTGCACGTCCTCCCAGATGTGTTTCGTCATTGGACGTTGTCAATGGGATAGGGCGTAGCGGTGCGTCATCCATTATATGGGCTCAAACCTCGCCGTGAGGTGTGAGCAGAGTACTGTAGACGCCATATTGGACGAGGGCAAAAATGCCAATACTCGACCGCAAGTTCAGTATCCGAACCTATTGGAATCAGTAGTATGAAATAAAAACATAATAAACACATAATAAATCACTTTGATTCCAGTGATATGTGATTTCACATGTAATAAACATCAAAAGGAGAATAAACTTTTTTAAACTTAGCAGGGATGGTGAATTGGCAACACTTATTGGCACTGATTGGCAGCACTGATTGGCAGCATTGATGGGCACTGATAGGCAGCACTGGTGGGCACTGATTGGCGGCATTGATAGGCACTGAAAACCAGCAATAACGGGCAATGATTGGCAGCAATGACGAGCAGCACTGATTGGCACTGATAAGTGGCACTGATTGGAAGCACTGGTGGGAACTGATTGGCAGCACTGGTGGGCACTGATTGGCAGCACTGATGGACACTGATTGGCAGCACTAATGGACACTGATTGGCAGCACTGATTGGCACTGATTGGCAGCACTGATGGACACTGATTGGCAGCACTGATGGACACTGATAGGCAGCACTGATTGGCACTGATTGGCAACACTGATGGGCACTGATAGGTAGGACTGATGGGCACTGATAGGTAGGACTGATGGGCACTGATTGGTGGCATTGATGGACACTGATATGCAGCACTGATGGGCACTGATTGGCAACACTGATGTGTACTGATAGGCAGGACTGATGGGCACTGATTGGTGGCATTGATGGGCACTGATTGGCAGCACTGATGGGCACTGATAGGCATCACTGATTGGAAAAAGTGATGGGCACTGATAGGCACTGATGGGCAGTGATAGGTGACACTGGATGGGCAGTGATCAACTGATGGGCAGGGACAGGTGGCACTGATAGGCACTGATTGTCAGCACGGATGGGCACTAATTGGCGGCATTGATGGGCACTGATATGCGACACTGATTGGCAGCACTAAAGGGCACGGACAGAGGAGAGGGTTTACGTGCAGCAGTGAGAGCCACTCCATGTGTGTGAAACTATCAGGTAGTATAACTGCTTGTAGTGTGAAGATCAGCTGTCAAAACGAAGCGGTGATGTCAGGGGTGGAAGGAACCGAGCAGCTATCAAACACCAGTCAATGACTGGGCTACTTATGAAAGGGGCGGAGCCACAGAGACATAGTGGCCTGCCTAGTCAACATCCCATTGGCTGGTGTTTGATAGCTGCTCAGTCCTGCCCCCAACATCACCATTTTGTTTTGACAGCTAATCTTCTCACTACAAGCAGTTATATTACCTGACAGTTTCACACACACTGAGCAGCTCTTACAATCACCATCTGCTGCATGTGAAACTGTTCCACAGGTAGCAGGTTACACACAGATGCAGCCTTTCTAAACAGCCCAGAGGGCTGTCATTTCTAGGACAATGTCTCTACCTCCCATGGAGGGGTCTCGGAGTCCCGTCCTCTCACTACAGCGAGCAGGGATAGAATACATCCCTGCTTACTTTAGATCAGTGGTTCTCAACCTGGGGGTCGGGACCCCCTTGGGGGTCGAATGACAAATTGCCAGGGGTCACCAAATCCTGGGCTGTTCCTGAATCCCGCACCACTCTCCCAGCCTTTTCATGGCTACCCAGCAAGGCTGTCCCTGGAGCTTGCGGTGGCCCATTATTCGCAGCCACCCATTCAGTTCACGGCATGGCTGGGGAGGGCAGAGACTAGATGTCAGCTTGCGGTTAAGGAATGTGAAGTGGAAGGGGCTGGAGGAGACCCTATCTCCTGATTTTGGCATAGGTGTCACTTCTGTGGAGTACCATAAGGGGTTTTAATACTGTACGAGTGGAAGGGACTGAGGGAGCGCTAAGTATCCGTAAGTTAGGGGTGCCTTGGGTGCTGACAACCCACCCTATGAAAATCATTTTACTGTTAGGGGTCCCCACAACTTGGGAAATTTTATTAAGGGGTCACGGCACTAGAAGGTTGAGAACCACTGCTTTAGATAGAACTATAAATGGGCTGTGCCAAGACTGTTGGCTAAGGAAATCTAAGGAATAGCAGCCACCAGTCTTACAAACAGGAAATCCCTGGCAAGTTATTTGTTTTTTAAGTTACTAGGCTATTGCAAGGAATCTACTGGGCTAAGAAAAAGGTGAATGGCATATACAGTGAAGGTAGGAAATTAGCAAAAAGTAAAAAAGTTTTTGCCCAGAGTTCTACTTTAAAAATTAAGAGGTCCCACAAAGCTCCTAAATCCTTACATTTCTGGCGTGATCTTATTTCTATAAGACACTATATGCCACATTTTTGTACTTTTCATTAAAGTACTCGGTAGAGTGCCTTCTTCACTTGTATTTGCTAAGTATGTCTTGTGGCAATTTCCATTGTAAAGGATGGCTCCATGCCTACGTTTAAGATATTTTCATATTCACTGATGGACACACTGTATGGAATATTTCCTTACCAAATCAACTTTTTAGAACTTTTGTATAATTTTCTCCTGTGACCTAAATAAAATTTTGAGTACATACATATCGACATCATTTATTGAAAAGCCTGGAGCATCTTCACCATTGGAAAGAATTGACCATGCTATTTGCTTCTAACAAATACAATGCTCTCAGCACGAGGAGAGGAGGGAAATGACTAAGGACCTGGTCACAGTAAATAGCAAGCCAATCCTCTGACCTCTGCCAATGCTTCAGGTCCCCTCAGTCACTGTTCCTTCTTCCCATTTAGGTACCCTCATCAGATTCATTCACCCATTAGGCTGCTTACACACGACCGGTTTCCTCGACAGAATCCATCAAGAAACTTGGTGGGAGAGCTTTTTTGCCGAGGAAACTGGTCGTGTGTATGATTTTCATCCAGAAAACTGTCGAGGAACACGACGAGGAAAAAAGAGAGCAAGTTCTCTTTTTCCTCGACGGGAGTCTCAATTTCCTTGTCGTGTTCCTCGTCAGGCTAGTTTTCGACGAGGAACACGTTGGTGTGTATGCTTAGAAACCCACGCACCCTCTGTAAAAGTAGCATTTGTAATGGAATAGCACATTTGTCACGCTGTAACAGACTGAAAAGTGCAAATGTCTCTTACCAAACTTTTACCTAACATGCAGTAACATGAGGCAGCCCCAAGGGTTGTGCCAGTGGAATCGAATCGTATGTGTTGTACGTCACCGTGTTTGAGAACGAGGAGATTTGGCCTTGACAGTATGTACGCAAAGACAGCTTGTCAAGTTTCTCGACAAGCCTAACAAGAAACTCATCCAGGAAAACGATGTGTCTTTCCCGACGAGTTCCTCGGTCGTGTGTACGAGGCCTCACATGTCCATTCAGCTGTGTCTTTTGCAATTCTCTATTTTTACCTAATTTTATTGGATATGTCTATTATCTCTTACCTACAGCTTCTTTAGCCCATCAGCCATCTTTTTATTTTATCATTTTCCTTCATGATGTCTTTCCCTCCCTCCTCACAGTATGTCCCCTACACTTAAAGATAATACAAATTATGAATCAAAAACCCCTTATGCCTTGTACACACAGAATTTTTTCATCAGATATTCAGACTGTGTGTGGGCCCCATCTGACTTTTTTCAGTCAGAGTTTAGAAATAGAACATGTTTTATTTTTTTTCCGATGGAATTCCGATCGTCTGTGTGGAACTCCGACGAAGAAAAAAACACGCATGCTCAGAATCAAGTCAACGCATCCCCGGAAGAATTGAACTTAATTTTTCTCGGCTCGTCGTAGTGTTTTACGTCACCGCGTTTTGGACAGTCGGAATTTGGTCTGACGGTGTGTATGCAAGACAGCTTGAACGGAATTCCGATGGAAAATTCCATCAGATTTTATCCTATCGGAAATTCTGATTCTGATCACGTGTACAGTGCACTAGACATGGTTCTTCCATTATATAACCCTTCACTTTCCTATGGTCCCCTCTTCATCTTTCTACCGATTATCTTTACCTCTGTATGTTTTCAAAGTTCTTGCCTACTGTACATCTGCCATCTATCTGCCTACTTTCCTGCTCTCCAGGTACAGTGCAAGATGTAAACGTTTTCTAAAAGGACCCATAGGGCCAGATTCAGGTAGAGTTAGGCTGGCGGATCAATGGATCCGCCAGCCTAACTGTCACTTTAAGCCGGCGTTTTTGTTTTCTGTAACCAGAAAACAAGAAACGCCGGGTTGGTGTTCCGATGCGATCGGCGCAATTGAATTTCGCCATCGCATCGTTACTTCAACTTAAAAATGGCGCCGGGGGCGTTCCCGCCGATTTACGCTCAAAAAATATGTTAATGAGCGGGAATCGGCGATACGCGGCGTATAGATAAAGCAGCCCCCTAGTGGAGTATCCTATGTTAAGTATAGGCGTCGTCATCGCGTCGGAAAAAAAACCAAATCGCGTCGCTTGCGTAAAACATTCATGAATGGGGATGTGACGTCATTGACGTTCACTGACAGAATTTGGAGCATGCGCACTGGGATGCATTGACACTCGACGCATGCGCAGTACGTTCGCCGCGGGATCGCACTTAGTTTGAATACTACACGCCCCGTACCCGCCCAATTTGAATTCCGCCGGCTCATTTGCGATGCGCTGCCGCAACTTTAGGAGCAAGTGCTTCATGAATAACAGCACTTGCTCCTAAAATTTCGGCAGAGTAACGTGAATGAGAAGCGTTACTCCAGAGCAAAGATGCTCTGATCTACCTGAATCTGGCCCATAGTGTATATTAGACAGCTCATCCTCAAATTTGTTTAGAACACAAAATACAAGCATATACTGTATGTGCACAGCTCATGGCTTAGCAACCATAAAATGCATAGTGTGCTCTTGCGTAATTTAAGAATGTAGAAGTGTCAACCTGTCATGGATTCATTACAGAGGAGAATTAGGTCTGTTCTGCATTCTTTACTATGCACACTATGCACAATGGCTGTCAGGATCTGTAGAGGTTAAAGTAATGCTGAAAACTGTGTTTAAAAAAAAAAAAGATAATGTCATTCAAGTATGCATTCTTGGCTCAAAAAAAGCACCTTGTATTGCTTTTAACCCCTTATCCAACTGTTAGATGGTGGCTACTTTGCTTCCACTGTATGTAGGAATATAGTCACCCTCTTCTGCTCACTCCCAAGTCTAGGGATTATAAATTATGAACTATGGGATTTCTAGTATGTATAGAGCAGTGCACATGAACACATTAAGGTACACATACATGTGCTGATCATCCAAACAGACCAGAGTGAGCGGCAGAGGTTTAAGAGCTCACAGAGGGTGTCACAAGGAGACCAAATACACAGAAACAATGATGATGATATTATTTAATGTCACTTTAAACTTCATTCCAGAAGTTACAGGAAGCTGCATTGCTCACAGTCCCCATCATAATTCTTCATATGGAAACAACACATTGAATATGCTTACCGGTTTCATAATAAACAGTAGGAATCTCTTTAAAGTTCAAATGGAAAAAAAAATCACATCGTGAAAAACGGTTTGTGTGTACGCTTTAACGAGGGGGAAAAAACACACATGCTCAGAAGCAAGTTATCAAAAGCAGCCCAAAGGGTGGCGCCATTCGAATGGAACTTCCCCTTAATAGTGCCATCGTACGTGTTGTACGTCACCGTGCTTTGCTCAAGTATTTTTTTTCCCACAAACGTGTGTATGCAAGGCAGGCTTAAGAGGAATCACGACAAATCACATCGAGAAAAACGTTTTCTTGCATGACATGAATAATGGTCGTGTGTAAGCGGCATAAGAATTTTTAATTCCTTGACATTTTTAGCTCTAGTGATGTACAACAATAACTCTTGCTAAGATTATCAGTCAAACAGAAATGTTGACCTATTACTGCCAAGCACACATTTTGACTTTTTTCCAGATGTAAAATAGATTTAACAAACCCTATCCTACAATAGAAAAAAAATACAAAAGTGACACAGTAATACTTTTCACAATATCTTTTTAATGTAATCTATTTTTTTTATAAATAGCCAACGCTTGCATGAGCATGGGTAGTCATATATTGATATTGTATTTTCTTTAAATTTAGAACTAGAAAAGATCAAGCCTGAAGAAGAAGGTAAACTGCTAGACAAGTATTTTAATTTTGTGTAGATTTATACTTTTATTTATTTAAAAGGAAATATGTTCTTACAGTACGTACAAGCTGCATGCTTACCCACGTGGAAGAAAAATATATTTTAAATATATTTAAAAAAAACATTCTAAATATATTTTTCCCAAATATATTGCAATATATTTGAAATGCTACAATTTTGGCCAGATTCAATATATTTCAAAAATATATTTCAATATATTTGTGAATATATTATTGAATATATTGGGAAATGCATTGTGAAATATGTTGCAAATATACTCATAAATATATGTTAAATGTACTTCTGAATGCATTTAGCAATATATTTATGCAGCCATAAATATATTGCAACATGCATTTTGGAATGCATTGTGAATATATTCAGACATATATTGCTAAATGCATTCAGAAGTACATTTAACATATATTTCTGAATACATTCACAATGCATTCCAAAATGCACTTTGCAACATATTTCACAATGCATTACCCAATATATTCACAAATATATTGAAATATATTTTTGAAATATATTGAATCTGGCCAAAATTGTAGCATTTCAAATATATGGCAATATATTTGGGAAAAAATATATTAAGAATGTTTTTTAAAATATATTTTAAATATAAATGTACTGAATGTAAAATAAAAAAAATACATTCCTATTACATTTTGAAATGCTGTGCATTTATATATTGTATTTTATATATTGTAGGCCTATAAAACCAGCAAATATTTGGAAATAAAAACAATAACACAGTACAATACACACAACTTTATTATCATGTAAATATACAAACACTACAACACAGAGAATAGAAAGTGGTGTTAACTGTGGTAAATGACATACAAGTTTATTTGTGGTATTCTGATGGTTCCCGATGTTTCCCTTCAGGTGATATTTCAACACCTGAATTGTTCTCGTAAGAGCGTCACTGATCACACCGTTTGAAGTCCCAGGAAACTTTGCCAAAGTGGCAGCTTTAAAAAGTAAATGGAAAATATTAGACGTATTAGATTTTCCCTGTGAATCAAAAGCCATATAAGACCCTTTTCACACTTTAGCGCTGCTAAAGCTCCGGCGGTTTTTGCAACACTTTTTAGGCGTTTTTTTTTTTTTTTAAGGGAAAAAGTACAGTTTTTAATGCGCTTTTAAAGTGCTTTGGAAGTGCTGCCCATTAATTTCAATAGGCAGGTGTGTTTTAGGAGCGCTATTTATAGCGCTCCCAACCCGCCCCAGATGCTGCTTGCAGGACTCTTTCTAAAGTTCCGCAAGCGCATCGCCCCAGTGTGAAAGTACTCATTGCACTGAAAGGGATGCAGTTTCATGAGCTTTTTAGAGGCTATTTCTAGTGCTAAAACACCTGAATACTGGCTCAGTGTGAAAGGGGTCTAATAGATGCAGCTGAGTAAATAAAACGAACAAAATTAAGCATGTAAAAAAAAAATATTGTAGACTTTTAAAAAATCTGTATAAAAATCAACATCTTGCCTACAACTTGCCTTTTTAGTTCAGACTACTACCAGACTGAGCAAGATATCTTATTTTGACACAACAGTCAAATTGGCTTACAGTCTACATGTCAAAGCTGATGTTTTCATAGGGTCTAACTGTACTTGCTTCTCTCCATCTGTCAGCCGCTTGGAGGCACCTCCTTAAAGGTTACTTTTTATTGAAGTGGTTGTAAAGGTACAAGGGTTTTTACCTTCATGTATTCAATGCATGAAGGTAAAAAAAACTTCTGTGTGCAGCCCCCCTATACTTACATGAGCCCTCTCTCAATCCAGTGATGTCCACGAGAGCCTTGTCTCTCCAGGGACTTGCACTGCTGATTGGCTTTCTGTAGCGGTGGGAGCTATTGGCTCACGGTGCTGTCAATCACAGCCAGTGAGCTAATTAGGAGATGGGGTCAAGGCAAGGCTCAGTGTGTGATTGGACACACAGAGCTCTGGTTCAGGAGCACCGGCATGGGACCTGAGAAGAGAAGGATCTGAGCTGCTCTGTACAAAAACCCTTACACAGAGCAGGTAAATAGGAGTAGGATATGTTTGATATTTAAAAAAAAAGACAACCATTTAATGTTTCGATACCAAAAGAAAACCTACCTGTTTAGGCCTTGAGTACGACACTTGACAAGGAGATGAGCTCAAGTCTTCAGATGGGACAAAAGGTGATGCACACGATACACCCACACAGGATGAACTTCCACCATCATTCTTCAGTGCTATTAGCTGCGCTCTTGTTGTTTTCAAAAGATCCATTACACCAGGCAACTCTATGGAAAAGCATAACAACTTTTTAAGTAACATAATGGCCTATTTTCTCACTATATCCATTCATTTCATTTGTTAGAAATTGATGACTTGTGGAAAAATGTACTTAAATGATTAGAGGGTTTCCTCCAGTCTGCTGCTGACCCCCCCAAGAGGGTTTCTCCCAAGGTAAAAGTAAGGATGTTCCACAAAACAAAAATCCTACTTGTGCATATAGTATGTAGTTACCTCAGTGCACTCACTGATACTATAATGAATGTAGTACAGTAAACTTCCAGTTACTCAACGATCCCCATTGGTACTGTTATTTCTGGTTGCTTGAGATCTAATAGTAACTCTCAAGCATCCACCTCCCATGGCACCCTGACCCCCTCCCACTTAGCAGCTAAAGTGGGTAGGGATTGGGGGCAGGGTTTTACCACCCCCAAATTCACATGTGAATGAGCCTTAAAAGTGCTATTGCCAAATGCAACTTAGGGCTCATTCACAAGTGCGGTATGCAATGCTCCAATGCGCCTCTGAGAAATTCTGCAAGGTGGTGAGGAGGCAAAATGTTTACACCAAAAATTGCAGTGAAAGGCACACAATTGCAGCGCGGTAGTACGGCAATTATAGGTTTTAGTCAGGTGTGAGGAGGCAACATTGGAGGAGACTGTGCCCTGTGATCTTTGACTTCTCCCATGTTGTTCAGGTAGATCTCCAACTCTCTAAGGTTGCCTACCTCTGCCTTAAAACACTGTAGAATGAAAGGGCAAATGATTGGTCAAACAGAAAATAAAGATAAATATAACAAAGGCAGCAGAACTGGTGGAATAACACACAATAAATAGATAACAAAAATAAAAGACTGTGCCAATAAAAAAGATTCAATGAAAATTAAAATTGAAAAAATTTCACCAATACCAATTCCATTGAAAGATTGGCATCCAGGGGCTGATATGCCAAAAACGGTGCACAATAATTAACCAAAACAAAAAAATCAGAGTGCAAGGAAAAATTTGTATATAAATTCACAAAATGAATGTCAAATTATATGTATAAACAATGAGAGGTTAATACGCCAAATCGGTGATCTCAAAATTGTATGCCAACAGCACACAATTGGCAAACCAAACCTCAAAAATTCTTAATGATATCACCACAAAACTCAAACGCTGATGACCAAATGAATAATGAAGGATGATGCAGATATGATGATCAGATACAGTGCCAGTTTAATGCAGTGATATAAACCGCAATTAAGTTGTCCGCTTACCAAAGGCAAGTTGTCTCAGTTGTTGGTTTTCTTCTTCCAAGTGCTTATTCTGGTTTTATATTCACCAGCTGTCAGTTAGTCTTGGTCAGGTGCTTTGACAGCGGCTGGCGGCCCATCTGTCAGAATCCGCCAAAAAAAAAAAAAAAAAAAATTATCTTTCCACCTCCACACCCCCCATCCACTCCCCCCCACCCCACACACACACACACCCCCATCTTTCAAACCCCCCACCCACACACACACCCCAGACACCGCTAACCTCCTTCTGCACAATTTATTTGATGGTAGCTGAATGTAAACAGCAGGCAGTGGGGGAACCATAGCCAGACTGCCATTGGCTGTTTCAAATTTTAAAATTAGGCTGACTATTGTGCCCCCTTCCCACTCCCTGCTGTCAATCAGCAGAGGAAGACCTGAAGAAGAATGTTCTCCTTCAAATCCTCTCCTTTGCTGATTGACAGCAGGCTATTGATTTCCCTGCTATCTGCTCTT
Source organism: Rana kukunoris (assembly GCA_029574335.1). Classification (NCBI taxonomy): domain Eukaryota; kingdom Metazoa; phylum Chordata; class Amphibia; order Anura; family Ranidae; genus Rana; species Rana kukunoris. Next base: position 325,704,877 of record CM056052.1, on the reverse strand, counting down.
TTTTCCTGCATTCTGACAGTGGCCAGTGGCTGTTAGAATACAAAAAAAGGCCTAGATGTCAACTGATATCAGGCTACTTCTGGGGCAGCTGGATGTAAACATAATATCATTACCTCATATTGTTATCGGCCTGAAAGGTGGCCCATAATTGGTATCTGTATGGAAAAATCCATATCTAATGGCACCTAGTAGCAGGGCAGATAATAATATGCAAAAGGGGAGGGAGACATAAACATTGGTAGCACTATGCACTGACATTATGGGGTATATTTACTAAAGGCAAATCCGCTTTGCACTACAAGCGCACTTGGAAGTGCAGTCACTATAAATCTGAAGGGGACAACAAAAAAAAAAATTTTTGCCTGTACATGATTGGATGATAAAATCAGCGGGGCTTCCCCTCATTTCAGATCTACCCCTCAGATTTACAGCGACTGCATGTCCAAGTGCACTTGTAGTGCAAAATGGATTTTCCTTTAGTAAATCAACTCCTATGCTGCATGGCGAGTGGATATAGAATAGAAGCCATATAATATTGTATGCAGCAATGTACACTGAAAGTAAGTTACACAGTTACTGGATATAACATGGAAGCCATACATATTATATACAGCAATGTGCACTGACAGTATGTTACACAGTTACTGGATATAACATGGAAGCCATACATATTATATGCAGCAATGTGCACTGACAGTGTGTTACACAGTTACTGGATATAACATGGAAGCCATACATATTATATACAGCAATGTGCACTGACAGTAAGTTACACAGTTACTGGATATAACATGGAAGCCATACATATTATATACAGCAATGTGCACTGACAGTAAGTTACACAGTTACTGGATATAACATGGAAGCCATACATATTATATACAGCAATGTACACTGACAGTATGTTACACAGTTACTGGATATAACATGGAAGCCATACATATTATATACAGCAATGTACACTGACAGTATGTTACACAGTTACTGGATATAACATGGAAGCCTTACATATTATATGCAGCAATGTACACTGAAAGTAAGTTACACAGTTACTGGATATAACATGGAAGCCATACATATTATATACAGCAATGTGCACTGACAGTAAGTTACACAGTTACTGGATATAACATGGAAGCCATACATATTATATGCAGCAATGTGCACTGACAGTATGTTACACAGTTACTGGATATAACATGGAAGCCATACATATTATATACAGCAATGTGCACTGACAGTATGTTACACAGTTACTGGATATAACATGGAAGCCATACATATTATATACAGCAATGTGCACTGACAGTATGTTACACAGTTACTGGATATAACATGGAAGCCATACATATTATATGCAGCAATGTACACTGACAGTATGTTACACAGTTACTGGATATAACATGGAAGCCATACATATTATATGCAGCAATGTGCACTGACAGTAAGTTACACAGTTACTGGATATAACATGGAAGCCATACATATTATATGCAGCAATGTACACTGACAGTATGTTACACAGTTACTGGATATAACATGGATGCCATACATATTATATGCAGCAGGGTGACATGCTGTGGAAGAGGAGCTCTATAATATTACATTACTGTGCACATGCTGTATGGTAACTGGGAAGGTGAATGTACACAGAATGAGAACTATTCAGCAGGAAATAGACAAATACAACTTAACTCATACACCAAACTTTCACAATTCTAATATTATTACATAGAAGGCTCACCTTTCGTCCAGGAGAATACATCCAGGGGAATACAGAGAGCGTCTCCACCATGCTGCCATGCTTTCCTTTTCAGACTAGGCCTTACCAGGAACAGGAAGTGAGAGGTGAAAGTTCACCCCTCTGGTTCCCACTGCTCACTTCCTGTCACACACCTCCTGTATTGTTTCCTGTATTATCATTGCAGTCTCATTTAAAGAGTTTTCCCCAGGGCTGAATTCACATATTATAAGATCGAAGGCACAGAAATCAGACCCACATCCCAATAAAAAGAATGAGATAAAAGAAATGAGAAAAATATTTATACATGTAAGTAAGTGATGGGAGATGCATTCTATATATATATTTTGTATCTTCATTCTGGTACATGTGTGTGTGTATATATATATATATATATCAGATATACTCTATGTGTATGTGTGTGTGTATATATATATATATATATATATGTATATATATATATATATATATATATATATATATATATATACTAAGGTGACCAGATTTTTTTTTAAAAATCCAGGGACACATTTTTTTTTACTAGTAATGGCGGCAATCAGCGTCTCTCTGCCCATCGCTGCAGCCGCCCACCACACAGCCTGCCAAGTCTTACACTCCGGGTCCCCGCTACTGCTTGGTGGGGAGCGGAGGAAGATAAGCAGGCAGGCAGCTGGCCGGGACTTGAGCCAAGGCAGAAGAACATGGAAGCGGAGCTGAATGGGAATGCACCTGAAACTGAAGAAATATTCCCTCTGCTCCGACCAACACATGATGATTAGAAAGGGGCACAGGTAATGGAAAAAATCCCCCCCCCCCAAGCTAGTAGGAGCGACAGAGTAGGGGGGTGTAATTCAGAATTATTTTTTTTTTAATTCTGCACTGACTGTCTTTGAAATTGCCCCAGCCCCTGTTCAAATCCAATGGGGACAAAACTGGGGACAGACTTGGTCTAGGGACAGTGTCCTTAATCCAGGGACTGTCCCCTGAAACCGGGGATGTCTGGTCACCCTATATATATACACACACACACACACACCATGGGGTAGATTCATGTAGATCAGTGGATCTTTTGATCCGCGTGATCTATCTGTTTTACGATCCGCCTGCGCCAGTTTTTGAGGCAAGTGCTGTATTCAGAAAGCACTTGCCTCGTAAGTAGCCCTGGCGGATCGTAAATCCCCCGGCGGAATGCAAATTCCGCGGCTAGGGGGAGTTTACTATTTAAATTGCGCGCGTCCCCGCGCCGATCGTACTGCGCATGCGCCGCCGGCTAAATTTCCCAGCGTGCATTGCTTTAAATGACGTCGCTAGGATGTCATTGTGTTCGTCGTTAACGCTATTAACGTATGGCCGTATTCCCGGACGACTTACGTAAACGACGTAAAAAATTCAAATTTCGACGCGGGAACGACGGCCATACTTAACATAGGATCCGCCGCACTTACCCCGCATATAGCAGGGGTAACAATCCGACGGAAAAAGGCGAACGCAAACGACGTAAAGAAAAAAAGTTGCCCGGGCATTCGATTCTGAATCGGCGTTTCTGCTCATTTGCATATTCGGCGCGAAGAAGAACGGAAGCGCCACCTAGCGGACGGCGGGAGAATGCAGCCTAAGAATCGACAGTGTAACTCAGTTACACCAGTCGGCTCTAAGGGAGATCTATGCGGAACCTGATTCGAGGAATCAGCCGCATAGATCCGAGCGTCGGATCTCACAGATCCGACGGTGTATCAGTAGATACACCGTCGGATCTCTACATGAATCTACCCCAGTATATCTGAGATATATATATATATATATATATATATATATATGTATATGTATATATATATATATATATATATATATATGTGTGTGTGTATATATATATATATATATATATATATATATATACTGTATTTGCTGGCGTATAAGACTACCTTTTACACTTAAAAAAACTGGGCAAAAAGCAGGGGTCATCTTATACACCGGGTCAGCTGCTCGGATGCCTGCTGGATGTGCGGTAATATTGCATGTAGCTTCGGCTACATACAGTATATACCGCTGAGCCAATCCCGGTGAGCGATGTATTCAAATGAATACAGAGCCTGCTCAGATTGGGGTAACAACCTCTGCCAATCCGAGTGCCTACATACAGTAGCCTGCTCGGATTGGCTTTGAGAGTCAGAGATGCACGGGCTGATGATGTTACAACCTCTGCCAATCCAAGCAGGCTTTGTATTCATTAATAGAATACATCGCTCGCCGTGATTGGCTCCAGTCCCAGTAAGAATGAAGAAGTATATGGCTCCAGAAGGAAGAAATATGAAGTATCGGAACGGGGGTCGTCTTATACGGTGAGTACAGGCAAAAAAAACGTTAAAAAACTGTAAAATTAGGGGGTCTTCTTATACGCCTGGTCGCCTTATACGCCAGCAAATACGGTATATATATATATATATATATATATATATACACACACACACATACACACACACACACACAGTATATATATATATATATATATATATATATATATATACACACGCACAAGAATGCAGCTCTCATCACTTACATATTTATCTTCCAGCACAGCCTAGCATTGGCAGTGCAGCTTGGGCAGGGATATGACATTTAAAGCGGAGTTCCACCCAAAAGTGGAAGCTCCACTTATTTGCCTCTCCCCCCCCCCCCACCTACTTTGCCAATGCTTTTCTGCATGTGTGTTTTTGATGCATTCCAGGGTATGTTTGGTGTGTTTTTAAAGCATTCCAGTGCATTTTCCCCTCTTTTTTTTCTTAACCTTAGATAAGGACATGTGTGTTCCAGTGTGTTCAGGTGCATTCTAGTGCGTTTTTGATGTGCTTTACAGTGTTCCATTACAGTCCAGTGCAGGAAAAATGCAGCATGCTCTACTTTTTTTCTGGAACTGCAAGCACTAGTGTGAATTATGCCATTGAAAACCATATAACTTACTTTCCATGCAGACAAAAAAAAAACGCACTGGGCTGCATGTGGGGTGAATTGTCCCTATATATAGGCAATGGAGGCAGCAGCACCCGAGAGCCAATGGAAACATTGGCTGGGATACCAACATCGCCGGATTCCAGGACAGGTAAGTGTCCTAATATTAAGTCAGCAGCTGCAGTATGTGTACAGTATGGGGGGTTATTTACTAAAGGCAAATCCACTTTGCACTACAAGCGCAAACTACAAGTGCAAAGTGCATTTGAAATTGCACTGAAAGTGCACTTGTAAGTGCAGGCGCTGTAAATCTGAGGGGTAGAACTGAAATGAGGGGAAGCTCTGCTGATTTTATCATCCAATCATGTGCAAGCTAAAATGCTGTTTTTTTTATTTTCCATGCCCCCCTCAGATCTACAGCGACTGCACTTCCAAGTGCACTTTCCTTGCAATTTCAAGTGCACTTTGAATTTGTAGTTTGAACTTGTAGTGCAACGTGGATTTGCCTTTAGTAAATAACCCCCTTTGTGTAGCTGCTGAGTTTTAATTTTGTGCTGGGGGGAACTTTTTGCTGCTGGAATTACCCTTCGGCAGGTACGAAGTCCAAACAATGGACTGGACTTAGTATAAAAAGAATATACAGTATATATACAATATATATTATATTGCCAAAAGTTTTGGGACGCCTGCCTTTACACGCACATGAGTTTTAATAGCATGCCAGTCTATAACAGCTTCAATTCCTCTGAGAAGGCTGTCTTATGGGAATGTTTGACCATTCTTCCAGAAGCACATTTTTGAGTTCAGGCACTGATGTTGGATGAGAAGGCCTGGCTCACAGTCTCCACACAAATTCATCCCAAAGGTGTTCTATCAGGTTGAGGTCAGGACTCTGTGTAGGCCAGTCAAGTTTCTCCACCCCAACCCACTCATCCATGTCTTTATGGACCTTGCTTTGTGCACTGGTCCAAATCATTTGGTGGATTATGGTGTGTGTGTGTGGGGGGGGGGGGATTATGGTGTGGGGCTGTTTTTCAGGGGTTGGGTTTGGCTCCTTAGTTCCAGTGAAGGGAACTCTTAAGGCGTCAGCATACCAAGACATTTTGGGAAAATGTTATGCCCCCAACTTTGTGCGAACAGTTTGGGGATGGCCCCTTCCTGTTCCAACATGACTGCCCACCAGTGCACAAAGCAAGGTCCATAAAGACACTGATGAGCGAGTTTGGTAATAATAGTGCAACTTCTGATTCATGGATTAAACAGAACATTGAAGATTTATATCCAGAGTTTCTCCCGGTACTCTGTAAGTAGACAAGACCCTTGGACTGTGGAGGTGGATGTCTGTGAAGGTTCTCATTCATTCAGGTCAATCAATAAATCAATATAACTGGACTTGCTGGTCCGCCGACAAGCGTTCTCAATTCAGAATGACTTATACAAAAATTCTTTGGGAATGGAAAGTGGATGCGAGAGGTTTATCTGCTTTGTATTGAATGGATTATGTGCTTAAAATCTTATAAAAAAAATATATTTTATTTGAATCTTTTATTTTTTTTAAATTTATTTTAAAAGAGTAAAACAAGCCATTTTAAAATGGTAGTGGGTCTCTTATAAATGTATTCAGAATGTTATCTATGACATAGTTACAAAAATATCAGACAAAATATATGTTGAAATGTCTTTATTAGACATTAAATATTTTCAGAAAAACATATTTTAAAAATATATTTTCTAATATATAGCTTTGTAAAATATATTTAAATTATATTTTTGGAATGCATTTACAAGTATATTTAAAGATATATGTTTGAATGCATTTTTTTATATGTTCAAAAATATCTGGACAATATATTTTCAAACATATATTTTCACATTTATGCCTTTGGAAAATATATTAAAATTATATTTTTGGAACACATTTACAAATATATGTAAAAATATATGTTGAAAAAATCTGAAGCATATATTTAAAAAATATATTTTTCAATATATGTCTTTGGAAAATGCATTTAAATTATATTTTGGAATGCCTTTACAAGTATATTTAAAAATATATGTTTAAATGCATTTTTTTAGATGCTCAAAAATATACGTCAAATATATTGAAAAAAATATATTTTAAAATATATGCCTTTGGAAAATATATTTGAATTTACATTTTTGGAATAGATGTAAAAATATATTCGCGTAGGCCAATATATTGTAAATATATTTAAAATATATAATTTTTTTAAATAAATATATTGGAAATATATTTTTCTTCCATATGGGTATATCCCAGACCAACAGGTGGGACAGCAAGGCCCAGGATTTATGGCAGGGGGTGGGACCTTTTGATGCTTTTCGAATTGATCAAGCAGGTTTACAGCCAACAAAATTGCTTCCATAAAAAATCGGACAGTTGTCTTGCCAAGTGTATATGCATTCTTGGCTGCTGTCGCACATTCACACAAATAAGCCTTATGTCAGTGGCAGTGAAAGGGTTCAATTATGCTAGTTTAGGCTCCATTCACACTTGTACAGCTTAAAAGTGTTGCGATTTCCATTGTAACTTTATCCTGTGACTTGATGCAACGTTGATGCAACTTTTCTGCAATTTTGAAGTGGCTTTGAATGAGTGCGACTTTGTTACAACTTTGGCTTTAGCAATGTGATTGTTTTGTTTGTGCTCTGAAAAGTCATTAGACAGTTTTATTTTTTATTTTTTAACAAATTCCAAATTTTAAGAACAATTTGGATTTGCATCGGTCGAAAATTGATCGACCAAATTAAATTCTGTGTAAATAATAGCCAGGAAGCCGGCCGCTGCTTTCTTAACAAATGATGATGGTTCCCCCATGCAAACCAAGCCCTTCAGGTCTGGTATGAATTTTAGCGGGAACCTCACATCAACATTTAAAAATTTGAGCATGCAGGCTGACAGACAAGAAAATGGGGGAGCAAGCCCCCCACCCCCAAACCATACCAGGCCTTGTCAAGACATCTGTCAGCTTTTTTATGGAAGCAATTTTGTTGGCTGTAAACCTGCTTGATCATTTCCAAAAGCACCAGAAAGTCCTGCCCCCCGCCATGAGTCTGGGGTATGCATGACAGGGGTTTCTGGATAGAGCAGAGGAAGTGTCATTCATTCACTAATCCTCTGAAACAGCATTTTAAGGATGCCCTTCAGAAATATAGGGAACTTTTAAGGCACGATACTAGAGTCAACAACACAATTAAATAAAACAATGTATTTATTCAATTTGATTAAAATGAATGGTAGATTATTGCATAGTCACCATATAAAATGTACAAATGTAATCATACACCAAATATTAAAATCAATACAGATGTGTAAATAATGGTGTATCCAGTTGGTAATTTACGACTCATTTTGCAGTCCTCAATTGCTTTATCAGGGGTGCAGCGGGAATACCACAACATCTAACATGGATATAACTACCGCTAGCCTTTAAGGAGGTATCATACTGCAGGTATCATGCTACATGCTCCTCTGCCTGGATGGACATTTTACAACACCAATGTACATTTTCTGGTTCAGTCCAACCTATCTTTCCCTATATTTCTTTGGTCTGTTGGGGGACTGCTATTTAGATTTTTTGTATGATACCTCCTTAAAGGCTAGCAGTATTTATAAATAAATGTTAGATTTTGTGCCCTTGACGAAGCAGTTGAGGGCTGAGAAATGCATCAGAAATTATCAGTGGGATATACCATTATTTACGCATCTGTATTGATTTTAATATTTGACGCATGATTACATTTGTAAATTGTATATGGTGACTATGCATTAGTCTACCATTCAATTTAAACAAATTCGATAAATACATTGCTTTATTTAATTGTGCTGTTGACTCTAATTATTTCTGAAGGGGATCCTTCAGATGCTGTGTCCATGATATTTGGGAATCGGGATGTGGCACTATAAGCCTACTCCCCAAAATGGTGTAATTTTGTTTATCTTCACTGTTCCACTGTTTTTACTTGGCAGTGCTGGTCAGGGAAGAAGCCGATCTGTGTTTGATCAGCTTCAATTGAGTCCAAAGGTGACATTAGGGGCCTTATAGACCTCTAATGTCTTATTAACCACTTATTAATCACTTAGAGAATTTTACGATATGACACTGCGTAACTTTAACTGACAATTGCACGGTCATGCGATGTTGTACCCAAACAATTGACCTAATTTTTTCCCCACAAATAGAGCTTTCTTTTAGTGGTATTTGACCACCTCTGAAGTTTTATTTTTTTGCGCTATAAACAAAAAAAGTTGCAGTCACAATAAAAATTGCAGATCGCCACCACTACTAGTAAAAAAAAAAAAAATTTGCGCAAACCAATCAATATACACTTATTAGGTTTTCGTTTTATCAAAACTATGAAGAATACATATCGGCCTAAACTAAGGATAATTGTTTTTTTTATATATATATTTTTTGGGGATATTTATTATAGCAAAAACTCAATATTGTCGCCTTTTTTTTGTTTATAGCGCAAATAAAATAATAAAATAAATACTGCAGAGGTGATCAAATACCACCAAACAAAAGCTCTGTTTGTGGGGAAAAAAAGACGTCAATTTTGTTTGGGTGCAACATCGCAGGACCGTGCAATTGTCAGTTAAATCGACGCAGTGCCATATCGCAAAAAGTGCTCTGGTCAGGAAGGGGGTAAATTCTTCTGGGGCTGAAGTGGTTAAATGAACTTTTAACATTACAGAAAATATGCACGTGACGAGTTGCGCTAATATCATGAAATAGTTGTAACTTCTGTAATTTTTCTTATCTATTATCTCTTCTTCCATAAAATATATAGGGCCAGATTCAGAGACCCTTAACTCCTGTCTAACTGGTGTTAGACTGGAATACTTTCGAATTACGCGCGTTTTTTAGCTAGTCTGAAATTTCAAACCATGAAAAGACGGCTGCGGGCTTCAATTCGACTGGATTACGTGTTCGTACGCCTTCGGATCTACGCTGCAATAAAATTGCGGCCACTGGGTGGACTTCCCATCGTTTTCCGCGTCGGGGTATGCTAATGAGCTTTTGCCGGCAATCCCCGAAATTACGATCTTCAATCGCAATCTCTTACGGCATCTTTAGTCATCTTTTTTTTGCGTAACACTATACCAGGTTTTTGCTGGTCTAATATTAGACAGCCCATGTTAAGTATGGCCGTCGTTCTCGCGTCGAATATCAACGTTTTCCGACGTCTTTTTCTATTTTTTACGTAAGTCGTCCGGGAATAGGAATGTTCGTAAACGACGCTACTCCAAAAAAAAATGACGTAACGATGTGATTTCGCGCAATGCACGGCAGGAAATTTCTGAACGGAGCATGCGCAGTTCGATCGCCGCGGGGACGCGCCTAATTTAAATGCTTCACGCCCCCTAATCGCGTATTTCGATTACGCGGCGAGAAATAGACTACGCCGCCGTATCGTACGGGCAAAAATCTTCCAGAATTCGATTTAGAGCCTGGTAAAATACGACAGCGTAGTGTATTTCGAATACGCTGCGCAAATTTACGTGTACCTGAATCTGGCCCATAATGTTTAGGGGTTCTAAGTAATCTTCAGGCCTAAAATGTGCATTTTAATAAGTGAACACAAATTGCCAAAATGGCTCTGGTAGTGTAAAGGTGAAATGTAATGCCATCATTTAGGTCCAAATTCTTGGTAGTAAATATAAATAATCTTTTTTTAAACTGTTTAGACAATGACATACATATTGAGAGGGTCGATTCTTTTCTCATAGGACATGTCTGCCACAACCAGTACAAATCACTGACAGGCCGACAGATGCCACAGCTGTATATACTTCTGAACAGTTACTGTACATGAATACAGGTACTGTTGAGTGGCTCTGGATAAAAACTGTCTGAATCCAGAGCTGCTCATCCATATGTGCTGCGGCATCTGTCAGTCTGTCATTAATTTGTACAGGGTGATGGTCACGGCTGTTCACAAACATTAGGCACAGAATTACACTGATATCTGTCAGTGTATGGCCCTCTGCACCCATGTGGATGAGTCCTTAGAGGCACCGGTGGCGTTTACAATGACTTTAAAATGCAGAAGATTTCTTGTATAGGAAATTAAAAAGGAAGAAACTTATTATAAGCCCAGAAATACTGCAATCTACCCTCAATCTAAGCCTGATCACAATTTTAGTTTTTTTTATGTTTTTGTACAATAATTTCTATTTTACTTTTTTCTCCATAAAATAACTGATTCAGTTCTATTAATTAATGTGATAACATTCTTTCAGGTGCTCTACAGTACATCCAGAGTGCATTCTATGATGGAATGTGTGCAGTTAATCAGTTTACAGAAGGTAATGTCATGTTCTACAGATGAAGTTTATCTATTTTATCATTTTCTTTACTTGAATTATTAGTATTACTACTTGTGCATGCATATTTGAGATATAGAAACGTTTCATGTGTTTACTAATTTGAAGTAATCGCTTTAAACTTTTTAAATCACTACAACTCTACTGTCTATTTCTCCAGATACTCTTAATTACTCTCAGAATCTGTTCTATGATGGACTTGATACAGTGTATCATTTCAAAGAAGGTAATGTTATTCTACATACAAAAGGCACATATAACCTGAAGAAAACTGTATAGATTTTTTGACCAAGTGAAATATTATCTTTTCAAATATTTGAGCATATCCGCAAGTATATAATAATATGAAACTGTGAGGGAGAATGCCCATTTACTGTTTTTTACGTTAATTGAGTGATTTTTTATGGAAATTACTTAAAGCAATACTGACATTTTATCGTTAATATTTCTTATGTTTTTTAACTGCAAACGATCTGAAATTGCTAGGTAAAAATAAATGTATGCATCCATATTTGCAAATCTACAGTATGTGTTTAGTGGCTTTCTCAATAGGTTTCCCATCTGCTATGCAGGCATACTGTAGAATCAGGTTCTAGGATTCCTCATGACCTCTTGGGTTGATCTCAGCTAGCTGCATAATCCGGGAGTCATAAACATTCCATTCTTCCCACTAAGGTCGCGTACACACGACTAAACAAATCCGATGAAAATGGTCGGACAGACCGTTTTCATCGGATTTGTCTGCTGGGCTATTTTGGTTTGATCAGTGTACACATGATCAAACCAAAATCCCCGCGGACAGACAGCGCGGTGATGTGGCGGTGACGTTGACGCCGCCAGGTCACCACTCCAGGAAGTAAAATACTTCCACGCATGCGTCGAATCCATTCGGCGCATGCGGGAGATTTTTGTCCGCTGGTTAGGCGTACTAACCAGCGGACATGTCGGACGGACGGGTTTCCAGCAGACAAGTTTTAAAGCATGCTTTAAAACTTGTCTGCTGGAAAAACCTGTCTGCTCGCCCGTACAAACGATCAAATTTGTCTGCTGAAACGGTCCGTCGGACCGGTTTCAGCAGATAAATTTGATCGTGTGTACGCGGAATAAAGTATGTCAATTTGCTCCCACTGCCTTGTGTTCTTCATTCTCCTTTGATAAACAACTGCATTTAGTATACCAAGTAACACGTGGCTGATAAAAGAACAGGAGAGTGGAGGATTAAGATGGGCATAGGATGACCCTTTTATACAATGAGTCCTAAGCAAGATAATAAAAGTAATTCCTACAGTAAACTCATTGTGAGAAATGTACTACATTATTCTCCTTACATTCTAGAATCATCTTTACCATCTCTATTTAATGCCATGGAAGTAAATTAAACTAACTTTGCAAGTTGGCATATGTATAATATAAAGAGTGTTCATACACAATTTTTACTTGTAATGTAAAACTGTTTACAGTTTAAAAAAATGTGTTATAATGCTTTGCTGTAGGGCAGCCTATTTATTTGATTGGGTTAAACCACAACATATCAAAAATAATGCATGCAGCATTTCCATTATTGCAGCATGCGGCAACATAACACACATTAGTGCAACAGTAGTACAGGTGTAATAGGGATGTGCATTGGGTGCTATTCAGAATAAATGGCACCACAGTGCACCAACATTAGAAAGATCATAAAGGTAACTTATACAGATGTAGGGTTAGTTTATTTTATTTTTTTATTCTTTTATCTGTTTTTACTATATGCATACCAAATATGTATTACAAATACATATTTTAAACATGGCAAAGGATCGATCTCCAGAGCCAGAGTCAGAGCAGCAGACTCCTTCTGCTTTGAGGATCCCTTTCTCTAACTTAGGACCTAAACACAATTAAAACATAGTTTACAGTCAGTTGGATGTACCCTTTGTCCTCTTCTATAAGTTGAAATTGTAATGTGACAATTCCCCCCCCCCCCCCACACACACACACCCCTCTGTAATATTTTATTGCAGTGGTGATTAATAGAACTATAGGCTGCCACCAGCTCTCATTAAGAGAGTCTGACTATGCCCACCCTTTAGGTCCAGCTCTGTCATTCATACAAGCCATACTACAGGATCTATGGCTTTTTCAAAGTATCTATTTGTTAATGCATATGCATGCCACTCATTATAAGCACGTATAGGCCTTTTAAAAAGTCACTCTGAAATTAGTATTAAGATTGTAGTTCTCACACCAGTCTTGGACTGAACTGACTTCGGCATAATAAATATGCCTTAACTTTTAAGTCAAAAGATTTTCTATTTTATCCTATCTGTGGTTTAAATTCAGTGTAATGTTTTTATACCTGCATGTTTGACTTCCAATAAATGTCTTGTGTTAGAAGTAAATTATTTTGCAGAAAACATTAACCATATATTCAATCCCCTCATAGGAACCAAGCTAAATTGCATTTTAGGGAAACTAGCATATGAAATGGATAAAACCTCTGTCTGGAACATTCACTGACTAAAATTACCCTAACTGTACACATGACTAGAGATTAAAAGTATTTTGGGTATTTTGGGTGCAAACATAAAAGTAGTACAAATAAAAGGTAGATAAGAGATAAATAATAGCAATTAGTAAGGAAGATTTACAAATTGATTCTTAGCCTCATAATGCTCAACTATGCTATGTCTACCAAGGTCACTAGGTGATAATAAACACAGGGTCATTCTTCAAGTGAACCTGACCCTTTCTCTTAATGTAGTCACATGAGTGAAAATGATTTTGGATTGGTTGCTATGGGAATTTGCACTTTAACTTCATTATCAGTAGAATGTGCTGACTAAGCAACCATAAAGGAAAAGGGCACAATGTTGTTTTTTTTTATATATATATATTTAAAGTCATTTGTTCAATGGTGGATAACATCTTATAACAAAAGCAGCATTAATGCAGTATATTTATTAACGTGTGTTACTTATGATTTGTTTATTTATTTAAAATCTATTCTTCAATTTCTGTAAAAACATTAACAAAGAGATCAGCTGAATTTTCCACAGGCACCTTATTTTCGAGATTTTATTTTTAGATATCCTTATTATAAAAATCCTTTTCACAAAGATTATAACATAGGTTATTGCTCCTAAAAATACTTTTAGCTTCAGACGTGTGCTAACTTTAATGCCGCGTACACACGATCACTTTTTGCGATGAAAAAAAAACGACGTTTTTTAAAACGTCATTTAAATTGATCGTGTGTGGGCAAAACGTTGTTTTTTGTCTTAAAAAAAAACGACCAAAAAAAAATTCCAACATGCTTGAATTTTTTGTGTCGTTTTTCAAAACGTTGTTTTTTGTGTCATAAAAAGTGATGGTGTGTGGGCAAAACGATGTTGAAAACGACGTTTTTAAAGCCGCGCATGCTCAGAGGCAAGTTATGAGACGGAGCTTCAATGGAAAAGAGTGCCGTCGAACGTGGTGTACGTCACCACGCTTTGCTAGAGCTTTGTAGAAAACGATGGTGTGTATGCAGCGTCGTTTTGGAAAATTATGTTTGAAAAACGTCGTTTTTTTTCATGATTGAAAACTTCTTTTTTTTTCATCTCAAAACGTGATCGTGTGTACGCGGCATAAGTTTCAGCAAGTTGTCTAGTGCAAAGAGAGACAAAAGCAACCATTTGAAGTAGTGATACAATAACATACAGTGAGATATAATAGCTATTAATGTGTATAAAAAAATCTTTCAACTGGTAAATTCCGATTTTATGTAACAAAAACAATATGTCAAGCTCAGTGGTATTTATTTAAGCTCAAAAGTATAGTTATATTAAATAAATTAAATAAGTTAAAACACCTAATCAATATTCTTGAAGTTTGAAAATTGTGAATTTTAAATCGAACCCCACTGAAGTCTATAGTGGATGTATCCTGAAAATGTATTCTGGCTATTTTAAAACCTAATAAGTAAGTGAATGGCAAAAAAAAATGGGAATGGAAAGCTTGGCGCTACCATGAAAGATATGTAGCAAAGCAAAATTTTAAAATAAATTAATTGTTTTAAATACCACACAGTCGGGAAAGGGTCACCCTTTCCATGCTACTTGAAGAACACCAAGTAGCACCAGACGTGGTGGAAGCCACAGGAGATAGTGATGTTGGCAGACCAGCACAGGTGGAAGCAGCTGGTAATGGTGGTAGGCCAGAAGAGGGGGGCACCTGTTAGTAATGGTAGAACCATTTTTTTTTTATGAAACTGAGCTGGTCCACAGTATCAGGGGACAAAAAATATTTCTGTTAACCAGTTCCCACAAAGGCCAATTCTGACATTTCTCTCCCACATGTAAACATCTGTATTCAAAGATTTAAAAATAGCTTTAAAAATATTTACAGGTTGCCAGTTTAGAGTTACATAGGAGAGTTAGTGTTAGAATTATTACTCTCAGTATAAAGTTTGTGGTGAAACTTCACATGTGTGGTGGAAACACCATTTACATATATGGGTGTGACTTATGTGGGCATTTTTTTTTATTATTTTTTTTTTTACACTGTCCCTGATTTTTTTGATCACTTTTATTCCTATCACAATAAATTTAAACACCCCTTATGATAGAAATAAGGCATGATAGGTCCTTTTTATGTGGACATCTATGGTCTATAAAACCCCAGATATCTCCTATACCCTAGAAAGCATGAGATCAAAAACAAAACATTGATCTCTGCTTTCCAGGAAAAAGGAAATGGCAGTGTTTACATCTGCCAGAGCCAGAAGTGATGGGATGATGTCGCTTCCAGCTTTCAAGGATCATAGAGATGACTGGAAACTATCTGGTCCATGGCCAGCTCTGTGGTAATCCGAGGCTGTGGCAGATCAGATTCCTGGTCTCCAGATCACACAGGAGAGCCCAGAGAGGCACTGCTGGGCCTGCAAATGCAATTAATCGTGCTTGTATGGCTTTTACATTGTAGGGAAACATCGGCTGAAAAGAAAACTGCAGGCATCATCCAGCTATCTCCATTTCAAATCCAGAACATCAAACTGCACTGAGTTTGGTTCAAGGGTTTGGAGAACTTAAAAATGATTCTGAACCCGACTGAAATCAATGTGAACTGAATCTGTAAAAAATGCTAACTTTCTAGGCTAATAAGCAAAGGGTTGTAAAAAAATATCACAGGGAGGGGGATATGTACCAGTGCAAATAATGTTTAGCTAAATGAAATTCAGCCAGGAGCAGTGTTTTTTTTAAAAGGTAAAAAGGGGTTTTAAACTACATTCAAATTACATTTCCCATCAGGCTGCTATTAAAAATAAACAATTATTCACCATTCTAATCCACCTGACTTAAGTTCAGAGGCCAGGAAGTACAATTATGATAGTCAGTTGCTATGTCTGCATTAGTTTTTAGTATTTTTCCACACCCATGCACAACACAAAACCATAGTTCACCCCTATTGACATCATGGAATATTGACTTCTCCAGACTCCTCTCACCAATCCAATGGTAATTAGGTAAGTATACTGGTGTCAACAGTTGTGGAATTCACAGTTGTGGGCTTCACAGGCTAGGAATCTCAGTGTAATCCTGGGCAGATCCCAGGGATCCAGTGTACAAACAGGAATACCATTCCACAAGAACTAAAGTTTGTTTGACCCTCATGTGACATGCATGGGGGTGCTTTCCTTCCTGTGAGAGCGGGAACATCAGAAGGAGCACAGCGCACTTTTTGAATCACTTTATTAATGCTGTGCACTGAGCACTTCACAAGAGATAACCAAGAGAAACTTTAAAGTGTATGATGTTGGAACTGCGAATACACCTAATATTCACCACGGACTTATTTATTGTTTAATTTTGTATTAATTATTTATATGTATGCACTGCATCGCATTGTGAGAAAGTACCCACTTTGTGAAATATGTAAAATCTGTAGAGATAAATATCACATCCTGTTTTCAAACACAAAATCTGTTTCTATGATTCTTTAGATTCTGTTGATTACTTCCAGAGTGGGATTAACACAGTGACTGAATTTGGAGAAGGTATGATTAGGATCCTTCATTAGATATATAGTTATTTAAATAGAATATATGGAGCTAGATTTTTTTTCAAAAAACTCAAAAATCACCAGAAACTGCAAAACAATTCCTTTAGAATTCAATCACTGTTTGCGCATATAGGGAGAGTTTATTCTCTGTTGAAATACTTCTAGTAAATTCTTAAAGAGTATGTAAACGCATGGTTTATCATAATATGAGGTGATCCATAGTTCATTGTATATTACCAGGATGTGTTATGTGGGGGGGGGGGTGGATTTCTCACTTTTTATACTGTAAATCACCTCATATTATGATAAACATAACATAACATATGATAAACATGTCCAAGCTAGATATGTAAATAACCTGTTACTCAAAGCAAGAAGAGGGAAACAGACTTTTTATTCAGACATGTTTTTATCTGGAAGTCTGTTAATTGACACTAAACAATAAAGGAGGATTGATCAGAGCTGGATTAACTTTGTGTGGCAAGACTGGGCACAGATCATAGGAAATCTTATACTCTACATTGTGACATCAAAAAAAATGGGTTTACATCCACTTTAAGATTTTTGAATATGCTTTATTTGTTGAAACTAATAAAACATATTTGTATTTTTTTCTATTTTTCTTTGAAGAGGAAGAGGCTTATTTAGCAATTATGAGAGATTATGTATTGTTTTTCCACAATTGCCAATAGCCACTAGCGGGCGGTGAGCCATATATGAAAGGATGCTGAGCAGGCCATGTGCACTACTTAGACATCAACTGGTCAGAAAAGGTCACCAGATTGGCTTATTAGTACAGGTTTAGTAGTACAGGTATACTGTAGACTGTACTGTTCTGTCTACGTAAAAAGTATAACATTGTTGCATAATACATACTTATTTAGGTATCCATTCTAAATGGATTTTTATATATATTTTTTTTTTTTAACAGCTATAATAAGATATTACCATATTTTTAAAAACACATTAATCATACTTAAGAAAAAAACATTTCTCTCACAGATTCCATTTAAAATATACACTATGCTGTGGATTTGATCCTTGGCTCAGTCTAAGTTTAGAAAGCCAAAGATAATATAATGAATATAATAAGAATAATTAGAAGTGTTTTATTATGAATGGGCTAATAATTCATATGTTCTTATTTCAGGTGCTTTCCAGTATACCCAAGGTGTCTTCTATGATGGCTTTGATACAGTTAATCAGAAAAAAGAAGGTAAAAATATGCAAGTTCCCTCCTTACCTATACATTGGCTCTATGTATCAGTTTGTTCTTACCTATTTTGTCACAGCCAATCATATTCAGGCTTTCAAACCAACTCTGGTGCTGATTGATAGACAAGAAGAAATAATTCCAGTTTTTATTAAGAACATGTTAATACATAAGTCCCATTTAAATTGTCATGTGAGTTTTTCCTCTAGACAAAATTAATGTTTGTTCTATATTGGTTACAAATTTGTAATGGCCTAACTGATTTACAGTACTGTTAGCCCACATACCTGACAAACATGCACATACTTTTTTCCATTTATTCAGATATACTTCAATACCTCCAGGGCCATTTCTATGAAGGGCTCAATAGAATTACTGAGTTTGGAGAAGGTATTGCCAACCTATTTTATGGCTATGCCTGGCTTTTAAAATACAATCCAGCTAAAATGTCTGCTCAAGCTAATAATAAATTGCTTTATGTGTTCAAGTGTGGCTACCATAGTGTAGTTTGCCTACTATGGTGCTGAATGCCAAAACAGAACTTTATTTTTGGCTCTTTAGGTCTCGTTGACTATGCCCAGAGTTTCTTCTATGCCAGCTTAAATAGACTTAATCAGATCCGAAAAGGTAACTAATAAATTCCGGCATTTAAAATATTCAGTCACATACCACTTGGACCTTTTTCAGAACCTACGTAGCATTATTTATAGGGTTTTAAATGGTTTTGGATAGACTGTATGTAATAGTGAACGTTGCTACCTTATCTTGTTCCAGAGCTACAGCCATAATCCATGTTAGTTCAATAAGTGTGTTATACATTGCAAATTCAATACCGTATATTGCTAAAGTTCTATTTAGTAATGACTATATTTACAACTATTTCTAATGCTTCCAATTGCATATTTATCTGCCAATCTGTAAAAGATCCCATTGTACATGTTCAACATCTTAGCAGTACTAACATAAGTATTTCAGCATGACAGAACTATTTGCTTTTTTACAGCCTGCCTGGAGCTTTTAAATACACCAGGAAAAGCCATATCACAGTTCAAATAGGCGATATAGAAATGTTTTATGTTGTTTTATTCAGCACGATTATATGAGTGCACTCATGATTGAGAAGTCATGATATCAATGACTTTTTTCCCAATCCTACTTTTAGTGTTGCTACCGATGTCAAGTAATTAATATTCAATATAAAGATACTATTACTATAATATAATTGTGTAATAGATGACAGATAATCCCCTCCCCCCTTTCTCTTTACCTCCCCCTTATTCACTACATGTGACAATTTTGTCTGTGTTCCATCAGACCTTGTTGAATACTTCAGCAGTCTCTTCAGTGATTGGGTTGAAAGAAGCACTCCTTTTGTAAAAGGTAATTACACAATTAAAGATACAGAAGAGCATTGGGTATTAATTAATATAATAAAAAGTCAAATATAATTGCATGAATAGATACTGTACAAATATGTACTGTTTTTACAAGTGAACTTTTCTTCTTCTTATACCTTACATTCTCATGTAACTGGCTCATATAAAGTGCCACCTGGACAAGAAACATCTCTTAATATCCTGCTGCTGGTTTACTCTAATTAACTTTTATTAACACATGTAATCAGAAGAAACTTGTATTATATTTGCAAACAGAGCAGAATGAGGGCCAAAAGGGACCTAGACAAGACTGTTGCATTGACCCCCAACCTTTTCACAATATGGAGTACAATGAACAGAACAGCACAGCATACAGTGTACACAAGTGGGGATTTTATGACAATGCCTTGTCAAGTCAGGGATCTCTGATCCACTCTGGGTACCAGCAAGTAAAGAACACAAATAAACTACCTGCAACAAAAACTGGTCTCCACATGTGCCAGACACAGGGATTTTTTTCAGCGGGAATGCGGGGGAAAGCAGTTCCGGCACCTTCTGGACTGACTGTATGTAATGGCAAGGGGTGCTGGGGTGTGCTGCAGGATACTGATGCTCACTGCTGGGGATCTATTTTTGCAGGGGTGAGTCTGTTGTTGCTGAGTAGGTATTTTGTTGCTGGTGGGGGACCTATTGATGCTGGGGGGTCTTATGTTGCTGGGGGGTCAGTTGTTGCTGAAAGAGATCTACTGTTGGGGAGGGGTCCATTGTTGATGGCTTCCAGAGAGTCTATTAATGCTGGCTATGCAGAGATCTGTTGATGCTGCCGGAAGTCTATTGTTGCTGGGGGGGGGGTTTGTGTGGGTGGTCCATTGTAACTGGGTGCAGGGGATCTATTTTACTGATTTTCTTGATATCATTACCAAATTCCATACAAATTACTTAGCGCCACAAAATTATACTTGGTTCTATATTGTCTAAAAGGGGCGGTACTGGGAGGTGAGTAGGGGCGGAGGAAAGGGGTGACTCGGAAATGGTGAGTTACTGCACCTATTGTCTGAGGAAAAAAGCACTGGCCAGACAGGATAAAAGGAGTGGGTTTGTAACCAACAGCTCCACTGCTCTCTTAATTTTGGAAGCGGACTGGATATTTCAGCGCTACCACCCAAGATAAAGATACCAAAGTGCACCCTTGCTGACCATTGATTGACCATAGGGCCTTATCCCCACAACCATGGCCGGTTGGTTGTGGGGGCCCCCCAAAGCCCACCCCATGTGAATTAGTATTGGGTACATAGTACCCATTCACCAAAAGAAGTGTCAAAAAGTAATAAATAAAACACAGAGACAGTTTTAAATGAAACACAGAGACAGTTTTCAACAGTTCCTGTATTAAAAAATCAAAAAAACAATGTTCCCTGATGTAAATCCATCTTCAATCACACTGCCCGCCGCTCTGGGTGACATGGAAGCAGTCTGCCTACTGCAGGCTCCTCCATTTGACAGCTCATTTATAGGGGAGGATGGGGCTACCTGGCAATGTAATTGGTTGCACGGCCCCCTTGTGACGTCACAGACCTAGCATGCACCGGTCTGTGACATCACAAGGGGGGTGGTGCCACCAGGTGAAGTACTGTCAAATGTAGCAGATAGCTTCTGTGTTGGCAAGAGCAATTTTTATTTTGGGTGCAGCGGGTGTCATTATTGGCGATGGATTTACATCGGGGGGGACACTATTTTTTATTTTATTTTTAATAAAGGATTTGTCAAAAAACTGACTTTGTGTTTTTCTTACTTTTTGACTCCAAAGCACCCATCCCCCATGATGAGGGCATGTGGCCTGGTATGGTTCAGGAGGGGGGGCGCTTGCTCGCTCGCCCCCCTTTTCTGACCTGCCAGGCTGCATGTGCGGATAAGGGTCTGTTATGGATTTTGAGGGGCACCCCACACCATTTTTTTACATTTTTGTATTGCCAGCATTCTTTTCTTTACATTCATCTGTCAGTGGGAAAGCCCGCTGACAGATGATGATTCATCAGTTGTTAAGTACGCAGTATAACAACCAGCTATTCTTCATGCAGAGTTCAAATCATTCTGAAAAGTTGGAATTTGTTGAGAAAATGAATAAACAGAACAAATTTTTACTAAAACTAAACTAAATTTATCGAAAATTAAACTAAACGAATGCCAAAACCAAACAAAACTATTTCCATAACGAAAAATAAAATAACATAACAAATCTATCCAAAACTAAAACAATTTTTTTCCTTTCTGCAAAGATCTAATAACCTGTAAGAGACAAAAACCCTTCCCAATTTTATTTTAAAGAATGTGTTTTAATTCCAATATGTGTCCTGAAAGGAAGCAAGGGGAAATCCCTCAATAGGGTCACATACCACTGTACAAAAACTGGCAGGTGTCCCATCCTTTCCCCACTATGTCCAAAACTAAAAAAAGATTTGGCTGGAGCTTGATGTTATTTTTTTTTTAAAAAGATTCATAGTGTACATTTACAGTATTTCATAAAAGTGAGCACTCCCCTCACATTTTTGTATATATTTTATTATATCTTTTCATGTGACAACACTGAAGAAATTACACTTTGCTACAATATAAAGTAGAGAGTGTACAGCTTGTATAACAGTGTACATTTTCTGTCCCTTCAAAATAACTCAACACACAGCCATTAATGTGTAAACCTCTAAGTAAGTACACCCCTAAGTGAAAATGTCCAAATTGAGCACAAGTTTTCAATATTTTGTGTTGCCACCATTATTTTCCAGCAATGTATTAATCCTCTTGGGCATGGAGTTCACCAGAGCTTTACAGGTTGCCACTTGAGTCCTTTTCCACTCCTCCATGACGACATCATGGAGCTGGTGGATGTTAGATACCTTGCGCTTCTCCACCTCTTGTTTGATGCTCAATAGTGTTTAGGTCTGGAGGCATGCTTGGCCAGCCCATCACCTTTACCCTCAGCTTCTTTATCAAGGCAATGGTCAACTTGGAGGTGTGTTTGGGGTCGTTATCATGTTGAAATACTGCCCTGCAGCCCAGTCTCCGAAGGGAGGGGATTGTGCTCTCTGCTTCAGTATGTCACAGTACATGTTGGCATTAATGGTTCCCTCAATGAACTGTAGCTCCCTAGTACCGGCAGCACTCATGCAGGCCCAGACCATGACACTCCCACCACCATGCTTGACTCTAGGCAAGACAGACTTGTCTTTGTATTCCTCACCCGGTTGCTGCCACACATGCTTGACACCTGAACAAATAAGTTTATCTTATGTATCATCAGACCACAGGACATGGCTCCAGTAATTCATGTCCTTAGTCTGCTTGTCTTCAGCAAACTGTTTACAGGCTTTCTTGTGCATCATCTTTAGAAGAGGCTTTCTCAGCCATGCATACCAATTTGATGCAGTGTGCGGCATATAGTCTGAGCACTGACAGGCTGACCCCCTGCCCCTTCAACCTGTGCAGCATTACTGGCAGCCCTCATACATCCATTTCCCAAAGACAACCTCTGGATATGATGCTGAGCATGTGCACTCAACTTCTTTGGTTGACCATGGGAAGGCCTATTCTGAGTGAAACCTGTCTTAAACTGCTGTATGGTGCTGCAGCTCAGTTTCAGGGTCTTGGCAATCGTATTGTAGCCTAGGCCATCTTTATTTAGAGCAAAATTTATTTTTTTCAGATACTCAGAGAGTTCTTTGACATGAGGTGCCATGTTGAACTTCCATTGACCAGTATAAGAGAGTGAGAATGATAACACCAAATTTAACACACCTGTTCCCCATTCATACCTGAGACCTTGTAACACTATCGAGTCACATGACACCGGGGGGTGGCTAATTGTGCCCAGTTTGGACATTTTCACTTAGGGGTGTACTCACTGTTGTTGCCAGCAGTTTAGACATTAATGGCTGTGTGTTGAGTTATGTTGAGGAGACAGTGAATTTACACTGGTATACAAGATGTAGTTTAATTTCTTTAGTGTTGTCACATGAAAAGATATAATAACATTTTTACAAAAATGTGAGGGTGTACTCACTTTTGTGAGATACTGTAAGTTGGAGCATTGCATAATCTTTAATCTTCAATGATGTGAAGCACCCATACCCCTCTTGGTGGCTACAGATCAGGAGATGTATGTTGCCAAGGCTTTAGGACACTTAGCAAAGGCTTTAGGACACTTGGAAAATTGGGCGATGTTCTTTTTGCACATGGCAAGTAAAATGTATTTTTTAAATAGAAACAATAATGTGATATGTTAAAAGGGTTGTAAAGTAAAAAAAAAAAAAACTTTTTTTAAATAATAAACACGTTATACTTACCTTCACTGTGCAGCTCATTTTACACAGAGTGTCCCTGAACCTGGTCTTCTGGGGTCCCTCGGCGGCTGTCTCAGCTCCTCCACGCAAGAACTCAACACCTTCATGTGAGCGAGCTTGCATGGTGTTGAGTGTCGCGCTCCCGTGATATTGCCTCTCACTGTATCACTCGGCCCCGCTGCGTCATTGGATGTGATTGACAGCAGCGCGAGCCTGTGGCTGCGCTGCTTTCAATCCATCCAGTGTAGCCAATCAATGGCCAGGCTCAGAAAAATAGCTTCCTTTACCCTAGTGCAGTCCTCCTTCACTTACCTCATCCTTCCATTTTTGCTTTTAAATGTCCTTATTTTTTCTGTGAAGTGAAATCCCACTTCCTGTTCTTCTGTCTGTAACTCCACACAGTAATGCGAGGCTTTCTTCCTGGTGTGGAGAAAGCCTCTTGATGGGGGAGGGGGGCGAGCAGGAGGGTCAGGACGCTCTCTACTTTGTAGATAGAGAAAGGAGCTGTGTGTTAGTGAGCGTTCTGACTATCCTGCTCGCCCCCTCCCCCCTCAAGAGGCTTTCTCCATACCAGGGAGAAAGCCTTGCATTACTGTGTGGAGTTACAGACAGAAGTATAAGAAGTGAGGATTTCTCATAAGAAATAAGGACATTTAAAAGCAAAATAGGTAAGGTAAGTGAAGGAGGACTGTACTTAGGTAAAGGAAGCGATTTAGGGGAAAAAAATTACCTTAACAACCACTTTAATGCATAGGATGCATTAACGTGAAAAAACATTTACCTTTACAACCGCTTTAATGTTAACATGTACCGCACTGATAAACCGTATATGTAATCTTTTTTATTCATAATATTTTTTTGTCTACTTTTCATTGGCACAGATATTGTTATTTACGTCCAGCATGGCTTCAATGAAGGGGTTAACAAGTTTAACAAGCTGAGAGAAGGTAATTTTATATTATTATTATTATTATTATTATTATACAGGATATAAATGATGCCAATAGTTTTACATTGCAACACTTTACATTGTAAGTAGTGTTGCTCACGAATATTCGCATTGCGAATATTCGCTACGAATATTGCATATTTGAGTATTCGCGAATAACTTGAATATCGCGGCGAATATTCGCTATTTCGAATATTCGTATTTTTCAAATTTCGCAATAAATTTTGCAATCAATTTCGCAATCAATTTCACAATCAATTTCGCACTAGCGAAATTTCGCAATTTTTTTTTTTTTTTTATAAAATATAGCGAATATTCGTAAATATTGAATATTCGTGATATTTTATCCAAAAAAATTGCGAAATTTCGCAATCATTTTCGCTTTCGCATATGCGAAATTTCGCTATTTTTTTTTTTCATAAAATATAGCGAATATTCGTAAATATCGAATATTCGTGATATTTTATCCAAAAAAAAAATAGCGAAATTTCGCAATCATTTTCGCTTTCGCATATGCGAAATTTCGCTATTTTTATTGTTTTTATTAAATATAGCGAATATTCGTAAATATCGAATATTCGTGATATTTTATCCAAAAAAAAAATAGCGAAATTTCGCCAATGCAATTATTATTTTTTTTTATAAAATATAGCGAATATTCGTAAATATCGAAATTTCGCATTTTTTTTTTAATAAAATATCACGAATATTCGATATTAACGAATATTCGCGAATATTCTTCGAAATATTCGCGAAATATCGCGAAATCGAATATGGCGTATTCCGCTCATCACTAATTGTAAGGGCAGACAATACAGTTACAATGCAATTCAATACAAAATCAAAGGTCCCTGCTCATTAAAGCTTACAATTTAAGAGGGAAGGTCAAGTGATACAAAAGTTAAAGCGGAGCTCCAGCCGCGATTTTTTTTTTTTAAAAGTCAGCAGCTACTAACAGTGTAGCTGCTGACTTTAAATAAGGACACTTACCTTGTCCTACTTGCCCGCGCTGATGAGCCCCCCGATGTCGGTCCCACGATCGCTCCGGGTCCCGCGCCGCCATTCACACTATGGGAAACAGGCAGTGAAGCCGTACGGCTTCACTGCCCATTTCCTACTGCGCCTGCGTGAGTCTCACGCTGGCTTGTGAATGGGCGCGCTGCTCTCTGAGAACACACACAGTTCCCAGAAAGCAGCGCGCCCCATTCACAAGGAGAAGGACAAGAAGAAAAGGCACCGCGGAGTGGAAGAGGCAGATTACGGACTTCCGCATAGCAACAGCTATTTCGGGTGAGTATTTTTTTTTTTTTCAGTTTTTTTTTTATTTAATTTTTTTAAACAACATGGCAAAATGTTGTTTTCCTGGGTGGAGCTCCGCTTTAATAACTGTGGGGGATGAGCTGAATGAAAAAATAAAAGAACAGTTGTTAGGTAGAGGCAAAATAGGCTTCTCTGAAGAGAAGGGTTTTCAGGGATCGTCTAAAAGTAGAGTAGGAGAGAGTCAGACAGGTTGGGGTTCCACAGAATGGGAGAGCCTTGGTAAAAGTCCTGGAGGCAAGCATGGGAGGAGGTGATGAGGAAGCTGCAGGAAGGAACAAAGAGCATGATCTTGTTGGTATTTTCAGACTTAGTTAGTGATGTAGCTGGGGACATTGTAAGTTGTTGTTAGTATTTTGAATTTAATTTGATGAGTGAGCAGAAGCCAATGGAAGGAATGGCAGAGAGGAGTAGCAGACACTGAATGGTTGAGGAGGTGAATGATTCTGGCAGCAGCTTTCGTGATGGACTGAAGAGGGCATAGCCTATGTGAAGATAAGCCAATGAGGAGGGAGTTGCAGTGGTAGAGATGAGAGATGACCAAGGAGTGAATTAGAAGATTTGTGGTGTTATCGGTTTGGAAGAGGAATATTTTGGAGTAGGTTGAGTCAGAACGTTTTGGACAGTGATTGGATGTGGGGCCGAAAGGATAGTTCAAAGTCCAGGATAACACCTAGTACCATGGTGTGTGGGACAGGATAGTAGTTGTATCATCGTTCTTGACAGAGAAGTCAGGGGAAGAGACTCATAGGGCACAAAATATTATGAGCTTGGTTTTGGATAAATTTGAGCCTGAGGAAATGGTGTGACATTTAGGCTGATATATCTGCTAGTAGTAAATCAGGGATGAGTGTGGAGACTGATGGAGTGAGAAAGTTGCTCAGTCAGTTTTAGACCAGACGTTCAAGAAGTTTGGAGAAATAGGGGAGAAAGGAGATGGGGCATAGGTTGTTTAAATTGGTGGGGTCCAATGAGGGATTTTTATGTGTGGGAGTGACTAGTTAGCATTTTATAGAGTTGGAGAAGATGCCAGAAGAGAATGAGAAATTGAAGATGTGTGTTAGACAGTGTAGGATATAGTCAAATGGTGAACGTAGCATTTGCAAGTGAACCAGGTCTGAGGGAAAGGTGGTAAATTGGGCATTAGAAAAATGTTTAGCAACCTTATGTTTAGTAGTGGGGATGGATGAAGGAAGTAATACATGTACAGCGCAGAAAATAAGTATTTGAACACCCTGCTATTTTGCAAGTTCTCCCACTTGGATATCATGGAGGGGTCTGAAATTGTCATCGTAGGTGCATGTCCACTGTGAGAGACATAATCAAAAAAAATAATTCCAGAAATCACAATGTATGATTTTTTAACTATTTATTTGTATGATACAGCTGCAAAGAAGTATTTGAACACCTGTCTATCAGCTAGAATTCTGACCCTCAAAGACCTGTTAGTCTGCCTTTAAAATGTCCACCTCCACTCCATTTATTATCCTAAATTAGATGCACCTGTTTGAGGTCATTATCTGCAAAAAAGATAATAGTGTAGTATCCAAATAACCAAATTAAACACACGTGCCTTAAATAGGATATAAATGTGAAATCTATATAGAAATCTGTATATTAAAGTCCAAAAGTACATAAAGTGCCAAAGTGAATAAGTGTTAGTAAACAACAGTCCGTGTGTCGTCCAGTGTTCACAGTATTCGTGTGGGTGCCACTCCGTGGGAAAAAACAGCCTCACAGGCATCTCACCTCACTGCCACAAAGTAACTGCATCAAATACCCTCAGGTATCTCCAATATTCTTGTAAGGTATGCTGGGTTAGCAAACATCCGGGACCTCACAGAGCCAAAAAATATATCTATACCAACTCAGGAAACAAAAGTGAAGAAAGAGAGACTCCCATAGTGTAGTATCATCAGACAACGATCATTTAATAAAAGTAATCTCCTTACATCAAAGGAATAAAAAACAGCTTAAAAACAAACGGCATAAGCCGGATCCTCACGTCACTCCAGGTGTCCGTCAATCCCTACGCGTTACGGCAACTGCCTTCATCTGGGGAAAAAAAAGGTAGATGAAGGCAGTTGCCGTAACGCGTAGGGATTGACGGACACCTGGAGTGACGTGAGGATCCGGCTTATGCCGTTTGTTTTTAAGCTGTTTTTTATTCCTTTGATGTAAGGAGATTACTTTTATTAAATGATCGTTGTCTGATGATACTACACTATGGGGGTCTCTCTTTCTTCACTTTTGTTTCCTGAGTTGGTATAGATATATTTTTGGCTCTGTGAGGTCCCGGATGTTTGCTAACCCAGCATACCTTACAAGAATATTGGAGATACCTGAGGGTATTTGATGCAGTTACTTTGTGGCAGTGAGGTGAGAGGCCTGTGAGGCTGTTTTTTCCCACGGAGTGGCACCCACACGAATACTGTGAACACTGGACGACACACGGACTGTTGTTTACTAACACTTATTCACTTTGGCACTTTATGCACTTTTGGACTTTAATATACAGATTTCTATATAGATTTCACATTTATATCCTATTTAAGGCACGTGTGTTTAATTTGGTTATTTGGATACTACACTATTATCTTTTAGTAGCGCAAGATCATTTATTATCACCTGATTGTTATTTTGTGTTATGTAAACACTTTTAGGTTTTGCAGCAACTCTTATATAGATATATTTTTTGCTATTTATTTTATTCATATAGCGTTTATTTGCACTTTAATTGCTCCACTTAGCGCAAAGGCATACACATATCATTAGCTGCATAAAGACACCTGTCCACCCCATACAATCAGTAAAAATCCAACTACTAACATGGCCAAGACCAAAGAGCTGTCCAAAGACACTAGAGACAAAATTGTACACCTCCACAAGGCTGGAAAGGGCTACGGGGAAATTGCCAAGCAGCTTGGTGAAAAAAGGTCCACTGTTGGAGCAATCATTAGAAAATGGAAGAAGCTAAACATGACTGTCAATCTCCCTCGGACTGGGGCTATATGCAAAATCTCACCTCGTGGGGTCTCAATGATCCGAAGAAAGGTGAGAAATCAGCCCAGGACTACACGGGAGGAGCTGGTCAATGACCTGAAAAGAGCTGGGACCACCGTTTCCAAGGTTACTGTTGGTAATACACTAAGACGTCATGGTTTGAAATCATGCATGGCACGGAAGGTTCCCCTGCTTAAACCAGCACATGTCAAGGCCCGTCTTAAGTTTGCCAATGACCATTTGGATGATCCAGAGGAGTCATGGGAGAAAGTCATGTGGTCAGATGAGACCAAAATAGAACTTTTTGGTCATAATTCCACTAACCGTGTTTGGAGGAAGAAGAATGATGAGTACCATCCCAAGAACACCATCCCTACTGTGAAACATGGGGGTGGTAGCATCATGCTTTGGGGGTGTTTTTCTGCACATGGGACAGGGCGACTGCACTGTATTAAGGAGGGGATGACCGGGGCCATGTATTGCGAGATTTTGGGCAACAACCTCCTTCCCTCAGTTAGAGCTTTGAAGATGGGTCGAGGCTGCGTCTTCCAACATGACAATGACCCGAATCACACAGCCAGGATAACCAAGGAGTGGCTCTGTAAGAAGCATATCAAGGTTCTGGCGTGGCCTAGCCAGTCTCCAGACCTAAACCCAATAGAGAATCTTTGGAGGGAGTTCAAACTCCGTGTTTCTCAGCGACAGCCCAGAAACCTGACTGATCTAGAGAAGATCTGTGTGGAGGAGTGGGCCAAAATCCCTCCTCCAGTGTGTGCAAACCTGGTGAAAAACTACAAGAAACGTTTGACCTCTGTAATTGCAAACAAAGGCTACTGTACCAAATATTAACATTGATTTTCTCAGGTGTTCAAATACTTATTTGCAGCTGTATCATACAAATAAATAGTTAAAAAAAATCATACATTGTGATTTCTGGATTTTTTTTTTTTGATTATGTCTCTCACAGTGGACATGCACCTACGATGACAATTTCAGACCCCTCCATGATTTCCAAGTGGGAGAACTTGCAAAATAGCAGGGTGTTCAAATACTTATTTTCCACACTGTACCTGTGAACATGAAGTGTTAAGTATGGAATGTTTCTGTACAGTGGAGATGTTCATCAATAATTTAATTGATCTTATTTTTAAGTGTTTGACAATCTCCTGGGCAGTGAGTGAGGTAATAGGTGGAGGCAGTGGAGAACAAAGTGGAGAGTTTAAGGTAGAGAAGGGTTGACAGGGATAGGATAAGGTGTTAAGGAAAGTGATAGAATAGGTCTGCTTGGAAGCGGGAATTGTATTTTTGTGCGTCAGATTTATATTTTTTATATTTTTCTGAGACTTAGGCCGCGTATACACGATCGGTCAATACCGATAAAAACGGACTGAAGGTCCATTTTCATCGGTCCAAACCGATCGTGTGTGGGCCCCATTGGTCAGTTATGTTTCGGTCAAAAAAAAAAGAGAACTTGCTATAAAATTTAACCAATGGATGCCTAACTGATAGGTCAAAACCGATCGTTAGTATGCAAAAGCTGTTAAAAAGCCGTGCATGCTCAGAATCAAGTCGACGCATGCTTGGAAGCATTGCACTTCGTTTTTTTCAGCACGTCAATGTGTTTTGCATCACTGCGTTCCCACACAATCGTTTTTTTTTAACCGATGGTGTGTAGGCACAACTGACCATCAGTCCGCTTCTAGACTGATCGTGTTTACGCGGCCTTAGTCTTACACCACAGGTGCTCAAGAGTGTAGCTAGTTTTTTTTTAATCTTCTGGTGTAATCTGTCTGCCAAGATTTTGGGGGTCAGGGCCTGGTTTTGTGTGTTGTGGGGGAAAGCATATCTAGGGAGGATAAAACGGAATTGTTAAAGTGGCTAGGTTTGGGCAGATCAGTGGTGAAATAGGTAACTGTTAGGCAGTTGGAGGGAGAGGAGATGGAAGACAGGGAGAGAGAGAAACAAATAAGGTAGTGCTGATAGAGAGGGAATGGATTGTTGTAGAGCTTGTCCAGAGTGCATAGGGATGAGAAAACAAGGTCAAGAGTGTTGCCATCAGCATGAGTAGAAGCATGTATCCAATGCTTCAGGTCAAAAGCGGATGTTAGACAAAGACGTTTAGAAGAAGCAGGAGTGTAAGGCCTCGTACACACGATCAAATCTGTCTGCTGGAAACGGTCTGCTAGACCGTTTCAGCAGACAGATTCGATCGTGTGTACGGGCAAACAGACGGATTTGGCCACCCGACAGATTTCAAAGCATGCTTTTAAATCTGTCGGCTGGGAACCCGTCCGCCCGACTGGTCTGCTGGTTAGTACGCTAACCAGCAGACATGTCTTCTCGCACACGCGCCGAATGGTTTCGACACATGCGCAGAAGTGTTTTACTTCCTGGTGCGGTGACGTGGCAGCATCAACGTCACCGCCACGTCAGCGCGCTGTCTGCTGGCGGGGATTTTGGTTCGCTCGTGTGTACACGCGAGCAAACCAAAATGCCAGCTGACAGATCTGTTCAAATCGGTCGGTCCGACCGATTTGAACAGACACATTTGATTGTGTGTACAAGGCCTAAGTATTAACAGGAATATTAAAGTTACTGAGAAAGATTAGGGGATTGGGGATTTCAGAACAGAGAAAGTAGGGTAGCAAGGCAGAGAAGTCATTAAGGAAGGTTGATCCGGTCCAGGGGGCCGGTATATCACAGTAATTCTTAAAGAAACTAGAGAAAATAGATGAATACAATGTGCCTCAAATGAGAATAACAAAAAAAATAACAAAAAATAATTTTATTGCCGTGCTAATCCTATGGCTTTAATACTGTGCTACTGACTTGGAACACATGTGCAAAAATTGTGTTTTCATTTTGATGGCCTACAATTAGCAATTTCAAAAGGCTATCAACAGCGAAACTGCAAGAAAGAGGATTATTATACTATTTAGTAAAGTCAATTTGCTTCTCTGCGATGAACTGAAGTGCACTATGGGAAAATCAGTCTGCATGGGTCTCCTTGTCAATGCGCATTTTCAGTTCTGAAGAAATTAATGTTAATGCACTATGTGATAACACACATGTACACTGGGATAACACACATGTACACTGTATACCATGTAAGCAGCAGAGTTCTTTTTAATCTGGATTCAGGAAAGAAAACAAAACACTTTTAGAAAACACAACAAAATACATTTTCATCTGCAATGAAAAACATTCAGAAAACTGCATGCATTTTTAGCCTTGATACATCTCAAAGCATATGCATTTCTTTATTTTTTAGACCTGTCCAGCTACATTCAGGAATTGTTCTATGATTCAGTAAATAAACTTAGTCAACTTGGAAAAGGTAATATTTTTTGTACAATTTTCCAATTATGAAATTACATTGGTAAAGCTTTCTTTCTTAAGTTTTAAATCAGAAGGCCCCTTGTGTCAACCCAAATTTTTTTAATTGTGAGCTTTGTTATTTTGTATTATTTATTCAGACTTAACACTTTGTTTTATTTTAAATATATTTTTATTGAAAGTTTACAATATTACCAAGGTAAGGCAAACAGTGACAAGATCAAGTACAAAATGTTAATAAACCTTAACCACAAAGACACTGAAGAGCAAGTCTAACCGTTGCATACCATGGGGCCTGTAGCAACCACTCCACCTCATCCCCGCGCCCCAGATGGGACCGTGCTGCGTGGGGGGGGTGTGGCACGAGCCACCTCCAATGTAGCGCCTGCTCGGTGAGAAGCACCTGAATCCAGGATAGGCGGGCTATCCCGCTGAAAGCATAGAACTTGACCGAAAGCTATCGTGGCAAAAGGGTCAAGGTAGTCCAAGGCCCAGGAGAGAGGAGAGAACTCCAAACCCCCCTGGGTCCGGGAAGTGGCACGCGAGAGACACACAACACGGATGATAACAATTTAAACCATAACTATAAAAAAAGGAAAAGAAAGAAACATAACTAAAGGACCCTTATGGTCCATAACATTCTTGACTGTTATATTAGAATAGCTAAAGGAGTTGAGACAGCAGAGAAAGAAGAGACAGGGGAAAAGGGAGCAGAGAAAAAGAAAGAGAAGGAGCGGAAGGGTCGGGAATTACACGGAGGGACACAAATTCAGAGGATTCGGGCCCGAAACCTGCAATATTCTAACTGACGTCAGAGTCAAATCATAGAAGGACTCCAACATACGAAGCCCATGGTTCCCAAATGAGTTTGAATCTATCAATAGTATCAAGGATAGTGTTGGAGATCTTCTCATTCGACATTATCCAGGAAATTTTCCTTTTGGCCATTAGGAAAGAGACTGTTGGGGACTTCCAGGCCTTAGTAATAGTCATCTTGGCTCCAAGTAAGATAAAAAAGATCAGAACCTGCGTGTACCTGGGTATTTCAGGTATTGGGTTATTAAGTAAAGCAATCGTGGGATCTCGGGTTACCCCCACCCCTGTGACTTTACGGATGAGGTTGAATGTTTTATACCAAAAGGACCGAATCCTAGGACATTCCCACATTATGTGGAGTAGGGAGCCCGTGTGTCCGCAGCCCCTAAAACATAGAGGGGAGGATTGTGGATAGAATTTGGCAAGGCGAGTGGGAACCAAGTACCAGCGGGTCATGACCTTAACCACTTAAGACCCGGACCAATACGCTGGTAAATGACCCAAGGTGTTTTTGCGATTCGGCACTGCGTCGCTTTAACAGACAATTGCGCGGTCGTGCGACGTGGCTCCCAAACAAAATTTGCGTCCTTTTCTTCCCACAAATAGAGCTTTCTTTTGGTGGTATTTGATCACCTCTGCGATTATTTTTTGCACTATATACAAAAATAGAGCGACATTTTTGAAAAAAAAACACTATTTTTTACTTTTTGTTAAAAAAAAATCAAATAAACTACATTTTAGTCAAACATTTAGGCCAAAATTTATTTAGCCACATGTCTTTAGTAAAAAAAAAAATCTCAATAAAAAAAATAGCTACCTAGCGGGAACAGCGACACTAATACAGCGATCAGAAAAATGATAGCTTAGTGACGCTGGCAATAGGGAGTGAAAGGGTTAACTAGGGCGGTGATCAGGGGGTTAAAACTTTATTAGGGGGGGTGGGGGGGCTATCCTGAACCTAACACTAACTGTTTTTTACACTGCCTGTCACACTGACACTAAATGCAGTGATTAGATCACTGCATTCAGTGACACTGTGACAGGGGGGTGGGGGGAGCGATCACAAGCAGTTAATATGCCTATGTGAGTGTGTGTCAGTGTTGTGTTGGTGCACACTTACTTGTGATGTCTTCTCTCATCAGCAGCGCTGGGAAACAGCGCTGCGATGAGAGAATACATCATTTCCTCCTTCCTGTGTAAACACAGGAGGAGGAAGTGACAGGTTGGGAGCGCGCTCCCATTGGCTGGGAGCGATCGCGGGGGGGCGGGTAT
This sequence comes from Rana kukunoris, assembly GCA_029574335.1. NCBI lineage: Eukaryota > Metazoa > Chordata > Amphibia > Anura > Ranidae > Rana > Rana kukunoris. Next base: position 325,670,201 of record CM056052.1, on the reverse strand, counting down.
TCGCCGACATCCGCCCGCAGATCCCGGATCGCTCCCGGAGCCAGGGGGACCCCCGCACGCCGCGGAGGGGGTCCCGATGGGACCCCCGAACCGCACTTAGGCGGGGACGTAAATTTACGCCCTTGTGCCTGTACGTGCCATTCTGTGGCCATATATGTGCGTGCGGGGGTCCTTAAGTGGTTAAAGGGGTGGTTCCCCTAAAAAGAAACTTTTAACATTGCCTGTGTCTTGTTAATAACATTTAGAATCGGCTGGTAGTTTTAAAAAAAAACACCCGTACATACCATTTTCGGCATGTACTCTCACCGCCGCTTCCGGGTCTGGCAGCCGGGGACAGGCATCCGATCGACGCATACAGCGCGTCACGAGATGCCGAAAGAAGCCGAACGTTGGTGCGGCTCTATACGGCGCATGCGCACCAACGTTCGGCTTCTTTCGGCATCTCGTGACGCGCTGTATGCGTCGATCGGATGCCTGTCAATGAAGCAGGCCCTCCCATCCCCGGCCGCCAGACCCGGAAGCAGCGGTGAGAGTACATGCCGAAAATGGTATGTACGGGTGTTTTTTTTTTAAACTACCAGCCGATTCTAAATGTTATTAACAAGACACAGGCAATGTTAAAAGTTTCTTTTTAGGGGAACCTCCCCTTTAAGGTTCGCTTCTACCAGCGAGGTATTCATAATGCCCTTATATGAGCGGGCTAAGTTAGAATGCCAACGTTCCAACGTCCAGTCGAGGTCAAGGTCTCGGTCCCAACTGGTCATATATGACGCTTTCTCCAATGGCTCGGCCAAAGCTGAATAAATAAGAGAGATACCCCCTTTTGTGTCCCTGGCTGAGGAACACCATTGTTCATAGGGGGTTACTGATGGTGGGTCAACACTGGTTTTTATGACCTGGCGAAGGAAGTGGGAGATCTGGTAGAACCGGAATTTCTCGGAAGGGGGCATTTTAAGTTTGGAAGTGCAATAACCTAGAGAGAGGGGCCCATTGGAATTAAAGAAGTGTCCGATTCTGTAAAGGCCTTTGTCAAGCCACCATTTGAAGGCTAAAATGTCCAGCCCAGGGGGAAACCGAGGGTTGTGGAAGATGTGGGCCAGTGGGTGCCAGTGGGATATCAGGGGTTTCAGTTTGTGTAGAGAGTCACAGAGTGCTATAGAGTGGGATAATGTAGGAGCAAGAATCAGAGGTCTACTTTTGGGATGATTCCAGAGAAGGAAGTCTAGGGTAAACCCCGGGGTCGCCATCCTTTCCATGGTAACCCAATCCGGTTTGGGCCCTTTCAGGTAGATTATCAAGAACTGGCTAAGTTGGGCCACTCGGTAATACCACCACAGATTGGGTAATCTGAGGCCCCCCCTCAATCTAGGCCTATAAAGGACTGTCTTAGCTAAACGGTGTCCTTTCTTATCCCAAATGAAACGGTTTATAGCAGATTGGAGAGAGTTAATGTATGATCTGGTGATTGGGATGGGAAGGGAGCGGAATAGATATAAAATTTTAGGTAGCAGAGTCATCTTGACTGCATTTATGCGGCCTAGCCAGGATAGTTTATAAAGGGACCATTGGCGAAGGTCCCCCATGAGCTTTCCAACCAGGGGGGGGTAGTTAAGCTTGTGAAGGAGTTCAGTCCGCGAGGTGAGGTGAATGCCTAAGTAAGGAATGGAAACAGAATTCCAGGAAAAAGGGAAGTGGCATTTTAGACTGTCTATTTGGGCTTGAGGGGTTGTTATGTTTAGAGCCATTGACTTAGTCATGTTAACTTTGAGGCCGGATATGCTGCCAAAATCTTCGAGGAGTTGGGTCACGTTGGGGGTCGAGGTGAGTGGAGATGTAATGAAGAGGAGGACGTCGTCCGCAAACAAGGCGCACTTGTGCGACGATTGTCCGCAGCAAACTCCTTGGATGTCTTGTGGTTCCTGATCGCGATAGCCAGAGTCTCGATGGCTACCGCAAACAGGAGAGGGGAAAGGGGGCAACCCTGTCTTGTGCCCTTCCTGATGGGAAATTGATCTGAAAAGTGACCGTGGAACCTAACCTGTGCTATCGGTTGGGAGTATAGTGCCTCTAAAGTTTTGATGAAACCTGGACCAAATCCCCATTTCTGGAGCAAAGTGAAAAGATAGGGCCAAGCAACCGTGTCAAATGCCTTTTGGAGATCGATGGAAAGCAAGTAACCTTCCTGGGGGGGGCCACCATGCCAGCCCGACCTCATGAGGGAGATGATATCGACTGCTCTCCGAATCTGGTCCGGTCCCTGTCTCCCCGGTATAAAACCCACCTGGTCTTTATGGATATATGAACCTATAAATGAAGCTAACCTGTTCGCTAATATTTTCGTCATTATCTTCAGGTCATTGTTGATCAAAGAGATCGGTCTGTAATTGCCTATCTCTCTAGGGTCCTTACCCGGTTTAGGAATAACTGAAATGAAAGCTAAGTTCGCTGTGGGATCAAGAGAGGGGTTCTCACGCAGGAAATTAAAGAACCGGGCCAGATATGGAGATAGGATTCCAGAAAAGGTTTTGTAATAATGGTTTGAAAACCCATCCGGGCCTGGGGCCGAGTCCTTCTTAAGATCTTTAATAACTGCACAAATCTCGGTTTCCAGAAATGGTGAGTCTAAAGTGGAACAGTGGGAGTCAGAGAGTCTGGGAAGAGGGACATTGTGTAGAAAGGTGTCAAGACTGGAATGTGAGGGTTGGGTGTCAGATGAGTACAGGTTGGAGTAAAATGACTGGAAGGCCTTGAGTATCTTCTCAGGGTTCTGAGTCAGGGCGTCGTCCGAGGCCTTGATCTTGGGAATGGAGTGAATCCTTAATTTGGGGGTCAGTTTGGCTGCTACCTGTGGGCCAAACTTGTTTGCCCGCATATAGTGCTTACCATTCAGCCATTGCAGATGCTTATCCGCCGAAGAGGTAAGAGCCAAATTGAGTGCTAACCTAGCCGAATCGAGCTTGGCCAGGGAGGCCTGAGAGGGGTTTCGTTTGTGGTCCTTGCTAAGGAGTTTAAAATCCCTCTCAAGGTTCACAATGTCCAACTTCCTTTCCCGCTGCAGTTGCGATGAAAGTTGAATAATTTTTCCCCTCAGCACCGCTTTATGTGCTCCCCAAAGGGAAACAGGGGAGATATCCTCTTTATCATTGTTCCCGAAGTATTCCCGCATCTCCCTCTCCAACATAGCGCAGTGCACCGGGTTGGAGAGGAGAGATGAGTTTAGGCGCCACGGACGACGCCCAGGGGGGGATATCGAGTTAGAAAGCTTAAGGAGAACTAAGGAATGGTCAGACCAAGGGACTTTGTGAATGGAGGCGTGAGAAGCTACGTGAATGTCAGAAGAGGGCATAAGGATATGGTCAATTCTGGCGTAGGTCTTATGGGGAGCAGAGTAGTGCGTATAGTCTTTTTCGGAAGGGTTAAGTTCCCGCCACGTATCAATGAGGCCCAGAGTGTGGAGAAGGCGAGCAATGTGGAGGCTCTGTTTAGGTGGTCTTTTAAGGCGGGGGCTTCCTGACCTCGATTTATCTAGGACATTGTCAAATGTGATATTGGAATCACCACCCAATATTACCCTGCCCTCAAAAAGAGGTGCGAGAGTATTAAGCATTGTGGAAAAAAATTTAGATTGTCCCCGGTTAGGGGCATAATAAGAGACTATGGTGTGAACTGTCCCTTCTATTGATCCTTTAACCAAAATATAGCGCCCTTCCTTGTCAGCGACAGTCATGGAATGTACATAGTGGGTCTTTTTAGAGAATAATATAGCTACCCCTCTCTTTTTAGTGTCAGTGTTTGCCAGGAAAAAGGTGGGGTACCCACGGTGGAGAAAAGGAGGATTGTAGCTACCAGGAAAATGAGTTTCCTGGAGTAAGATTATATCCAGGCCCCTCGAGTAATAACTCTGGAACGCCTTGCGTCTTTTTGTTGGGGAATTTAAGCCTTGGGTGTTATGCGAAGCCACCTTAAGGGCAGCCTGACGGGGAGATGTATCAGCCATGGACACGTGAGGGTGGGCACGAGCAAACTGAAGACAGGCCTACCTTGAACCTCGAGAGACTGGGAACGAGCATAGGAGAACCTGAGAGAGAACGAAGATGCAGGCTGGGAGTGATGGAGGCCCTCCGTGTAAGTTCCTGGGAGGAAAAATAAGGATAAAAAGTAAAACAGATTAAGTAAGATTTAAACATTAAATAAGAAAAAGAGAGCGGATAAAAGGAACAGGGAAAGAGAGGCCTAGGCGAGAACGACTAGGGAGAAGAGCATGCAGGACTGATCGGCCAAGTCCTGTACTGAGACCCAATGAGAGGATGGGCTCAGGAGAGTAACAACCTCTAAGGGGGTTGTTCGCCTGCAGTCACAAGAGGAGCGAACTCCTGCCCGTCACTACAGAAAAAGTGGCATGTTTGACCGCCCCAGCACATCGGCCCCCAGAAAGATAACATAACTGTAGATGTGAGATCTCCAAGATGGGGAGCCAAACTATAAACATAGAAAAAAGCTGTAACCATATATGAGGACAAAGCACAAACCAAAAGGCTAACATAATAAACCATAACTTAGAAACCTTGATGCTGCCTGAAAAATGGTGAGGGAAGGATGGGGAGGAGGAAGGGTAGGGGAGGGAGAGAGGGCAATGCAGGTGGGGGGAGGCAGAGGGGGGGACAGTATGCATACGGAGCTACATGACAATAATGAGCTACAATATATAATTACCAAAACAAAGAGGAGAAAAAATACAAAAAATGAGAACAGAGTTCTCGCTACAGCAATTCTATAATATTCCACTATGTTTGCCCACCCCGCACCCCCCTCATGCAGGGTAGACAGTTTGTGTAAAGCACAATCCAGAGATTGTCCTTAAAAAAAACCTAAGGGAGAGAAAGAGATGTTAATGGCAAAAAACAAAACTTGGCGGGAATAGTGAATAGCACTATACAGACGAGGGGAAAAACCCCTAAGTTAGGATACAATGATCTCAGAGAGATGAGTGGGGGAAACAAAGTCATCTCGGGGGGCGAGAGTCTCGATGTCTCTTTGGTTGCTGTTTGTTCCACAGTGGAGTAATAGGGCTGCCTGTGGGAGGCCTCTTTGAGGAGCCAGGACGAAGAGATGGATCCTGGGGGGGTAATTCTTGATTGATAAATCCGAGTCGTAGCAACAGCTGTTCACCATCCCAAAATCTTGAGAAGCTGTGCGATTTGTCTTTGTAGTCGAATTGGAGGCGAAATGGAAAGGACCACCTATATTTGATGGATTTCTGTATGAGGACCCCTAAAAGGGGTTTCAGGGACCTCCTCTTCTGGATCGTGGTAGGAGAGATATCGGCGAAGATCTGTAGTTTGTTACCTTGGAAGTTGAGGTCATCGAGATTACGGGATCTCCGCATAACTTCCTCTTTTACACTGTAGTAGTGGGGTTTAACCACAACATCCCTCGGGAGCCCATCTTGGCGGGGAGGCTGGAGTGCCCTGTGGGCCCTGTCCAGCTCGAGCTTGTGGTCTGGGATGTCGGGAATAACGTTTTTTATGAAAAGTTTCACTGTTTCAGGAATATTAGTGACACTCTCGGGTATTCCCCTAATACGGAAATTATATCTCCTGCTGCGATTTTCCAACTCATCAATTTTAGCGAGTGCGACTTCAAGTTGGTCCTGCAGCGTCTGTATGCAGTTAGTGTTTTGGTTAGTGCGGGCTACAGTATTGTCCACTGCTTGTTCAATGGCTTCAATGCGAGCCCCAATGTTTTGCAGGTCTGCCTTAATAGAGGATGTGATCTGCGCTGCTGTTTGTGTCAGACCTGCTGCTAGCATGTCTGAGAAGCAATTGAGGAGTTGAGCCATGTCAGAATGGGGGGGCTGCAGGATGGGGGAAGGCATCTGGAAGCCAGCGTGGTTCATGGGGGATTGCAGCATGGGGGTATTCATCATGTCCGCCATTGTGCGGCTAAGGAGCGACTCAGTGGAGGCTGGTGAGGCTAAATGAGGTGGAGCGGTACTCACTGGTGTTGCCAGCAGGGGTATAGCAGGCTGGATCAGGGACGCAGGGTCTGTAATTGTGGTAACGTCCGCCGTGTCACCGCAAGGAGAGGACGCACCCGCCATCTTGGAGGCTGAGGGGGCTGCTAGGCCAAAGTCCAGCTGCCGGCTGATTCCCCGCTTGTCACCGGGGCCAGACATCCAGGAACGAGCACCGTACCTTCCGCTCCCCTATAGGGCCATCCTCGGCTCGGTTCTCCCACCCGTTCGTGTGCTAAGAGCCGCGATGTGCTGGGGTGGCTAGGAGCTCCCGGTCAGTGCATCTTCCCAGAAGTCCCGCGCATGCGCACACAGACTTAACACTTTGGAGATATGTGTTTTATCAGTAAAGTATCAGACAGTTCAAGTAGATATGGGTTCGGTTGAAAGGCATAGGTTTTGATTGCACCACATCCCTTGCATCAAAATAGAAACAAAAAAAAGCTTAAAGAGGTAGAATTGGGATCATTGAGACCAAACAAAACTAAGCATTTAAAATGTAACACTTTTTATTCCAAATGTTTCATTATACCCATAAAAGGGTACAAAGAGTAAATTTTGATTATAACCACTATATATAATCCTCTATACAACTTCTTCTACTGTACATGTTTTGCCCACTGGCTTCTTCCAGAACTCATATACTGCTTATTTTTGTTTGATCTCAGCACCCCAATAAACCTCAATACTACCTCTTTAAGATTTTTTTCTATCAGACAGTTCATATTGCAGGACATACCATACCTCAGGTGCCTCTCAGGTCTAGAGTTGTTCTCAGACAAAGAAGAAATGTATATAAGTGAGAAAATATTTTTACAATCCAATACTAAATATTCAAATACTTGCAAATCCAGTTTGTACTTATGTACATATGCACCAAGTATCTGTGTTTGTTTCACATGTAGTGATGGCCTGTATGAACTGCATAACTTTAGTTTATTTTAACATACTGTAGTATTTTTAGTCTATTTAATATGTTGCTGCATTACACCAATTCCTCTTTTTATCTAGATGTTCTTGAGTATTTCCAGAACCTTTTCTCCTCTGGAGTAGACAGATTGTCTGAGTTCAAAGACGGTAAATATGCCTTGACATGTCTGTCTGCTTGTAGAATAGCTTAACATCTGATGCACTGTAGTTAAAATGAATCATACTTATACTGTTTTTCAGGTACTGTTAACTACTCCCAGAGACTCATCTTTGATGGACTCAATGGACTTTCTGAGTTCAAAGAATGTAAAGAAATATATGAAAGCATGCTAATATTGCTTGTAAATTGTTTTCCAAAAAAATATATATATTTAATACAAAACCACCAATTTATCTGTGCTTTCAGGTACTTTAAACTACTCACAGAACCTTTTCTATGTTGGACTTAGTAAGCTTTCTGAGTTCAAAGAAGGTAAGGGTGTAAATCTGTGCAAGTATATTCAACTTTGAAAAAAGTATTCATACCCCTTGACATTTTCCAATTTTTTTCATGTTACAACCAAAAACGTATATGTATTTTATTATGATTTTATGTGTTAGACCAACACAAAGTGGCACATAATTGAGAAGTGAAAGGAAAATGAAAAATGTTTTTCTAAATTGTTTACAAATAAATATGTTAAAAGTGTGGCGTGAATTTGTATTCAGCCCCCCTGAGTCAATACTTTGTAGAACCACCCTTCGCTGCAATTACAGTTGCAAGTGTATGTGGGTATGTCTTTACCAGCTTATTTGCAAAATAGCTCAAGCTGTGTCAGATTGGATGAAGAGCATCTGTGAACTGCAATTTTCAAGTCCCTGCTGAAGAAAAGCATTCCCGCAACTTGAAGAGAAGAAAAGAATGCCTGCACACCAAAGGAACGTTCCAATGTGTTTATTCCAAAATAGAAAATTACAGCCAACAAGACAGAGTGCCCGAACCCAAGAAGAAGCACTGAGATCACCTACTGGGTTTGGGGCACTCTTGTTGGCCGTAATTTGATATTTTGAAATAAACATTCCTTTGGTGTGCAGTCGTTCTTTTCTTGATCCTAGTTGGCGAGCCGTGGCATTCACCCAGCACATCCGGACAGCAGTGATTGCATACCTGGAGCGGATTTTCCTTCCTTGAACATCCCCTTGAACATCCCCACAACATGATGCTGCCACCACCATGTTGCATGGTGGAGATGCTGTGTTCAGGGTAATGTGCTGTGTTAGTTTTCCGCCATACATAGCATTTTGCTTTTAGGTAAAAAAGTGACTTCTGGCAAACTTAAAACATGACTTTTTTATGGCTTTCTTTCAACAATGGTTTTCTTCTTGCCACTATTCCATAAAAGGCCAGATTTGTGGAGTCCACGACTAATAGTTGTCCTGTGGACAGATTTGCATACCTGAGTTGTGGATCTCTGCAGCTCCTCCAGAGTTACTATGGGCCTCATGGCTGCTTCTCTGATAAACAATCTCCTTGCCTGGCCTGTCAGTTTAGGTGGACAGCCATGTCTTAGTAGGTTTGCAGTTGTGCCATATGCTTTCCGTTTTCAGGAGTTGGATTGAACAGTGCTCTGTGAGATGTTCAAAGCTTGGAATATTTTTTTTTTATAACCTGACCCTACTTTGAGCTTCTCCACAACTTTATCCCTGATCTACCTGGTGTGTTTCTTGGCCTTCATCATGCTGTTTGTTCACTAGGGTTCTCTAACAAACCTCTGAGGGTTTCACAGAACAGCTGTATTTATACTAAGATTAAATTACACATAGGTGGACTATATTTACCAATACTGGGCCAGATTCTCAGCGGCGTTACGACGGAGTATCTCAGATACCCCGTCGTATCGCCGTTTTTTTTGCCTCGTATCTATGCGCGTGATGCTTAGCATCACTTTTGCATAGATACGCTTCTACATCCGACAAGTGTAAAACCATTACACTTGCGGATCGTAGTTGTAATGGCAACTCCGGCCACTAGGTGGCCTTTACGTTGTTTTCTCATTTGCATATGCAAATGAGGCTAGTACGCCGATTCCCGATTGTTTTTACGCCGCCCCGTCGTCGCGTACGTCGTTTTCATCCGCGTAAGGTTACCCCAGCTTCTATGTGGAGTAACCTTACGAAGTACCGTCGGATGCCGTCGGGTGCCGTCGGATGCCATGTTAAGTATGGCGTCGGGTCAGCGTCGGCTTTTTCCATCGCTTACGTAGTTTTACTAACTCGTTCGCGAATAGGGGCATTGCGTAGTGACGCTCACGTCGTTTTGACGTCGGTTTCAACAACGCTTTCCGACGTGAGCTGGAGCATGCGCACTGGGCTTTTTCCCCGGCCGGCGCATGCGCAGTTCGTTCGACGCGGGGGTGCGCTTAATTTAAATACAAGCCGCCTCATTTGAATTACGCGGGCTTACGCTGGGCCATTTTCACTATGCCAACGCAAACGACGGAGCAAATGGTTAGGGAATACGGCACCTGCTCTAGTACGATGCAGCGGCGTAGTGCAAATGGCTTACGATACGCAAGAGAAATTCTATGAGAATCTGGCCCTAAGAGACTTCTGAAGGCAACTGCTTCCACTAGATTTTAGTTAGGGGTATCAAAGTGAAGGGGCCGAATATAAATGCATGCCACACTTTCATATATTTATTTGTAAAAAACAATGGAAAACCATTTATCATTTTCCTTCCACCTCACAATTATGTACCACTTTGTATTGGTCTATCACATAAAATCCCAATAAAATACATTTACGTTTCTGTTGTAACATGACAAAATATGGAAAATTTCAAGGGGTGTGAATACTTATTCAAGGCACTGTAGTAGTGTGCTTCATGTTTTCTTAATTAATAAAAATTAAATAGAAATGCACAATTTTAAAAATACATACCTCCCTGTCTCTTAGGAACTTTTAACTACTCAAAGGCTCTCCTCTATAATGGACTCAGTAGTCTTTCTGACATTAAAGAAGGTAAAATATTATGCATTTAAAATAATTACCATTCTCTTTGTTTTCCCCCAAATACAATTGCATCTCTTCTTTCAGGCACTATTAACTATTCCCAGAGTCTGCTATATGATGGACTTAATATACTTTCTGAGTTTAAAGAAGGTAAAATCGCTGTATTGCTAGGCTGTAAAAAAAAAAAAAAAAGAATAGTTTAGATTTTCTTTTTGCTAATTGCAAACAAACAAAAATATATAAATAATACACCAATATATGCATGGAATGCAACTGTGTATCTTCTTCCAGGAACTGTTAACTATTCCCAAAGTCTCTTATATGATGGACTCAATAGACTTTCTGAGTTTAAAGAAGGTAAAATCACTGCAATGCTAGGCTGCATAAATATAGAATAGTTTAGCTTTTCTTTTTGCTAATTTCAAGCAAACAAAAAAAATATATAAATAATACACCAATATATGCATGGAATGCAACTGTGTATCTTCTTGCAGGAACTGTTAACTATTCCCAAAGTCTCTTATATGATGGACTCAATAGACTTTCTGAGTTTAAAGAAGGTAAAAATTACTGCATTGCTAGGCTGTATTAATATATAGTAGAATAGTTTAGCTTTTCTTACTGTTATTTGCAAGCAAACAAAAATATGTTCAATAAACCAACATCTAAATGGAATGTAACTCTGTATCTTCTTCCAGGAACTGTTAACTATTCCCAGAGTCTAATTTATGATGGATTCAACAAAGTTTATGAGTTCAAAGAAGGTAAAAGTATTTTGCATTGCTAGTTCTGCATATATGTAATCGCCTTTCTGAAATTGTAAACATCAGGCATAACAAATTATCATAGTGGAAGCCATCCAATTATAAATGCTATAAATACAATTGTTTTTCTCCTTTTAGGAACTGTAAACTACTTGCAGAGTCTGTTCTATGGTGGACTCAATAGACTTTCTGAATTAAAAGAAGGTGAGATCACATCTTTACCTGGTGCTTAACCTAATCTATAGTTCTTTCTTGTCAAAATGACAAGATTTATATACACTACACAGCACTTATACATCTCACTGTAATGATTGTCTTTATTGTAATGATTGCTTTGTTTGCAGTTATGTTTTTATTTTGTAAAAAAAAAGCGAGTATCGGTTTTTAATTAGTCCCACTTCAGTGCAAGCGAACTCTCATTAGTAATTTAAAGCAACTTTAATAAGTCACGGCACATTTTGTGCTATTAAATAGCTCTGTGTATTATTATTAGACATATTTATTTTCAATATTTCTTTATTAAAATTTTCAATGAAGTGAACAGACATACATTTGTTACAACATGTCGGATGTTACAACTGGACCAAATGAAACCAGGAAGAACAAAGTAGGTTAAATGAAGCATAGTCAGTCTTAGAAATTGAACTTAACAGGGATGTTTAGTATATAACCGTTGTAAACTCCAGGTGGGGGGGGGGGGGTAGGGATGGGAAGGGGGCACTAGCTAGGTAGGCATTTTTGCTGTGTCCTAGAATGGGGATGAGTGGAAGGTAAGAAAGAAAGAGAAATAAGGTATGAAAATGGGAGGAGGTTGCGATATATGGAGAGCATCAGATAGTCACAGTGCATTTGGGGTGTGTGAGCCAGGGTGAGCACTTATACAGGAACTTTTCCATCCTCAAGTTTTTTCTAGCGACATTGGAGGTTCAAGTCTGTGATTGTATTAGCGATGGATGGGGAATTCGAAGACTTCCACAGTTTGGTGATGTTCTGTTTCACTGCAAGTAGTAGATGTACTATTACCACTGGTGATCTGGGGGGGGGGGGATTTCTTTATCCCAAGATGTAACAAAGCTAGCGAGGGATTAGGGGTGGTTGGGATCTGTGATATCGTGGAAATTAGAGCAAATATTTGTTTCCAGAATGAGCTTATGGACCTACAAAACCACAGAATGTGTGCTATGGTTCCAGCACTTCCACAGGTCCTCCAACAGGTAGAGGGATGACCTGGGAAGAATTTGGATAAGCGACAGGGGGTGAGATACCACCTGTGTATTGTTTTCTGGTACGATTCCCAATGGTTGGTGCAGTGGGATGCTGTGAAGGTGTGTTTAAATGCATGTATCCACATGTCGGGGGTAACAATAACATTTAGTTCTTCTGTCCATTGTGAAAGGGATGAGATTTGGGAGTATGGCCAGTTGTCGCTAAGTGCAGAGTACATTAGCGATATACCATGTTTTGGGTATGTTGGGTATGCGTAGAAGTTATGGATTGCTTCTGGTATTTTAACCACCGTGGGGATTTTAGACTTCTGGAGAAAGTGTGAAATCCTTATGTGTGTGAAGGCCGCAGATTGAGGGAGGTTGTATTAATTTTGAAGTTCTGTGAAGGTTTTAATGGTGTATGTGTTGTAGAGGTCAGATATGTTACTAATCTTGTGTTTCTGCCAGTCCTGCAGATTAAGATTTTGCAGATGCATTAAAAGCGTTCTGAGAGGGATTGGGAGTGTATGAGACTGGCGCGTTTTGGATGTCGTCTGGGTGAATTTCTTCCAGACAGTTAGTGAGGCCGCAACTGATGGGAAAGTATCTGTTGTGATAGGAGGAAACCCAGCTAAAGTGATTAGTGGTATTTCACATAGGTTATTAGGTTTATAGGAGGATGATTCTATGATCGACCAGGTCTTATTGGGAGTCGGGTGCCACCAGTAGTATAGCTGGTCTAGGACAGAAGCATTGTAGTAGGTATGTATGTCGCTTACACCTCCGTTTTATTATGTCTAGTCAGGACGTAATGCACACATCTAGGAGGTTTAGTGTCCCACATATATCTTGAAAATTGTTTTTGTATGGAGGCAAAGAAGAAATTGGTGTATAGGTAAAATTACTGTGTGAAATAGGAATAGTAGTTTGGGGAGGATTAGCATTTTAAAGGAGACAGTCCTTCCTAGTTTAGATATGCCTTAAGTCCGCAGTTTGTTTAATAGTTGGGGAGGCCGTTTTTGGAAGGCACGATAGTTGAGGTCATAGAGTTGAAGCAATGATGGGGCCAAGTTTATTCCAATGTACAGGATAGATTGATTCATACAGGAATAAGGAAAAGATTATTCCAGTAGGGTCTTTTGGACGTTTGTGAGATTAAATGGGAGGATTAAGGACTTGGAGGAATTAATTTTATAGAAGGAGGCTGAACTGAATTGGGTAATGATATCTTGAATCGCAGGCAAGGAGTGGACCGGGTTTGTGATCATGAGTACGACATCATCGGCAAAGAGGCTTATTTTATGTTCCATGTCGTTATGTATAATGACTGATATGCGCTTGTCTCCTCTAATCCTTGCTGCCAAGGGTTTTACATAATAAGAGCAAAGATGAGAGGGGAGAGCGGGCATCCCTGACGAGTGCCATTAGTGATCCCGAACGGTTTAGACAAGGTACCATCGTTTAATACTCTGGCTGAATAAAGTGACAGTATTGCAGATTGAAACCAGCCTGTGATTCCATATTTTGTTAGCACTGCTTTCAGGAATCCCCAGTGCACTCTGTTGAACGCCTTCTCTGCATCTAAGGATAGAAGCAGAGATCGGGAGACCCGATGGATCAGATTGATGACTCTTCTATTTGCGTCTGGGGCTTGTCTATCTGGCATAAAGCCGACCTGGTTCGGGTGCACTAGAGAAGGAAGATATTTTAGCAGTCTAGCTGCCAGGACTTTGGCGAATATTTTTACGTCTGTATTGAGAAGCGATATGGGCCTGTAATTGGTCGTGGAAGTAGGATCTTTTTCTGGTTTGGGGATGGTGGTGATGATTGAACAAAGCATATCAATTGGTAGAGAACCAGAGGTGGCAGCAGAGTTGAAGAGGGCCGTTAGGTGAGGGGTGACTAGTTTAGCGAATGTCTTATAGAACTCATTTGTGTAACCATCTTCTCCAGGTGATTTGTGGAGAGGGAGAGTATGGGTGGCTTTCAGGACTTCTTCTTTTGAAAATGGTTGGGAGAGCTCCGCTGATTAGGCAGGGTTTATAGATGGGAGACTACTTAAGGATAGGAAGTTTTGTATGGTTTGGTCTGTTGGTTGAGAGGTAGTTGTGTCACTTGCTAAGTTGTAGAGAGAAGAGTAGTAGGGCTGGATTCAGAACGTATTTACGTCAGCGTATCAAGAGATACGCTGCGTAAATACTAAGAATAGCCGGCATATCTTTTTTTGCTATTCAGAAAAGAAGATACGCCGGAATTCTACTAATATACGAGCGGCGTAATTCTGTTACACCGTTGTATATTAGTTGCAGTTTTTACGCTGGCCGCTAGGTGGTGCTTTCGTAGTTTTACACGTCGAATATGTAAATTAGGGATTTACGGCGATTCCCAAACGTACTTACGGCCGGCCATCATAGTTTATGTTGTTTGCGTTAGCATTATAGCGGCGTAAGGTTACCCCTGCTATAGGAGGGGTAGCCAATGTTAAGTATGGCCGTCGGGACAGCGGCGAATTGTACGTCAGTTACGTCGTTTGCGTAAATTGTTTGGGAATGGGGCTCGACGTTAGTTACGTTCACGTCGTTTACATTGACAAAAAGCATAGAAAAAAGGAAAAGATACGGCGCTGGATACAAATGAAGACTGGATGGACAAACGTATAACTACAGCGTATTAAAACTGAATAACGCCATAGACGTTATTCAGTTTTAATACGCTGTAGTTATACGTTTGTCCATCCAGTCTTCATTTTTATCCAGCGCCGTATCTTTTCCTTTTTTCTATGTTTTAATTTTTGTATCACAAATTTTAGATACTGGCTGCTTTTACATAGTCTCACACTTGTACATGTCAATTTATTATTTTGTAACTTTTTATTAAGCGCAGTGTTTCCCTTGTGGTTTTTTCTTATTGACAAAAAGCGACGTGATTTCGCGCATGCACACTGGGAACGTCCATGCATGCGCCGTCCACGCATGCGCCGTCATGATTAATTTACATGAATCACGCCCCCACTTCAGAAATTTGAATTGTGCGGCCTTACGCCGTGCACTTTACGCTACGCCACCGCATATTATGGAGCAAGTGCTTTCTGAATAAGGCACTTGCCCATAATATTTGCGGTGGCGTAGCGTAAACAGCATACGCTATGCCGCCGGACAGATACATCAAATGTATCTGAATCCGGCCCGTAGTCTCTTTTTTTTACAAATCTCTTTATTATTATTTTTTTCATTTCCATACAAAAAAAAGGAAACAGTAAACATGCATATATATACCATATTCCTACCATTCTAACATTCCTTCCATATCTTCATCCATCTAACACATTCCTCTTACATTCCTTCCCTTCCTTTCTTGGTGCATTTACCCTTCCCCTGTGTCCTATTTATCCTGAAGCTGTCATAGGATTTTCTATCCAGCTTGCCCATATGCTCTTAAATGTCTCCCTCTGTCCTCTATTACTGTATGTCTCCCTGTATAGTGGTAAACAGTTGTTGACTAGATTTTTCCAATGTGCCACCGAGGGGGCCTCTTCCTTTTTCCAATTTAGGACTATCGTCTTTTTAGCATAGTACATTATAAGGGACACCTGTATTCTCCTTCCCATCGGGACAATCTTCTTCCTTACCAATCCCAATAGACAAATCTCTGCCTCCTGTTCCAGAACTACTAATGTTACTATAGCAATCATTCTTAAAACGTCCCTCCAGAATACCACAATCTTTGGACATCGCCAAAATATATGCATAAAATCTCCTGAGATGTCTGCACATCTCCAACAATTCGGAGGGTTAGACTGTGAGATCTTATTTAATTTATATGGTGTATAGTGACTCCTATATATTATCTTGTATTGTATTAGTTTATCTCGAAGTGATACCAGTGTCTGTAGTGGGAACCCCCACACTTCTTCCCTGTTTTCCCCCTCCAAGTTTGGGACATCTCTTCTCCACTGTTCACTTAATTTATTTGTATCGAATGGTGTATTTTTTACTAAGTGCTTATATAGGATTGAGATTGTCCCTTTTCCACTCTTCACCATTTTTTCGAGACCTACTTCCATTATTTGCAGGGTTCCCCCTGAAAACTGAGCCGCTAATGAATGGGTAAGTTGGCTATATCTAAAGATGTAGCTCTGTGGGACATTCCATGACTCTCTCATCTCCTCAAATGTGGAGAACCTTTCTCCATGTATTATTTGCGATATCTTTTTTATCCCGTATTTATTCCATGCCCCTGGATCCTGTATGAAGTCCAGGTGCGGCAGTTCAGGGTTCCTCCATAATGGGGTGTTTATGGATAGATTAGTTTCTGACCATCCCTCTTTTACCATAGCCGCTTTCCATATTTTAACTGTTGTTTTTACTAGAGGAGTCAACTCTCGCCTAGATTTTAGCCCTCTATACAATAGACCCTGCAGTGCCTCTACTGATTGAACCACTGCTGCTTCTAACATAGTTGCGGAATCGAACCCATCCGGCAACCGTCACCAACTGCGTGGATATATAATATTTGTGAAAATCTGGAAAGTCCAACCCCCCTTGTTCTGCCGGTCTCATAAGTGTATTTAGTTTAATTCTTACTGTTTTATTTGCCCATATAAATGATGAGAGCATTCCATAGAGCTGCACAAATAATCTCTTGGGTAACCACTGTGGAGAGTTCCTGAATAGATACAGGAACCTGGGAAGAACTTTCATCTTTATCAGATTTATACGTCCTAATAAGGACAGTGGTAACGATACCCATATCTTCAGCTTCCTCCCAAGTTCCTGCATCACAGGATCCAAATTTAGTGTCCGAAAATCTTCAACTTGCCCAGATATTACTGTTCCGAGATATTTAAATTGGCTCACCCATTTCAATGGCATTGTTGGGGCTGCGGTATCCTGCGCTCCCTGATCAATAGGAAATAGCATAGACTTTCCCCAATTCACTTTAAGCCCAGTAAAAGGACGAAAAAGTATTTAGTAGTTCTAATGCTCCCTCCAGAGATGGACCCACATTTCTCAAAAATAGTAGCATATCGTCTGCATACAGGGCTACTCTCTCCTCCAGCCCCCCTACTCGAAGTATTTGGATATTTGGAGAGTTCCTGAGGGCTTCTGCTACCGGTTCTATTGCTATTGCAAAGAGTGTCGGAGAGAGGGGGCAGCCCTGCCTCGTTCCTCTATACAACTTAAAAAATAATGACAGTTTTCCTCCCCATTTTACAGCCGACATAGGTCTCTCATATATTGTTTGTATCTACTTAATGAACACCAATGGAAAACCCATCCTCCTAAGTATCTCCCATAAGAAGGGCCATTCAATTGTATCGAAGGCCTTATCTATATCTAGAGAGGCCACTGTCCTGGATCCTTCCTGTAGATGATGAGTATGAATATTAGTATATAGTCTACGTAGGTTAACATCTGTTGTTCTCTGAGGCATAAATCCTGTCTGATCTGAGTCTATGATGTTTTTGAGCAGGGGTTGTATTCTTATGCCGTGTACACACGGTCGTTTTTTGCGATGAAAAAAAACGTTGTTTTTTAAAACGTCATTTAAATTTATTGTGTGTGGGCAAAACGTCGTTTTTTGTCTTAAAAAAAACGACCAAAAAAAAATTCCAACATGCTTGAATTTTTTGTGTCGTTTTTCAAAACGTCGTTTTTTGTTTCACAAAAAGTCACCGTGTGTAGCAAAAACGTCGTTTAAAACGACGTTTTTCAACCCTCGCATGCCCAGAAGCTAGTTATGAAGCGAGCTTCAATGGAAAAGAGTGGTGAACGTAACCTCGCTTTTTGTGAAAAAACGATGGTGTGTATGCAACATCGTCTTTGAAAAGTTACGTTTCAAAAACATCGTTTTTTACTTCACAGGAAACATTGTTTTTTTTCATCACAAAAAATGATCGCGTGTACGCGGCATAAGGGTTAATATCTTTGTTAATATTTTCAGATCTATGTTTAATAGCACAATTGGTCTATATGAAGAACATAATTTTGGATCTTTCATTTCTTTATGAATTAATATTATATGTGCTTCTCTAGTGGAATCTGGAAGTGTCCCTTTCGCTAATCCATTTGTAAATAAATAAATACTTCTGCCAATTTAGGGGCTATTATGGCTCCATATTTTTTGTACACTTCCCCCGGAATTCCGTCAGGGCCTGGTGCCTTTTCTCCTGGAAGTGTACATATAACCTCCATAACCTCCTCGATGGTAATGGGGCATACCAATGTCCTCCTCTCCTTATCCGACAACCACCCAAGAAGCTATCCAGTCTAAAAGACCTGTCATGGCTTCTGGGCAGAAGTCGGAGGGGAGAGAGGAGGTGTACAATAAACTGTAATATTCTCTAAAGGCCTCTAATATCTCCTCCGGGTTCTTTTACTTTTGCTCCATTTGCTGTCTGAATTGCGGATATGTTTGTGGTTTGATATTCCTGTTGTGCTAACCTCGCCATAAATCTGCCACTTTTATCTCCTTGCTCAAAAATATTCTGTCTATTTTTGTATAGTTCCAGCCTTGTGATTTCCTCCATATGGAGATGCAGATCCCTTTGTGCGGCCATCACCAAGTCATAATTTCTATCACTAGAGTCCTGACCATATTCTTGCTCCTGAAATTCTATCTGACTTTGTAACTCCTGTATTTTGGCCTTCTGTTTCCTTTTAACCACTGAAATACTTGAAATATAATGTCCCCGCAGATACGCTTTAAACGCATCTCACACAATATCCACCGATGTTGATCCTGCGTTATTCTCCCAATATTCCATTATTATAGCCGTCATTTTTTCCTCTATTTCTGGGCATACAACCCATTGTGGAGTCAGTCTCCATATGGATGCATTTCTCGGCGTAGGGATACGTATTGTCAGACATAGAGGAGAGTGGTCTGAAAGGCCGCTCGGTAGATATGTTGCATCCTCAATGTCTGACAACATCGTAGTGTCTGAAAATGCTAGGTCAATCCTCAAAGATGTTTTGTAAGAAGTAGAGAAACATGAGTACACTCTTTTTCGGGGGTTCTTCTATCTCCAAATCTCTGTTACCCCCATCACCTGAGCCCAGTTATACAGATCCGGCGAATACTGTTTAGGAGGTTTTGGTCTATCCAATTCTTGTGATAGGATTGAGTTGAAATCTCCAATACACAGCAGCTTCGCCGGGTGGTGTTGAATAATTTTTTCCATTATCTCATTTAAAATTTCTACTGAGAAAGGAGGAGGGATATATACTGCCACTATAATATACCTTTGTTGTCCTATTGTATATAACAAAATAACATATTTTCCGTTTGTATCTATGTATGCCTTTTCTATTATTCCAGGAAAGGATTTATTTACTTTGCTTTCTGAATAAGGCACTTGCCCATAATATTTGCGGCAGCGTAGCGTAAACAGCATACGCTACGCCGCCAGACAGATACATCAAATGTATCTGAATCCGGCCCGTAGTCTCTAAAGGCATTAGCTATGTCCTGTGGATTTGTAAGAAGTTTTTTGGTGGTAGGGTGGTGAAGAGAAGCTATTTTGCGTTTTACCCGTTGGGCTTTGACCTGTCAGGCTAATATGGCTCCAGCTTTGTTACCCAAGGCATAGTAATTGGCTTTAGATAGTTTAAGATTATTTTCTAATTTATAGAGCAAAAGTGAGCAAAGTTTTTTTCGTTGCTCCTGAAGTGCACTGGCTAGATTGAGAGAGGGAGTTAGGACTACATCAACCTGCTTAGACCTCTGATTCTTAACAGTACTGTAAAGTTTAATCAGCAGTCCACGCGTGTAGGCTTTATATGCCGACCATAGTACAAATCTATTCGTGTCCGGGCGATCGTTTGATTCAAAATAGGATTGGTGCTCAGTAGTGAGTTTTTGGATGTTGCTCGGGCTTGTGATGAGAGAAGAATTAAGTCTCCATATTCGGGTTGTTTTGGGTCTAGAGTTTCCTACAGTAATGGAGATAGGGGCACGGTCCGACCAGGTGATGGATCCAGTCTCTGATTTTGTCACATCTTGAAGAGTGATTTTGTCAACAAGGAAAAAGTCTATACGGAAGTATGAGAGTTGAGAAGAGGAGAAATATGTGTAGTCTCTGTCATTACTATGCTGGCATCTCCACGGATCAAAGAGATCATTTTTTTGAAGAAAGGGGTTAAATGCAGGTTGATTGGTGTTCGTTGATGATGTAGTGTCCAGGTTTGAGTCTCCAATTATATTGAAATCGCCTCCAATAATAAGCCTTCCCTTTCGGAGTCGTGTTACTTTCTTGTATTGTTGTTTGTGGAATCGCAGCTGTTGCTTGTTCGGTCCATAGACATTGACTAGAGTATAGATGACTTGGTTAATGTCACATAAGAGAAATAGGAAACGTTCTTGGGGGTCTTCTTTGGATTGATGTAATTGGAATTGTAGAGAGTCCTGTATGGCAATGAGGACTCCACTTTTCTTCTTTTGGCCTGGGGCTAAAAAAACTTGGTTGTAGTTCTTCTGGGTGAACCTGGGAGTTTTAGCAGATGCAAGTGGGTCTCCTGCACCAAAAGGATATCAGCTCTTTGACTGTTGGCTTCTCTGATAAGTGTGGATCTTTTTTGTGGAGAGTTAGGGCCCCTGGCATTAATGGAGACTATTTTGAATGCCATTTTGAGTGGGTGAAGGTAGGATAGATTGCCCCCAGATAGGGGTGGCAATTAGCAGATTTAGAGGGATTAGTTATATAGACTCTTTGGTATGTGGGCAGAGTGAGTCACTTATCATTGGAAGTAGAGGACCGGGGATAGTTTGGTGGAATGGTGGGTAGTGTTGAGCGGAATACGCCATAATCGATTTCGCGATATTGCGTGAATATATAGAAGAATATTCGCGAATATTCGCTAATATCGAATATTCGTGATATTTTATCCAAAAAAAATTCTCATAAACGGAGATCATTTCCTGTATTACTAAACTAATATGCACTAAACACTAACTCTACACTAAGGCCTTGTACACACGATTGAATATATCCGCTGTAAGCGGTCCCCGGACCGTTTACAGCGCATATTTACGCCAGGCTCTTTGATCCGATGGCTGTACACACCATCGGATCAAACTCCCCACCGGCGGACAGCGCGGTGACGCGGCGGTGACGTTGACGCCGCCACGTCACCGCCACGTGACCGCCACGTGACCGCCACGTCACCGCACCAGGAAGTAAACACTTCCGCGCGCATGCGTCGGATCCATTCACAGGATACGACGCATGTGCGGGCAGATATGTCCGCTGGTTTGCCATACTAACCAGCGGACATATCTGACAGACAGCTCTCCGGCGGAAAAATTCCAAAGCATGCTTTGAAATTTTTCCGCCGGAGGAATCCGGCCAGAACGGTCCGTTTGCCCCTACACACGAGCAGATTTTTCGGCTGAAATGGTCCGTCGGACCATGTTCAGTGGAAATATTCCCTCGTGTGTACAAGGCCTAACTCTACTTTAAAGAAAGGAGAATAAGGGGGTAAAAGAAGGGCGGAGAAGATAATCGCGCAATATTCCTATTGCGCGATTATCTTCTCCGCCCTTCTTTTGCATCAGAGCCAATCAGAATAACTCGAATATTCGGCAAAAGGAATATCGCGCAATATTCCTTTTGCCGAATATTCGAGTTATTCTGATTGGCTCTGATGCAAAAGAAGGGCGCATCAGAGCCAATCCGAATAACTTGAATATTCGGCAAAAGGAATATTGCGCGATTATCTTCTCCGCCCTTCTTTTGCATCAGAGCCAATCAGAATAACTCGAATATTCGGCAAAAGGAATATCGCGCAATATTCCTTTTGCCGAATATTCGAGTTATTCTGATTGGCTCTGATGCAAAAGAAGGGCGGAGAAGATAATCGCACAATATTCCTTTTGCCGAATATTCGAGTTATTCTGATTGGATCTGATGCAAAAGAAGGGCTCATTAGAGCCAATCAGAATAACTCGAATATTCGGCAAAAGGAATATTGCGCGATTATCTTCTCCGCCCTTCTTTTGCATCAGAGCCAATCAGAATAACTCGAATATTCGGCAAAAGGAATATCACGCAATATTCCTTTTGCCGAATATTCAAGTTATTCTGATTGGCTCTGATGCAAAAGAAGGGCCGAGTAGCTGATGCGATTCGTTTATGTTGCCGAAAATTCGTAATGCGAATTTTCGGCAACATAAAAGAATCGCATCAGCTACTCGGCCCAGGGTCTCTCTCTAATCATACCAGCAATGCTTTTAGACGTCGATGGAGATCACTAGGATGTGATCTGTTTTAAAAATAAATTTGAAAAAATACGAATATTCGCCATAGCGAATATTCGCAGCAATATTCGAGTTATTCGCGAATACTCGAATATGCAATATTCGTAGCGAATATTCGCAATGCGAATATTCGTGAGCAACACTAATGGTGGGTGGGGGTTGTCTGGTGCTGGGTTCAGGTGGAAGATCAACTTTTTAAAAAAAAGGAGAGCCCTAGACCAAGTGAGGTCCGGGCTCAATGTGCAGAAACGACTGCAAACAATCAGAGGAGGATAGTGCTCCTCTGTTAACTACAAGGGACAGGAATCACTGAACAGGCAGGCAGGTGTTGGATAGGATCGCTGCAGTTTCCCAGCCATTTGGCGGGTGTTGAGAAAGGAATTTATTATGGCAGTCAAACATCCGGAGGAGCTCCTCCGACTTCCATATGTGTTGGAAGTTGCTCAGAACGGTTGGGTATTTGTTCCGGGATTTTGTGCCAGTTCCTCAGGAGTGTAAGTCCTGATGAAAGAGTTCACACTGCGTGAGTTTTGTTCTGGTGCGTAATGAGAAGTTTAGTGGGGAAGCCCCACTTATATGGTATTTTATGATTTTGAAGCGCTTTAGTTATAGTCGCCAGTTGTCTGCGATTTTCCATGGTTGCTTTGGATAAATCAGCATAAAGAGTGATGTCATTGAAAGGGTCAGGAAGTCTTGCCGCTCATTTCACTGCATGAATAACTTTGTCTTTCACAGTGAAGAAGTGTACATGGGCCAATACATCTCATGGCTTAGGGAGTCTGTGTGCTCTGACGATTTCCATGTCACAGATGGTTAGGTCAGGTAGAAGTGTGCGCATCAGTGATTGCAGGAATTGAACTAGATCCGATTGTTGGATCGACTCTGGGATATTACGGAATTTAATATTATTACACCTGGAGCGGTCCTCCAGGTCTGCGAGCTTCAGATTAATCAGTTGGAGTTCATCCTCATGGTCTGCAAAGCCATCAAGTAACTCATTGTGTGCAGAGAGGAGGTCTCCCATTTTTGCATCTATATGAGTAATGGCTTGATCATGTTTGTGTACAGTTGCGGAGAGTGAGGTAACAGCAGTAGTTTGATCACTGTATAGGGTTAGCCTCAGAGAGAGCAGCATGCTCTTCATGGTATTTTCAGACAGTGGCTGGTCTGAAGCAGGGAAGGCATCCAGCTCCGATGCTTGCTGTGGTGGAGGGAGAGAGAACAGGCAGGGAGCTGTGACAGGTTGAGTCAGCTGAGGCTAGAAGTCGTGGGTGAATTAGGAGGGGAGCACTCACCCTGTGTGTCAGAGGATCGTCCCGGAGACAGTATGGAGCTCTGGCTGGAGTGTGAGGAGGAAAGCCGCGCCTCCATTTCACGACTGCTGGCGGCGCCATCTTGGCCATTTGGGTAGTAATCTGTGAGCTTCCTGGGCAGTTTGGTGTCCTTCCTTCGTTTCAGCATGGTTATCCCGCTGTCCCACAGTGTCTGGGCTACAGTTAGGAATAGTTATCCCTTCTCTGAAGTCACTTATACAGTCGCTCAGGCCAGTTTAACTCCAGAGCTGAGGGTCTAAGCTGCCATCTACACGACCCGTCAAGCCACGCCCCCCATGATTGCTTTGATTATCAAAACATTACACACAACTTTGCCAGCAGCTGCTCTTAATTTTCTTCAGGTCTTCTAGAATACTTACAAGACCCTTTCTTTGATGGACTTAATGGGCTTAAGAAGTCTGGAGAAGGTAACGCTACTGTATATTTAATAAATATACTGGTCTATCCACCTTTACCTTTTATAATCTTCAGTTATAACTTCTCAAATTAAGCTAACAGGTATACCACGCCATTAAAGCATCTTTATTCTTTTAGGTCTCCTTGAATACCTGCAGAGTCTCTTCTTTGATGGCATTAATGGACTTAAGCAGTCAAGCGAAGGTAATGATTTTACCTCAAGTTCAATATAATTGTTCAAATGTAGGCATAACTGTATTCTATAAATAGTGATGTAAGTACCTAATTAACCCGATAAATTGTGAATCAAAGTATTTGATATAAAGCAGAGGTCATATATTCTCATGAGGTCTTGTTCTGCCTATACCTGGCTAATGAATCTTTGGAAAAATTCATTCATCTGAAAAAATAACTTTTAATTTTCATTTACAATCAAGCCAAGTTGAGGTACTTTTATTTCTTCTCACTTGTATATACCTGATATTGTCCTTAAAGTATAAGGTGGCCTGGTAAAATACTTGCCTTCCCATTCCAGTGATGTTCATTGTGTGGCACTACACAGTCTTTTCAAGAAAGATAATCCAACAAGGTTGTCTTTCTGCTGTGCACATGCTTAAAGTGATTGTAAATGTAAAAATGTATATATATATATTTTTTAAACATGCTTAAAGTGATTGTAAAGGTAAACATGTATATATATTTTTTTAAACAACAAACATGTTATACTTATTTCCTCTGTGCAATGGTTTTGCACAGAGCATCCCCGATCTTCTTCTCTGGTCTCCAGCCGGCGTTCCTCACTTCTCCCCCTGCTGATTGTACCCATAGAGCAGGGATCTCCAAACTATGGCCCTCCAGTTGTTCAGGAACTACAATTCCCATCATGCTTAGTCATGTCTGTGAATGTCAGAATTTTACAATGCCTCATGGGAAATGTAGTTCCGAAACAGCTGGAGGGCCGTAGTTTGGAGATCCTTGCCATAGAGGCTTGCTAGGAAGGAGCTCATGCAGACTCATTCCTGATCTGAATTCTATGTGTCCATTGACATACACAGTGCAATTCTGCTTTGCCCCCCTGCCCCTGCCTCACTGGCTGCATCTGAACCAGTGAGGAGCAAGCAATGCAGCTCTCCTGCACAGCCCTGGATCGACATTGGGCCCAGGTAAGTACTGTTTAAGGTGGGGCCTGGAGGGGGAGCTGCACACAGAAGGTTTTTTTATCTTAATGCATACAATGAACCACATTTTTGAACCACTTTTTGTGTTTTGTGGTCCACGTCGTCTTCATTTTGGCTATAAAAGAATGAAGAAACCTACATTAATTCTGCAGGATTATTTTGGTAAAAGTAAGATGCTATTTACATCTCAGTCACTGCAACAGTGAATATTTCCATCTCTTTGCCATATAAATGAACTATGCTCATTACTACAGTAATTTACAACGGAATACCACAGGGTATAGACATCTCAATGTCCCAAACAGTATGTTTAAAGCCTAATTCTGTTTTTAGATGTTGCCTGTGTCCCTACTTTTGAGATTTCCTCTCACTTCTTGCCCTTGTGACACCAAAACTAACCCCTAGGTCTCTGTATCTAGTTAATAGATTTGTCATCACACTGTCCTGGTGAGCTCGCCATGTGATGCGGACAGGAAAAGCGTCCTAAACATCCAAATAAGATCACAAGCAACAATGAAACCAGACTGACACCGTTCCCGCTCTATCCAAAATGGAAAAAAAAATGTTTCAGCTGGGGTTAGGCTTTATTAACATCACTCTTATGTTTTTGTTAAAGGTATCTAAGGTCAAGTATAAGTGCAACTCTTTTTTGTGGAGAAAAAAAGTCCACACAAAAAAATATTTGTTACTTTAACTCGTAATCGCAGGGTTAAAATCTGGATCTAGAAGATTTTGCCTTGTAACCTGGTGTCCTGTGGCAGAGGAAGAAGAAATAAGCCTTTACTGTTTCTAGAGTTAGCCTGTGCACTAGAAGAGCTGTTCTGCTGAGTTACTGCAATGGTCTTCACAAAGCTAAATGCCACCACTGTCTCTTTATTACAGAGAGTACAACATTTTAAAACAAATGCACCTGGCATAGCAAGCAGTTTGGTCATGCCATGGGGAGGGACCTTCACTGACACTAGACTGCATTTAGAGTCACATGGAAGCATGAAGCTATGCACCCTGGCTAGGTATGACATCATGGGTCTACGTTATGGGCACACTACCAGTTCTATCAACTTTAGACTCAGCAGCCTCAAAGTAGAGAGGTGAACCCAAAAGGAAAATCAAAGGAAGTGTCCAGTGGCAACCACAGTGGCTCCCTTCCACACACTGCAGTTTGCATGGATTCTCAGAAGAAGGCTGCATTAAAGAGGTTCTAAAGGCTAGACATTTGTTACCCTAATACATTCCCTGCATTAGGTTAAAAAAAATCTCAGTTTTTGTTTCACCCCCTCGCTATCTTTATACTTACCTGCGTCCAGGGCCGGCCCTATGATGGGACCAGGTGGTACCATGGGTACCAGGCGGCACTTTTAGGGGAGCGGCATTCTACCGCCCCTGCCAGCCCATTACGCCCGCTGCCTGTGAGGAGCACGGCGCCGAGCTGCCTGTGAGGACACTCGCAGCGGAAGCAGTCAGCGAGTGAGAAGGGCAGGCGCCTCTGCCTCTCAGAAGCCTGTTGCCGCTGCCTCTCAGGAGCCCGGCACCGCTGCTGTAGTGGTGACAGGACACAGTAGCGGGCGGGCCACAGGGCTTGTCCGGATTTGACATATGTATGTGACGATGGGTGATCGTGGCCACCCGTAGTCCCGCCCCCCTGCCTGGCTGTAAGCAACACCGTCCGGTCAAGCAACAAACCTCTGTCAGCCCCCTCTATTTCAGCAAGCCCCCTCTGTCAGCAAGCCCCCCTCTCTGTCAGCAAGCCCTGTCAGCCACCCCCCTGTCAGCCACCCCCCCTGTCAGCCACCCCCTGTCAGCAACCCCCCTGTCGGCCCCTTCTTTGTCAGCAACCCCCCTCCATCAGCCCCCTTCTCAGTCAGCAACCCACCCCTGTCAGCCCACCCCCGCCCTCCTCTGTCAGCAACCCCGTCCGTCAGCCCTTTCCTCTGTCAGCCCGCCCTCCTCTGTCAGCCTCCTCCTCTGTCAGCCCCCTCCTCTGTCAGCCCCCTCCTCTTTTTAGCAACCCTGTCCATCAGCAACCCCGTCCATCAGCAACCCTGTCCGTGAGCAAACCCGTCTGTCAGCCACCCCGTCTGTCAGCCACCCCGTCTGTCAGCCACTCCGTCTGTCAGCCACCCCGTCCGTCAGCCACCCCGTCCGTCAGCCACCTTGTCCGTCAGCCACCCCGTCCGTCAGCCACCCCGTCCGTCAGCCACCCCGTCCGTCAGCCACCCCGTCCGTCAGCCACCCCGTCCGTCAGCCACCCCGTCTGTCAGCCACCCCGTCCATCAGCCAACCCTCCTGTCAGCCAACGCCCTGTCAGCCACCCCCCCTGTCAGCCCCCTACTCTGTCATCAACCCCCCTCCATCAACAAACCACCCCTGTCAGCCCACCCCTTTCTGTCAGCCCACCCTTCTCTGTAAGCCACTCCCCTCTGTCAGCCCCCTCTCTGTCAGCCCCCCTCTCTGCCTCTATCAGCAACCTCCTTGTCAGCAGCCCCCCTCTCTGTCAGCCCCCTCTCTCTGTCAACCCGCCCACCCCCTCCTCTGTCAGCTACCCCCCTTCTATCAGCTACCCCCAAACAGCATGCAAACCCCTCCTTTCTTCCCCCACTCCGGCTGGGCTAATGTCCTGCAGCCAGGTGACACTGCACTGTCTGTGCACCCCAGAGACAGTGAATGGAGGGCCACATCTTTGCAGCGGCTCCTGGAAGGTAATGTTTTTTTTTTTTTGTCTTGCTGTAATGGAGGTCTCTATTGGGTGGAGGGGGGGGCACAAGCACTGTCTTATATTTAATCTGTTATTTTCTTCTCTATTTGTGGGGTGTCTGTGGATTGCTTTGAATTTTTGGGGCTTTTTTCTGTAATTAAAAGGTGCTTGAAAGGGTTGTAGAATGCACAGTGCCACTTTGTGTTTGTATGGGGTTGGGTTCAGTAGAGCTGATTCAGGTTTTTGGATGGAGGTACAATGCTGCTGACACCATCCACTGCCCTACTGACACCATCCACTGCCCTACTGACACCGTCCACTGCCCTACTGACACCGTCCACTGCCCTACTGACACCGTCCACTGCCCTACTGACACCGTCCACTGCCCTACTGACACCGTCCACTGCTCTACTGACACCGTCCACTGCCCTACTGACACCATCCACTGCCCTACTGACGGTTTTTATTTTTTGTGCTATAAACACCAAAAAAAACGATAATTAAAAAAAAAAATATATATATATATATATATATATATATATATATATATAATTTTTATTTTATTTTTACTTTTTGCTGTAATAAAAAAAAGAATTTCTTCATCAGTTTAAGGCAATATGTATTTTTCTACAGATTTTTGGTACCAAAAAAAACCACAATTAATATACTTGGTTAGTTTGCGCAAAATACATTGTGGCCGACGGCAATGCACAGGTCCCTTAATACTCCTGGATACATGTATAGAGCCATGACAGGTCCTCGTTATTCTCCTTTATACATGTAGAGAGCCATGACAAGTACTCTTTATATTCCTTTACATGTAAAGAGCCATGACAGGTCCTCTTTATACATGTATAGAGCCATGACATGTCCTCTTTATACTCCTATATACATGTATAGAGCCATGACAGGTCCTCTATATACACATGTATAGAGCCATGACAGATCCTTTTTTTACATGTCTAGAGCAATGACAGGTTCTCTTTATACTCCTTTATACATGTATAGAGCCATCAAAGGTCCTCTTTATACATGTCTAGAGCCATGACAGGTTCTCTTTATACTCCATTATACATGTATAGAGCCATGACAGGTCCTCTTTATACTCATTTATACATGTATAGAGCCATGACAGGTCCTCTTTATATTCCTATATACATGTATAGAGCCATGACGTGTCCCCTTTAGTTATCATGATATAAAATAATAAATGTTGGGGTCTTTTGGTGGGCGTGATTTATTTGGGGAGGGCAGCATTTCGTTCTTGGTCCCAGGCAGCACAATGTCTAGGGCCGGCACTGCCTGCGTCCTATCT
Source organism: Rana kukunoris (assembly GCA_029574335.1). Taxonomy (NCBI): domain Eukaryota; kingdom Metazoa; phylum Chordata; class Amphibia; order Anura; family Ranidae; genus Rana; species Rana kukunoris. The sequence continues at coordinate 325,641,123 of CM056052.1, read as the reverse complement.
CAATACAGTGTTGTGCCCATCTACAGCTGCTCTCTCATCTCTGGCTCTTTCTGCTGTCAATTAAATCCTGTGAGCAGAGAGCGGGGGTGGGGCTGAGCCTGCAGATGTGCGCTCATAGCAAAGAGCCAAGAGAGCCAGAGAGGAACCCCAGAAGATGAGGTTTGGGGCCACTTTGTGCAATACCATTGCACAGAGCAGGTAAGCATAACATGTTTTCTACTTTAAAAAAAAAAGATATAAAAAGCCATTACAACCACTTTACTATTTGTCAAGAAGTCACCTGACACCTATGTAATCCCTAGCTGTAGAAATCCCAAAGAGCTAACTAAAATTAACACATCCAGTTAATCAGAAATAAGAAATAAGAAGGTGCCTTACACTATTCCCATGTGCCTGAAAACCTGATGAGCTTATGAAAAAGCTAGTTGGATGGCTGTCTTTGGCATCAACATTTCTAATTTAGGGCCCAAGTCTAAGTTTGTCCAAAAAGAGCAAAGCCGAAATAAAGCCAAAACATTTCATATTCATACATTTTTGGGGTAACTGTGAAAGCATACAAGCTATTCAGCTGGCATGCTCAAAGGTCTGCAATGGCAGCTTCCATTTTCTCAGTACAGGTTTCTTTTATTTTTTTGTCCTGATTCTTTTGTAACTTTGATTTTAGCATGGTTGTTCAAAAGAATAGGTGTTGTAAAAAACAAGAAAGATAGCGACTTTTCATCTATTTCATACAATTTTTATGTATTTTTCCAAAAACTTTTTTGTGTAAAAAGGAAATGAATTTGTTTTGTTTTCCAGATCTTCTTAGCTACTTCCAAAGCCTTATCAATGATGGACTCAATAACTATGGACTTTCTTTCTTCACCTCTGCCTACAGTCAGGAGCAATACTCTAGCCATTCCGAGGCTGATGAGATGAAGACTGGAGCAGTGGAAAACTAAAAAACATACCAGATATATATTCTTGGAATCTTTTATAAAGGACTGTAGTCTTTACAGTCTGTGTCCTAGTAACAGGTCACTCGACAGAGAAAGAATTTTACAGTTCTAAGTGTCATGAGAATAAGAAAGGAGAATGACATATAGGAGGAATGTGTCATGATAAGGGCACATGGTCCTTCATTTTGTAACAATGTAAGATAGCCTAGGAATGACTGCAAACTGCAAAACAAAGCATGTTCCTGTCTTATTTCATTTACTGCTTTGTCACCGGTTAGCACAAGGAAAACCCTAATGTTGACACTCAATATATTTGTTACATTCAACTTAACATTTCAAGTTATTGTGCTAATAGCAGTGACAGGCAATTCATTTTTACTTTTCTAGGCAAACTACATTATGGATTTTCTTGAAACAGACGCTTGTTTATATTAAGAGCTGCACCGCTGCAGTTTCAAGTTTACAGAGTAATAAAATGTGGCAGTTAACATTGACTAAATGGTGCTAAGCTGTTGAACAGTTATTAGCCCATTAATACATGACATCAGCGACTCATATCTTTAATTAATACCTCTGGGCACATGTCTTAAAGGCCCCTCTTGAAGTATTTATAATGTCTATACCAGGCAAATTATGATATTATACTATATTATATTAAACAATGTAAAATGTTCAAGGGATTCACTGGCAAAGAGTGACCAATAATGTATTTATCGATACTTGGTCAGTGTATAGGAGCTAAAACAATTCTTGTACAGGAATAAATAAACATTTGCATAGTGCATACATATAATAATGCTCCTACATATGATTTCCTGTCTATATAAGTCCACTACAGTTTGAAAATTATATTTTACATTTGTTTCTAAGGTGTATGAATCTTTTAGACAAGCACTACCTGTAATTATTGTATAGGTGAATACGGATGCAACACCCCTCATTCAATGTCCTTAAACAGAGGCTTGGTAAAGTAGACTGATATAAAATATTTTTTAACAAGAGGCTGGCGTCATGCTGCTGAAGATGTTTTATAACTTTTGTTATATGTTGCCTTAACTAGGCTAATTTAAATATTTTGGTTGTGGATTTTTGCATTTGCTTCAGTAGTGGTTTCAGTCAACAATAATTAACAAGCTATATTGTACATAAAAACTGGCAAAATGCTTCTTGTAAAGTATCACGTTTGCTATTGAAGACTTTATATGTCATGGTGATGATGACTTTTTATGAGTAGTGCTTACTATACAGAGACTAGATGGGCACAGAGATTCTCTAAACAAATCTTCAAAGTCACTTACCGCCACATTTCCACATTGTGTTTTATAGTTGTGTAGCTGAGAATTGTGCTGCTGTGAATGTAAAGCAAAATGCTGCTTTGTGGGTTGCCTTTTATTGGATATTTAATGCCTCAAGCATAATGACTACGTAAGCCTTTACAACATAACAGTGTTTTTCAATGCTAAAATAATTTGCAGTACATAGTAAACACTGGCACTAAACTTAACAGTGTTTATCCATCAAAAGCCAAGGTACAATGAAACAAAAGTAGGCAAAAATAAGCAGACCTTGTCATAGTATGCATTATAGTGGATAATCTCATTGATGATTCCAAGACTTGATGACTTATATGAACATAATTTCTCTAGTGATTAAATGCAGTCAGGAAAACATCATGCTCATTGGTGCATGTGTCTGCAGATCTGGTACTAGTATAAATATGTTGGTTGAGAGCTGTAGAGATGTGTAGAATAGCAGTGTCACCAGCTGGGCCACATTGAGTGAAAGTGACTGAATATGCATTCATGTAAGTTAATCTGTTTCCAGACAGCTGCTCTTATTCCTTCTCTTTGACTGCGTCCCAGCAGAGTAAAGTGGGTACCCTCCAGAGTTCTTCCTCTATGCCATTGTCTAAGGTCTGCTCTCATCCCAATACAGTTAACATCCTAGCAGACTGGTTCTAATTATGAATTTAATACTAAATTTGCTTCCAAATTCAATCAGCTGTATGACAGTGAAATGTGAAGATGTCTGCATAATGTTGTACAGTTTACAGACAACATGGCATGACAAATTGAAAGGCTTTGCATAGAATATGACTGACTTTAGTGTGTTAAGATTCAGAATAAGAACACTTCTACCTAAATGGAAATGCTTTGTTATAGGCAGTGTGGGATATCAATTGCTCCTTCACCAATTCCTAAGTGCTGTCAGGGACCCCAGCAGTGAGATTCCTCATTCCCTAATTTTGTCAGAGTTTTTAGGACCAACTGGCTTAAATGAGTTCTCCATATGCTAAAATGGAGAGGGTGCAGGACACAGAAATGCTTTAACATTTTTCTTCTAGTAGATTCGTCTTATGCCCTGTACACACGATCAGTTCATCCGATGAAAACGGACCGATGGATGTTTTCATCAGATATCCGATGAAGCTGACTTTCATCAGTCGTGATGACGTAAAACACAACAACGAGCTGAGAAAAATTACGTTTAATGCTTTCAAGCATGCGTCAACTTGATTCTGAGCATGCGTGGATTTTTAACCGATGGACGTGCCCACAGACCATCGTTTTTTTAGCCATCAGATAATTTTAAAATAAGTTCCTAGTTTTTTAACCAATGGATTAAAAACCCATGGGGCCCACACACGATCAGTTTGTCTGATGAAAATGGTCCATCAGACCGTTTTTATCAGACAAAGCGATCGTGTGTACGTGGCATAAGGAAAAAATGTTAAATAGGTCACTGATAACAGTAGAGCTGTGTTGGTAAGGACTCTCCCCGCTCGGATCCCATGATAAGTACTCATCAGAGATTCAAGCCCTACCCTTCTGATTTGGGTAGTGTTACTTTTTAATCAAGAGCAATACTCAGCTCACCACAAATGTGAATGTATTCATGTGTTTATGTTAACATCATTTTACATGAAACCGATTGATTGAACAGTATGTGGAGCTAGTACATGACATTTTTTATTGTACTTACATGGAAAGTGGTCTGTAGCTTTATCTGTTTTAGAAAAAATTTACAGAAGCAAATCTGTTTAGTAACATTGACTAACTGACTGTAACACAAATTGCAAACTTTATTGCACATTAACATTACATTAACTGAAAGTTCATTTTTGATTCATTCTGTATCAGGAAATATAATTAAACTTTGAGAACATAGGTTTTCTGACTCAGTATTCAACTGTGATACAAGAATCCAAAATAATACTGCAGCAAATAGTATCCGTATTCATTACAGTCTTAACCAGCTCACAATGTAAGCTCAGTGTAGAAAATTAATCCTAATTTAGTATTAATGAAAAAATAAAACATAATTTGCCTCCAAAGAGACAAACTGTGGGTCAGAAGTCTAGGATTCTCAAATAATCATATATAATACAATATTTTCAGACCCTGAGCTGTTGGGTTCTAAGAACAATAACTTACAGTCAGTATGGATAATAACATAAGGGTTTACGATAATTGGTTTGGTTGTCCAGAAAAAATGGCATTCTGCCATTTAACATCCCTGCAAATTATTGAGTATTACTTCCTTAGCTTGGATATCTCTTATGGTGTAAAAAGTGATAAACAATACTGTCTGATATGGATTATTGTTAAGAAAGCATAAGTAAGTCTACAAAAGATTTATAGAGACGTGTGAAGAAAGTGACACAATTTGACAGTTTTACTGCTATGTGGTACGCTGTCAGTTTGATAAGAGCTGAGTTGCTCATAAGAAACCAGTAACAATAGAAACATTGGTGGAACTCCTGCATATGTGAAAACGTATTTATTGCTTATGAAGTCTGCCTATAACCCCTATATAATCTTCCATCATAATCGTATTTATTGACATTTTCCACATTGAACTCTTGTCCCCTTCCAGAAAATGTATCTTTAATAAGATGGCTGCAAAGATTGCTGTACATTTTTTCTCTGTTAAACTGATATGTCAAAAGAAATCTCGTAGGCTTTCTCACTTCAAATCCATGCAAATTATGCTGGGAGTTGCAGTGTATTTTCCATGATGTATTACTCTTCTTCATCCTGACTGTCATTTCATTTGGAGATGTTTTTGTGAGGCATGTTTACAAAGTGTAGTCTTAAAAGAAACTGCTGCTGTAATTTTTGATTCATAAAATATTTTATTTCTTGCCAAAGTAGTGTGCAACTGGGAAATGAAAATAAACTTCTTTTTGAGCACTAGAAAAAGCTTTGAAATTTCTTTCAGCGTTGTCTTTTTTTTTTTCTTTAAAATATTGTAATACCTATCTATCAATCTATGCATTAATGCATCAATTTATTTTACACAGGTGAAATGTATATATGTAAATCTATTGAAATTTAAAGAAATCACGGATTAATTTCATATACGGGAAGGGAAATGAAAGAGAGTAAACTGTCAACAAAGAAGTTGATTTTCACATATAAAGGAAGCGAACTGCAAGAGAAATAATCAATTCGATTTGCACCTTAAATATCCACAGCTTATCACCAGGTGTTATTGTGACCGGTGAGACATGCATCCCAGTACACACACTTCACTTAACACACGCAGTATTCATGCCACCTGAAAGATCTGTACTCATTACATGTTTCTCATTTCCCAGTATCCATGTCACTAGAAAGATCTATACCCAAGTACACAAACCTCACCTTTTATTATCCTATCATCAGTGGAATCTTCATTCTAGTACACACACCTTACTCTCCAATATACCTGCCACTAGTGGGATTTTCAACCCAGTACAAATACCCAGGCAGACTGAGACAAAAAATATTCCTGGGCATTTTAGACTAGGCAGCCCGATCCCCAGGAGGGGGGGGGTGTAAGGGCAGAGATGGGAGCCGGGCGTTCACAAGGGAGGGGGGTTGGTAATGGGAAATTCATCCAGAGACACATCCCCATATAGCAAAGAGGCATCCCCATCCAGCAAAGAGACAGCCCCAGACCAGAAAAAATACATGCTCAATCCAGAAAAGAGACAGTCCCAGACCAGCAAAGAGACTACACCAGACCAGCAAAGAAACAGCCTCAGACCAGCAAGGAGACAGCCCTAGACCAGCAAAAAAACAGCCTCAGTCAAGCAAATAGACAGCTTTAGCCAGGAAAGAGACAGCCTCAGTCCAGCAAAAAGACAACCCCAACCCAGCAAAGAGACAGCCCCAGAATAGCAAGGAGACAACCCCAGTCCAAATACATTTTTGTTGGAGAGATGCTTGAAATCTGACTTGTATATTAGTGCAGACTTCTGGGAAAATTGCTGAGCCAATCACACAAGCAGGAAATTATGTTTCTGGGGAGTGGTCAGTACACATTCTGTGTACAGAACAACTCCAGGTAGCCATATTATAATACATTGCATTCTCAGAAAATTACAGCAGCTACAGATTAAAAAGGAAAGGTAATTTTTAATGGCATTCAATTACAATATGACTTGTGTCCCAATTATATGCGCTATATTATTTTTCTTTATTTGCTATTTTTTTCTGTGGTGGTACCCTTTAAACATATGCACAAAATCTAAAGCAGAGCCAGATAATAGCCCCATAGGCCCAAAGATAAAGCAGCATATCCCCATAATAAGATTTCTGCAAGCAAGCAAGAGCCTTTTGACATTGTGTCAATTTTTTTTTTTAAGGGGAAGCTACTGTGGATGGAGCCTGTAGCTGGGAATTCACAAGACTGCGATTTTTTGTGAGATGTTGTTGGAGCACAATTGATTTTTAAGGTGCAAAGCCACCACAATACAAAGACTGCAATTAGCCCCCTTGTGAGGTTACTATTAAGTAGCAACATGTGGCCTCAGGTGGAATTTCTCATAAAATACTGCTGAATGGTTTGTTCTAAGGGCCCTTTCACACTGCTGCATTTTTGCCGCGTTTTCACAGTAAAAATAGCACTATTAAAACGCTCATAAAACACTCCCCATGCCCCTCTCCATTGAAATGAATTAAACAACGCTGTAAAAACTCAGTAAAATCGCGGTAAAACACCGCGATTTTACAGCGATTTTACCACGTTTTACCGCGTTTTTACCACGTTTTAATTCATTTCAATGGAGAGGGGCATGGGGAGTGTTTTAATATCACTATTTTTACAGTGAAAATGCTGCAAAAACGCGGCAAAAACGCACCAGTGTGAAAGGGCCCTAATTGTGTCCTAGTGACTCCATATTTCAGCAAAAAATAAATAAAAAATGACATTACCAATGTCATAAGCATGTACTGTTGGAGTCGAAAAGTCAGGTCAGCAGTGACAGGGACATGATTAGTCCTACTTGTCATATGAAAATTGGAGTTTAGAGTGCTACTTAATACCAGAATAAAATGTTAGATTAATGTTTTCTATGAATAATATGTAGGGATGTTCAGTTAAAAACAGAGAATATCTGGCAAAGAAAAGTGATTTGAGGAGTATTAGGAGTCTCCTGTATGTCCACATTGTGTCTACTAAATTCCAGTAGGGTCAGTTTATGTTTGTGGTAGCTGGCAGATGTGGAGAACTAAGTTCTCTCATTTATTTGGGAAAATCCTAGATGGGTCCTCCACCAAGAAACAAGCCCTCCTGAGCAGCCATATGGCCAGGGGATAGCGTAAGAGAGCATGTAGAGACACAGAAACAACAAAACTTTAAAATTAAAAAAAAAAACATTAAAATTAGACATATAAAACAAAAGTCAAACCCAATCCATGGTCTCTCACAGTAGGTTTTCCAATTGTCAAGGAGACCAAAGTCCAAAAAAGCTAAATAATTTGGAAGCGTTTGTGGTGGATAGCCTAATCTGGCACCTCTGTGCCTGTCTAAACAACAACATAACTCTAGGCCCAGCAAAGTATCTATAGTCTTAAGCCTCGTACACACGCTCTGTCTACTCGGCAAGAACCAGCAAGAAAACTGCTGGCAGATCAGCTGATACATCTCCCTGCTTGTTTGAACACTCCAGCTGTTTATTACAGCCCTTCAAGCTGCCTCTGTCCCTGCTCAGTGGTCGGATATCTGTGGAAGGAATCCTGTTCTCTGAGGACTGGTAAATCTATATTGTATATATCAATGGCTATACTGTATATGTTGCTAAGGCTAAAGTTAAAGGTGACAATAGGATGAGATATCAAGACCTGGTATAAGTTAGAGCATGCCCCGCTCTTTGCTCTGCTGTTTTCTGCTTTCTGCTTTCTCTGTTGAACATCTGTGGAAAGTATTGGAATCCCACTGAACTGGTAAAAATCCTATTCTACATAATAATAGCTAAATAGCTAAATCTAAAACCACAAAGTAAAATATGCCTTACTTCTGCTTTTGCCATTCTGTTATTTTCTTTCTTTTTTTTTCTTTGCTGCTGCTGGATAACCATGGAAAAGACCATCACTGCTATTTTGTCTTTGAAGCTGGACATCTGTGGAAAAGAATGTGACTTCTTGGAAATGTTCTGTTAAAATTTTATTCCATATATTTAAAATTTAAAGCCAAAGTGACAACAAGGGGTAGCAATGTGCTGATACCAAATTAGAACGCGCCCCGCTTTTGCTTTACGGTTCTCCTGTTTTGAGGGTGCTGGATATCAGTGGAAAAGATTGTGATTTCATTGTATTGTCAAAACGTTACCTCATATAATAATAGCTAAAGCTAAAAGAGACAACGCACAATAATAAGATAGGGCACCCTTTGCTTTCGCCATTCTGTGCCATCAATATGGCATGCAATCACAGAAACAGGGGGAGACAAAAACTTCACGTAAAGCGGCTAAATCGGCTAAAACAGGAGAAGCTCAGGTGGAGATAGATCAATATTTCCCAGCCACAAGTAGACGCGGTTCGGGTGCTAAAATGGCAGACGTGCAAGGTCAGATGACTGGGGTAAAGACTGCACAGTCTGCACAGACAGCACAGTCTGCACATCCTGCACAAACCTCCTTAGTTAACAAAACAGGAGTGAATATTATCAGCTTGGAAACTTAGCAAATATTGTCATTAGAAAGACGGTTCTCCTCTCAGCAAGAAGACCTGTTATTATTTCATAAACAGGAAGATGACATAAAAACGCTAATCTAAGCCCTTCCTACACGAACAGATATAGAGGCCCTTATCTGCAAAGTAGAATAAGCACATCAGAGCGACTCACAGTAGATGAAGATAAAACCCACTCCTTGGAGCAAAGTATAAACGCGCTAGAGAAAGATAAGATCTCCCAGGCAGAAACAGCCATAGTATTTAAACTACAACTGGAAGAACTAGAAGATCGGAGTCGCAGGAACAACATGCGACTCCGTGGCATCCCAGAAAGTATAAACCAAGAAAACCTTGATGACAAAGTAAGGGATATTTTTCTCCTGATTTTAGGAGAGGCTGCTCCAGTCAACATAGAACTCAATAGAGCTCATAGAACATTAGGCCTTAAATCCCTAATCCTGATTAAGACCCTAATCACCCATGAGACGTGATCTGCCGCCTCCACTATTATTCACAGAAGGAGTCTATACTTAGGAAAGCGTGGGAAACTGGTATGATGGAGCTAGGTGGCGCATGGATTAAAATATTACCGGACTTATCGAAGGCCACTTTACAGCGTAGAGCCATTCTTCATCCATTTCTAGATCGGATGAGACAGTCGGGCTGTACATATCGCTGGAGGTTCCCCTTTGCGGTTACAGCATGCAAAGGTTTATCCTCCTTTACACTAAGGTTACAGACAGACCTACCGGGCCTCTTCAATTTTCTAGAGATAGAACCGTTTCCTGTGCCAGATTGGCGACAGATACTCCCGCAGATGAGTGGTCGCAAGGAAATAGCACCTAAACAGGATTAAATAGACTAAATTGAATGGAGACCCGACAGAGAATATTCACCAGATAAGACTAACCAAGGTAAACTAATATAACTTGATATCCTCTGGGGGGGAGGGACATGGAAGGGGGGCGGTGGGTCTAGGGAATGAGTATTATAGTTAGTCTCCTCCCCCTCTATCTCCCCTTTTGCTGGCCCCCATGCTAATTCCCCCCTCCCCTTTTTTTGTGATAGAGGCTCTAAAAAGATTAAGCTCTGGTTTAAGGCATTAAAGCTCAGGAGATATGTTCCTTTTTAATGACATAAGTGAAAACGTATAATCTATGGGCCAGATTCAGGTAGAGTTAGGCTGGAGTATCAGTGATACTCCAGCCTAACTGTCACTTTAAGCTGGCGTTTTTGTTTTCTGTAACCAGAAAACAAGAAACGCCGGGTTGGAGTTCCGATGCGAGCGGCGTAATTGAATTTCACCATCGCATCACAACTTTAATTTAAAAATGGCGCTGGGGACGTTCCCGCTGATTAACGCCAAAAAAATATGTTAATCAGCTGGAATCGGCAATTCACGATCGTATTCGGGCGCGACGCAGTGACTTTCCGACGTTTCCGTAAGCGATACGCGGCGTAAAGATAAAGCAGCCCCCTAGTGGAGTATCCTATGTTAAGTATAGCCGTCGTCATCGCGTCGAAAAAAAAAATTTTGCGTCGCTTGCGTAAAACGTCCATGAATGGGTATTTGACGTCATTGACGTTCACTGACAGAATTTGGAGCATGCGCACTGGGATGCATTGACAGTCGACGCGGGATCGCGCTTAGTTTAAATAATACACGCCCCGTACCCGCCCAATTTGAATTCCGCCGTCTCATTTTCGATACGCTGCCGCAACTTTAGGAGCAAGTGCTTCATGAATAACAGCACTTGCTCCTAAAATTTCGCCAGAGTAACGTAAATGAGAAACGTTACTCCAGATTAAAGATGCTCCCATCTACCTGAATCTGGCCCTATATGGTAATGTTATGCCTTTTTTCCCTTTCGACTCATCCTGGGAATTCGGAGATGGAGCTTAGACAATGAAAAGATTAGATTGTGACTCTAAGGACTGAAGAACCAAAAACTATTGAAAAGAGGAGAGAGTTTTTTTTTCTCACTCTCTCCCCCTCCTGGTGTTTTTTATTTTTTTCTTCCCTATGTTGCTCTTTTTGATTGTTCTATATCTTTTTTTTTTTTTGGCAAAGGAAAATAACATTGAAGTGTTGAATAAATATATATTTAAGTGATAGGACCTGGGGTCGAAGGAGGACTATCGGGTGGGGATGGGTGAGGGAGGGGGAGAGACCTTTTTTTTAGTTTTGTTTGGTTTTTGTGTTAGTTTTTTGTGTTTAGGATGAAGAGTAATATTATGATTAGAGGATGATACACATATGTAGGAGAAGAGTTGGATACGGGGGGTGACACTAGATTATATATGAAGACACACATTCACCAATAGGACAATTAATGGGACGCACAGTATATATATATATATATATATATATATATATATATATATATATATATATATATATATATATATATATAATGTATTTGTTTTTTGGGAAGAAGGGGAGAGATAGAAGGTGAATATGTAAAGTTAGAATACAGGGAAGGGATATGTAATCCCCACATACAGCACATAATACACACCCAATATTGCATCAATAGGGGAGACACTGGAATGGAAGTGGAGAAGGGGGTAGGAGAGATTAGATCTCCTCCCCCCCTTTTGGGGTATGGAGTATTTATTTATTTTATTTTGTTTTTTGCTTGTCTTCTCTCTTTCCCTCATTTCCCCGATCCTTTTTTGGTTTTGGTTCTACGGTTCCCTGGTCTTCTCATTTTTGTTTTCTATTTTTGTTTTTATTTGTCTGTTCTGCTGTGTTTTTGGTGTGGATGGGGGAAATGGGGTCAGTGGGTTGAAAAACAAAATAACTCATCAATGGCCAGCTTGTGTCTCTGCAGAAACTGTGCTGTCTTCAAAGTACTTTGAAGAATTTGGAATCTGAAGAATTTATAAAAAGATTACTAGAAATAAAAATACATTTTTGGGTGGCAAATTCATACCAGCAATGCTTCCACAAATTTTACACCTAAATAAGTAGCCTTTTCTATACTTAAAATACTGTATATCTTTGAAAATGTCATGGTAACAATATTATATATATATATATATATATATATATATATATATATATATATATATATATTGTAGCGGAGTACAATATTAAATAGTGTTGCTCACGAATATTCGCATTGCGAATATTCGCTACGAATATTGCATATTCGAGTATTCGCGAATAACGCGAATATCGCGGCGAATATTCGCTATTTCGAATATTCGAATGTTTTAAATTTTTTTTTAGAACAGATCACATCCTAGAGATCCCCATCGACGTCTAAAAGCATTGCTGGTATGATTAGAGACCTTGGGCCGAGTAGCTGCAGCGCTCATTTTATATTGCCGAAAAATCGCAATGCGATTATTCGGTAATAGCGATATCGCGCGATTATTTTATATTGTAATATATCACGAATATTCTGAGCCAATCAGAGTGCTCCATTCCGCATTTCTCGAAATTTCGCAATTATTTTATATTGTAATATATCACGAATATTCTGAGCCAATCAGAGTGCTCCTTCCGCATTTGCCGAATATTCGCAATTTTTGTGTATTGTAATATATCACGAATATTCTGAGCCAATCAGAGTGCTCCTTCCGCATTTCTCGAATATTCGCAATTATTGTGTATTGTAATATATCACGAATATTCTGAGCCAATCAGAGTGCTCCTTCCGCATTTCTCGAATATTCGCAATTATTGTGTATTGTAATATATCACGAATATTCTGAGCCAATCAGAGTGCTCCTTCCGCATTTCTCGAATATTCGCAATTATTTTGTATTGTAATATATCACGAATATTCTGAGCCAATCAGAGTGCTCCATTCCGCATTTCTCGAATATTCGCAATTATTTTATATTGTAATATATCACGAATATTCTGAGCCAATCAGAGTGCTCCATTCCGCATTTCTCGAATATTCGCATTCGCAATTCGCAATTCGCATTCGCAAAAATTCGCGAAAATTCGCAATCATTTAATTTCCAAAAAATATCACGAATATTCGTATTTAGCGAATATATGTCGAATATTCGACTATATATTCGAGATATATCGCGAATTCGAATATGGCATATTCTGCTCAACACTAATATTAAACTCCACGATCTCCGCTGGTTACCAGGGTAAATCCACAGTCAGCGTTGAAAAGTAAGGCAATGTCCCAAATCCCCCCCAGTAACCGGACGAAACACAGCTCTGAGAGTCAACTGACTTTTTATTCACAGGCTTCCATATTTATATAATTCCCCACGCAAGGGGTTTCCAAACAGCCAAACAGATTTAGCAGGGGTAATACAGGGAGGACCACATAGGGAACTTAACATTTTGGATAATTCTCCCATCAGGCATTACTGCACAAGGGAAAAGTCGGTTCATAGCTGGGGTCTGGGGTTATGTGTTGTGGGAGTTCAGTTTAAAACTGCTGAACACCGATTGGGCAACATAAAACAAAGTACTTGAATGCTAGTGGCGTACAGCTGCCAGCATACAAATTACTTTGCCCACATAAGACCCAGCAGAATACATAGCATATAATACAGACAACCTTTTGACATGTAACGTCCAGCGTTCCAGAAGTGGCTAGGTTTGCCACAATGCTCCCCCAGAACCAAGCCAGCATACACAGTCTGATCCCAACGGATCGGCTTGGGGATGTCCGGGGAAGTACTCACAGATCACTTTTCAAGTTCAGTTTGTCTAGATAACCCATCGGCGTTACCGTTTTGCTTCCCTGGTCGGTAGTGGATTGTAAAGTCAAATGGCTGCAGCCCCAAACTTCAGCGCAGCAGCCAGGCATTGTCTCCCACGACACGGTTTAGCCACACCAACGGGTTGTGATCTGTGAGTAGCGAAAAAGGTTGTCCATACAAATACGGCTGCAACTTTTTGAGGGCCCACACCATGGCCAGGCATTCCTTCTCAATGGCGGCGTAGCTTACTTCTCGTGGCAATAACTTTCGGCTCAGGTAAGCTATGGGGTGTTCTCCGCCATCGGCTCCCACTTGGCTCAGCACTGCTCCCAATCCAAACATTGAAGCGTCTGTGTGGACAAGAAATCTTTTAGTTGGATCAGGAGCAGCAAGTACAGGGGCATTAGTTAGAGCAGTCTTTAGTTGTTGGAATGCCTGATCACACTCTGGGGCCCAGACAACCTGTCGGGGCAGGTTCTTGTGTGTCAAGTCAGTTAAGGGTTTGGCCAGGGCACTATAATTGGGTACGAATTTTCTATAGTACCCCGCAGTACCTAGAAACGCTAGCACTTGGGTTTTCGTCCTAGGGGTGGGCCATTTAGCTACGGCTTCAACTTTAGCTGGTTCGGGTTTCTGTCGCCCGCTCCCCACCCGGTGGCCCAAGTACTGCACTTCGGCCATACCTATATGACACTTGCTGGGTTTCAGTGTTAACCCTGCCTCTCCAATACGATCTAGAATGGCCCCTATGTGTTGTAGGTGCTCTGCCCATGTCTGGCTAAATATGGCGATGTCATCTAAATAGGCACATGCGTATTCCTGGAATCCGTCCAATAACCGATCGACCATCCGCTGAAAAGTTGCCGGAGCGTTCTTCATCCTGAATGGCATGACCCGAAATTGATACAGGCCAAACGGGGTGACAAACGCTGACTTGGGGGTGGCCTCCTCAGCCAGTGGAATCTGCCAGTATCCCTTACATAAGTCTATGGTAGTGAGATACTGGCCCCGTGCTATCTTATCCAGCAGCTCGTCTATCCGGGGCATCGGATAGGCATCAGACACCGTTTTGTCATTTAGCCTCCGGTAGTCGACACAGAAACGTGTTGTGCTGTCCTTCTTTGGTACCAGCACTACTGGCGATGCCCAGGGGCTATCGGAAGGTTTGATAACCCCCATCTGCAACATCTCGTCAATCTCAGTCTTCATATGCGTCCTGACTGCTTCAGGGACACGATATGGGGTTTGCCGCATAGGTAGCTGTCCCGGGGTCTCGACTCGGTGAGTGGCCAGCGGAGTGTACCCAGGTAAATTGGAGAAGGTAGCCCCTTTAGCTACAATCAACTCTTGTACCTGGGCACGCTCCTGAGGGCTTAGCCGCTCCCCCAGCTGAACCCCCTTGGAGGGCTCCGTCTGTCCCTCCTGTTCTAAGAGGTCAGGTAGTGGCAGATTCTACTGATCCTCCAAGGCGGAAGCGCATATGGTGGCCACGTCCTCTATTCTCTCATGGTATGGTTTGAGCATATTCACATGGAGCATGCGTCTTTCCCCTACCCCTGAGCAGGGGCCAATCACATAGGTGGTGTCACATCTCTGTTCCACCACCTGGTATGGGCCTTGCCAGATGGCCTGCAGCTTGTCTGTGCGGACCGGTTTTGAAATCAAAACCGTTTGTCCCACCTGAAAGCTGCGGTCTCTGGCTCCCCTATCGTACCAGCGGCGCTGACGTTGTTGGGCCGCCCGGAGGTTGGTGCGCACAGGCTGGGTTAGCGCCTCCAGATGGTCCCTGAACTCCAGTACGTAGGATACAATAGGGGTTCCGTCTGGGCTACTCTCCCCCTCCCAATGCTCTCTAATTAGGTCTAGTGGCCCTCGCACCCTTCTCCCAAACAGTAATTCAAAAGGGGAAAACCCTGTTGACTCTTAGGGTACCTCTCTATAAGCGAAGAGCAGATGGGGTAGAAAGCGCTCCCATTCTTTATGAGCCTCTCCAAATGTACGGAGCATCTGCTTCAGCGTACGATTAAACCTTTCGCATAGACCATTGGACTGGGGGTGGTACGCCAAATTTACTATTGGCTTAATGCCACATATCTTCCATAGTTGTTGGGTTACCTCGGCGGTGAACTGGGTGCCTCTATCGGATATGATTTTTTGGGGAAACCCCACCCTGGAAAATATTTCCATTAAGGCCTCTGCCACAGTTTCGGCATGAATGTTGGTGAGGGCTATAGCCTCGGGGTACCGGGTGGCATAGTCCACTACAGTTAAAATATATCTTTTCCCGGAGGGACTGGGTTTTGGTAAGGGCCCCACTATATCTACGGCCACCCTACTGAAGGGTTCTTCAATAATGGGAAGAGGACATAACTTGGCTTTGTGGCGGTCACCTCGCTTGCCTACTCGCTGGCAAATGTCACAGGAGGTGCAGTATTGCCTCACATCCTTGGAGATCCCTGACCAGAAGAAAGCGTGTGTCATCCCCAGATGCCCAGACAGGGGAATGTCGTGGGCAATCCGAAGCAGTTCTTGCCTATACTTCTGGGGAACCACTAACTGTTTAGTCATTACTGTGGCCCCTTTCTCCCAGGTGTACCGCTCCCCCTCTAGCCCAGACTGGTCAGCGTGTACCCTGTCCCTGAATACCTGTAACGTGGGGTTTTGACCTCACCTCGGCCTCAAACTTAGTCGGGGTATCCCAGGACATACGTGTCGTGTGGGGGTCATGGTCTCTTACCAGAGCCTCAGAGTGTGTCAGTGGAACGGTGGTGCGAGCCTGTTGCCGTGTGGTCACTGGATGGGCTTCCTGGTATGGGGCCTGGGGTACAAAAGCAGAGGTCATCTGGCCCAAGTCATTTCCCAGCACATCTGCTGGTAAATTTTGCATGAGGCCCACTTCTACCTTCCCCCCTCCCACACCCCAATCCAAATGTACTTTGGCAGTGGGTAGTCGGTACACTGCTCCCCCTGCCACTCGTACTGCCACAGATCCGCCAGTGTGTGCCGAGTCAGGGACCAAATGGGGTGCTATCAAGGTTAAAGTAGCTCCTGAATACCGAAGCCCCTGGACTTCTTTCCCCTCCAAGGTCACTGGCTGTCGATGATGCTACCGGTTATCCGTGGCTCGGACGGTCATCACCTCATGCAAGATTCCCAGGGGTTCTTCCGCTGGAATGCTCAACATCTTTTGAGTGGCCGGCTCCCGTTGATAATGATGGGCAGCAGCCCTTGGTGCCGGGTTCGGTCGGCCTTGGTTCCAGGCGGGTCTGCCCCAGTTTTGGGTGCACTCACGTGCCATATGTCCCCACTTTTTCCAGGTGTGGCATTGGATGTTGGCACGTCCGTTATATCTGGAGGGTGGTGGTAAAGTCCCTTGGGATTGACGAAAAGGGGAGGCTGTGAGAGCGGGGGGTGGTAGAGTATTGGGTGGTCCCGCGGGTCGAGGATAACTCTTGGTTAGGGGCCCATGATATCTCCTCGCATCAAAATGCTGATCCGCTAAACGAGCCGCTTCGGTTAGGGTGAGAAGTTTCCTGTCTCGCACCCATTCTTGTGCCTCTTGGGACAAACCATTGAAGAATTGCTCCAACAGCATTAACTGTCGCAATTCCTCCATAGTAGTGGCTTGGCTGGCTTGTATACACCCTTGGGAAGCTTGGTCCAGCTTGTGTGCCCATTCAGCATGTTAATCCTTCTCTGGTTTGCGCAGGTTTCTAAACTTGCGCCGGTATGTCTCTGGAGTAATGGCGTATCTCTCTAATATCGCTCGCTTCACTTTATTATAATCCTTGCTGTCCTCACTGGGTACAGCGCGATATGCTTCTGCTGCCCGACCTGCCAGCTTGCCTGCTAGCAATGGGACCCATACCGTCCGTTCCAATTCATGTAGATCACACAGTCTCTCAAAATCCTGTAAATACCCATCAATCTCATCCTTCTCCTCGCAAAACATTTTAAAGGCATGATAGGGAATTTTGGGTTTTACCTGGTTGTAGAGTGACCCAGTAGTGGATTCTGCTCGAAACTGTATATGCTGCGCACTGTGTGCCATCACGTACTCCTGCACATTCGCCATTACCATGTGCAGCATGGCATCTGATATAGGCTGTGGCAAAACTTCCAGCCTGGTCCTCATTTCTCTCTGGTAGAGGGTTTCTTCCATGGCTGCTGGTGGTGTAGCGCTGCGGGCTCTGTCTCCCTCCATCAGCTTGGCAGTTAGTACAGCTTTGGATTTGTTGTTGGCTACCTTACCCCTGGCTTCTAGCAGTTCCTTTAATGTCTGCCGCTTTAGAATAATCCGTCTCCATTTACATCAGTAGTTCACATTGCACGAATTGCGCTTATCGGCTGTAAGGTTGGATCCCGTCGCTTGCCACCAATTGTAGCGGAGTACAATATTAAACTCCACGATCTCCGCTGGTAACCAGGGTAAATCCACAGTCAGCGTTGAAAAGTAAGGCAATGTCCCAAATCCCCCCCAGTAACCGGACGAAACACAGCTCTGAGAGTCAACTGACTTTTTATTCACAGGCTTCCATATTTATATAATTCCCCATGTAAGGGGTTTCCAAACAGCCAAACAGATTTAGCAGGGGTAATACAGGGAGGACCACATGGGGAACTTAACATTTTGGATAATTCTCCCAACAGCATTGCTGCACGAGGGAAAAGTCGGTTCATAGCTGGGGTCTGGGGTTATGTGTTGTGGGAGTTCGGTTTAAAACTGCCGAACACCGATTGGGCAACATAAAGCAAAGTACTTGAATGCTAGTGGCTTACGGCTGCCAGCATACGAATTACTATGCCCACATAAGACCCAGCAGAATACATAGCATATAATACAGACAACTTTTTGACATGTAACGTCCATCGTTCCAGAAGTGGCTAGGTTTGCTACATATATATATATATTGTAACATTGGGGGTATTTAACTCTAGTGGTAAATGCGTTTTTCTTGTAGTGAGACTGCACCAAACAGTCATATCTCGTTAAGGGCGTGGTAGCCCACGTTTATTGAATGAAAACAACAAAATAAAACTCCACTCAGAAATCCCACGCAGGGGTTTAAACGATATTCACAAGACAACTGAAAAACACCAGCCCACCTGGCTACTCTTCAGCAGCACTGCTGCTATAGTTACTGGTACCTTAAACCAGATCTTCCAGTGTCAGTCTTGGATGTACACAGCTTTCAGGCTTCTTGGGCGCACACAGCTTTGAAGCCCTTTCACGCACACAGCGTCTTGTCCTGCATACAGCATTTGTCCCACACACAGTGTTTGTCCCGCACACAGTGTTTGTCCCGCACACAGCGTTTGTCCCGCACACAGCGTTTGTCCCGCACACAGCGTTTGTCCCGCAGCCACTGCTCCACACACTTCACCTTTCTTCCTCTCCTCTGCTCTCCCCAGCCCTTCATTATATGAGCTGTCTGCACCTGGGAAGGCAGCTTGCAGGCTGTCTTTAAAACCTGGACACAGGTTGGAGATTCCGTCCCACCCAGATCTCTGAAGGATCTCCAAGCCATAGAGCCCCATGTAGCAATAGAAAAAAATATGAGAAAACTGCCAGCGCAGTTTTCTCTGTTTTTAAATTTACGCTCTGCAGCTCTGCAATCTAGCTATATGCAGACCGTGTGTCCATTTCATCATCATTTTTAAAGTGACAGAGCCACGCTCTGCCACATACCCCCCTCTTGTTTTGATCCGGAGGGAGAAACACCTGCATCCACCATAGCAGTTGGGACACCTCTGTGTTGGCCATCAGCCACGTAGGCCCAAGCATTTTTCCGGGTGTGTTTCCAGGTACGTCCCAGCTTGGATCTTAACAGGGTCCTATAAGTTTGTATACTCTGCCTTCCAGCTCTTCTCTTGGGGTCCCTGAGCATACACTCCTCTCTTGGGGGAACTCTGCCTTCCCTGATCCTACCTTTCTGCTTACGGAAGCAAGTTTTATCTTTCACCACAGGTCTTTCAGGTTCAAGAATCTCTCTCTGGTTACCCACGGCAACCACATCACTTTTAACAGCACCACTCATTAGCCAATCAGACATTTCAATGTCACCCAGTCCAACACAATCAGTGTCATCCATCTCAGTGTTTGTTAGAACTAGACCCGAGGAGGGATCACACACAGGTAAGTGACTACAACCCACTGGTCCATAGCCCATCTCCAGCTCACCTGTTGTCCAACACTCCATGGGCAACTGAGCTAACAAATGACACTGATCCACGCATAAACTCCTTCTTTCTGATGTACACATTACATTGTTGCAGAAACCAACATTAGTAATTTTTCTCACAGCATCTCCTGGTACTTTAAGTTGTGCCTCTTTCTGAGTGTTAGAAAGCATCTCTGCTAGTGCTGCGTCTATTCTGGGCCCTTCCTTCTCATGAGGTTCAGCTGGTGAGACAGTATCTGTGCCCTCTACTGACCACTGCTCAGCTGCACCTCGGACCACACCAGCAGGGATGTTTCCAGTCACTACATCAGCCAGAGAGACCTTTGATGTCTCCAAAAGTTCTGAGCGCCTTCCATACCATTCAGTAACTGGGAGCACTCTCTTAGAGAACCTCAGGACTATTTGCCACATTGTTAATAAGAATTGGACCCACCGATACCACTCTTGATCAAAGTTTCCCTGCACAGCCTGTACCACCTGGCTCCACCTATTGGTACTAAGCAGCACAACCTGGTCCGTCTGCGGTGGAGACACCCAAGTGTACAGCAAGTGCATTTTTACCAACTCCAGCATTTCTAATAAAGTTTTTGTCATCTCTATGCAACCCATGTTTAAATACGAGACCTTTCTTGGGACCTTTTCCCTGTCCAAGACATGGAGGGGCTCATCCACTGCAGGTTGAAAGGTTGAGACATATGAAGAGACCTCCACCTCCTTGGAGGTACCCATCATCACTGCCTGTTGCTCCCCTGGGGCACTGTCAGACACATGTCTCACATTTATCCCTTCTGCACCAGTGTCAATGAGCCTCTGCAGGTCAATACAAGTCACATTGTCACCTTGACACTTGCTATTAATTAGTTGCTGGGTTGTGGACAACACATCTGCCATGTCTATGCCAAGAACTGCTCCTTCAGACTGGAGGGGATCAACCTTCACAGGGGCAGACATGCCCTTGAGCACCGGCCACTCTGCAAACTCTCTGTCTGGCGTAAAAGATGTTGTGTCCACACACTTGTCTCCCATCATTGCTTTATAACTCATGGTTTAGCGCTGTGACTGTTTCCTTGCACCATGCTTCCCAGTCTGTGGTACTTCCCTGACAGGCATTCTGCAGCGCTGCATCACCTGTCCCAAGAGGGCCCAAAGGATACATATCCCCTTGGGATGACACATTATCTGACAAAGCAGGCTGTAATGCATGCTTTTGCCCTACCTGCTCTGGGGGCGCTACTGACACACACAGCTCTGTACTTTCAGCTTTTGCAGGCTGAATTAACCCCTTGACAACTGGGTTACACTTAGGGTTGTGGGGCTGCGCCCACACACACTCACTGTGTGATACAGTCTTCCCTTGTTTTACCAGAGTAGCACCACAACCATCCTGGAAAACCTCTGGCTCCAACCCACGGAGATCCCATGAGACGTCCCTGGACAATCCTGTGCTTCCGGTTATTATGGGAGATATCCTACTCCCACCGTTGGTAGTAAACACATTTTCAGACATGATATTAAAGGAAACACATTTTTGAATGTCATCATTACCAATACCATCACATTTTCCAACATTTAGTCTTTTATCAGCATAACCATCAGAATTTTCATTACGCTTAGACATAACTTCTACTTTTGCGGATTGTCCATTACCAACCACAGCCTGTGAGCCTCTCCTCACAGCACCCTCTATATTTAAAGGGGAACTCTTTGCTCCTTGGGCAGCTCCATAGTTGACCTGGGAAACACTCTGCTTTGTCACTGTGAGCTCCTTGGAGGTTTCCCTGGGCAACTCTGCAGCACCTGTCACTAGGGAACATGGCACAAAGACACTTTTGGTCACCCCTAGTTCAACTTTTTCCAGTACTCTGCTGGATTATAGCTGGCGCATGCACAGTCCCAATGTCCATTTGAATCTTTAACCTTGTTGTCAGCTGGGCTTCCCCATATGCCATCCCACTGCTCTGGGTAGCACACTGCAGCAAGTCCATGTCCATTTGTGGTGCAGATCTCTCCGCTGGACACACTCCCACTTCACTGGGATCAGAATCATACATTAAACAGTCTTACCATTCTCAGTGGCTGATATCATAGTCTTCACTTGAGTGCGCTGTCTCTGAGCTGCATCTATACCAGCTACTGTCTCTTTGGGGCCACAGGACGACAGTGCAGCCTTTCCAGACTCCTCAGCGGTGTTCCAGAACTTTGGGCAAGTAAAGATGCCATGTCCATTTAAAAAAAATGCCATCTCAGGGGCATGACCGGATGTAGGAGTGTCTGCTGTGAGTGAGTGAGGCGAGGTGTGCGTGTCCCTCTGCTCCGCTCTGCATTCTCTGGGGAATATGTGCTGACATGCTGACGACTTGATATGGCTTGTTCTGCTTAAGGTCGTGGAATTCCCCTGATACCGCCTTTCCATTAACCTTGTCGGTCTCCCGCAAGTGGTAGCCTGCCACATACCCCTACATACCCCTACAACCAAGTCTAGCAGCAGCAATTATTTTAAGCGCTTCTGCATCGGCCCGCGCTGGCTGGAGGAGGAGCAGTCAACCCCCCACCCACCTGTCTTTTTCCGTGTTCCATTCCGCTCCGCCTACCTTACCTGCTCGTGGTGTCTGGCTTGGTCTACGGAGGGGAGCGGGGGGAGAGGTGCCTTCTGCGGACTTCCTAGGGGGGGGGCGAGAGGAGACGGATCCGAGAGCATCGCGGAGACTCGGCGGACATCCAGCTAGCGTGCTACCGCCGCAACTACCGCGTGAACTCGGGAATACCGCCCCGCCACGATCCTAGCTTTCCCAGGCTTCCACCTATCAAGCCTATTAAACATAGGGACGCTGGTGTAATCCAAGTGCGGTGTGCACTCGTACTCGACAATAGTATGAAAGCAGGCTCTTACGTGCACTAACAAGTCAGTGCCTTGATAGAACTGACAGAACTGATAGAACTGATGTTTGCCACCCACCACCTCACAAGCGCTAAGCAAGAGAGAGGGCTGTGGAAGCTTATCAGCTCAACTTAGTGGCTTGCTTTGACCTGACTCGGCACTACTCTCAGCCATAGCCATAGCTATAGCCACAAAAATCCCTATCCTGAAGGTTGCTAACCAGTGATCAGCCCCTCCTCGCCTCCTCAAATGGACTGTATTAATTAAGGAATTAATATAAGATCCGGATTCAGAAATCTGTCAACTTCATCAAGATCCGTTATTGGGGTTTTTAATTTGCTTTAACCCCTCATCCTCATCTTCATCCTCCTTGGATAAATCCAGCCACAAGCAAAGAATGTCTACCACTAGATCCACCAAGGGTAACCAGGCTGCCGCCGCCAAATTAGAGCGCTTCACACACATTCCGTCTAGTCCGCCGGCCAGAGGCCACCCAGCTGCAGCAGCATCGCAGACCAAATCACAGACAGGCTCACTCCAGGAAAGAAGAAGCCTCGGCCAAGTATCCTCAAAATCTTCTAGTACGCCCAGCCTAAACAACGCCAAAACTGTGAGTACTAAAGGGGTGGGGACAGAGGCTCCTGGAACTGTAAACATGCATGTAACTCTGGGGATGTCTGGTGAAACTGACCCTTTAACAAGCGGCTCGACATCAGAAGGGGAACCAACTCTCAGAGATGTGTTATGTGCTGTGAATGCATGCAAGGACTTTATGGCCAACTTTGACAGGCAGCTAGCAGGCTTAAAAGAAGAACTATTATCCATGAGGCAGGAACTGCATGGGACTGTATTAAGAACCAATGTACTTGAGGAGAGATTAAGTGCAGTGGAGGATGCACTAGTTCCATTGCAGGGGGAACTAAGGGGGCTACAGGAGCTAACAGATTTACAAACGGTTAAATTAGATGCGTTGGAAAATAGGCTACGCAGAAACAACGTGAGAGTGGTAGGCCTACCTGAGGGAAGCGAGGGCCCAAACCCCGTTGCGTTCATGGAAAGTTGGTGTAGGGATATTTTTGGTCCTGACGCTCTCTCACCATTTTTTTCCATTGAGAGGGCCCATCGAGTTCCCTTTAAAATCCTCCAGCCGGGGAAATACCCCAGACCGTTTTTACTTAAACTCCTTAACTATACTGATAAGGTGACCTTAATTCAAAAGGCTAGAGAGCTGGGAGACATCTCATACAAGGGAGCAAGGGTCTCAATTTACCCTGATTTCTCACCTGATTTGCAGAAACGGAGAGCTGAGTTCATACCTGTTAAAAAATCTCTACAGAAATATAAAATCACCTATGCACTCTTGTACCCGGCTCGTCTCAGAGTGGCTGCTCTGGGTAGGACTTTTTTCTTCACCGATCCAAATGAAGTAGCTAATTGCCTGGAAGAAAATAAAACAGCCCTATAGTCCCCCACAAACAAGGGGGGGCCTAGACTGTAGCGAGGGCGACGAAAATACGTCAACTGACAAGTGCCTGTTATTGGGACTGGTGGGACCACACAAAAAGAACCCTTACTCGATAAGGCCCTTTTTAGGCCAACTTTTTATTATAAACCAGTAAAAAAAAAAAAAAAACATTTTCTCCTTTTCAGGGGGGGGGGGCTATATTTCCAGAGACTCCGGCAACTAAGCACACTTTCAAGGCCCTCGAGGGTATAACCGTGTTTTTTTTTTTTTTACACGGTAGCACTTACATGACTCTGTATTCTTGCAAGCCAAAAATGTATTGATGAAAATGTATAATTTTTTTTTTCTCTCCCTTTTTTTGGTAAACTAAGTATACTTTTAAGGTGCCTTAGGGGCACTTTTTTTTTCTATGGTAGCACCTACAGGGTTAATCACTTTTGTATGCAAAGATGTATTGATAAATAACCTTTTTTTTTTTTTATGGTAGCACCTACAGGGTTAACCACTTTTGTATGTAAAGATGTATTGATAAATAATCTTTTTTTTTTTTTTTTTACAATCGGGCTCGCTATAAACGGGCCACAATTTAAGTCTCATGGAGGCTTCATAGGCAACTAGTTAGAATATTTGCACAAACCGGACAAACCACATACACAGTATAAAATCTTTTTGACATTTTCTTCACACCACTACATGAGCACTGATATTTACTTTATTCAAGTATTCGAACATTTACTTGATGATTTTAGGTTTCAACCACACTATGTATACTTACTACACTTACTAACTCATAATCACAAGGGCACCGCCTGTCTCTAGAACCCACAATTACCTTGGTAGTGGTAGTGGTATGAGGGGGCAAAGTCTTGTCCCTCTCCCCTTTGTTAAATTCTTAAACTATGTGGGTCCCCTCTTGAGCCTTTTTTTTTTTCTCTTCTTGACTCTTGGTTCCAATTAGGTCCCCCAGGGGGGGCGGGCGGGCAAGAGCAAGAGGGACACGCAGTGGGATGTATTGGGGATGAGGGTTAGTACGAGTAGAGCGGTCACCAGACCAGCCCCTATGGGGAGCCCGGTAGGGGGGGAGGGATGGGGGGGTGAGGGTGGCTCATAGGGACGGGGTTCGAGAGCATACATTTTGGTTTCTACAAGTCATACCATCACTAATAGCAAGTAGTGCCAAGAAAGTAGGCTGGCTAGCTACCGGTCAAACTCTACGGGGGTCACTAGTAACCGTCTCAGATCTCAGCTGCTCGACCAATGTCGAACATTTGATTACTATATCAATTTTGATAGATGCAGGATAAATTAATGACCATTACTTCCTGGAATGTACGAGGCATGGGCGATCCAGCTAAAAGAATTGCAGTCATGACATGCCTGGATGATGGAATGCCAGGAATAATATGCCTTCAAGAGACACACCTGACTAAGCACTCAGTCCCACTCCTGAACAGCCATAAATTTCAAGCTCAATTCCATTCGGTACACTCCTCTTACTCAAGAGGTGTGAGTACAATGATTGGAAGAGGAATGACCTTTTCCTGCTCCAAATCCTGGGTAGATGAACAAGGTCGGTTTATATTCTTGTTTTGCCTTATTGAAAACAGACCTTATGTCTTGGCCAATATATATATCCCTCCACCTTTTAAACTTGACGTCCTATACAACCTCGTTGTATTTACTCTGGATAAACCAGAGGTACCTGTTATAGCCATTGGCGACTACAATGAGGTTTTGGATAGAACTACCGACAGATTCCCTCCGGGGACTGGTCCCAAGGGGGGGAGGTTGGCTCGTTTCCTGGAGGAAACAGGGATGAGGGATATTTGGAGAACTATATATCCACAGACCCGTCAATATTCGTGCTACTCTACCTCCCACCACACTCTATCTAGGATAGACATGGCCCTGTGCAGCGATGGCGTAATGCCTCTGGTGAAAAAGACGCACTATGGCCCTAGAGGGGTCTCAGACCACTCTCCGCTGACGCTAACAATTAGGATAGGCAGTAGGTTCTCTCGCAAAGAATGGCAGTTAAACCCTGGTTGGCTGGAGCTGATTGAACAACCCCCAATGGTGGCGCCACAACTAGCCGAGTTTGTGCTCATCAACGAGGGAACGGCGCCGCCTGGAGTGGTCTGGGATTCCCTGAAAGCCTTTATGAGGGGCCTCTTGATCCAGCAGGCCGCTAGGATTAAAAAAATAGGGAGAGTGGAAGAAAGTAGGCTGGCTGGCGAGTCTATCCAAGCAGAAATGAGATATGTTGAGAACCCCAATCCACCCTTGCGGTCCGTATGGTTAGCTAAACAAGAAGAGTACAGAAGGTTTACTTTAAAACTAGCGGAGAACAAGAGAATACTACAGAAACAGTCCCAATTTGGTGAGGGCGAGAAGGTAGGGCGCATGCTAGCCCTTCTGACTCGAACTAACTCCCCCCGTCAAATGTTCCCGCAATACGGACAAACACCGGTGCAACTTCGACAGATGGCCAGACCATACTAAAAACATTTTGCACATACTATAAAGAACTCTACAAAACCAAGGGGGGGTTGGAGATAGGAGCTATGGAAATATTCTTCCAGAAGATAGTAGTTCCTACGCTGCTAGATAAAGACAGACAGGAGTTAGAAGCACCAATTACTCTAAAAGAAATCCAACAAGCGGTATCAGATACGCCAAATCAGAAATCCCCGGGCCCGGACGGGCTCCCCATTGAGGTGTACAAGAAGTTTGGTGAGATTTTGCTTCCAGAGCTGTTGAAATCTTTGGAGTGGGCTGCAAGCGTGGGGACATTACCCCGCTCAATGACCGAAGCAACGATTATAGTAATACACAAGAAGGGGAAGGACCAGCTGGAACCCTCATCTTATCGCCCAATCTCCCTTTTAACCTCTGATGTAAAGATCTTAGCCAAAATTCTTGCGACACGTTTAAATAAATTTATCAGCTACCTTATACATCCAGACCAGTCCGGCTTCATACCAAGCAGGGCAACAAATAACAACATCAGGAGAGCTTTCTTAAACATGTATACACCAATAGACAATGCAGGTTGTAGAGCAGTGTTGTCGCTTGATGCCGCTAAGTCAGCTTTGCTACAGCTAGATCGGGTAGATCTTCAACGGTCGACAGGTGCTTCCCAAATAATTGTAAGTACTGAACTCAAGTATCTAGGGATCTGAATCTCAAAGGATCCCACCCAATACATCAACTTAAACCTTGCTCCGTTATTAGCAAAGTGGAAAAACAAAAGTGAAATCTGGAAAAGACTTCCGCTGTCTGTTGCAGGCCGTTGCAATTTAATTAAAATGATCTGGCAGCCGCAGCTACTATACATACTACACAACTCCCCGGTATGGATAGGACACAAGTGGTATAAAAAGATAGACTCTTTATTTAGAGGACTTATATGGAAGGGTGGCCAAGCCAGAATAAGTCTTCAAACCCTACAACTCCCTGTAAAAGAGGGGGGAATGGCGGTTCCACATCCAAGGTTATACTTTTTAGCAGCACAACTGCAACACCTGGTAGGATGTGGAACCGCCGAAGGGGACGGTTCAAACACTCGACTTCTGCTGACAGATAACCCCCACAAACAACTAGTGGAAGCCTTAGAGGCAAACTTTTTCTGTCATAACCACTCGATTACAAAATAAGTGACTAAAACATGGCACATAGTAAAAAAAGTTATGGGATATGTTGGCCCGACAGAATTCTCCCCTCTTTGGAACAACAATAACCTACAGGAGTATCGAGGTATCGACCGAATGGATGAGCAAAGGCATATGTCACCTTACACATCTGTTCGAAGGGAATACCATGAAATCATTCCAAGAACTAGTAAAAGAATTTAGAATCTCTAACAAAACCTTTTTTAAATTCCTACAGATTCGCCATGCTATACAGGTGCAATATGGCTCTCAGACAGTTGAATGGGCTAAGATTCCGGCTTTGCTTGCTGTAATAGGGGCAACAGCAGCCAAGGGTTTAATATCAGGGATGTATAGCTGCCTGGGCGCCAGGGCATTAAGTAAAGTAGGTCCATGTAAGAGTAGGAAGGCATGGGAGAATGACTTGGGAACAATATCTATACAACAATGGGATAGGATTCTTCAACAGGGCACCATGGTATCTATAGCCCCGGCCCAAAGACTGTCCCACCTATTTCTTCTTCATATAGTCTACCATACCCCCCATTAAATGTTTAAGCTAGGGTGGAGACAAGACAACGAGTGTCCCCGATGCAATAACAAAGGAGATCTACTACATATGGTCTGGAAGTGTCCCAAATTATATAGCTACTGGACGGGAGTTATAAAATGGATCAATGAGACATATGGATCTCTACTTGATCCAACAGCCAGGATATGCCTCTTGGGATGCATGAATGACAGCCGGGTACTGCAGGGCACCCTCGAGGCTATACTAAGAAGCCTATTCCAGGCTCGCAAGGTCATTGCTCAAAAATGGCAGGCACAGGCCCCCCCGACCATAGATCACTGGATAGTGGCTATGAAACAAACAATTTCAAATGAAAAAGTCCATTTTACTAAGCAGGGAAAATTGGCTAAATTTGTCAAATTATGGGGCCCATGGCAGTAGGGGCAGAGCACTCCAGTTAATGATATATGAGGCCATACTTGCCAGGTTAATAGAGTCCCTGATCACCAAGGACAACCTCCGTTGAGATCTTGGCGGTAGCTTTGTCGCTGGCTGGTGCCCCTTGGCTGGCCGCCCCTACTGGCTTCCCGACAATAGATGCTACGACTTGTGACTCATCTGTGCTAGACAATACTGAGTCTGTATGCTCTCTAATGGTAGGGGGAAGGGTGAGAGGGAGAGGGGGAAGGGTGAGAGGGAGAGGGGGGAGGGTGATACATCTAGCCACCACATATCCAACAAGACATAGTGGTTTTTATATAGCTACACGAGTTACCAATTGAGACCTGAAATATTTTTTTCTTTTTTTCTTTTTTTTTTTTTTTTACACACTGTATGCAAAATGATTGTATATTTGCTTGTTTGATTGTTATATGGCTCTAAAACATCACTAAAAAAATAAATGATTACAAAAAAAATGCCATCTCTAAACGTCACCTTTAATAATAAAAACTTTACAAAATCAGAAAAAAAAAAAAGAAAAAAAGATGCCATGTCCCACTTGGCCACATTCCAGGCACGGTACTGGACGTTGAAATGTAATTTCTTGGCATCTCCTCAATGCCTGGCTCTCTGTTTCCATGGGAGATCGCACTCTCCCAGCAAAGCATTGTTGCCTCTCTCCAACAGGCTGTATTGGCTCCTCCGGAAGCCACTTGTCATGACGCTTGGCAGGCACACCCTATGGTGCACAGACAGCCCGACTGGCCTCATCTGTGTTGCTATGGGCATCCACTCTCCATCCTGACGTTTGGTCAGCCTCTCTTCTGGCACACAACACAGGCTTCCCTCCGCTGGATCCTGTTTTAAGCTTTGTCATTTTCACACTTTTCGCAACAGCTGCCGGTTTAACTGCAGCAGCGTTGCCAGGGGCAACAAAACCTCTCTCCCAGGTATGGACATCCGGCAGCTCTCTCTTTGTAGCGAAGGTTGGCTTGCCTTCCACTTTAGCTTGGTCCATTCCTGCCAGGCGCTTGCACCAATCCACTGCAGATTCAAATGCTGGTGGATTCTCAACACTAGCAGTCACATATGCACTCATTGCAGCCGTGTTGTTAGGGACAACTGCCGCCTTGGAAAACTTTGTTCAAGCATGTATGGGGTTCTATCAGGCGGTAACAACCCCTCCAGCCACAGAGCTCTATCTCTGGCTTCAGCAAGAATCGCCTCCTTTTTCTGTTTTGACGGCCCCATCCTTGCGGTGTTGCACACAGCAACCAGTAACACCGTTCACAGCAGAGAGGAGGAAAAAATGTGATTCTCCTTTCACAGGTACACAACCTGTATGCAACACAGTCCATCAAATTTCTGTGCAATGCTGTTTGCCTGGCTGCCACACACAGCTAGCAGCAGTTCCTGATGTGACTCACCACTGTAGCAAGGACCTGGATTACACCATCTAGATGGCCGCTGAATCCACCACTTGTAACATTGGGGGTATTTAACTCTAGTGGTAAATGCGTTTTTTTTTGTAGTGAGACCGCACCAAACAGGCATATCTCGTTAAGGGCATGGTAGCCCACGTTTATTGAATGAAAACAACAAAATAAAACTCCACTCAGGAATCCCACGCAGGGGTTTAAACGATATTCACAAGACAACTGTAAAACACCGGCCCACCTGGCTACTCTTCAGCAGCACTGCTGCTATAGTTACTGGTACCTTAAACCAGATCTTCCAGTGTCAGTCTTGGATGCACACAGCTTTCAGGCTTCTTGGGCGCACACAGCTTTGAAGCCCTTTCACGCACACGGCCTCTTGTCCCGCATACAGCGTTTGTCCCACACACAGCGTTTGTCCCGCACACAGCGTTTGTCCCGCACACAGCGTTTGTCCCGCACACAGCGTTTGTCTTGCAGCCACTGCTCCACACACTTCACCTTCCTTCCTCTCCTCTGCTCTCCCCAGCCCTTCATTATATGAGCTGTCTGCACCTGGGAAGGCAGCTTGCAGGCTGTCTTTAAAACCTGGACACAGGTTGGAGATCCCGTCCCACCCAGATCTCTGAAGGATCTCCAAGCCATAGAGCCCCATGTAGCAATAGAAAAAAAATGAGAAAACTGCCAGCACAGCTCTGCAATCTGGCTATATGCAGACCGTGTGTCCATTTCATCATCATTTTTAAAGTGACAGAGCCACGCTCTGCCACAAAATATATAGTTTAATCTATGTTTTTTAGAAATATGGCTTCCTTTAATTCTCATTTATATAGTCAAACTGTATTGTAGTCTGGTTCTAAGGATACTGTATATACAGTATTTCACAAAAGCACACCCCTCACATTTTTGTAAATATTTTATTGTATCTTTTCATGTGAGAACACTGAAGAAATTACACTTTGCTACAATGTAAAGTAGCAAGTGTACAGCTTTTTACCAAGGTCTTTTTTAAGAACAATACGCACCATACGAATAGGAACCGATGGTGTGTGGGCCCCATCGTTTTTTTTTCCCATCGGTGAAAAAAAATAGAACCTGTTTTAAAATTTTCTGATGGTTAAAAAACCGATCGTCTGTGGGGAAATCCATCGGTCAAAAATCCACGCATGCTCAGAATCAAGTTGACGCATGCTCGGAAGCATTGAACTTCATTTTTCTCTCCACGTCGTTGTGTTTTACGTCACCACGTTGGACACAATCAGATTTTTGACTGATGGTGTGTAGGCAAGACTGATGAAAGTCAGCTTCATCCTATATCTGAGAAAAAAATACATTGGTCCATTCATCGGATGAACCGATCGTGTGTACGTGGCATAACATTCATTACACCACTTCCCCATCCCTATAAATAAATAAAAAGTTAGGCATACACTATTTAGGACTACTATTCATAATTAGTTCCTTTACTAGCCAATTTTACCTTACTGTATCCTCTGTGGTATCTTTATTGTTTTAGTTAAGCCCCAGCCTGTATTCTTAGGCTCGGATTCACAGAGAGTGGGCGCACATTTACGCCGTGAACGTAGCGTACGCCCAATACGCCGGCCTGTGTGCTCTGGGGCAGACCTTTGCATGTCTATTGCTGGGTTACGCCTCATCTATTGTGAATAACTTTACGTTGCACGTACAACTTACACAAACATCGCATAGATGCGTCGAGCGCACGCAGGTTCGTCAATCGCCGTATTTACCTCATTTGCATATTTGAATGCCTAATCAATGGGAGAAGCAAAATGCGTCCAAACCATCTAAGCAAGATACGTCGGGGTAGGATGGCCTGTTCTTGGACATATGTTGGTTTGTGACTCTGGCGCACACATACGCCGGGTGCACATTTGCACTACGTCGGCGTAAAGTGATTTACGTTGGCGTAAGTGCTTTGTAAATCCGGGCCTTGTTCTCTAATAAATTTGGGCCTAGACTGACTATTTAAAAAAAATTCTGCTCCTGACTAATTGTACACTGTGTTCTCTTTTTATGTTGTACAACATTTTCTTGTACTCGTTTTCTTTAGTACATTTTGCTAAATTCTTCCTCAATGAAAATGTCTCACCTCTGGCTTTTACACTGTGGTATCATCTGTGGTCTCTTCATTCCTAATGAGAGCTTGATCGAATTTGGCCAGAAACAGGGCAGTTTTGCATATGCAATAGTAGGGTCAGCCACAGCAAACTACTGGTCAATTGCTATTCACTGATCAAAACAAGTCTATTACCATTCAACGAAAAAGCATGTGTTGCTGCTAAAACCACATAAAAAAAAAATTTTTCAAACTGAAATTAACCAAATTGGGATGCTTTTGTTGTTTGCAAGCCAATCTAATTGTAGAAGAAATAGAAAATCTAATTCACAACCAAGCATGCAATACCAGTATATGCTAAGAATGAATATAAGGCCCTGTTCACTAATAGTGTGGTGACCTGCATTTTTCCGCACTAGGTGAATGCAGGTCAACGCTAGGACTTAAAACAAATTGTAAGGTAAATCAGATTCCCAACAAAAGAAAAACAGTGCCAGCTTATGCAAATATTCATGCATGTGCACATTTTTCACATGCTAATACTTCTAGGCAAAGTTTTACTATTCCTGTTCAACATGCTCGCATTCGTGTGCACACTTACACCTATGAATTAGCATACTTGGCGCCCAGCTGCCTATTTAAACTGGCATGTCACCATGAGCAGTTGCTGAATGGTCTTAAGCTTGTACCTGCATTCCTGTGACCTGATCCATTGAACCTACTTACCTGTGTATAACCCGGTTTTCTCCTGGACTCTGCCTTTGCTCCTGCACTAACCGTGTTCACCTAATCTCTTTGATTTTGGCCTGTCTACTGAACTTATCTTTGCCTACTGATTCTGTACAGCACTGCCCGGCTGTTACCTACCTTGGCCTGCTTCCTGGACTTGCTGCTGACTGGTTCTTAATACCCGGCAGGCTTTTATAACAGCTTTAAAAGATCATTTAAAAAAATGTTGTACTTTCAATGTTGCCTTTGAAACTGAATTGAAAGACCCTCTTCTGTATAGTTTTTTTTTCTAACACTTTTTGCATTGGTAGTGACCAGTTTCCGATGCCATTTAAAAAAATTAGTTTGCTAATTGCTAATTTTTTGAAAAGCCCTAAAACATTTCAGAATTTAAAATCAAGAATTGAATCTCATATAAATGAAATTCACCTCTAAGGTTGGGTTCACCACAAGATTCACCAAACCCTTGGTGAATCCAACCTGGGAAGATGTATCCATCATTACAGTAATCCCATGCAAGAAACCCCATGATTGTTTGGGTGATTTAAGTAAACTAGTTTGTTGTTCTGGTGTAAACCTAGAATATTTATGTATGATATACTGTATATTAGTTTGTGGCAGGTATTTAACACTGCATTACCATAACCTATTTCAATATCAATAGTTTTTATAAAATTTTAAACATACAGAGAAAGAAAATAGACAAATAATAAACAAATAACAAACTGTAACATGTCCAGTTAAACATTCAAATTTGGCTGTTACATTAATACACAAACAGTCAAAGATCAGTTTGATCGTCGTTCAGGGCCCAGTGTCAGATCGAGTGGACGAGATGTCGTCGTCCCCAAGCACCCCCCTGGGAGCAAAACTGTGCAAAACTGTGGTGTGGGATGCCTTAGTTCCAATATTTCCAAACAAATACCAAAGGACACACTAATGAGTACTAACAGTGCAGCGAAAAGAAATTGTCCGGGGAAGCTGGACCGGCATGAGAAAATAAACATATAAACTAAATAGAGTAAAATAAATTACTGTGACGAGACCCTTTCTCGCCCAGGTCCTGCTCTCCCGACACTCCTCTGCTTCTATCAGATCAGCTTGCAGATTGCAACATCTGATGGTCCAGTCATCCAAGATTCCGGGATCCAACCTACAGCTATGTGCCGATTGGATCCATGGAGAACACACACCAAGCGAGTTGTATGTATGTTCAACCAGAACTCTTTATTGAAAATACACAGCACACTTTCATACAGAATTTGGAACATCCCGCCCCCAACAACCGCTTTTCTATTGGTCAATTGTAAAGTACATTTGTGGTTTCACTCAGGTCCTCTTCCATGCAAATGAGGACTTCAAAATGTCTCAGCAGAGATTGGTCCCAAAGCTTGAATAGCCTGACTATGTGTGTTGAGACAGAAGCCACCAGGGGGTAATTACTACAATGAAGCAATCAGAACAACAATTAACACCTCTACACACTGGACAATAAAATGTCTCTCACAAGCCCGGCTCCACTTATTTCACTAGTCGGAGCCAAGCATTGAAGGGTCATTGTCCTAGTGACCTAGTCAGGACAAATTAAGCCACTTCCAGTATCTCTTGCAATATGTACTCCACAATGTCTCATCTTCTGCAATACATGAATATGGATTTCACGTAGAAACACTTTAATATCTCACGATCCATGACATTACTCCCCCTGGGAAGTAGTCCAACAGCCGCAGTGGGACCCAAACGGGTCCACTCGAGGATGTTGGAAAAGTAGTCTTAAGGTTCCAGGACTGTCTGCCGGAAAAAAACATCCGCCTTCCTGGTTTGAGGCCCTGGCCCATAATCAGGCGGCAAGAGGCTCGCATTCAGTCCTCTCCAAAAGCCCCTGTCCCTGGCTAGGTCTGGCACACAGCTCCCCTTTTGGCAGGAGACTAACACAGTAGGAGACACCAGATGGGTTGACTCTGAACTTCGTCAGTAGTTCCAGTCCTCCAATGCCAGTATCCATACAGTACCCCAAATAACTTGTTCCAAACAGAGCATTACTCACCCCGCCATCCTCTGCCTCTCTCAGGGAATACGCCTGCCACTGGGGCGAGGCCTGGACTGGTCCTTCTCCCTGGAGTCCTTTTAGCCACTGGAGAGAAGACAGGGTGGCCGGGCTCAGTTCATCATGCTGTTGGGGATCTGGGCCAACTGGCCATCATTCCTGGGATATACCAGTGGAGACTGAAGTCCCAACCACTGGTGCTAGGTGAAAATCCCCCGATGCTTGTAAAGCAAAGCCGACATCCTCCTGTCTCAGGGCCATATCATTTTCTGGGGTTGAGTCAGTGAAGATCGAAGTCCCATCCACTACCACAGGAACCCCCTCTTCTGTTAGGTGAAAGCAGAGGCTCATGGCACTCTGCTCTGTTGCCAGCTCTTCCGCTGGGTTGCTGTGAGTGGAGACCACAGTCCCATCCACCGATATCCGCTCAAGCTGTAGTGGGGTGCAGCCGCCAGTAGCATCCTGTCCTGCTGCCAGTGATTCAGCTGGGAGTAAGAGCTTCACCACCTCAGCTGGTTGCTGTTGAGGGGGGTCAACTGCCCCGGCTCCCTGGAACTCCACAGTTGGTCCCGGTGCTGGGCAGAGCACAGTGAAGTTTGGCCCTGATCCCAGCTCTTCTGCTGGAGGCTTATCAGGTTGTTCTTCCTCAGCAGAAAAATCTATTAAATCTCCTGTCTCTGCAACTGGTGTCTGGGGATAGAGGTTCACCATCTCCTGTCCATGTAACCCAGAAGATGCTCTAGGTACAGAGCAGAGGTTAGCAGAGCTCGGCCCTGCGGTCAGTACTTCAGCTTTGGGAATGGCAATCTCCAGATTTTCCACTGCCGATTCATCATCTAGGATTTCAGTGTTGTCAACTGATATTTCCTCATAGTCCCAAGCAAAGGGAACCACACCCTGCTGCTGAGCGGAGTCTAGCAGCTGTTTGTAGTCGATTTCCAGTTCCCATTCCTGAGCAGCCAGAAATTCCAAATCTTCCTGTAACCAGTGCACTTCCGGGACATTCAGTCTTCGCTCTCTGTGCTCCATTATTTCCTCCCAACGCCACTCCCGATCGCTCCCAAAGTTGGGATCCCTGGACATCCTCCAATACAACAATCCCAGGCCATCATAGTCAAAGCCTTCTGTGGGGCTGTCATCCGCTGACCACGGGCACTCTTGGACTGCATACCACCGGAGGGCTCTGTAGCTCTCGTCCAACCGCATCTCTGCCCGGATCAGACTGCTTAACTCTGTTGTCCACTTCTGCTTCGGTTGTTCCCCCAATAACAGCATTCTTACTTCATACTGTGACCAGTACCTTCTATGGATGGAGGGGAGAGCTTTTCCCTGGTGTCCCTGCTCGCGGGCTAGCGCTTCTTTCCAGAGTTCACAGCGGATCGAATCAGACCATCCTCTGTGCTGTATATGCTTCTCTTGCAACCTCCTTCTGAATTCCTCTTCCATGGTTACTGGTATCTGTACCTCTCCTCTTCTTTCATTTGGTGCTGCTTCTTTAGGCGTTGTCACCGATCGCCGTATTTCTGCAATTCTCAGCTCCTGTTGCGCTCTCGTTCTCTCCTGCCACTGGAGGTCTCTAATGGTATTCTGTCTGGCGGTCTCTGATGGGTTAGCACCATATAATGCCAACCGCTGTTGAACTCGCTGCTGGAACAAGTCTTCAACTGACCGGGGTCCTGCATCACCATCCCTCTGATCCATCTCGGCTAGCGTAATGATCAGGGTGGCCTTGTTCTTCCCACCAGTCCCTCCACGGCTCTTCAAGCAAGTCTTTTAGCATGGTTCTCCTACAGGCTGCATAGCTGGTCATTCATGGTGGTGGTTTGGAGTTGTCCCAGTAACTGGAGAGCAAATCCCATCGCTGCCAACCAATGTGACGAGACCCTTTCTCGCCCAGGTCCTGCTCTCCCGACACTCCTCTGCTTCTATCGGATCAGCTTGCAGATTGCAACATCTGATGGTTCAGTCATCTAAGATTCCGGGATCCAACTTACAGCCGATTGGATCCATGAAGAACACACACCAAGCGTGTTGTATGTATGTTAGACCAGAACTCTTTATTGAAAGTACACAGCACACTTTTATACAGAATTTGGAACATCCCGCCCCCAACAACCACTTTTCTATTTCAAAATGTCTCAGCAGAGATTGGTCCCAAAGCTTGAATAGCCTGACTATGTGTGTTGAGACAGAAGCCCCCAGGGGGTAATTACTGCAATGAAGCAATCAGAACAACAATTAACACCTCTACACACTGGACAATAAAATGTCTCTCACAAGCCCGGCTCCACTTATTTCACTAGTCGGAGCCAAGCATTGAAGGGTCATTGCCCTAGTGACCTAGTCAGGACAAATTAAGCCACTTCCAGTATCTCTTGCAATATGTACTCCACAATGTCTCATCTTCTGCAATACATGAATATGGATTTCACGTAGAAACACTTTAATATCTCACGATCCATGACATTTACAATAATATAAAAAACATAAAAAAAATATTGAAGTGTTGTTCAACATATACATCAGAAATCAGCTATTATAAACCAAGCTATACCACTCATTCCACTTGGACCATTGGCGTTTCATGTTATCATACTTCCCCTGTGATGCAGCAAACATTAGTTCATAAGAAGCATGAGTATTATTTGATTCAATGATTTCGCTCAGCAAGGGTGGATTTGCATATTTTCCAATGCCACGCAATACCTAACCTGGTGCTCAGAAGAATATGGGTGATTACGGTTCTTGCCGAGACAGGTACTAGATCTAAGCCTAGAGATAACAGTGCCGCTTCCGCCGAGGGGGTAATCCGAGTACCCGCAAACTAGGACATTAAACTAAATACACTTGCCCACAGTCCCCTAAGGGAAGGGCATGACCACAAGACATGGTGCAACGCCCCCACTTCCCCCGCAATTCCTCCAGCACAAGGAGGAGATTTTGGGATCAAACTTAGACAGGCGGTTAAGTACCACCGCATTTTTTATGGGATAGTTCCCATAGGTTCACACTCGTAGACGCAGAAAATGTACTGCGCAAAGCTTTTTGCCATCGATCGCTGGTGAAGGTTGCTCCCAAATCTTGCTCCTAAGCCTCTAAGTTCGAAGTTTTAATAAAGATGTTTTTGTTATTTAAGAGATTGTAAAACAATGAGATCCCCTTAATATTGGTTATAGGGTTAGTAAGATAAAGCGTTGCTCGCCAAGGTAATAAGGTGGATGACTGAGGTAACTTCCTGAGAAAGTGAGCTATTTGGAGATACTTAAAAAGATCATTGTTGTCTAAACCATATTCCACTTGTAGATCCCTAAATGATTTAGGTGTGGGACCTGCCATCAAGTCTCCTACCACCTTGATACCCTTAGCTACCCATTGCGTAACGGATAAGCCTGGGATAATTAGAGGTAAGCTTTAGTAGGTAAGTGGTAGAGGTTTAACCACTTGATCTATGAAATTATGAGAGGCGAACATCTTCCATGTGCATATAGTAGCTACCATTGTGGAAGAGATTTGAGTAGGGACCGGCGTGCATATACGACTAGCTAGTAAAATGTCAGATAAATGACTAACAGGGGCTTGCGCTAACTCTAGTTCTAGCCATCTAGGAGTGTGAGTTCGTACGAACCATAATCTAGCCTGCGAGAGGATCGAAGCTGAGTGGTAGTCCTTCAGGAGAACATGACCTACACCTCCAACTCTCCTGGCCGCTACCAACTTCTTAAAGGAGCATCTCGCCTTTTTACCTTGCCATAAAAATGTATTTTGCTGGGATTTGAGTTTGGAAAAGAAAGAGGCGGGCACTGTAATCGGCAGTGTCCGGAAAAGATATAACAGTTGTGGTAAGACCATCATTTTGAATACCGCTAGGCAGCCAGGCCAGAGCAGTTCCACCCTAGATAACTCCTGTATCATCTTGTTCATGGAACCAAGGAATGGGGCATAGTTAGCTGCAAATAGTTTATCACTTGTCGCTGTCAGAGAGATCCCCAGGTATTTTAGCCTGCTATCCTTCCAAGAGTAAGGGAACCGGGCAGCAAGCCTCCTCTGCAAAGATGGGTCAATGCCCACACCCATTAAGTAAGATTTACTCTCGTTAACCTTGTAGTTTGACAACTTATTAAACATTTCTAAAGCCATGTGAACTGAAACCAGGGAAGTTTCCACATCAGTAAGAAGTAATAATGATGTGATCTGCGAACAAGCTGATAGTGTGTGTGGAATTTTGGAAAGGAAAACCGCTGATTTTGGGGTAAGAGCATATATATATTGCAAGGAGCTCCATTATTAAATGAAAAATGAATGGGGATAATGGGCACCCCTGTCTGGTGCCATTCGAGATTGCAAATGGCTTAGACAGGACTCCCGAAGTGAGCACTTGGGCGGAGGGGTTGGAGTACAGGGCCAGGATCGGAAACAGGATGGGACCCGAGAAACCAAACCTTCTTAATCCATATAATCCAAATGAATGCGATCAAAGGCCTTCTCTGCATCCAAAGCTAACAGCAGAGAAGGCCTCTTGTGCAGGTTGGCCAAATGAATGATATTGATCAGCCTGCGGGTAGCGTCAGAGGTCTGACGGCCCTTGGTGAATCCTGTCTGATCAGGGTGAATAAGCAGGGGGAGGATATCTAGCAAGCGCATAGCTATGAGTTTGGCATAAACCTTCAAATCTATGTTAAGTAAAGATATCGGCCTTAAATTTGGAGGTGAGGAAGGGTCCTTTCCCGGCTTCGGCAAAGTCACAATAATAGCTGATAACATTTCCGAAGGAAAGGAGGCAGAGGCAGCAGCAACTTTAAACATACCCTCCAGACGAGGAGTCAGAACAGAATTGAAGGCTTTAAAGTAATCTCCCGTAAAGCCGTCAGGGCCAGGGGCCTTGTTGTTTGGGAGAGAGTCGATAACTTTACGTATCTCCTCTTTGCTAAAAGGCATATTCAATTTTAGTAACTGTTCTTGGGATATAGAGGGAATATTTAGATTTTTTAAGAATTGGCCGATTGCCTCAGGATCGGGTTGGTATCAACATTGTCATTTAAATTATACAAGGAGCTATAATAGAGGCTGAAGGCATCAGCAATATCTTGAGGATGATAGAGCTTGCAATTGCTAAGGGGGTGAAGAATATAAGGTATCTTGGATTTATACCTCACACCCTTCACTTTATGCGCTAGTAATTTACCCGCTTTATTGTTGGTGGCATAATAGGTCATTTTCAATCTACGGGACGATTTTTCAAATGCTTCCAGCAAAAGAAGCCTGAGGTCATGTCTCAGTTGATTACATTTTTGAGAAATTACAGGGGATGGGTTTTGTTTGTAAGTCGTTTCAAGCAGGAAGATTTCATCTGTTAAGGCTTTCGTTCTCTGCTGCCGCTGCCTCTTAGACCTTACCCCCAATTGAATAAGAATATCTGTAATGTACGCCTTATGGGCGTTCTACAGTACAAACTGATCCTGCACAGAATGTTCATTAATAGAAAAAAAAATCCTTCAAATGCGTTTCAACACGACTCTTAGCCTCTGCCTGCTGTAGCAAGAACGAGTTGACCCTCCACAGTGACGACACAGCGTCAACTACAGCATCCTCCAAAGTGAGGGTAATGGAGGCGTGGTCAGGCAAAGTTAATGGTGGTGGCCGAAATTTTAGAAAGGGTGGGTTGATCCACTAGGAATAAGTCAATTCTGGAGTATGCTCCGTGAGGTGTAGAAAAAAAAGTAAAGTCCCTTTCTCCAGAATGAAGGCATCTCCAGGCATCAAATAGTTCATGACTATGGATTGAGACCAACAAAGAAGGGCTTGCGTGTTTGGGGCCTGACGAAGAGTCAATACCTGGGTCTGGCGTTGCATTGAAGTCCCCACAAAGAACTAGCTTACCATTTTGATGTTTGGCCACTTTCATCATCAGCTTGCGAAAGAATCGGATTTGGTGCTTGTTCGGAGAATATACATTCACAATAGTGAACGTGGTGTTATTGATGTCACATACTAGGAGAGGGCGTGGCTGGACCGAGCTAAGAGATGGACGCTTGAGCTCTGAGCTCCTGCCACCTCAGAGCGAAAATCAGCTTTCTAAGGTGTTTTCCGACCCCATTCTGCTTTACAACTATGGGTACAGCTTTGAGACAGTCCTCTGCCTCCCGCTCACGCTCCCCGAGGGAACAAACCGGTGAGCTTAATCAGCACATTCCGGAGATGTTTCGGACGGGCCGGGGCAACATGGCGGCTCCTCGACATGGCGCGCCTCAGGGACATTCCCAATCGGACTCCAACCCGGCCACAGGGATCGTCCTGTCAGCGACTCAGGCCGACCCCCCTCCAGCACCAAACCAGGGACTCGGACTACTACACACCCCGGCGACCCCTCATCTGACTATCCAGGATTTGAGAGCGGTGGCCACGGACATTAAAGATACACTCTCAGCTGCCATTGCCGAGCTACGCCTGGATATCCGCTACCTCGATGACAGAATCATGGTAACCGAACGGGCGCTCGGAGACCACGACTTAGTCCAACGCTCCACTCTGAAAATTGACGATCACACTCTGCAGCTAAGAGAGGTGAATCGACACTTGGAGGACCTGGAGAACCGTGGACGGAGACATAATTTGCGCATGAGGGGGTTGCCTGAAACCATTGAAGGGGACCAAGTCCTACATGAGGTGATTAGTCTACTCAACACGGTCCTCAAGAGACCCCCGTCCACAGCTATCGCCATGGAGAGTATCCATCGGGCGCTGCGTCCCAGAGGCCGGGACACGGATCCACCCAGGGACATCATATGCTGCCTCGTGGACTACTGCTATACCCCCGAAGGGGGTGTGTTTCCTCGGTGGGACTTTAAGTGTGTGAGGCGGGTTCGAGTATAGGACTAAATTAGTCAACAAGTAGGTATTAAAAGTATTCAAAATGTATTGGTTTAAATAATGTTGCTCATTCGAACAACGTATCAAAAGAAGGTTTGTTAACAGCATAGGTTACAAAAAATGTTCCCAAATGACCAATAAAGAACAAGGGAGCGCGACCTGGGGGGGACAATTAACAACGGTACCTCACAATATACATGGTGAGACAAGACAATCAAAATTGTATATACGTGTACATGCAACAAAGGAGCAACAGGAAAAGCCCTCAAGACTGTCTCATGGGTATAGACAGGGATGCCAACGTTTTGAGGCTTTTTTCTAGACTGAGTATCGCCTCTTCATCAGGGCGAGGGCGGTGCACAAAGTGTCGCTGTACCGTCTAAAAAAAAATAAGATAAAATAAAATAAAATAAATGCAAAGTTCATAACAGACACATGTGTAGTTGAAACATTCATTTACACAATTTTTTACATATAGAGAAAAGTACATATAAGTAACCACGATTTTAATCCTCATCATGACTCCCGCCGTGTCTGGGGTAGTACCCGGACTAGCCCTGTGTGTATGGGTCTGGACTCAAAAATATTGTGTACATATATATGCTTAAACACTAATTGCCAAGTATATAAGTAACTACTAACTGGTAAGTTCGAAGGTAGGTATATAAGTCTCAGATGGAGACCATGAAAATTACTTGGTCGGTTGTAGCAGAAATATGTCCTGGGTCATTAAAAGTACGGATTATTCACAAGGTATTGCCATACGATGTGACCTATGATGTGAGGAATATAAAGAGGCAAGAAGGAAAAAAGCACAATGTATCAAGTGTATCAAAATGCCAGACAAGAGAGCACATCTAATGCACATTGTCAGGGACAGCCAAGACAAAAAAATTGAAATGGGAAGAGATTATGTTGGCGCAAAACAAAACTTGAACCAGTTTAAAGTAAAATAAAAATAAAAAGTAATAAATAATAAATAAAAATAAAATACAGAGAATATAGCAATCTAAGCGAAAGTGCCTGACTGTTGGTGTGGGAGTGGATAAAGGCAACAGAGGGCGGTCAGAGAATCCAAGAGGTCAGCGTCAAAAACTGAACAAACAAAAACTGAGCAAACAAACAAAAGGGTTGTATACCACGCCCTCAGGTCCTATATAATTAGTATTAGAGGCTGGATTTATCAAAGCACCAGTGGGGTGTGCTAAAGAGAGGGGGCTGTCACTTGTTTGGATAAGAAGACAGCACTGCTTTGCATAAGCATAGGAGAAATAGATCTCATAGAGTAATTGAATCAAGCAAGTGGTATACATAGAACCCTCCATTGCACATAATAAATAGTAAAAGGTATATCTATAAGGGACTTACCAAGGTAACAAGGGATGTTTGTAAAACAGGAAAAACAGAGGAGTTGGGAAACCAAAAATCTCCTCTCCTCTGTGTAAAGTTCTCCCTGTCAGGGAACAGTGTGGACCGCTGAAGCTCTGGAGATGCCAGGAGCAGTAAATTGCTCATTAGAAACAGGTTCTAAAAAAGAAAGAAATAATGGCAAAGCAGAGGAGGCAGAAAGGCATAAGAGAATCCTGGTTATAACAAAGTACAAAGTAGGACCAGCCAATAAAAAGTAATTAGCATAAAAACTGCCAATTCTGCTGATATAGGGTAGAAAAATCATCCATACCTATCCAGAGCGTTCTACGCAGGTTACTGACCATAGGGAGACTAAACCTGAACATTCAGTCAGGCGTTCATCAGGATTGGGAGTTCATCAGAACAAAAAATCCTAACATTTCTACCTTCTACTCCTTACCTAAACTACACAAAAGTTTAGAGAACCCCACAGGTAGGCCCATAGTCTCAGGCAACGGGTGCCTTACGAAAAATCTTAGCACCTTTGTGGATGCCCATCTGCTCCCATATGTGACACAAATACCAAGCTACCTTAGAGATACTCTACATCTGCTACAAATAGTAGAAGGCCTTACTGTCACACCAACATCAACCCTAGTGGCGATAGATGTTGAAGCGTTGTATAGCTCCATCCCTCATGACAAGGGCCTAGCCTGCATAGCACACATTCTATCTCAAAAGAATCCCTCTGAACCAGAAATTAACAATTTCCTTCTGGATGCATTAGATTTCATTTTGCATCATAACCACTTCCTCTTCAATGGCTCCCACTTCCTCCAGGTACAGGGAGTTGCAATGGGGACCTCTTGTGCCCCCTCTTATGCAAACCTGTACCTGGGGGAGTGGGAGTCTACCATCAGGGTTTCACCTGATTTGGCCTTCTTTATGCATTCTGTCAGACTATGGTATTGTTACATTGACGATATACTTGTGGTATGGGAGGGGCCAAAATAACAGTTGGATGATTTTCTCTGTAGCTTAAATTGTAACAACTTTAATCTCAGATTCACCATGAATTGGAACGAATCCTCCATTGACTTACTTGACGTAACCATCCACAAAGATTTGGGGGGCATCTTAAGTACCAGTCTGTACCGCAAACAAACGGCAGGAAACACAATACTGCATGCAAACAGTTTCCATCCGAAAAATCTCATAGCTTCAATCCCTTACAGTCAGTATTTAAGAATCAAAAGGAACTGTACAGGCAACATCACATTTAAACATGAGGCTGACTTGATTAAGAACCGACTACTCAGCCGGGGTTATTCCCATCGGACCCTCAAAAGAGCCTATAACAAAGCGATTCAAAAAACACGTGAAGACCTTCTATGTAATCCTACTTCAAACAAACAAACTAAAAAGAACCCAATATCAATCATAACAAGGTTCTCCAA
This sequence comes from Rana kukunoris, assembly GCA_029574335.1. Classification (NCBI taxonomy): domain Eukaryota; kingdom Metazoa; phylum Chordata; class Amphibia; order Anura; family Ranidae; genus Rana; species Rana kukunoris. Next base: position 325,596,466 of record CM056052.1, on the reverse strand, counting down.
CCAACATGGCGCCATTCAACAGATTGCCAAAAGATATTGGCACCTGTTATCAATGGACCCAACAATTGGCCCCTATGTAACAAAAGTCCCCTCCTTTACTTTTAGAAGGGCATGTTCCCTCCGGCATCACTTGACCTCTAGCGAATTCAAACAATCACGTAAAAAATGCTCATGTAAACTTCCAGGTACCTACACATGTGGTGGATGTAGGTACTGTCAGTACATGAACACAACAAAAAATTTACACCTACCTAATGGTGATGTCTACCGCCCAAAACATTATGCTAACTGCCAAACCAAAGGAGTAGTATATCTCCTTTTATGTCAATGCTCCTCCTACTATGTAGGTAAAACAATACAACACATTCTTTCCATGAAATCATGCAATCCTGACCTCCCCTTAGGGAGACACGTAACTAACATCCACAGTGGTGTGCTTCCAAAAATTTCATTTATCATTTTGAATCTTATACATACCAACCCGAGAGGAGGTGACACCAACAAATTTTTTATGCAAACCGAACAAAAGTGGATTTTTGCTCTCAATGCCACCTCCCCCTGGCTTGAATGGCAGCATCTCCTTTAGGCCATTTCTAGAAGGCTTTGCATCAGGAGGCTCCGAGTGGGATCCCCCTTAATAACTTAACAATTAATATACATTAGTGCAGGGATTCCTTCCCTTTTCTTTTCTTTCCTCCTGTTCCATTTTTTGAATTGTTTTCTATTATTATTTTTCTGATGCCAACTTCTAGCCATTATTGCATTTTAATTCTGCATATGCTTATCACTGTTGATCTGCAACATTCTAAAAACAATATTGTGCTCTACATAACATAAGATATTCATTATCTTTGCTTTTCCTTGCAGTATGATCTATCAACCCATTGGTAAATGCAGGAATGTGCAGAATGTAAGCCTGACTCCAACTGTGCCTGTTTTTGGAATTGTTTCCAAGTTCCCAGGACCCCTCTGTGATGTCTGTGTTGTTTTGGACTCCCTTGTATTGCAATGTACATTATATACAAGAAAAGTAGTGAAGTCCCTGGCCTTCTTTCACTATCTCGGCGCTCAACAGCTGATAGGTAATTAAAATAGCTTAATTTCACTAATCACCATAAATATTAACCTAAAAATGATGTATGTAGTGAAAAATAACAATGATATGGTAAACAATTAAATTAGATTAAAATAGGTTAAAAAATATAATATATAAAATCAACCTCAAAACTTCAGCAGCCGCTTAAAATTATAAACATATATATCAAAGATAGTAAAAATCAAGTCCATTCAAGTCTTGTAAATCACTAAAAGCAGCGCTAAATCATCACTCTCATCCGACTGATGGATCATTTCCTACGAACAGTTCATAAGAAGTAAGGAAGACAAGCAAAGCGTATCACCCTGTGATCAATGTAGGTACAGAAGTTTTTTTCTTCACTCCAAAATAGCATCCACCATATATCACAAGCCCCCTTTCGGGTATGTACTCACCAGAAAGCTGAGTATAGTAGGCACTGCATGCAGGTGTCTTTAATCAGCTCCAGGCACACGCTCCGTTTGATCTCCCCAAATGGTGCTGTAAATATCCACACTTGTCCGGGTCCATAAAAAATAAAAAGGCTCACAATAGTGTAATCCCGTCTCTTTTCATTTATTAAAAACTCTCTTGACACAGTGTATAGCATATACAGTCCCAAATGATTGGAATTACTTTAAATAATCATTAAATGGACGCTCCGTCCATCCTATTACACACACTCACAAAGCTGACTTCAATAGAGTTTACTGCGTCCACCGCAGACACTCTCAGCGTTACTTCTCTCTGTGTGTGAGTCAGATGGAGCGCAGATGGAGCGCACAGCGTCAATAGGTTACTTCCTGATGCCGTGAGGTTATGCCTGACGTTTCCTCTTACGACTTCTTCTGAGGGTTTAACCTTACGGCACGGCATCAAAGACTTTATGGAGACAGCACATTAACCCCTCCAGTGCCTGCCCTAGTCTCCCATGAAACTGGAAAACAAATGGCTGCTATTTCACTGGGGCTGTACTGTCTTTACACTCGATTACTCATCCAGTGTATTTAAAAAAGACAATCTCATATAGTATTATTAGTACATAGTCCCTATATACACAAATAAAACCACTACATGATAATCAATAAATTAATACTTTCACAGATTACAGATTAAAGTTTAAAACAGGTATATATTAAAAAATTCTCCCAATATAATTCAATAATTGCAATAACAAGATATATACAATAAGATTCAGACAAAGAATTCTCCATAAACAATTAAATTAAATGAGCTCACTCTAAATAAAGAACATTTATCTTCAATTCACATGTAATATAAAATAATCCATAGATAATATGAGAAAAGTTTATATATTAGAATTCTAGTAATATTATGTGAACTCATAATTAAATTATTTCTTGATCAAACCCATGTGATCAAAATCACTCTCAATTCTACATATCAATATTAATATTTTTATTGGAGACCCTTAGTAGTATTTATGGCATATGTATTTGGTCTACCATATTTCTCCGACTGGTCACCCTTCCTACATAGCCATCAAATAAGTGTATATAAGATATATCTCCAAGCACATATAGATTTGATCAACCTTATTTCTCAAACGGGTCATCCTCCCTATATTGTCACCAAATAAAAATTATATATAAATATATCTCAAAGATCACTAATGAAACAATTAATGTCCAACTCTACGTTTAACCCCTTAGGGGTGAGTGTGTCCAATAAATAGATCCAATGGTTTTCGCGCTTTGATAGCTCTCTCACCCTATTAGATCCCCTCCATGCCTGTTTAATATGATCCACACCCCAAAACTTCAGACCCCTGGGGTCCTTATCATGATGTATTTTGAAGTGGAGTGAGACATTGTGGTCTTCAAAGCCCAATCTGATATTTTTAATGTGTTCACCTATTCGTACCTTTAGAGGTCTCTTAGTTCGGCCAACGTACATTAGTCCACATGGACATAATAAAACGTATACTACGTGAGTGATGTTACATGTAATAAATTCCTTGATGAGGAACTCGTTTTTATTCACCGTAGATATGAAGTTATCAATCCCCCTTACTGGCTCTGCTACCACTCTGCAGGCCTTACACTTTCGGCAGGCAAAAAAACCATTCTTATCCCAAAAGGATGGTGGTCTTGTGGGGGGATTAAGGACCTTCTTTACTACCTTATCTCCTATATTAGGTGCTTTCCGATAAATAAATTTCGGTGCTTCTGGGAGTACAGGTTTTAAAACTTTATCAAGGCATAAAACATGCCAATGATTTTTAAGAACAGCTTCCACTTCCCTATATTGCGTATGGAAAGATGAGATAAAACCCCATTCATGGGTACCAGTAAAAGGAGCCTTGGTTACATTCTTCAGCACCTCGTCACGCGGAATCCTTTTTATTTCTTCAGAAATTCTATCCAACTCTTGGGGATCATATCCCTTTTCTCTGAATCGTCCCTTTAATATTTCTGACTGAGAGTCATAGTTTTCTACTGTAGAACAATTCCTTTTTACGCGCATTAGTTGTCCTTTCGGGATGTTCTTGAGCCAAGCCGGATGATGGCCACTCTGTATAGGTAAAAAACTGTTCCGATCAGTAATTTTAAAATATACTTTAGTCTCCAATTGGTCACCATTTCTGTAGATACTGACATCCAAAAAATCTATTTTCTCTCGGCTCCATTGGCTTGTAAGTTTAATATTATTTGGGTTATTGTTTAAATAAATAAAAAATTCACATAAGGTGGATTCAGGTCCCTCCCATAGAAAAATCACGTCATCAATAAAGCGTCTATAAAAGAGTAATTCTCGCCTTTTATTTGCAAATACATACTTGTCCTCCCATTGTCCCATGAATAAATTGGCGATGCTGGGCGCAAACCTTGCGCCCATAGCAACGCCTGTTCTCTGCGTATAAAAACAACTATTAAACCAAAAGTAGTTATGTGATAGGCAAAAATCTAAAACATCCCTTAAAAAAACTTTTTGATGGTGAGGAAGATCTTCTCTCTGGCTCAAAGCCCAATTAAGGGCCAATAACGCATCATCATGTTGTATCACTGTATACAGTGATGATACGTCTGAAGTTACCAGATATACCTCTCCTCTACCCTCTAGTTTCACCTCCTGAAGGGATTGTAACAGATCTTTCGTGTCTTTCAAATAGGCCTTAGTAGCTCTAACACTTTTCTGTAGAAATTGGTCTAAATATTGTCCAATCCTAGAAGTGACTGACCCTATGCCATTAACAATTGGTCTAGCAGGCGGATTTAGGGTGTCCTTATGTATTTTAGGAAGGGTGTATATAGTCGGTATCCGGGTACTGCTTGGAATTAAGTACTTCTTTTCTTTCAAAGTTAGTACATGTCTTTTGTATCCATCCTGTACCAGGAGTTTTAGCTCTTGATAATATTCTGGTGTGGGGTCTCTAATCAAATTCTGGTACGTTTCAACGTCTGATAACATTTCTATTAATTGACTGGTGTAATATTCTTTAGATAATACCACCACCCCCCCTCCCTTATCAGCAGGTCTGACTACTACATCATTTCTCTTTTCCAGCATTTCTATTCCCTCATATATATACCTAGGATTTACACCCTTCTTTGGTATTATCTTCTCAATATCTCTCAATACCAAACCCTTAAACACTTCTAAATGGTGTATCGCTGTATTGGGAGGATTAAATAAAGATTTATTTTTCAATCCACTGTCAACTACAACGGATGCACTGGCACTCCCTCCCACAGGGTTCGAGACTCTGTTTAGAAAATATTTCTTAATACTGAGTTTTCTCATATATCGATGGACGTCAATATACACATCAAATTTATTGATTGGTCGTTTGAGGCCACATTTAAGACCCAACTGTAATATATTTGTTTCTTTATGGGTTAGCTCTGTTCCACTCAGATTATAGATGCCACTTAATCTGTTTCCAGACGTCTTTTTTTGCTGAACTCTTGATCCTGCCCTACAGCCACGTTTTCTTCCATCCTGTGACTTTGTGACTGTCCTCGACTCCAATTTTGTTGTTCTCTCACTTGCTGATCTCTGTAATTCGGTACTGACTGGTAATACAGTGGAGCTTGTTGGGTAAGCTGCGATGGAGTCCTCCCCCTCTGTGATGGATGGCCCCGTCCTCTCCTTCTGTTCCCTCTTCCTCTCCAGAAAAAAGGACGTGGGGATTGGGGACCATTTCTATCTCCATAATTTTCCAAGGTTTCATACCTATTTGCTACTGGTATATGATAGGTGCTGTCATACACAGCATATTGGTGATTCACATTCACATTTCCTCGTCCTCTCATTCCTCTCCCTCTCCCTTGATTATCTCTTCTGGGAGTGAGGTAATTGGGTTTCGGGTGGGAGGTGTTGGTCTTATCACTCCTCTGTGTAGGATGTGATGATCTTCCTACATTTGATGCAGGTAATGAACTCTGACTCGAGGTAAGATTAACCTCTTCAGGTATATTATTAATAGGAGGAGTTCCTTCATTAACTGTATCTTGCCAAAAGTAAACAGTATTATTCTTAAAATCATTTATATCCCGATAAAATTTCTTAATCTTTTTCTTCTGGGTATCTTTGTCAATCTTTTCTAATCTTTTCTTGATCCTATTATTAAAATCTGTAATCTGTTGTGTGTCTTTTATAGGGTCTAACTGACTCTGCAAATGTTTAATACTATTTTCCAACTGAGTCATTTTCCTCCGTTTTCTTAACCTCCCTGGCGGTATGATTCTGTCTGGAATTACGTACCAAAAGCGGTACAATTATTTGCATGGAAATTTGGCGTTTTATACTGTAGGCCTGCAATTTTTAGGAATAACTTGCTTAAATCTGTCCAAACAAGACATCCCGGGTATGATAAAGTTTGAAAAACAAAATCATAATTTTTTATATAATAAAAAACTATAAATAATTATAACAAATTATAATGTAATTATAATAAAAAATATTCAATAATGTAATCAACTCAAAAACACTGAAATTTGCTCAGTTGCAGAATTGTCGCTGTCATTATTTTTTTTTTTTATGACGAATTTCCCCACAAATCGCTATCACTCAATTCTGCAAGTGATTAAAATTTATTATCGCTGTTTTCTAGCTGATCTAAAACCATTTTTGACATAAAGGGACACTTTTGGTTGTTATGGACAATCTACAGTTTCCAGGCAGAAAGAACACTTTTTATTTTATAAAAGAACATGTAGGGCACTGGACAGACCACTAGGGACAAGGGGGGTGTGTATTTTTTACATACAGTACTGTAATCTATAAGATTACAGTATACTGTATGTAAAGTGTTTGTTTACTTTTTTGAATTTGGCGCCGTTCTCCGCTTCCGTGCGTCGTAACGTCGCAGGAAACGGAGATCGGCGGCACACGGGGACGCTGTGTGAATCGAGCGAGCACTCGCTCGCTCACACAGCGGGGATGCATCGCTGGATCCAGGAAGAAGGTAAGCCAGCGCGCGCTGCAGGCTCTGCATGGCTACCCCGAGCGTGACTCGGGGATACCGTTCTTAGCAGAAAAAACCCACCCCGAGTCACGCTCGGGGATACCGCCAGGGAGGTTAATAAAACTAACTCTTGCAATTTAAGACCCATCGCATTAAAAAACTTTAACCATTCAGACTTTGAGTCGGGATCATTCAGTGCATCCTGAGGTGCTACTTCCCATCTCAGGCTGCGGACTATAATATTCTCCTTGAGATAATATTCCATAGTATTGATGTCCCACCACGTCCTGACTTGTTTTTCTAATGCACTTCCTAATGCTGTAATGATACCATTGTAATTCTCCTCTAGTTTCACCTGCTCATTCACAGAGAATAAACTAGCCAAATCTAATTGTCTGCTTTGTAAAAAACCTATCGCATCCATAGCAAGCCTGAGATCAAAATTAAATCAATATACAAGAAAAGTAGTGAAGTCCCTGGCCTTCTTTCACTATCTCGGCGCTCAACAGCTGATAGGTAATTAAAATAGCTTAATTTCACTAATCACCATAAATATTAACCTAAAAATGATGTATGTAGTGAAAAATAACAATGATATGGTAAACAATTAAATTAGATTAAAATAGGTTAAAAAATATAATATATAAAATCAACCTCAAAACTTCAGCAGCCGCTTAAAATTATAAACATATATATCAAAGATAGTAAAAATCAAGTCCATTCAAGTCTTGTAAATCACTAAAAGCAGCGCTAAATCATCACTCTCATCCGACTGATGGATCATTTCCTACGAACAGTTCATAAGAAGTAAGGAAGACAAGCAAAGCGTATCACCCTGTGATCAATGTAGGTACAGAAGTTTTTTTCTTCACTCCAAAATAGCATCCACCATATATCACAAGCCCCCTTTCGGGTATGTACTCACCAGAAAGCTGAGGACAAGTATGTATTTGCAAATAAAAGGCGAGAATTACTCTTTTATAGACGCTTTATTGATGACGTGATTTTTCTATGGGAGGGACCTGAATCCACCTTATGTGAATTTTTTATTTATTTAAACAATAACCCAAATAATATTAAACTTACAAGCCAATGGAGCCGAGAGAAAATTGATTTTTTGGATGTCAGTATCTACAGAAATGGTGACCAATTGGAGACTAAAGTATATTTTAAAATTACTGATCGGAACAGTTTTTTACCTATACAGAGTGGCCATCATCCGGCTTGGCTCAAGAACATCCCGAAAGGACAACTAATGCGCGTAAAAAGGAATTGTTCTACAGTAGAAAACTATGACTCTCAGTCAGAAATATTAAAGGGAAGATTCAGAGAAAAGGGATATGATCCCCAAGAGTTGGATAGAATTTCTGAAGAAATAAAAAGGATTCCGCGTGACGAGGTGCTGAAGAATGTAACCAAGGCTCCTATTACTGGTACCCATGAATGGGGTTTTATCTCATCTTTCCATACGCAATATAGGGAAGTGGAAGCTGTTCTTAAAAATCATTGGCATGTTTTATGCCTTGATAAAGTTTTAAAACCTGTACTCCCAGAAGCACCGAAATTTATTTATCGGAAAGCACCTAATATAGGAGATAAGGTAGTAAAGAAGGTCCTTAATCCCCCCACAAGACCACCATCCTTTTGGGATAAGAATGTTTTTTTTGCCTGCCGAAAGTGTAAGGCCTGCAGAGTGGTAGCAGAGCCAGTAAGGGGGATTGATAACTTCATATCTACGGTGAATAAAAACGAGTTCCTCATCAAGGAATTTATTACATGTAACATCACTCACGTAGTATACGTTTTATTATGTCCATGTGGACTAATGTACGTTGGCCGAACTAAGAGACCTCTAAAGGTACGAATAGGTGAACACATTAAAAATATCAGATTGGGCTTTGAAGACCACAATGTCTCACTCCACTTCAAAATACATCATGATAAGGACCCCAGGGGTCTGAAGTTTTGGGGTGTGGATCATATTAAACAGGCATGGAGGGGATCTAATAGGGTGAGAGAGCTATCAAAGCGCGAAAACCATTGGATCTATTTATTGGACACACTCACCCCTAAGGGGTTAAACGTAGAGTTGGACATTAATTGTTTCATTAGTGATCTTTGAGATATATTTATATATATTTTTTATTTGGTGACAATATAGGGAGGATGACCCGTTTGAGAAATAAGGTTGATCAAATCTATATGTGCTTGGAGATATATCTTATATACACTTATTTGATGGCTATGTAGGAAGGGTGACCAGTCGGAGAAATATGGTAGACCAAATACATATGCCATAAATACTACTAAGGGTCTCCAATAAAAATATTAATATTGATATGTAGAATTGAGAGTGATTTTGATCACATGGGTTTGATCAAGAAATAATTTAATTATGAGTTCACATAATATTACTAGAATTCTAATATATAAACTTTTCTCATATTATCTATGGATTATTTTATATTACATGTGAATTGAAGATAAATGTTCTTTATTTAGAGTGAGCTCATTTAATTTAATTGTTTATGGAGAATTCTTTGTCTGAATCTTATTGTATATATCTTGTTATTGCAATTATTGAATTATATTGGGAGAATTTTTTAATATATACCTGTTTTAAACTTTAATCTGTAATCTGTGAAAGTATTAATTTATTGATTATCATGTAGTGGTTTTATTTGTGTATATAGGGACTATGTACTAATAATACTATATGAGATTGTCTTTTTTAAATACACTGGATGAGTAATCGAGTGTAAAGACAGTACAGCCCCAGTGAAATAGCAGCCATTTGTTTTCCAGTTTCATGGGAGACTAGGGCAGGCACTGGAGGGGTTAATGTGCTGTCTCCATAAAGTCTTTGATGCCGTGCCGTAAGGTTAAACCCTCAGAAGAAGTCGTAAGACGAAACGTCAGGGATAACCTCACGGCATCAGGAAGTAACCTATTGACGCTGTGCGCTCCATCTGCGCTCCATCTGACTCACACACAGAGAGAAGTAACGCTGAGAGTGTCTGCGGTGGACGCAGTAAACTCTATTGAAGTCAGCTTTGTGAGTGTGTGTAATAGGATGGACGGAGCGTCCATTTAATGATTATTTAAAGTAATTCCAATCATTTGGGACTGTATATGCTATACACTGTGTCAAGAGAGTTTTTAATAAATGAAAAGAGACGGGATTACACTATTGTGAGCCTTTTTATTTTTTATGGACCCGGACAAGTGTGGATATTTACAGCACCATTTGGGGAGATCAAACGGAGCGTGTGCCTGGAGCTGATTAAAGACACCTGCATGCAGTGCCTACTATACTCAGCTTTCTGGTGAGTACATACCCGAAAGGGGGCTTGTGATATATGGTGGATGCTATTTTGGAGTGAAGAAAAAAACTTCTGTACCTACATTGATCACAGGGTGATACGCTTTGCTTGTCTTCCTTACTTCTTATGAACTGTTCGTAGGAAATGATCCATCAGTCGGATGAGAGTGATGATTTAGCGCTGCTTTTAGTGATTTACAAGACTTGAATGGACTTGATTTTTACTATCTTTGATATAAATGTACATTATATCCCTGCCAGATACACACTGCACGATATATGTCAGCAAAGACTTTCTTCTCCTTTTTATTATACTCTGACCTCTTTTACACTTTGACCTTTTATGTTCTTCATACAGAGTAATTAGATGCCTGGCGTCCGTTCTGTTGGGACTGTATTTGGCACTCGGCGCGGGTAAGAGTTAGGACCTGTTGTCCTCCTCTACTGAGGGATCCTGTCGTGCTCCCCCATCCCCTTGGGGGATCTGACATGATCCTTCCCCCCTCGCGCCGCGGAACCTGTCGCGTGACGCCCCCTCCTCTCCCTCTCCCGTCCTCTTGGAGTTTCTCCCAGTGACGCTCCTGTCCACGCCCATGTCTGGAGCCATCTGGGACTTCCCCTGGCTGGTCGACGTGTGGGGTGGGCGGAGACCTCGCGCGTCACTGCACCCGGAGGGCAGTCTCGCCCCCCTCGCACCGCCCCCCGCATTCAGGCTGACACACAGCTGTTAACAATAGGGAGACATATAAAACGCCTGACTGAATGTTCAGGTTTAGTCTCCCTATGGTCAGTAACCTGCGTAGAATGCTCTGGATAGGTATGGGTGATTTTTTCTACCCTATATCAGCAGAATTGGCAGTTTTTATGCTAATTACTTTTTATTGGCTGGTCCTACTTTGTACTTTGTTATAACCAGGATTCTCTTATGCCTTTCTGCCTCCTCTGCTTTGCCATTATTTCTTTCTTTTTTAGAACCTGTTTCTAATGAGCAATTTACTGCTCCTGGCATCTCCAGAGCTTCAGAGGTCCATACTGTTCCCTGACAGGGAGAACTTTACACAGAGGAGAGGAGATTTTTGGTTTCCCAACTCCTCTGTTTTTCCTGTTTTACAAACATCCCTTGTTACCTTGGTAATTCCCTTATAGATATACCTTTTACTATTTATTATGTGCAATGGAGGGTTCTATGTATACCACTTGCTTGATTCAATTACTCTATGAGATCTATTTCTCCTATGCTTATGCAAAGCAGTGCTCTCTTCTTATCCAAACAAGTGACAGCCCCCTCTCTTTAGCACACCCCACTGGTGCTTTGATAAATCCAGCCTCTAATACTAATTATATAGGACCTGAGGGCGTGGTATACAACCCTTTTGTTTGTTTGCTCAGTTTTTGTTTGTTCAGTTTTTGACGCTGACCTCTTGGATTCTCTGACCGCCCTCTGTTGCCTTTATCCACTCCCACACCAACAGCCAGGCACTTTCGCTTAGATTGCTATATTCTCTGTATTTCACCTGGTTTATTTTATTTATTATTTATTACTTTTTATTTTTATTTTACTTTAAACCGGTTCAAGTTTTGTTTTGCGCCAACATAATCTCTTCCCATTTCAATTTTTTTTGTCTTGGCTGTCCCTGACAATGTGCATTAGATGTGCTCTCTTGTCTGGCATTTTGATACACTTGATACATTGTGCTTTTTTCCTTCTTGCCTCTTTATATTCCTCACATCATAGGTCACATCGTATGGCAATACCTTGTGAATAATCCGTACTTTTAATGACCCAGGACATATTTCTGCTACAACCGACCAAGCAATTTTCATGGTCTCCATCTGAGACTTATATACCTACCTTCGAACTTACCGGTTAGTAGTTACTTATATACTTGGCAATTAGTGTTTAAGCATATATATTTACACAATATTTCAGACCCATACACACAGGGCTAGTCCGGGTACTACCCCAGACACGGCGGGAGTCATGATGAGTCATGATGAGGATTAAAATCGTGGTTACTTATATATACTTTTCTCTATATGTAAAAAATTGTGTAAATGAATGTTTCAACTACACATGTGTCTGTTATGAACTTTGCATTTATTTTATTTTATCTTATTTTTTTTTAGACGGTACAGCGACACTTTGTGCACTGCCCTCGCCCTGATGAAGAGGCGATACTCGGTCTAGAAAAAAGCCTCGAAACGTTGGCATCCCTGTCTATACCCATGAGACAGTCTTGAGGGCTTTTCCTGTTGCTCCTTTGTCGCATGTACACGTATATACAATTTTGATTGTCTTGTCTCACCATGTATAATGTGAGGTACCGTTGTTAATTGTCCCCCCCAGGTCGTGCTCCCTTGTTCTTTATTGGTCATTTGGGAAAAAAAATTGTAACCTATGCTGTTAACAAACCTTCTTTTGATACGTTGTTCGAATGAGCAACATTATTTAAACCAATAAATTTTGAATACTTTTGATACCTACTTGTTGACTAATTTAGTCCTATACTCGAACCCGCCTTACACATTTAAAGTCCCACCGAGGAAACACACCCCCTTCGGGGGTATAGCAATTGGCTTATTCAGGGATGTGTTGAGTTGTCGGGTTCTTTTGCAATTCTTTGCATCTACAGATAGAGAACACCGATACTTCCTTTTTATGCTGCCTCGTGGACTACGGTCTGAAGGAGGAGATCCTGAGGCAGGCGAGGGGCCAACGACTCCACCATGGCGGTTCCCCCGTACAATTATTCCAAGACCTGTCCAGGATTACCCTGAAGCACAGGAGAGACCTCAGGCCCCTATTGGACGTTATGAGGTCTAAAGAAATCAAATATAAATGGAAATTCCCCTTCTGCTTATCCGCTTCTCACCAGGGCCGCACAGCAGCGCTGAAAGTACCGGAGGACCTCCCGCACTTTTGTGAAACCCTGGGTCTACCACTCATATCGCGGTTCCAGAATGGTATGCCGTTTATCGCCGATCTGTGGGAAGGTGAAACAAACCCCAGGAGGACGAGATGGAGACACAGCCAACTAGAAGCTGCAGAAGGAGGTCCCTATCTGGATCCCGCATGATAACCGCAGCGGCGAGCTCCGGGAGGGACCGGGACCCACTCTCTTCCCCAGGAGCAAGGAAGTCCCGCAGAAACCGCTAATCCCTCTGCTACAGGATGGCACCACCGCACGCTAAACGTGCCCAGTTTAAACTGTTTTCCCCATGTTGGTTTTTGTGTTTTCAACGGTTATCTTATCATGCATTTGTTAAACCTTGGCCCGGTCACTTCCCTACTGCAAAGCCGAAGCCCTGAATCTCTCACTTCACTAGCGACAGGCGCACAAGGGATCGTCCTCCGGAGGTTCAGTGACTGGCACCTTGGCGCCCGCCCAAAAAACTACAACACCCATGCTGCACCGCGCCTGAGATTATCCTCCGAGGCGGCAGGGGGAGCTGCAGTGTCTGGTTCTCCTGTTGCCTCCTGGCGACACGCTAAAAGGGCGGAGCGCACCGGACCCCTCGCCACGGACCTAGCAATGTTTCCCGAATACTCGGCTATCCGGTCGGTTGCCGAACCCGGTCTGTGACTCCTTACTGATGCGGCTCCGGCATATATGTATGGAGCAGCCCCGCACCCTGACACAGGTCCCTTCAGCTCGGCAGGCCACTTATACCGACAGTGCAAACCCACCCGGACTGGTTCCCGATCTTCTCCTCTCTGCGCCCAGGGACTCATCATTGCCGGGACACAGGGTCTGGGATGAGAAATGCCCCTCCCCAACGACGGACCTTGCCACTGTGGATCTTCTCCAGCTCCCCGGTCTCGTGGCCTACAGTTGGCTTCTCCGGACTCCTGGATGCAGGTGTCTCCTACAACGCTCCGGACTCTCGATATCAGACGGTGGATGACGTCATGCAGCTCCGTCTCGTATACTGCTCATGGGTCGGTGTCCGGATCCGGATTCGGGAGCGGTGGGATACTCCAACCCCACCTTCCCCCCCAGCGACTGCAGCGGGTCACATGCATCGGAGGGGAGCCGCTGCGGACTGATGAGTATACCTGCCTAAGACTGATTGTCTGACAGGGGTTATTCCCCCGCTGCCTTTGACGGTAATGTGTTGCTATAATCATTTCCACCTGAACTTTTACCTCATAATGCTGTTCCCTAAAGGTCCTACTGTTGGCATGCACTTCGGTGCCGCCCCGTGTGTGCCTCCCCCCCCAGCCCCCCCTCGCCCCGGGCTGATATGGTTCCGAGGGAATTTTCCATCGACTGGGGCCCGGAGGGGAGGGCTCAGATGGAGGTACGCAACGTTTTGAATGCCCTTTTACTACATGGGGGTCCGGGCCTTTTTTTGGGGGGTAGTGGGGTATTCCTCCACCAGGGATCTTAGACCTCCTATGACAGGTACCCTGTTTGGCCCTTACCCATTATAACTATAGGGGTTGGAATACCCATATGCCTGCCACAATCTCTCTTCGCTCTGGGGTGGCACACCCATGTGACAACCACCTCCCCAGATCTCACTGCTCTTTGGTTAGGCTCTGACCAACCCCCACGCGGACGCATACAGGGGTGCTCGTGCACTGTATAGGGCACGGGTACTCTGTGCGACCGCACCCATCGGTTACTACGGACTTTTACCCAGTGTGAGGACCTAGTCCTCCCACCTAACCGGCTCTCCCCTTTCTCCCCTTCCCCCCCTCTCTCGCTCTCCCTAACGGCCGCCATCCTTTCCCTCCTCTGCTATCGCTATGGAAGGCACCCTACCACCCCCCCCCCCGCCCCCACACCCGAAACTTCCTCCTACACAGCTTAAATTGTATTCAATTAATATTAGAGGCCTGAACTCTCCTGAAAAACGCTCACATACATTACTACTATATATTAGAGGCCTGAACTCTCCTGAAAAACGCTCACATACATTACTACTATACTATTACATACACTTCGATCATCCAGGAGACCCACTTCTGAACCGACAACGTCCCCAAACTGGGTGACCGTCACTTCTCCACTGTTTTTCATGCCACCAATAATGAAGCAAAATCCAGGGGGGTCTCGATCCTGTTTTCTAAACACTGCCCATTCCAGAGCACTGAGGTACAGAGAGATGAATTGGGAAGATATCTCTTCGTCAAAGGCACACTGCATGGCCGCCCGTACACTATAGCCAACATATACGCCCCGAATACGCGACAGGTTACCTTTTTCCGCTCAGTACTCTTCCAACTGACAGCTTTTCAACACGGAACGATTATTGTGGGCGGCGACTTCAACGTCCCGCTGTCTCCTATCCTTGACACCTCTAGCGGGTCCACCGGTTTGCCCTACCGTGCACTGCGTGCCATTAAATCACAGCTTAGTGCCCTATCCCTTCACGACTCTTGGCGTACAATTCACCTATACGTATTTCTCCGCTCTCCACAACAAATACTCGAGACTAGACCACTTTTTTTCTTTGCAAAACGACCTAACGTCTCTGACTAGCGCGACTATAGAACCCATGGTGCTTTCAGACCACCTCCCTATCACAATGTCATTAACACTACCGGAGCACAATACCAGATCTCCTATCTGGAGATTAGATGACTCTCTTTTACTCGATCCGGGTAATGCACGTTCAATAGGTGATAGTATCACTCACTACTTTACGACCAACGACACAGAGGGTATGTCCCCTGTTACTCTATGGGCGGCGCATAAATGCGTCCTCCAAGGTGAGTTTATGTCCCTGGCAGCCGCAAGGCGTAGGGCTAAGAGTGCCCGCACTGCAGAGCTCTCCGACCGCGTCAATTCCCTCTCTTAACACCAACATCTTAGAAGCACATATCACCCTCCTTCCAAAACCGGGAAAGGACTTTAACACTGGTCTCCAACTATCGTCCCATATCGCTCCTGAATGTGGACATCAAACTATATGCAAAAATATTGGCGAACAGGCTGCTCCCATTTCTCCCTGATATGGTGTCCATTGATCAGGTTGGATTTGTCCCCGGCCGCGAAGCCAGGGACAACACCATGAAGGCCATCAACATACACCATTGGCTGACATCGACCAACACAGAGGGCTTTCTTTTGTCACTGGACGCAGAGAAGGCGTTCGACAGGGTGGCGTGGGACTTCATGGCCGCGGCACTTGGTAAACTGGGACTTCCGAGTCGCCTCATTCACATGATTATGGCCCTGTACTCCGCCCCCTCGGCAAGGATCAGAGTGAATGGTCGACTGTCGTACGCCTTCTCTGTGACTAATGGTACTAGGCAGGGATGCCCCCTATCCCCCATACTATTTGTCCTTACTTTAGAGCCCCTACTGCGCCGACTGCGCGACAACCCAGATATAACGGGAGTCAACGTCGGGCAGAAATGCTGTAAGTTGGCTGCCTACGCTGACGACATGCTGCTGTTCCTGACAAACCCGATTACCACCATACCCGTCCTCCTAAAAGATTTTGAGCTCTTCAACCGACTTTCAAACCTTCAAATTAACTTTGGCAAGTCCACGGCATTGAACGTATCCCTTCCCAGATCGATGGTCTCCCTCTGTAAACAAAACTTCCCCTTCAGTTGGGAGGAAGAGGCTATAACATACCTGGGAATTAAACTCCCAAAGGACTTGAAAAAACGATACCCTCTTAATTTCCTCCCGGTCCTGCGAACCATGGGAGATGATCTACTTAAATGAGGGAGGGGACCCTTCTCGTGGTTTGGCAGGGCGGCAATTTTGAAGATGAACATACTCCCCAGGATCCTGTATGTCCTCCAGGCAGTCCCGATTGGTTTGCCCCCCGCCTTTTTCGCGTCCTTCAAAAGACAATGCAGAAACTTTTTATGGGCAGGGCGCCCCCCCCCGAATTGGATGGGATAAACTCATTCTTCCAAAACTGAAGGGGGGAATAGGCCTGCCCGACCTACCCTTATACCACAGGGCTAGCCAATTGACTCGTATCGTGGACTGGCACAAACATTCCCTCCATAAGGACTGGATTTCAATTGAGAATGCGTACCTCCCTTTCCCCATCTCCCACCTTCCCTGGATCAATCCACTGACGATCCCTAAAACTTGCAGGGATCACCCTCTGATTGGCCCTACCTTGACCACTTTCAAGACAGCTTGTCGATCATTGGAGCTGGCCCCTTATCCGGACCCCATGACTCCGGTCACTCAGAACCCAGACTTTCCCCCCGACATAGGGTTAGCCCCGGGACTGGTGGACCCTTGCAAACAAACGGTTAGGGCTAGCAGACTTTTCAACGACGGTGTTCTACTCTCACATCCTGAAATGGTCGAAAAAATTCCCTGACATGCACATCCCGTTCTTCAAATTCCTTCAAATCCGACACTTCCTGCATAGCACACCGAACCCAGCACAATGGCATAGGGATCTTACCTCAATCGAAGTCATCTGCAACGAGACAGACCCCCAACCACATCTAGTTTCCACACTGTATGCCCTCCAACTGGCTAAGGCCACCCCAAATGTTGCCCTACGCCACAAGTGGAGCACGGATTTGGAGATGGACTTATCCTCTGAGGAATGGGACCACATATGGGAACATACTCACAAGGGGTCCATCAACGTCTCGGCACAGGAGAATAGGTACAAAATTTGTTCACAATGGTATCGCACACCAGATAAACTTCACAAGTTCTTCCCGGGGGTCGCACCCACATGTTGGAGATGCAACGCGGGGGTGGGTACCTTCCTGCACGTTTGGTGGAGCTGTCCACTGCTCCAACCGTTTTGGAAGCAGATCCACGATCTCATTGTCCAGATCACCACCTTCTCCCCTGATTTTACCCCGGCACAGTATCTCCTTCACCATACGTCCTGTTCCAGGAGGTCATACAAAAACTCCCTCATGCTGCAGCTCATTAATGCAGCTACCCAATGCATCCCGTTGAGGTGAAAGTCCGCTACCCCCCCCCCCCCCCCCTCGGTGGAGGACTGGCAGTCACGGGTTGCAAAGATCGAAGAAATGGAAAGGATCATCCACCAGGCCAAAGATACACATGATAAATTTAGGTTGACCTGGGCCTGCTGGACACACTACAGGGAATCCCGGAACTCCCAGGCTGGGGATGCCCGCGATACACCAGTTATTTAAATGAGATCCTCAATTACGACCCCCCTTCCTGTCTGTACACCTACCCTATAAGCAGCTCTCATTCTGTCTTCCCTCCCCCTCCCTGGGGGTACTCCTTCCCCCTCCCCACCCCCCTCCCTTTCCCCCCTTTTTTTTGTTCGTGGGATCGCTCACCAATTGGAGCCTTACATACTCTGGGTTCTGCTTGCTACATGGGATTCCCCATCCCGCTCACAGTATGCTCCCTTGAGGGGTGGGCGGGTATGGGGAATGTGCCCTGGGTTGCCATGATTAATTGGTCCCAACACGATCCTCCTCACAGCTTTGCAGTTTGACAATGTCCCCTTATCTCAAAGCCCCTAGAGGATGCCTCAGATAGTTCAGAGTGCTTTGCGCTAAAGTTTTCTGCTAGCAGGACCTCTCGGTCTGTAGATTTTAGTCTTTACGTTGTAGATTAACTAGTTCAGGCTACATTTTACCTTCTTCCATTTCATATGTACACTTACTGTGAACGAAATCTCTGTTTCTGCATGTGTTACGCGATTCTTCCCTGTCTGACTACTGACTATCTGCGGTATTGCCTTACTGTGTTTACTGTACTGTACCAGTTTTTTCTAATGTATTTGAAAAACTTCTAATACAAAAATATATAAAAAAAACAAAAGATTAAATAAAAGAGAGATCTACTATAAAAAAAAAATACTAGGAGAATGAAACGGCCTCCAGGGTCCAGGACAGCCACATGCATGGTAAAATCCACTGTGTCCCTTATGGCCGTGAGGACTCCCCTTGTTTTGTTAGGAGCGTTAGCCTTGAAAACATGTGGAAATGGGAGCAAACAGGAGGAGACGTTGCAGAAAATGCGTTTCCTGGACACACAAAATGTTGGCTCGGTTGGAAGTAGCCTCCCTCCACATAGATTTGCTCTAATCTGGGTGGTTTAGGCCATTAGATTTTATAGAAATGAATTTTTATACTCATTTAAGCAATGACAGAATATGTAATATAAAATTATGATGAAAACTCATTGTTGAGGAAAAGTCTCCCCCCAGTGGACATTCTGAATATGACGTGTAATAAGCTCCATGTGACAAAAAGCAAATAACAAGGTAATCACTATTAGCCAAAAGGGTAAAAGTGCTCCAGACACCTATGGGCAGTCTAGAGCAGTGTTTTTCAACTCCAGTCCTCAAGGCACACCAACAGGTCAAGTTTTCAGGATTTCCCTCAGATGAAATGGCTGTGGTGATTACTAAGTCAGTGAAACTGATCAAATCACCTGTGCAAAATAATGGAAAGCCTGAAAACATGACCTGTTGGTGTGCCTTGAGGACTGGAGTTGAAAACCACTGGCCTAGAGAGACTGATTCCAACCTCAATCACTCCGTGCAGGGAATCGCCTTCATTGTAGACGTTGAGTGCGATGCTTTGAACAACACTTGTAAGTGAAGAGAAAGAAACACAAGAACACAAAAGGGAGAAAAAAAAAACAGAAATAAAAACAGGAACAGTCAAGTAACTGGCGTACAGCCAACATAAACAAGGTGCGAAATTTGTTAATCACAGCCTAAAGGATACCTGTAAGCAGCGGAAAGGGGGGTGAGTCCAGGCCTATAGACTCTCCAGGAACATCCAACAGGGAAGAAGAAAGAGGTAAGTACCCCCGCTGTGTTTAGCTGTGGGTCTTGGCGTTCTTATTAGTAACCATTTTCCATTCGGGATCGGACCGCAACACAGATCTGGAGGTGTTTTTTAGGGCAGCCGTGTCCTCAGGAAGAATCCTCCACTCCTCCAGTAGGGAGATACCTTTTTCAAATTATTCCACAATGTGCGTACGGCCCTCCCTAGTGACAGACAGTTTGGTGGGATACCCCATCTACAGGGAGTGCAGAATTATTAGGCAAGTTGCATTTTTGAGGATTAATTTTATTATTGAACAACAACCATGTTCTCAATGAACCCAAAAAACTCATTAATATCAAAGCTGAATATTTTTGGAAGTAGTTTTTAGTTTGTTTTTAGTTTTAGCTATTTTAGGGGGATATCTGTGTGTGCAGGTGACTATTACTGTGCATAATTATTAGGCAACTTAACAAAAAACAAATATATACCCATTTCAATTATTTATTTTTACCAGTGAAACCAATATAACATCTCAACATTCACAAATATACATTTCTGACATTCAAAAACAAAACAAAAACAAATCAGTGACCAATATAGCCACCTTTCTTTGCAAGGACACTCAAACGCCTGCCATCCATGGATTCTGTCAGTGTTTTGATCTGTTCACCATCAACATTGCGTGCAGCAGCAACCGCAGCCTCCCAGACAATGTTCAGAGAGGTGTACTGTTTTCCCTCCTTGTAAATCTCACATTTGATGATGGACCACAGGTTCTTAATGGGGTTCAGATCAGGTGAACAAGGAGGCCATGTCATTAGTTTTTCTTCTTTTATACCCTTTCTTGCCAGCCACGCTGTGGAGTACTTGGACGCGTGTGATGGAGCATTGTCCTTCATGAAAATCATGTTTTTCTTGAAGGATGCAAACTTCTTCCTGTACCACTGCTTGAAGAAGGTGTCTTCCAGAAACTGGCAGTAGGACTGGGAGTTGAGCTTGACTCCATCCTCAACCCGAAAAGGCCCCACAAGCTCATCTTTGATGATACCAGCCCAAACCAGTACTCCACCTCCACCTTGCTGGCGTCTGAGTCGGACTGGAGCTCTCTGCCCTTTACCAATCCAGCCACGGGCCCATTCCTTTGGCCCATCAAGACTCACTCTCATTTCATCAGTCCATAAAACCTTAGAAAAATCATTCTTGAGATATTTCTTGGCCCAGTCTTGATGTTTCAGCTTGTGTGTCTTGTTCAGTGGTGGTCGTCTTTCAGCCTTTCTTACCTTGGCCATGTCTCTGAGTATTGCACACCTTGTGCTTTTGGGCACTCCAGTGATGTTGCAGCTCTGAAATATGGCCAAACTGGTGGCAAGTGGCATCTTGGCAGCTGCACGCTTGACTTTTCTCAGTTCATGGGCAGTTATTTTGCGCCTTGGTTTTTCCACACGCTTCTTGCGACCCTGTTGACTATTTTGAATGAAACGCTTGATTGTTCGATGATCACGCTTCAGAAGCTTTGCAATTTTAAGAGTGCTGCATCCCTCTGCAAGATATCTCACTATTTTTGACTTTTCTGAGCCTGTCAAGTCCTTCTTTTGACCCATTTTGCCAAAGGAAAGGAAGTTGCCTAATAATTATGCACACCTGATATAGGGTGTTGATGTCATTAGACCACACCCCTTCTCATTACAGAGATGCACATCACCTAATATGCTTAATTGGTAGTAGGCTTTCGAGCCTATACAGCTTGGAGTAAGACAACATGCATAAAGAGGATGATGTGGTCAAAATACTAATTTGCCTAAAAATTCTGCACTCCCTGTATAATCGATCTTATGATTTATAAGCACTTTGGTGTTAAATTTTCTCAGTTTTTGCAGTGTATTGGGATAAGTCCGCAAAAAACTGTAGGTTCTGATATTGCGAGGGAATTTGCTCTCTTTTGCGCATTGTTGCCATCAACTGCTCTGAAAACGAAAACATAGGATGACATCTCTGGGAACCTGTTCAGGCAGGAAGGACGGCTTGGGCAGCCTATGTATCCCATCTATAGTGAGTTCCAGGTCAGAGAGGTCAGGGAGAAGCGCCTTGAACACAGAGGAGGCGAAAGAGCGCAAATCCGATTGCAGGACAGATTCAGGAACCCCCCTCATTTTCATATTGTTACGCCTGCTCCTGTCCTCCATATCCGCAAGCTTAGCTTTAATCCACTCCGTATCCCCCTCTCTTTCCTCATGTGAATCTACCAGGTCATTAATGGTGACAGCGTATTCCCCCATTTTATGCTCAATGTGCTCCACTCTAGCCTCCACAGCCTGAATATCCAAGTGAAATCTGTGCATACATTGCATCATGTCAGATTGCAATGAGCTGCATAATGATAACAGCATGTCTTTTAAAACAGTGTCCATCACAGGTTGGTGAGCAGTGGGGAAAGATTCTATGGAGTCTGGGAACTCACAAGTTTCATCACCCGATTCAGCTACAGGGCTGGCTGCAGACATGGATCCCTCCCTATCCAGCCTGAATTTTGCTTTAGCTGGGCTGCCAGAAGTAGGGGAGGGAGAGGGGGACTGCAGGCTCTCATGGGATCCCTTGTGCTGGTACACTCTGGCTGATCCACCTCTGTTTCCATGTGCTCCGGGTAGACGCCGCCTCTGTGCCATATTGTCTTCAGCTGTGCTTATGGGGGGAGAAGAAGTCTGTCAATTGCTGCGGCTTCCTTTGCTCCTTCCTTTTTCTGGACATGATCCAGGGGGTCCCCCAAGTTGGAACTCCAGGTGAGGCTGGTAAAAAGAACTTCCAGAGGGTTGCTATTAGCCGCTGATTCCACTCTAATGCCGGAGCTCCGGATCTAGGCTGCCATCCGGCTCCGAAGCAAGCCATGCCCCACCATAACCTATTTCTTCCTTATTTTAATTATTTAATTAGTGCATTGTTTTTCAATTTCCAGGGTGAAGGCTGGCATATTATCCAGTCATTGGTTACTATTTACAGAAGACTAGCTGTAGCAGAGCCCACAGATTAAGATGGTACACATATAGAGCAGCTGCGCCTCTCTGCCCTCAGCCACGCAGTCATGATTGCATGTCTTCAACAACATTGCACAGTAAAAGCCCACAAGAGAAGGTAATTGCTTTAATCATTAGAAGATTTGCTTTTACAGGACTTATGCCCCTGTTATTTTAATTGAGTGCAAATTGTTTCAGCTCAGTAGAGAAAAAAAGATAATCAAATTGTTCTGTTTTTGTGAATTAGGTTCTGGAATTTATACAAATGCCATTTGTTATAGTGTACTGGAGAGCTATTTTTTAAACCTACTTGACATTCAAGTTGAGATTCTTAATGACACGGCTTTATTAAAATAAAAAAAGAAAGGGATGATTGAGCTTATGCTTCAAAGCAAATAGAGTGTAAGGCTAAGCGCATGTATTTATTTTCAAACCGCTTCTTGTTCATCAGATTTTTTGCTGAACATTTGTTAAAGGCAGGTTGTAAATGCAGCTGTTGGAATACTACTGCATAGAAACTAGCTAGTCTCTGTGGAGAAATAGATACCCTGGCACCAATGGTATTTTTTTGTTTTTTGTTGCATTCGGTGCAGAAACTGGGGTTGTTTCAGATGCCTCACACAACTTCTGTGGTAATTTTATATGGGGAAGGGCTTACTTCCAAGGCATGTCCACTCTCAACATATTCATTGCTACTGTATAGACAGTATAAGTCCTTGTTTTTCCCACGTTGGTCACTTCATCACCAATTTTTTTTTCACAATAAAGGTTTATTGAGATGGAAAAAACAGTGCATAACAATCCCTTTAATTTTATATGCCAGTAACACACATCCTGTCCAACGATGGCCACACTCGCTCACTGTACTGTTTCTATGGTAGAACAGTATTATCATTCTAGACGACAAATCTCTCTTGCCCCAAATCACACTCACTAGCACACAACCCCTTTTCTAGCAGCAGAAATCACCCCACATTTCCCCTGCCAGCACAATTCCCCCTCCAAACCCCCCACTAGAACAAACTCTCTGCTCCAATCCTCCCTTCAAGCACAAATTCCCCTACATCACTTCTCCTAGCAAAATTCCTGACCCCAAATGTTCCCTCCTAGTATCCCAGTACATATCTTCTTCCCCCAATTCCCCTCCCAGCTCAAATCCTTACCTCTACAACTCCCCCATCCTAACATTAATCCCCCTTCCCCCAAAGTCCATCCTCCTAGCACAATCCTCTACCCCTGTTTCCTTTCCGAGCACAAATCCTACCCAAATCGCCTGTACATCCTTTAATCACCCCAACCCCCTCTAAGCTTGAAACCTCAAGAAAAGTAGGCCATTGCATCAGATTGAATATGGTCACTTGTAAATGTGTATGCAGTAAGCACTAGTCTGCTTCAATTATTTAATTTATGCTTGGTACCTATCTGGGGACCTGTTATGGGTTACTAAACATAATTACACTTTGCCAAACACTAATAATAAACTTTAGCATGCAATACATGCAATTGTGCAACCACTTTTCATAGCTCTCAAACACATTTTGAGATTAATATTGGTGCTGCGTGCAATTGACTAACTAGAATTTAATATTTTCTGTTCTAGCAAAATAGGGCCAGATTCAGCAAGGTTTACGCTGGTGTATGTCGAGATACGCTGCGTAAGTGTAAATATGCGCCGTCGTATCTATGCGCTGTACCCACAAAACTAGATACGCCTGAAAATAGGCTTTCTCCGACCGACCTAACTTTCCTACGCCGGCGTATCGTAGGTGAATATTTACGCTGGACGCATCTGGCGCTCCCATTGATTTCCTATTCAAATATGCAAATGAGGGAAAAAGGCCGATTCGCAAACGTACGCGCGCCCGGCACAGGCTACGTGCGGTGCGCATAAGTCGTACGTCCAGCATAAAGTTATTCCAACTTATTATCTTTGCACCAGACGTGCACAGGTCAGCTGGAGACCACCGTTATGGACGAACTTAGCAAGCTGAGCAACCCTACTTGCAGGACAACACATTTGTCTGCCAACATGCCAGGGGCAGCCGTGGTCCTAGCACTACTGGGTCCACCGGTACGGAGGAGAAGGGCACGTGAGAGCATATACCGCACGCGCATTTTGGCATTTGAGCCTCTTTGGCATGGGTTATGAGGAGGTGTATCGCATCTTCAGTTTCAGCCCTGATGCCATCCTGGGCAGCCGTGGTCCTAGTACTACTGGGTCCACCGGTACGGAGGAGAAGGGCACGTGAGAGGATATACCACACACGCATTTTGGCATTTGAGCCTCTTTGGCATGGGTTATGAGGAGGTGTATCGCATCTTCAGTTTCAGCCCTGATGACATCCTGGAAATAACCGCAGCCCTAAAAGATGACATCACCAGCAAGACACACCGCTCACAAGCAGTGCAGCCACTGGTCAAGGTACTGGCATCACTCCATTTCCTTGCCAGTGGCTCATTCCAGCATACAAGTGGAGTTGTGGCTGGGATTTCACAATCCACCATGAGCAGATGTGTGCACCAGGTTGTCCCCGAAATCCTCAGATGCATGTCCCACCACATCATCAGACCCACCAATGAGCATCTGCGGCAGAAGGCAATGCAGGATTTCTACAGAATTGCAGGATTCCCACGCACCATCGGGGCCATTGATTGTACACATGTGGCACTACAGCCCCCCGTGCCACAGAGCACATATATCGCAATCAGAAGCACTCCCATTCCATCAACGTACAGGTGATAGCCGATGCCCAGTGTCTCATATGGCACGTCCGTGCCAAACACCCCGGGTCCAGCCACGACAGCTTCATATACCGTCAAAGCCACATCCAAACAGAATTCGAACAGAACGTGTACAAGGACAGCTGGCATGACTGTTCGACCCCATGATGCAGACACCACGAGTGGCACATGCATGACTAACATCCTCCTGTCTTTTCCCTTCCAGGTGACTCGGCATATGCACTTGGACCCCATCTCATGACTCCATTCCAGAATCCCCAAACCAGAGGAGAGAGAAACTACAATGCGGCACACATATGTACCCGTGCAGTGGTGGAACAAACATTTGGCCTCCTGAAGTCCTGTTTCCGATGCCTGGATAAGTCCGGGGGGGCCCTGTTGTATTCCCCAAACTTTGTGTGTTAGATCATCGGTGCATGTTGCATGCTGCACAACTACGCCATGAGAAAGGGCCTGCAGATTGACATACGTAATGACCTGACCCCCGAGCCACACAGTCTCCTCCTGCCCGAGGCTACCCCGTGTGCTGAGGGAAGAGCAGTCAGGAGATGCCTCGCGGTCGGCATCTTTGGACATTAAACAAACACATTCAGCATGGCACACAAACAATGCATGCATGTACACCACTGTGGTCCCTAGATCACACACACCACATCCACATCACATTGGATTAGCCCAAGTCCAACATGTAGGACTTGGGAGGAGCAACGCCGCGCCAAGGCCCCAATGATGTCGCTGTCCATTCATACTACATTCACACGGCCGTGGTGATAACTTCTCCCCAACAACCGAGGGTGACACCCCTTACTGGCAGGAGTGCCACCCCCACATTCACACACCAGTCACACTGTAGTCTGCACTACTGACCGTGTGCAGTATAAAAAAAAAAAAGGCTCATGACCTGAGCATAAATTAAAAAAAAAGGCTCATGACCTGAGCATAAATTAAAAAAAAGGCTCATGACTTGAGCATAAATAAAAAAAAGGCTCATGACCTGAGCATAAATAAAAAAATCATATCCAAAGCCAAAAAAAAGCCACTCATTTGGTCTGACGGGAGCTCCGTCTGGTGGCACCTCTCTGGCTCCTCAGCTGCCTGGAGGGACCCTCGGGTGGGGGGGTGGGGCATTTGGAGGTGGCTCATCCCCGGGTGGGCCACTCCTGGCAGGTGTTGGCTGCATGCCCTCCAATGCCACGGCAATCCGGCTCAGAAAATGGTTTGTCTGGGCCTGCATCCTCAGCTGCCGGTTGACATGAAGTCGCTGGTCACGCTGCCTCTGCCTCCCCTCTTCCCGGATGGCAGCCGTGTTCGCCTGGACCGCCGCCTCTGGTGCCTCCTGATGGCGGCCACCTTCTCCCGGACCTTGCGCCTGACTTCATTGATTTTTTTTATTGATGTCATTACCTGTCCGGGTCTCATAGCCAAAGCTGTTTATTTGGCCAGCGATGGTCTCCAGGATGGCCTGTTTCCTGTGCCGGCTGGTCTGGCGACTTTGGACACCATGGAGGAAGATGTCATACCTCTCCATGGCGGAGACGGGGGCTGACAGCTCCTGTTGATTACATTTTTCTTTCCTCCTCTCCTTCCGGAGAATGGTTGTAGCCATCGGCAAGCAAAAGTACCTTGCTCAGGGGGGAGGGGGGGGGAGCAGGAAGTATTTTTGCGTCGGATGGGCGCATGTCTGGCGGTATTTATGCGCTCGGCGTAAGATGGTACACCGGCGTATCCAAGTTAGTTTTTTCCGACGTAGTTGTGAGCATGCGCACAGGGAAGCGATCATGCGGCGACGTCACTGCGCATGCTCCGTGGATTATACGCCGGGCATAAGTCTCTGCGCCAGGCTCAGGCCATCATTTACATAGGGTCACACCCACTTCCACTTATGCCGGCTTGCGCCTTCACATTTAAGTTACGCCGGCGCAACGTTGTGAGCAAGTGCTTGGTGAATACTGTATTTGCCTCACTAGTTTGCGCCGGCAGAACGTATATGCGCTGCGCTACGCCGGCACAAACATGCGCCGATCTACCTGAATCTGGCCCAGAGAGATTATTTGCCACTCCCCATAGACAAGTGTTTGCTCTGTGTTTTAATAAATAATTCCAATAAAATGGAAAATTGTATCAAATACTTACCGTAATTTTCCTTTCCTGATGCCAAGACATGGCAGCATACCTATGATATAGCCCCGCCTCTATATCCGCCCACAGGACACGTGACAACTCTCTATAAAACTCTGACTGAGACCTACCTCCCCCATTCTCCGTATAAAGTACAAATATCAGAGGGAGGGTTCGTATGCTGCCATGTCTTGGCATCAGGAAAGGAAAATTACGGTAAGTATTTGATACAATTTTCCATTTTCCTGACGCCAGACATGGCAGCATACCTATGATACATGAAGAGCTTTCTAGAGGGAGGGTGTAATGCTGTAACTTAAAAAGACAAAGAAGCTTGGATAAACTTCCTCCCAAACTCTATCGTAGTAAGAGCTGCTAGATCCACCCTGTGGTGTATTAAGAACATATGTGATGACCAGCTAGCCTCTTTGCAGACTGTCTACAGAGACAACCCTGCCTGCAAGAAGATGACATCACCCTGGTTGAGCGATGAGCTCTAACCATCTCTGGAGGATCCTTACCGCCTCCACATGCCCAGTGAGTATTTTCACGATTCAGGCCGAGATGGTTCGGGCCGAAGCCACTTACTCTTTAAATCTTAATCATTCTGAATGTAGAAGTAGCCTGAGATGGACATTCCAAAGTCCTCAAAGCCTAACTTGAGCAGATCGGCATCTGATTGCACTGGGAAGGCTAGAAGCATCCATTCACTGAAAAGACAAAACATGGATGTCACGCTTTGGAACAAAAAGACTTCAGCCCAACCCTGTGTCGGAAGAACATGGAATGAGGCTCTGTTGCCCCAAACTTTGGAGTCGACGCACTCTCCCCCGAAATCAAGGCTAATAAAAGGCCGATTTTAAAGGAGATCTCCCATAAAGAGCAGTCTTCTGTCAAGAGTACAATGAGGGTTTGCTAGAAAATTAGAGGACTAATGCCAGGTTCCATTAAAGGAAACCTATTTCTCTTGGGAAGGCATAGTCCAAGTACCTCCCATGAAGTGATCCATCGGCAGGTTTGCTGGCCCTTTTTTTTTTTTTTGGGAAAAACCAAGATGGCAGAAATCTTCACCTTATGCAAACTGAGCTCCAAATCCAATTTAGATTGTAGAAAAGACAGGATTTGAGATAAATTTGGGTCACAAGAGTCAAACTGATGCCCAGCTGCAAAGCTTGTGGGCCTAATCCATACTCTGGAGTGGATAGCATCGATTGATCCCTTCAAAGAACTCTGCAGAGTTCTAATCCCCTCTGGAAAACATCTGGAAAACTTTTGTAACCTCTGCCTTACAATTTCCAGGCTGCTAAATTTAGACGTGATGGTTGCCGATGTAGTGCATCTCCCTCAGATAAGAGGAGATGGAGTCACAGGCAGAATTATCGGTGTGCACACGGTGATACCCATTGCCAGAGAGACCCAAGATCTGTGAGGCCAGTAAGGAAAACCTGTGATGACTGTCAGGCTCAACAATTTCTTTAATCCTAAAATTCCTGGAGGGAAGGTATAGGTCAGTTGCCCAACCCAAGGCTTGGTAAAGGCATCTGTCCCCTCCACTAATGGATGAGGGTAGCGTGAGAGGAACCGGTTCCCCTTGTAGCAGGCCGATGAGGCAAAACAGATCCAGTTGAGCGAACCTCCACTCGTGGATGATCCCTTGGAACACTTCAGGGTGAAGGGACCATTCGTTGGGATCCTTGAATTGCCCGGATAGACAATCCGCTTCCAAATTCTGATAGGCTGGAAGATATATGGCCCTCAAATCTGGGAGATATTGCTGGGCCAAAGCCAGGATTGGTTCCATCTCTCCCAGGAGGGACTGGCTGTGCATGTCGCCTTGTCGCTGTATATGGGACTGCTGCCATGTGGTCCAGACAGAGTAGGACTGGCAGACCCTATGTGTGTGGCAGTAAAGTGTTCAATGTCAATGCTGGTAGGAGTTCCAGAATATGGAAACTAGGCCCTGAGTGGGAAATTCCCACCTGCCCTGAATCCTGAGATGCTCGCAGGTGGTGTCCCACCCTGCTGTGCTGGTATCTGTAGCAATAATGATCCATGGCTACAGCCCTAATAGACTAAGCCATTTAGCAGTTTATTTTATTTTATTTTTTATTTTTTTAATCACCAGAACTCTGGTGCCTCTGGCTAGACAAAATGCTTCCAATGCGTCAGGACGTCTTGTTGGAAAACTGAGTTTCCAGTGAACCCAGAGGATCCTCGGAATACAAAAGCCATTGTCCCGAGAGGACTCATGCACTGCGATGCTGACATCACTGGTGCAGCCAACGCCTGTTGGAACATCTCCCTGACTTTAGGGAGTTTGAGGTGGCAAAGAAACTGAGGCTGCCCGAGTACTAAACCAGGCCCCAAGGTAGAGCATATTCCGCATAGGCGCCAACTAGTTTTGGCAATGCTTGCCCCCCGGCTCAAAACGGTTGGTATGACTGAAGGACCAGGACATGCCGATAGGTATACTGCAGGTCCACTGAACTCCTCCAGTAACCTTGTTGAATGACCTGGATTTATGGAGAGACTCCATCTTGAGTCTATCCGTATAGATTGATTCAGCCTCTTGAGGTAGTTCTGGAGGCTGCCGATTAAATAACCAATAACGGCCTTGCCATTGGAAATGATTAAGCACAAAATGAATGTGTGAAAAGCGTCTATGTGACCTTGTGTTGGTGTTTTTGGGGTCATCACTTTAGACAATAAAAGGAATATTGAAATTCCGGGATGCGCAGCCATTTCTTCTCTTACATGGCCTGAAAAAGCCATTCTTCGGTAGTGGACTTACCGGAACTGGGTCACTTTGAGCCACTTGGCTCCAACTGCCTCCTGGGCAGGCCTGGCGTTAAAAGGGCTTCTGAGTATCTTGGGGAGCCGCATGGGTCTTCTGACGCCCTTGAATGGGCGAAAGCCTCCAAAATCGCAGTACCTGTTTGGTGTTCCTCTGAATGGTTGCCCCCTCTGGCTCTTCGATCCTGGGGCAGAAGATCTGATCTTCCTCCTATAAGCCTGGAGAAGATAGTTTCCAGTATTTTGACAAAACAGCGCCTTCCCATCAAAAGGCAGCTTACAGCAATTCAGCTTTGAGGATGAGCCAGCCGCCCAGGATTTTGCCCCAGTGCACCTTTGGCTGCGACTGAGCCAAGGATGGCTCTGGATGACCATCGAATGATGTCTATAGCTGCCTCACCTGTAGGGTCCGCTGAAAGTTATCTCGTCAAGAGCCTTGATGACTCTTCTCTTTGGCAGCTGGGTTTAATCGCATACTCCAAGTTCTGCGCCCACATACTCACATAGCACTTGCTATGGATGTTAAAGCAATGCGTCTCACAAGGATCTTGTGAAAGTAGGAAGGGCCTTCCATCGGAAGTGTCACATTCTTGGTCAGTCTGGCGACTGCCGCATCCACTGTTGGAGGGTAGATAAAGGAGTCGCATCCTTCCCCATTAGTGGAAACAACTTCTGCAACCTATTGGTTGAGGAGGATTTTCTCTCTCCCTTTCTCAGTCCTCTCTGAAAACAGGCTTCCTATTTCCGTCATAAGAGAAGAAAGGTAGCTTACCTGCTTCTTTAGATTCCTCCTATGGAACTCAAAGGCTTGCACACACTTGCAGCATGATCTGCCATTGCCCTAAAAGGCAATCTGTGCTTAGGTCACCTTTTAGAGGTATCTGAATTTGTCACTTAGAGTAGACCAATGTATATGCAATGCGATTTTCAAAGAGCGATTTGTACACAATGTTGCAAATCGCATGGGTGCGGCCCATTCACTTGGTTGCCCAATCTGCGCAAATAGAAGCCCCTGCTCCTATTTGAGGACGACCAACTTTGCACAATGTTTTGAAAGGTGCGTTCTCCAATGTGACTTATCACAGCAGAATCGCATTGGCATTTGGGGTGCCCTGAAACAATAACGGTACCTAATGCATATTGTACAGCGATTGTCACACAATTTTATATCAGATTGTACGGTGTGTAATAACTGGTTTTCTCCTTCCTTGGAGGAGGTACCGGATCCACCCATTACAGTGCAGCTTTACTGCAATAACAAATGAGGATATTAGCATAAAACAAAGCCTCAACCTTCAGGGTCTTCTGTTGAGGAGGAGGCAATATCTCCCTCTGCCTGAAAGGTTGGCTATAATACTGGGTTTGGGGAACTAGCCTGCTTAATCTGCTGGGCTGGAGTCACCCCCGAAGTGCCTGGTACCCCTCCAGTTAGAGAGGGTTGGATGGCTTGGTTTAGACCTGGTGTAGTGCCCATACTGTCCATCCACTTCTGTCCTTGGCTGCCTGAGATGACTGGAAAATTCAGCTAGGGGGTTGGGGACTATTTTGCTGAGCAAGGTGACGCCTGCTGACTCCCAAACTCCTCTCTGGCAAGCTGCCTGAAGCAGTCGCTGCAAAGTAGCATTCCAGGCATAGGGTCATCTCCACATGACCAACACTCGCCTTTCGGGCACTGAGCCCTCAGAGGAGAAGCTGTGTGCGTTCTCTTAAGCGTACATTTGCACCCTTTGTACTGGGGTCTGCCAGGACTGGAGGAGACATCTTCCGCCCTGAAAATCCTGATGATCCAGAGAGGGTCTCTGAATCTCCTTGAGCGGGTGTGAGCGGCCGGGGTTGCAACAGATAAGAAGGCACGCTCGTCAGGGCTCAATGCACTCTTTTCTCCCGCGTCTTCTTACTTACCAAAAGTTGGCCCTCTACCTGATAGTGGGGGTGGTCTTTGTTATGTGGCAGTAGGCTCATGCTGATGGGAGTTACTGAAAGGTGCATGGGGGACTGCATGACCACAGAAATAAGGGAAGTGAAAGAGAAAAATATACATATATCTCAGCATTTTTTTTTTTTTTTTACAAATAGTAAAAATAATCTGGCAGAACCCCCATCCCCCTAGTAAAACATTGCTCCTTACTCCTCTCTCCCCCATATATCCCTATTACTAGGATAGATAAGACTTACCTCAGAAGGAGATGTTTAAAAGCAAAGGCATTCATTAGCTGTTTAACTGCTCCCTGCAATTGGATCACCTGAGACTCAGTGCTCTCCTACCTCTACTCTAATACAATTAGGAAGGCCAACACCCATCCACACAAAAGGACACCTTAAGCTGGCTACACACCATACAATCTTCAGCAGATTTTACCCTTCAGATTTATCAAAACCACACAACATGAGGCCAAAGCCTAAAGCCTCAACCTGTATGCAATCAGGCAGGCACCACATGGTCCTGGCAATTCTAAAGGAATACAGACAACAAAAGTTGCAGTGTGTATGGGGCCTTTAAAGACATGAGAACAAGAAGGAAAACTGACAGACCTGGAAAAGGGCTTCCATAGGAAAGAAGTCATCATGCAGTCCCGGCTTGCTCAAATCAGACTCCATCGCCTGCAATGCCAAAGGAGGACTGTCGTCTCTGATTAGAGAACACCTCAACCCCAGAAGACCACCAGAAGGGGTTCCCCACCTTGTTGGTGCATTTAGCGTGCCTAAGATGTGGGACCTCGAACTGGGAGAGGCTGAACCCAGCCGGAACTTCGACAATAGTCGGCAGGTAAGAGCGTATCCTGAACGAAACTGTCTGTAGGCTGATATTAAGGACAAAAAAGGAGAATGGGGGAGGTAGCTCTCAGTCAGAGTTTTATAGAGAGTTGTCACGTGTCCTGTGGGCGGATATAGAGGCGGGGCTATATCATAGGTATGCTCCCATGTCTGGCGTCAGGAAAATAAGATAAGAAGTCCCAGTTTCACACTTTGATTCATGTTCTAATGCCACGTACACACGATCACTTTATGTGATGAAAAAAAAATGACATTTTTAAAAACGTCAATTTCATTGACCGTGTGTAGGGGAAAACGTAGTTTTATGTCTTGTAAAAAACGACAAAAAAAAATTGAAGCATGCTTCAATTCTATGTGTCGTTTTTCAAAACGTTGTTTTTTGTTTCACAAAAAGTCACCGTGTGTAGCAAAAAACGTTGTTCAACAACGTTTTTCAACCCGCGCATGCCCAGAAGCTAGTTATGAAGCGAGCTTCAATGGAAAAGAGTGGTGAACGTAACCTCGCTTTTTGTGAAAAAACGATGGTGTGTAGGCAACATCGTCTTTAAAAAGTGAAGTTTCAAAAACGTAGTTTTTTACTTCACAGAAAACGTCGTTTTTTTTCATCACATAAAGTGATCGTGTGTACGCGGCATAACAAATAACAATGCCAAGCACAAATATAACATAGTATTTTTGTTTGATATAGTACAACATTGTTGTCTTTGCATATTTCTGCTTGCCTAGTTACCTTAAGTATATCCAAGGATGTAACGTTTTGTAGCCCAGGGGTAAGCCACTGTGAAAGTCTTGTAAAGATACATCTGCGGTGACAGTTGTGCATCGTGGAGAAGAATTCACACAGCTCAAATCTTTAGTAGCCACATTCACAGTTAAAACCTTTTTGACATCCAATGAACCTCTTTTATCTTTCAACAATAACGCACATTTTTGTGTCTAAAAATCAGTACAGAATGAAGAAATTGCTCTCCTAAGCAATACTAGATTTATATTGAGATTTAGTGGACTTGTTATAACTTTATTTTCGATACTATTTTACATTCGCTTTCCACCCTTTTTTATATACTTTACTTTCTGGAGCCTTAAAAAGCAGCTCTGTTGTATGATCTGAATGTAAGGGAACCACCTTGCATTGTGCTCTGCAAAAATCGTGTAATAACACTATGGGCTAGATTCAGGTAAGAGCGGCTTAATTCTAAACCTGCCTAGAGTATGGCATTTACACTACGCCTCCGCAACTTTTTCAGGCAAGTGCTTTATTCTCAAAGCACTTGGGCCAGATTCTCGTACAATCTGCGACGGTGTAGTGTAAGCCATTAAACTACGCCGCCGCAACTTACTGGAGCAAGTGCCGCATTTTCAAAGCACTTGCTCCGTAATTTGCGGCGGCGTAGTGTAAATGGCCCGGCGTAAGGCCGCGTAATTCAAAGGGGGCGGCTTGTATTTAAATTAAGCACGCCCCCGTGCCGTTCGAACTGCGCATGCGCCGGCCGTAAAAATAGCCCAGTGCGCATGCTCCAACTCACGTCGGAAAACGTCAATGAAGCCGACGTGAGCATCATTTACGCAAATCCCTATTCGCGAACGACTTAGGAAAAATGACGGAAACGACGGAAAAAGACGACGCTGTCCCGAGGCCATACTTAACATGGCATACGACGGACCTTCGTAAACTTACCCCTCATATAGCAGGGGTAAGTTTACGCTTACGGAAACGGCGTAAACGACAACGAGGCGGCGCAAAAACGTCCGGGAATCGGCGTATCAGGCTCATTTGCATAATCAAATGAGAAATCGATGTAACGCCACCTAGAAACCAGCGTAACATTACATTTAGGAAACAACGGTGTAAGATTATTATGCCAGCCGTATCCTAGCGTAATTCCGGCGTATCTAGTTTTCTGGATAGAAAACAATTATACGCCGGCGGGAAATTTGAATTACGCCGGTGTATCTGTAGATACACCGGCGTAATTCTTTTGAGAATCTGGCCCACTTGCCTGTAAAGTTGAGGCGGCGTACTGTAAATGGCCCGTCTTAAGTCAAATTGGGAGGGTAGGGGGAGTGTATTATTTAAATAACGCGCGATCCCACGCCGAACGTACTGCGCATGCGCCAGCTGTGAATTGATCCCAGTGCGTATGCTCCAATTCACGATGTCAATACGATGTGTAAACGACGTGAACGACACTTACGCTAAGCCCTATTCGCGAACGTTTTACGTAAATGACGTGAAAAAAAACGCCGGCACGCCGCCCATACTTAACATTGGCTGTACCTCATACAGCAGGGTTAACATTAAGACATACCTACGCTAACGCAAACGACATAAAAAAATAGCGCCGGGCGTACGTTCGGGAATCGGCGTATAGGCTCATTTGCATATTTTAGACGGGAACGCCACCTAGCTTCCAGCCTAAAATATGAAAATAAGATACAACGGCGTAACAGACTTACGCCAGTTGGAGCTAATGGAATTCTATGCGTTACTGATTCTATGAATCAGTCGCATAGATAGGACGGCTCAGACGCAGAGATAAGTCGTCTTATCTCTTTCCTGAATCTGGCTCTAGAACTTCATCTTTTGCAGCTGTCTTTCCCTTAAAGATATCGGGCCAGATCCACAAAAAATTACGGCGACTTATCTCCAGATACGCCGCCATAATTTCAAATTTGCGCCGTCGTATCTTTGTTTTGTATCCACAAAACAAGATACGCCGGAATTATGCTAAGATATGACTGACGTAAGTGTCTTACACCGTCGTATCTTAGTTGCATATTTATGCTGGATGCTAGGGGCGCTTCCGTTGTTTTTCTACGTAAAATATGCAAATGAGCTAGACACGCTGATCCACGAACGTACGTACGCCCAGCGCAGTGTTTTTACATTGTTTGCGTAAGCGTATGTCCGGCGTAAAGTTACCCCTGCTGTATAGAGGTGTATGTAATGTTAAGTATGGACGTCGGGCCAGCGTTGAATTTTCCATCGTTGGCGTCGTTTGCGTAAACCGTTCGCGAATAGGGATTTGCGTAAGTTACGTTCACGTCGTTTTCATTGACGTTTTGCAACGTGATTTGGAGCATGCCCACTGGGATACGTCCACGGCCAGCGCATGCGTGGGGTCACGATTATTTTACATAAAACACGCCCACCTAATCCACATTTGAATTGCGCAGGCTTACGCCGGCCCATTTAAGTTATGCCGCTGTAACTTAGGACGCAAGTGGATACGGAACTTGCCTTCCTAACTTATGGCGGCGCAGCGTAAGCAAGATACGCTACGCCGGCACAAAGTTACGTCGCTGTTTGTGGATCCGGCCCATCATGCCCAGCACTATATTTGCACAACTAAGACACCTGCAGGGCTCTCCAAAGGGACAGTTCAATCATACCTCCCAACAGTCCCAAATTGGGCAGGACTTTCCCGCATTTACACCTCTGTCCCACTGTCCCACTATACAAGGGCTTTGTCCTGCATAATTCTGTTGATTAAATGTTGCCTTCTAGCCCAATAGGGCCTTCAGAAGTGTGAACATTCAGCACAGCCATGGTTTTTGCGAGCAACTGTGATGGGTGTGCACTGTGCAGCCACCGAGACTGCACCTGTCAGATCCAAGCTGTGATGTTGGGTATGGACGGGACTGATACCCATACCCACTCCCTTTTTTATGCAACCAGTGCATAGGGAAAGAGGCATTCGTACATTGCTGGCTGTGAAAAAGTGCCAATGCAGGGTTTTTTCAGCCTTCTGTAGTTGAAAGTGAAAGCAGAAACCTGCAGTCTGTACCAGCGCTCTCCTGAGCCATGCACTATGTATGTAAAACACTCCAAAAACTTGCTCCCTGTGCATTTTGGACTCTAGAACTCTGCACTCTGCACTTCCCGAACCCTCCTGTGTTCTGTACATAGCGCATTCCTGAACCTTGTATTTTGTACATAGCGCATTCATGAACCCTGTACTCTGTATGTAATGCATTCCTGAACTCTGCATGTAATGCATTCCTGAACTCTGTACTCTGTACATAATGCATTTCTGAACCCTGTACTCTGTAAGCAATGCATTCCTGAACTCTGTACTATGTACATAATGCATTCTTGAACCATGCACTCTGTACGAAATGCATTCCTGAACCCTGTACTCTGTACACAACGCATTCCTGAACCCTGCACGTTTTACGTAACACATTCCTGAACCCTGTACTCTGTACGTAAAGCATTCCTGAACCCTGCACTCTTTACGTAGTGCATACCTGAACCCTTTATTCTGTACATAAAGCATTTCTGAACCCTGTACTCTGTGTTTAAAGGACTCCTGGATCCTTCTACACTGTGTGTAACACACACTTCTATAGTTCATGCAAAATCATGTGTAATGGAAATTCTTTATTCTTTTTTTAAAATGATTGTGCTGGGGTTTGTATGTATCCCTGTGTCTTTTTTTTTTGCACGGCAATGAAAGCATATTTTATAGGTAAAGGGAAACCTGGGTTTTGTTTAACCATGCCCAATAAGCCATTCCCACTGTTAATTTTGGCCGCACTTACTTTTGCCACAGTGCGCGTAGCATGCCACAGGTTGCTTCCTCCCTCAAGTGTCCCTGATTCAGAAGTTCAGAAGTTGGGAGGTGTGGTTCAATTACCATGACAGATGACCCAGAATGTAGGTAATCTATGATCTGAAGCAAGGATCAATGCAGTCAGTGTCCTAAAAAATGTAAGGTTCATGGCTGGCAGGATTCAGAGAAAGTCATTTGTTATCCAAAACAAGGGTCAGGAAAGGCAGCTTCCAGTTTGTATTTTATTATTCAAACCAAGGGTCAGTACAGTAAAGACAAGACAGAGCATGGACACATGTAAGCTAGATAGCAAGCGCTATTACAAGCTAGCGCTTAGAGTGCCACAACCAATACGGAGCAAGGAGACAGGATGACTTGAGATAACTACTGCCACCCCTGTCTAATCAGGGGGGGGGGGATTTCTGGTCAGTCAGGGTGTACAGCAACTGGTTGTGTAGGAGTCACACTCCTAGCGGCAGCTGCAAATGAGAAAGTGCATCCCTCTTTTCTAACACTGTACAACAGCTGGAGGTCCAGTAATTGCATAACCCTGAACTAGT
The DNA here is from genome assembly GCA_029574335.1 of Rana kukunoris. NCBI lineage: Eukaryota > Metazoa > Chordata > Amphibia > Anura > Ranidae > Rana > Rana kukunoris. The sequence continues at coordinate 325,558,374 of CM056052.1, read as the reverse complement.
GTATAAATGTTCTAAAAGGGGGCGGTATTTTAAAAAAAAGAGAGGGGAAAAAAGTGCAAATACACCCAGAGATAAGAAACTTGTTCAACACAGTGCACAATTGAACCACTTAAGCCCCGGACCAATATGCTGCTAAATGCCCAAAGGTGTTTTTACAATTTGGCACTGCGCTGCTTTAACTGGTAATTGCACGGTCATGCAATGTTGTACCGAAACAAAATTTGCGTCCTTTTCTTCTCACAACTAGAGCTTTCTTTTGATGGTAATTGATTGCCTCTGCGATTTAAATTTTTTGCGATATAAACAGAAAAAGACCGAAAATTTTGAAAAAATATGATATTTTCTACTTTTTGTTATAAAAATTTTAGTCAAACATTTAGGCCAAAATGTATTCATCCACATGTATTTAGTAAAGAAAATCGCAAAATCAAAAAAAAACTAGCTACCTAGCGGCAACAGTGACACTAATACAGCGATCAGAAAACCGATCGCTTAGTGACACTGGCAATAGGGGGTGAAATGGTTAACTAGGGCGGTGATCAAGGGGTTAAACATTTATTAGGGGGTAGGGGGCTACCCTGGACCTAAAGGGGCCTAAGACTAACTGCCCTGCAACTTTTAACTGTCACACTGACACTAAATGCAGTGATCAGTAAATATATAATCACTGCAATCAGTGATCTAAGGGGGTGATCTAAGGGGGTTAAGTGTGCCTATGTGTACTGGTGTCAGTGTAGTGTTAGGTGCAACTCACGTGTGATGTCTTCTTTCCTCTCGCCAGAACGAAAAGACCGCCTAGAGGAGAGGTGACATCACTTCCGGGCAGAGGGGAAAGCGGATTCGCTGGGAGCGGTCACGAGGGGGCGGACAGAAACAAATAGCCGCCCCCTCATCCCGGATCGCTCCTAGAAGCTTACCGACCGCCGCATGTACCGGGGGGGTCTCGATCGAACCCCTGACCCACTTCTAAGCAGGGACGTGCCACCACGTTCATTTGCCTGTATTTGCCATTCTGTGGACGTATATCTACATGCGGCGGTCATTAAGTGGTTAAAGAGGACATTTGCAGGATAATGTTGAGAAGTTATAAAGCATTGGTTATCAAACCTGTAACAGGCCAGGTTTGCAAGATAACTGAAATACATCACAGGTGATATCATTTAATATCATCCCATAAAGAGGGTTAGTTATTGCAGGGAGGACCCACACAGCCACCGAGGGACCCTAGAAGACCAGGTTCGGGGCCACTTTGTGCAAAACGAGCTGCACAGCGGAGGTATGTATAACATGTTTGTTATTAAAAAAAAAAAGATCCTTTACAACCCCTTTAAAAAAGGAAATTAAAATAAACATACACAATATGGAGTGGGCTGAGGCCGCGTACACATGTCCGAGAACCTCATCGGGCTAAACCCATCGTTCCGCCCGACGAGGTTCCCGATGAGTGGTCGGAAAAGCTTGTCGAGCCAAAGTCCTCATTGAACAACGAGGAAAAAGAGAGCGTGCTCTCTTTTTTGGCCCGGCGAGCTTCCCGACGGGACGCTCGTCGGAAGTGTACACACAACCGAGTTACTCGGCAGAATATGTCTCCCAACGAGCTTCTCGCTGGATTCTGTGTGTCGTGTGTACGGGGCCTGCGGCAGAGGGACTCCCCCTATGAGGGAGTGAGGGGGTCTAGCCCACCCAGCCAGCCCCGTAGGTCCTTAGCCTCTCTTTATGGCCAAAGTGCGTGTGTGTTAAACCAATTTCGTGTGCGTGCAAGTGTGGTGTTTTTTTTGGGGGGGGGGTGGGCATACTAAGCACAGGCGTACCTTGCATAGAACACCCACCGGGAGCCGGGCTGAGACCACCAAACTCAATTCACATGTAGCCAAGACCGGGATCCGAACCCTTGGCTGCAGAGGTGAACGGCTTGTCAGCGCAGTGCCAATCACATTGAGCCACCAGAGCTCCCACCCTCCCAGGTACTTGAGTTTTCTTTTTTTTTTTTTCTTTTTTTTCCACTTGAGTTTTCTGACACTTAGCAATGTATAAGGCACCAACAGGTCATGTGGTCCATTGGCTGATGCTGCCTGTATAGTTCTGGCCAGGACCTCATTGTAACGCCAGGGCATTTATTATTGCCACTGACACTGGGTCATTTATTACTCCCACTATCACTGGACATTTATTACTCCCACTAACACTGGGGCATTTCTTTTACTCCTAATGACATTGGGAATGTATTACTAAAACTGACTCAGGACATTGTTACTCCCACTGACACTGGGACATTTTTTAATCTCACTGATGCTGTGGAATTTATAAGTCCAACTGACACCAGTGCATTTATTCCACTGACATTGACATTATTACTTCCACTGATGCTGGGGCATTTCTTTACCCATTGTCCTTTGGAGCAGTGGCATTTTTTATCACCACAGAACACAGACACCGTTGTATTTTTGCTTGCAGTGATGCCATTGAATTTCAAACGTCCACTGATGCTAGGGCATTTTTGTAACCCCTACTGGCCACAGTCCAGATCTCAAACACTCCAACAAACGGTGAACTGGCCATTTGATTAAAATGTTTGAGGATACCTTGTATAAAAAAAGTAATATAATAGAAGTTCAAATCTTGTATTGCTCTGATTATTTCCTAATGTTTGATCATTATCTGATGTTACTGTAAGTGCCAGTTCACACAGGGGCAACCCGACTTACAGTGCATCTTTGCAAGGTAACTTCAGCGCGATTTGAAGCAACTTACAGCGCGACTTAGGCCCTGTACACACGAGCAGACAGATTTGTTCAAACCGGTCGGACAGACCGATTTGAACAAATCTGTCTACTGGGATGTATTGGTTTCATCGTGTACACACGATCAAACCAAAATCCCCGCCGGCAGACGGCGCGCTGATGTGTCGGTGACGTGGCGGTGACGCATGTGCGAGAAGATATGTCTGCTGGTTAGCGTACTAACCAGCAGACATATCGGGCTTTAAAATCTGTCGGCTGGCCAAATCTGTCGGCTCGCCCGTACACACGATCGAATCTGTCTGCTGGGTCAGGCCGACCGTTTCCAGTAGATAGATTTGATCGTGTGTACACAGCCTTAAAGTTGCCTCCAGGACAGGCGACTTTGGCTGTGGCCAATCACAGAAAAAATAGCTGGTAGCAAGGGGTTTGCCTGAGTAAACTATTTTGTCTTCCTGTAATGTTGCTTCAGTTAAGACGGAGATCCGACTTGGAGGCAACTTCCACTGAAATCTATGAGTACAAGTTACCTAGAAGTCGTCTTGAAGTAGTACAGGAACCTTTTCTGAAGTCGGAGAAACTTCAGTAGTGTGCATTAAGACGGCTTACATTCACTTCAATTGCATTTCTCATGTCGTGCGACTTGGGGCGACACAGTGTGAACCGCCACTTAAGCTTGTCATTGTGACAATAAACTTGTTTTCATAACTAACGCTACTACAATAACAATATAATTGTCAGAAATATACTGTAACTAGATGGATTTTCAAATAAATCTTCCTTTGATTACTTTAAACATCTCAGGCCGCGTACACACGATCAAATTTATCTGCTGGAAACGGTCCGACGGACCGTTTCAGCAGACAAATTCGATCGTGTGTACAGGCGGACAGACAGGTTTTTCCAGCAGACAAATTTTAAAGCATGCTTTAAAATCTGTCTGCTGGGAACCCGTCTGTCCGACATGTCTGCTGGTTAGTACACTATCCAGCGGACATATCTGCCCGCACATGCGTCGAATGGATTCGACGCATGCGTGGAAGTTTTTTTACTTCTGGTGCGGTGACGTGGCGGCGTCAACGTCACGGCCACATCACCGCTCTGTCTGCCGGCGGGGATTTTGGTTTGATCGTGTGTACACGATCAAACCAATATATCCCAGCAGACAAATCTGATCAAAGCATAGAACATGTTTTCTTAACCACTTGCTGACCAGCCGCCGCAGTTATACTCCTGCGCGAGAGCCCGTAGCTCTACGTCGCCACTTTCGACGCTAAAAAAATGCCAATGGTTCCAAAAATGTGTCAAAAGTGTCCGAAGTGTCCGCCATAAGGTCGCAGTACTGAAAAAAAACGTTGATCACCGCCATTACTAGTAAAAAAAAAAATAATAATAAAAATTCCATAAAACTACCCCCTATTTTGTAAATGTTATAACTTTTGCGCAAACCAATCAATAAACGCTAATTGCGATTTTTTTAACGAAAAATATGTAGAAGAATACGTATCGGCCTAAACTGAAGAAAAAAAAACGTTTTTTATATATTTTTGGGGGATATTTATTACAGAAAAAAAGTAAAAAATAACCAGCAGATATATCGGGCGGATGGATTCCCAGCCGACAGATTTTAAAGCATGCTTTAAAATCTGTCGGCTGGCCAAATCCATCGGCTCGCCCGTACACACGATCGAATCTGTCTGCTGGGTCAGGCCGACCGTTTCCAGTAGATAGATTTGATCGTGTGTACGCAGCCTTAAAGTTGCCTCCAGGACAGGCGACTTTGGCTGTGGCCAATCACAGAAAAAATAGCTGGTAGCAAGGGGTTTGCCTGAGTAAACTATTTTCTTTTCCTGTAATGTTGCTTCAGTTAAGACGGAGATCCGACTTGGAGGCAACTTCCACTGAAATCTATGAGTACAAGTTACCTAGAAGTCATCTTGAAGTAGTACAGGAACCTTTTCTGAAGTCGGAGAAACTTCAGTAGTGTGCATTAAGACGGCTTACATTCACTTGAATTGCATTTCTCATGTCGTGCGACTTGGGGCGACACAGTGTGAACCGCCACTTAAGCTTGTCATTGTGACAATAAACTTGTTTTCATAACTAACGCTACTACAATAACAATATAATTGTCAGATTACTGTAACTGTAACTAGATGGATTTTCAAATAGATCTTCCTTTGATTACTTTAAACATCTCAGGCCGCGTACACACGATCAAATTTATCTGCTGGAAACGGTCCGACGGACCGTTTCAGCAGACAAATTCGATCGTGTGTACAGGCGGACAGACAGGTTTTTCCAGCAGACAAATTTTAAAGCATGCTTTAAAATCTGTCTGCTGGGAACCCGTCTGTCCGACATGTCTGCTGGTTAGTACACTATCCAGCGGACATATCTGCCCGCACATGCGTCGAATGGATTCGACGCATGCGTGGAAGTTTTTTTACTTCTGGTGCGGTGACGTGGCGGCGTCAACGTCACGGCCACATCACCGCTCTGTCTGCCGGCGGGGATTTTGGTTTGATCGTGTGTACACGATCAAACCAATATATCCCAGCAGACAAATCTGATCAAAGCATAGAACATGTTTTCTTAACCACTTGCTGACCAGCCGCCGCAGTTATACTCCTGCGCGAGAGCCCGTAGCTCTACGTCGCCACTTTCGACGCTAAAAAAATGCCAATGGTTCCAAAAATGTGTCAAAAGTGTCCGAAGTGTCCGCCATAAGGTCGCAGTACTGAAAAAAAACGTTGATCACCGCCATTACTAGTAAAAAAAAAAATAATAATAAAAATTCCATAAAACTACCCCCTATTTTGTAAATGTTATAACTTTTGCGCAAACCAATCAATAAACGCTAATTGCGATTTTTTTAACGAAAAATATGTAGAAGAATACGTATCGGCCTAAACTGAAGAAAAAAAAAAGTTTTTTTATATATTTTTGGGGGATATTTATTACAGAAAAAAAGTAAAAAATAACCAGCAGATATATCGGGCGGATGGATTCCCAGCCGACAGATTTTAAAGCATGCTTTAAAATCTGTCGGCTGGCCAAATCCGTCGGCTCGCCCGTACACACGATCGAATCTGTCTGCTGGGTCAGGCCGACCGTTTCCAGTAGATAGATTTGATCGTGTGTACACAGCCTTAAAGTTGCCTCCAGGACAGGCGACTTTGGCTGTGGCCAATCACAGAAAAAATAGCTGGTAGCAAGGGGTTTGCCTGAGTAAACTATTTTGTCTTCCTGTAATGTTGCTTCAGTTAAGACGGAGATCCGACTTGGAGGCAACTTCCACTGAAATCTATGAGTACAAGTTACCTAGAAGTCGTCTTGAAGTAGTACAGGAACCTTTTCTGAAGTCGGAGAAACTTCAGTAGTGTGCATTAAGACGGCTTACATTCACTTGAATTGCATTTCTCATGTCGTGCGACTTGGGGCGACACAATGTGAACCGCCACTTAAGCTTGTCATTGTGACAATAAACTTGTTTTCATAACTAACGCTACTACAATAACAATATAATTGTCAGATTACTGTAACTGTAACTGTAACTAGATGGATTTTCAAATAGATCTTCCTTTGATTACTTTAAACATCTCAGGCCGCGTACACACGATCGAATTTATCTGCTGGAAACGGTCCGACGGACCGTTTCAGCAGACAAATTCGATCGTGTGTACAGGCGGACAGACAGGTTTTTCCAGCAGACAAATTTTAAAGCATGCTTTAAAATCTGTCTGCTGGGAATCCGTCTGTCCGACATGTCTGCTGGTTAGTACACTATCCAGCGGACATATCTGCCCGCACATGCGTCGAATGGATTCGACGCATGCGTGGAAGTTTTTTTACTTCTGGTGCGGTGACGTGGCGGCGTCAACGTCACGGCCACATCACCGCTCTGTCTGCCGGCGGGGATTTTGGTTTGATCGTGTGTACACGATCAAACCAATATATCCCAGCAGACAAATCTGATCAAAGCATAGAACATGTTTTCTTAACCACTTGCTGACCAGCCGCCCCAGTTATACTCCTGTGCGAGAGCCCGTAGCTCTACGTCGCCACTTTCGACGCTAAAAAAATGCCAATGGTCCCAAAAATGTGTCAAAAGTGTCCGAAGTGTCCGCCATAAGGTCGCAGAACTGAAAAAAAATGCTGATCACCGCCATTACTAGTAAAAAAAAAAATAATAATAAAAATTCCATAAAACTACCCCCTATTTTGTAAACGCTATAACTTTTGCGCAAACCAATCAATTAACGCTAATTGCGATTTTTTTAACGAAAAATATGTAGAAGAATACGTATCGGCCTAAACTGAGGAAAAAAAATGTTTTTTTATATATTTTTGGGGGATATTTATTACAGAAAAAAAGTATAAAATATTGCATTTTTTTCAAAATAGTCGCTCTGTTTTTGTTTATAGCGCAAAAAATAAAAACCGCAGACATGATCAAATACCACCAAAAGAAAGCTCTATTTGTGGGAAAAAAAAGGACGCCAATTTTGTTTGGGAGCCACGTCGCACGACAATTGTCAGTTAAAGCGACGCAGTGCCGAATCACAAAAAGTGCTCTGGTCTTTGGACAGCAATATGGTCCGGGGCTAAAGTGGTTAAAGGGCTTTCATCTTCTTTAGAAGATGCACAATCCTCACAATTCTGTTCCCTGACCCAACTTCACATATCATTTGAAGAAGTCCGGATTGGACGAAACGTCAGGGCTGTGACTCATCGCGATTCCCGGAAGTGACGAGTGCATGTCTGTGAGGCTTACCTGAGAGTGTGTTCTATGGATGGACGGCTGGCCGTAACTAATCCCTCAACACAACTTTTTACAATCCTTCTAAGCTTAACACAGGATTGTATCCATTACCAAAGCTGCTACATTTCTCTATCTTTGGCCAAGTTTCCTACATGGAAAAACACCAAGGGCCAGATTCTCAGAGACGTTACGCCGGCGTAAATGGACATGCGTGGCGTAATTGTAAATGTGCGCCGTCGTATCGATGGGCCGTAAACACAGAACCATATGCCTGAAAATCGGCTTTTCCTGAGCGGCGTAAATCTTTTAAGCTAGCGCGGCGTAGCCGCATAGTTACGCAGTGCGCATCGTGCCAACCCATTGAATTATCATGCAAATATGCAAATGAGGGAGATGCGCCGATTCCCGAAACCACGCGCGTTCGGCGTAGGCTACGTGTGGTGCGCGTAGCACGAAAGCCTGGCCTAAACTTACCACTCATAAAAGCAGGGGTAACTTTGCCCCAGACGTGTGCAAGTCAGCTGGAGAGCAACTACAGCAGCACCATACCGGACGAGCTGAGCAATCACACTTACTGGACAACAAATAACATGCCAGGGGCAGCCATGGTCTTAGCACTACTATTGTATGCAGAGGGGCATAGAAGGAGGAGGAGGAGGAGGGCACGTGAGAGGATATACCGAACGCGCATGAGTCTCTTTGGCATGGGTGATGAGGAGTAGTGTTGAGCGGAATACGCCATATTCGATTTCGCGATATTGCGCGAATATATAGAAGAATATTCGCGAATATTCGCTAATATCGAATATTTGTGATATTTTATCCAAAAAAAATTTGGCGAAAATGATTGCGAAATTCTCATAAACGGAGATCATTTCCTGTATTACTAAACTAATATGCACTAAACACTAAGGCCTTGTACACACGAGGGAATAAATCCGCTGAAACTGGTCCGACGGACCATTTCATTCGAAAAATCCGGTCGTCTGTATGGGCAAACGGACCGCTTTGGCCGGATTTTTCCACATTTTTACACATGTCCATCGGATATGTCCGCTCGTTAGTACACAAAAGCCTCGGACCAAAAACCCGCGCATGCTCAGTCAAAACGATGGGACGGGAGCACTCGTTCAGGTAAAACTCGCGTTTGTTTGGGACCTGGCACATTCGTCACCTAAACTCTCTATATAGTGTTCCGTTTATATCGTTTTTTTGTTCTTTCTTCTCTTGCTAGAAGAAACCCGTTGTCTTGCTGATGCAATTTTGTCCAGATGTCACATACTGCTAGCTTGCATTTTCATTAGTGTTTTTTCTATTTGACACAGTTTGCTAGCCAGATGTCCCCACATTTGTTTCTGTTCTCCACATTTTTAGTATGTCTATTTGGACTTCATGTTGAGCGTATCATTTGTTTTTATTATTTTTTTTTTTTTTTTTTACAGTTGGATTTAACGGTTTTTGACTCTTTCAAAATATATTTATTTTCTTGTTTCTCTATGTTTTTGTTTTTTTTTAAATTAAAATTTCCCTTTTTTTCCGCAACTTATGTAATTTAGTTGTCTTGTCCTTTATTTTTTACTTTATTTATATATTTTTTAAACATTTTATGCTTCTTTTGGGTTTACCAAGTTCTAACAGAAAAGGTCCCCCCCCCCCAAGGAGTTTGTGTCCTTTGCAAATGACACATTTTGTTTTACAAATGTCTGATGCTTACTCACCACAGTATAAAACACAATAGACAAGGTTTGAAAGTAAATACAAAAGCCATTTATTTCCGGCCAAAAAATAAATTAGAAATCACCAGAACGGCAGCACTTGATGAGATTGCAACATACATGCATACTTGGGAATTACAACATGATTAAGGAAAAATTTAGTAACCTCAGGAGTCAATAACAAAAATCAGGATCAGCAGCACATGAACAAAGGAACCCAAGCTGTGCTACTACAACGAGCTCAGTTTTTTGGACAATCAACTGGATGGCAGGAAATCATCTTCTCGACTTCTTTGCAGACTTCCTTCCAGCGAAACTTCCACGGGTCCGTCCACGGACCCTTGCAGGTGGGGGTGATGTGGCAGCAGGAGGAGGATGATTATGATGGGGAGCAGGCCAGGCCGGGTCACACAGCACAGTGTCCCTGCTCAGTTCGTCCCTTTTCATCCTGGCCAGGACCTGATTAATAATGTCCTTGGCCAGGCTTTTTTGCTCCTCCCCCCCTTGGTTGAGCTCATTGGCCACAAATGCACTATAGCATTCCGTGGGGTTGAGGGGGGCCCTCATGATTTCCGCAGCCTCCCGGATGACCTGAAGGCTTTCATCGTGCACCTCCCTCCTGCGCCTCCTTGCAGCTGGTGGCCTCATCTGGAGGGGAGGAACTTGGCTGATGGTGCTCAGCCTGGGCCTGGGGACCTGCTGCACCTCACTTGGGCCGGCCTCCTCCTGGCTGCCACTCCCCCCTTCCGCCTGGCTGACATGGGCCTCAGGAGCTGCCACCTCCTGGCTGGTCTCTTCTTCCTGTGGATAAAAAAGGCAACATGTTTTATTTTTTTGCACAATCAATCACACACATTTTCTTTCTCTAGACTGTTTTAGTTAGTATTTTTTTAAATTAAACAGACTGTCCTTCTGACCCCTGCATTTGGCATCCCTGTTTGTTTTTTGTTTACAAGATCAACTCACTAATTCAAAATAAATAGCAGCACAAAAATATTTTTGAAAATACTAGACCTCACTGAAGATGGCCAGATCTGGCTCCATGTCAGCCAGCCCCGCTGCAGACTCTGCAGGGCTCCTGGGATCCGGGGAAGTTCCGCTTGGAGGAAGGCTGCAAGGTAGTGTTGAATCCGAAGCCCTGCCATCCAGTTCATCATTCAAAAAACTGAGCTCTTTGTAGTACCAGAGCTTGGGTTCCTTTGTCTTAGCTGCTGCTGATCCTGATTTTGGATATTTCCGTTTTTTATATACATTCCTGTAGCTTCTCCTGAGGTTACTAAATTTTTCCTTAACCATGTCGCCTGTGCAACTTGGCACCCAAGTGTGCAGGTATGTAGCAATCTCATCAAGTGCTGCCTCTCTCTTCCCAGTGTCCAAATAATGTGTGTGCCTGGTGTCCCAAAGAAGGGGCATATCCTGATATCGGGTTATTAGTTCCATTGTTGCCTCCTTCCCTTTCAGCAAATCCATTCTTTTGTCAGCTCCTAGATGTAGCTTCAATAGTAATGTCTAGAATAGAAAATGACAATCAAACACAAAGCACAACTTTAAAAAGGCTCAGCTTTGACATTCTTAAAATATGTGCGCATTCATTCATTTTAGAGCATCAACATTATACAAACACAGTGTCTTCTGCTGCTACATAGCTGGCCAGCTCTGCTGCATTGTTGTACCCCCCAAAAAGTTGTCATTCAGAGCCCATTTTGCAAGTTGTAGCATGTAGTTAAAAAACACATCCACCATGAATATGAATGCTAGCAATCATCTCAAGGCACTAGTTCATGTGTAGCTATCATGGCCCTCAGCATTGATGGCAGAAAACACTACCTACTTATCTCTGTCCAACCAACTCACAACAATACTTGCATGATCTGACTGCATACTCTAAAATCCAAATAAAGAGGATAGAGCATTCTTTACATATATCTTGATGAAGTGATGTGTACACGCACTTGGCTCTCAAAATTTTATGGTGGGCCCCAAAATACATAAATAACAGTAGCACACAAAGGGTGCAAACAACATTGAAAAGCCCCATCCCCCATGGCTGTTCAAATTATAGGCCTCTGATCCGATGTTTTCATTTACCTTTGTCTCTCTCTCTCCTCGTTTCCGCTCGAGTAATCTCCGCGTAACCTACGTAATCACATCGTTTCCATTATATCCCCACGCAATCAAGAAACGCCGCCCTCGTCTCCGCCCATGACGTACCAATTCCTGTTTTCCACGCCCATATGCAACGTTGATTGGAAAATATGGCGATGTCACACGAGCGCACATTAGGCTCTGATCGGGATCAGGAAGGGACAGAGGCCGGAACGTCCAGATCCAGGCCAAAACGTTACAAGTCCACAAACATGTCTCTACAAGAGATGGTGGAGTTGGTGTCCATCCTGCGACGGAAGGACTATGATGGTGAGCATGGCCCATACAGCACCCCTAACCGGAGGAAGTCCAAAATTATAGATAAGGCAGCGAGGAAACTTTATGAGATGTTTGGGGTCACCAGGTCCAAAGAGCAGCTCCGGAAACGCTGGTCCGACTTAAAACTGCGCGAGCCAGAGCAGTATCGCAAAATAAAGAAAATCATTGAAAAAAGTAAGTACTTTAAAATGTCTTTGGAGTGCCTATTTTTGGATAAAATGTTTTGCCATGTCTATTTCGCCATCTGCCTCGTTGGCCTCCTTGTATTTTTGAAACCCTGCATTGTAAATTTAGTAATGTTTGTCTAATATAAATCCGACAACTTGCCACGATCGTAGTCAACATCGTTCCATCACATAGTTTATCCTCAATCCGCGGGTCCAGGAACATCACACCTGGACGTGGCTATTTGGCGAAAAACATCGTTTCTAGAAACAATGTGGAAAATATGATGTGTTTGTGCAAACTAAGTTGATTTAAAAAGGCAAACAGGATTCATTAATTCACACAGTGATGAGATAACCTAATAGGCACCTGTTTTGACATCTGTCATTTTGAGAACCTGTCTCCCCCCATAAAATAGTAATTTGGACTTTTGGAGAAGGGACTCCAAAAACTACTTATTCAGGAGGCAAGCCATGTGTGTCACTTCACCAAAAAGCCTCATTATATCAAAGCTAGGGAGAAGTCATCTACCAAAAAAAAAAAACATGGTTTTTGCTGTAATAAGGCCAAAACTAGAATTGTAACGCCACTTCTAAGCAATGTTTGCAAATTAGTCCCTCCAAAAAGATCTGTTTGCTGATGAGTTTCCTTATTTTTTGTTGTTTTTAGGGGACAGAAGAGGACAGTGCTATGAGGAGTCAGGGAGGCCCACACTGTCTCCCAAACGGCCCGAAAAAATTGTTGAGCAGGAGGATGATGAAGAAGGAGAGGATGAAGAAGGAGAGGAGGAAGGGAGAGAGGAGGAAGGCGGATTGGAGGAGGAAGGCGGATTGGTGGAGGAAGGCGGATTGGTGGAGGAAGGCGGATTGGTGGAGGAAGGCGGTTTGGTGGAATTTGGCGGATTGGAGGAGGAAGGCGGATTGGTGGAGGAAGGAGAAGTTGAAGAAGAAGGAGAAGTTGTAGAAGATGTTGAACTTGTCAGTACAACAGGTCAGTGACACCCCAGCTTTGCAGGGAAAAAGAGATGTAGATAGGCCTGCACCTTACTTACTTATAATGTTGTGTTTTTCCTTTGGCATTTTTAGGGGATGAAGATGGGATTAGCACATCTGTCGCTCCTATTTTTTCTCGTGCAAGTGCACAAATCCTAATACAGCAGATAATGGAGTACAGCACCGATCTGGCCAATATGAGGGAAAGGATGGTGGTGATGGACCAAAACGTCAAAAACATGCTACATATTTTGGGACGTATATATAGAAGACTATCCCCCCCAGCTGCCCCCCATGCCCCCCCTGCCCTCACCCCTAACCACCCCACTCTCAAAGATGTTGTATAATGTTCGTTTCATATCCCCCAAAATTTGAGGATGCACACACACACACGGGTTTATTTACTAAAGCTATAAGGTGCAAAAGCAGCATCACTTGGCATATAAAACAATCATCTTCCATGTTTGGATGCGAAGTCTTAATTGACTAAGCTTAATTTAGAAGCTGATTGGCTTATATGCACAAATAAGCCGGAGTTTGGACTGTTTAGTAAATAAACCCCAATGTGTGTTCACATGTGCGATCTGCCATCACAGGACATCAATTGTATGTGCTTTGTGGGTGCAACCCCTTCCTTACTTATCAAGTAGGTGACAGAAAGGGGTTGCACCCACAAAGCACATACATTGATCACCCATGATGGCAGATAGCACATGCGAACATTTCGCATGGGATCTCATGTGAAAAATCACCATTTGGCCCATCACACACACAGCATGTGTGCATCCTCAAATTTTGGGGGATTCCGGCGTGACCTAAGACCATGTTGTCTGGGTTTGTTATGCCAAATAAAAGGTTGAACTTTGTAAGTTCGATTGTTATATATGTTTGTCAAAACCACAAAATATTTTTCTAAACCAATTTTTCAAAGAAAAGACAAAGATTTACGTAAATAAAAAATAAATAAAAAAAACTTTTAAAAACACACACACACCAGTGGCTTCTTATTTCTAACCTCAATACCCAGTTTGTAGAAGAGTGACTAGAATGTGCAATTGTGTGTATTTACTAAAACCTGCTAACTAAATTGGCACAAGAAATGCACTAGTTTCAGAACCTGGAAGACAGATCAAAAGAGAAAAAGCAATAATGACAAACAACTGTATAAAGTCCAATGGTCGAATTATTTATTATTTCTTGGTAATATTTCTTTATTTTGGGGGCCGAATTATAAAGAAATATTATTCTGGCATAGCTATGGCCCCCCAACCCATAAAGTACTCAACATATTTGTCGCGTACCTCACGAGCAGATTGGGTGACCGAGCCAGCGCGACCAGTGTCCAGCCCAGGAAGGGTATCTGAGGGTAGTCCTGCCTCAGCACCGATGTTGGGTAGGTACGTATGGGAATGCCTGCGTAAAAAATTATGCAATATGCAGCAGGCCAAAATAACAGAGTTAAATTTATATTCCGCCAGATGTATCGCTGTCTGGAACAGGCGGAACCGGCTGGCGAGTATCCCAAAGGCATTCTCGACTACCCTCCGGGCCCTGGCCAGCCGGAAATTGAAGACCCTCCTCTCCGGGGTGAGGGTCCTCTGGGGAAAAGGCCGTATGAGGTGAGGTCCAAGCCCAAAAGCCTCGTCCGCTAAAAAAACAAATGGAAGTCCTTCCACATTGTCTTCATCCAGTGGCAGTTCAAGACCACCAGTTTGTAGACGCCTGTAAAATTCGGTCCGCGCGAACACTCCCCCATCAGACAGCCATTCTTCCCCACGTCCACATACAAAAATTCGTAGTCTGCCGACACCACCGCCATCAACACGATACTATGAAAACCTTTGTAGTTATAATAGTACGAGCCCGAAAGAGGTGGCGGCACTATGCGGACGTGCTTCCCATCAATTGCCCCTCCGCAGTTTGGAAAATCACAACGCTGGGCAAAGTGGGCAGCCACAGTCTGCCATTCCTGTGGCGTGGAGGGAAACTGTGGGGACAAAAGCAAAAAACAAATTAGCACTTTGGCACATAAACAACATTGCAAACACTAGTAAAAAAACAACATTCTGCAACATCACGGTATTAACATTTCTAAAAATTAGTGTATAGAGAGTATTTAGGGCAACAAATCTAGAGCCAATTATTATCAGACTCCACATCCCGCTGATGGGGCAATACACTTTTTTAGGGGGAGGGAGTTGAACTACAATGGAGCAGGACACCAAAAAAAAAAGGTGTTTTTGTCCCTAGGAGATGATGCTGGACAGGTTAGTAGTGTTGAAGGAAAAAATATGCAGGTAGGCCAAACCACATTAACCTGGAAAGCTTAACAACATGCATGGGGAGAAAAGGGAACATTAAGCACACAGCATATTACAATCATGGCGACTAGGAAAACCAACACAAAAAGGTGAGAAAAATATGCAAACATTATTAAAGACACAGATTGTGATGTTAAAGGAGGAAACTTACCTTAATAAACTCCTCCTGCATGACTTGTATGATGGCAGAACACGTCTCCCGTATGATGATCCCAAGCGCCTGGGGAGAGATGCCTGTTGAGAACTTGAGGTCCTGCAGGCTCCTCCCAGTCGCCAGGTACCGCAACGTGGCAATAAGCCTCTGCTCAGCCGGAATGGCTTGGCGCATCACAGTGTCCTGCCTCGTGATATAGGGGGACAGGAGATCCAGCAGACGGTGGAAAACGGGGTCCGTCATACGGAGAAAGTTCCTGAAGTCATCAGGATTATTCTCCCGGATCTCCCTAAGCAGAGACATATGAGAGAATCGATTACGCTGCCGCAACCAATTCTTGGCCCAGGAACTCCTCCTCCTACCGTTCCTGTCCAAATCACTGGAATGCACACAGACTCCAGAACAAAACCCATAAACAGCACGAACTCGTGAAAAGTTGTGCTGCTGCTCCATCATGGCTTCAAACCGGCCGGCTGGTCAGTCAAGAACACACTCAAACAGAAAGCACACCCAAATCCAGCAAGACCTGCAAAGATCGCACGTCAAACAGATACGACCGTACAGGACGGCACTGCAAAGCAGAAACGCCGCGTACGGCGACACTGAATGACAAATACGAGCCCACAAGCACACACTGAACCTGAAAATACGACCTGTTAAGCGCGGAGACTGAAAAGCACGAATCAGCTCTAACCAAACCTTCGCTAACACGGAACTAGCAGAAGCAGAACAGAGGGCGGCGCAGATGGCTTCGTCATTCCCCTTTATAGTGACGTCGTACGTGGTTTACGTGCCCGCGTTCTGGTCCGCTGGGATTTCGGTCCGATGGTGTGTACGCTCATCAGACCAACGGACAAATTTGCCTTATGCGCTGGGAAATATCCGTCGGATGTTTCCGACCGGATACATTCCCTCGTGTGTACAAGGCCTAACTCTACACTAACTCTACTTAAAAGAAAGGAGAATAAGGGGGCAAAAGAAGGGCGGAGAAGATAATCGCGCAATATTCCTTTTGCCGAATATTCAAGTTATTCTGATTGGCTCTGATGCGCCCTTCTTTTGCATCAGAGCCAATCAGAATAACTCGAATATTCGGCAAACGGAATATTGCGCGATTATCTTCTCCGCCCTTCTTTTGCATCAGAGCCAATCAGAATAACTCGAATATTCGGCAAAAGGAATATCGCGCAATATTCCTTTTGCCGAATATTCGAGTTATTCTGATTGGCTCTGATGCAAAAGAAGGACGGAGAAGATAATCGCGCAATATTCCGTTTGCCGAATATTCGAGTTATTCTGATTGGCTCTGATGCAAAAGAAGGGCGCATCAGAGCCAATCAGAATAACTTGAATATTTGGCAAAAGGAATATCGCGCAATATTCCTTTTGCCGAATATTCGAGTTATTCTGATTGGCTCTGATGCAAAAGAAGGGCGGAGAAGATAATCGCGCAATATTCCGTTTGCCGAATATTCGAGTTATTCTGATTGGCTCTGATGCAAAAGAAGGGCGCATCAGAGCCAATCAGAATAACTTGAATATTCGGCAAAAGGAATATTGCGCGATTATCTTCTCTGCCCTTCTTTTGCATCAGAGCCAATCAGAATAACTCGAATATTCTGCAAAAGGAATATCGCGCAATATTCCTTTTGCCGAATATTCAAGTTATTCTGATTGGCTCTGATGCAAAAGAAGGGCCGAGTAGCTGATGCGATTCTTTTATGTTGCCGAAAATTCGCAATGCGAATTTTCGGCAACATAAAAGAATCGCATCAGCTACTCGGCCCAGGGTCTCTCTCTAATCATACCAGCAATGCTTTTAGACGTCGATGGAGATCACTAGGATGTGATCTGTTTTACAAATAAATTTGAAAAAATACGAATATTCGCCATAGCGAATATTCGCCGCAATATTCGAGTTATTCGCGAATACTCGAATATGCAATATTCGTAGCGAATATTCGCAATGCGAATATTCGTGAGCAACACTAATGAGGAGGTGTATCGCATTTTCAGATTCAGCCCTGCTGCCACCCTGGAAATAACCACAGCCCTGCAGGATGACATCACTAGCCAGACACACCGCTCACATGCACTGCAGCCACTGGACAAGGTACTGGCAACACTCCATTTCCTGGCCAGTGGATCATTCCAGCGTACAAGTGGAGTGGTGGCTGGGATGTCACAAACCAGCATGAGCAGATGTCTGCACCAGGTTGTCCCCGCAATCCTCAGACGCATGTCCCACCACATCATCAGACCCACCACTGAGCATCTGCGGCAGAAGGCAATGACAGATTTCTACAGAATTGAAGGTTTCCCACGTACCGTCAGGGCCATTGATTGCACACATGTGGCACTACAGGCCCCCCGTGCCACAGAGCACATATACCGCAATCGGAAGCACTGGCATTCCATCAACGTACAGGTGATAGCTGATGCCAAATACCTCATATGGCACGTCCGTGCCAAACACCCCGGGTCCAGCCATGACAGCTACATATACCGTCAAAGTTCCATCCCAACGGAATTCGAGCAGATTGTGTATGGGGACAGCTGGTTGGTTGGTGAGTGACATGGGAGTCAGGCATGACTGTCCCACCCCATGATGCACACATCACAAGGGGCACATGCAAGACTAACATCCTCCTGTCTTTTCCCTTCCAGCTGATGCGGCATATGCACTTGGACCCCATCTAATGACTCCTTTCCTGGGATCCCCAAAATAGAGGAGAGAGAAGATACAATGAAGCACACACACGTACCCGTGCAGTGGTGGAGCGAACATTGGGCCTCCTGAAGTCCCGTTTCCGATGCCTAGATAGGTCCGGGAGTGCCATCTTGTATTCCCCAAACTTTGTGTGTCAGATCATCGGTGCATGTTGCATTCTGCACAACTTTGCCATGAGAAAGGGCCTGCAGATTGTCCTACGTGATGATCTGACCCCCCAACCAGACAGCCCCCCCCTGCCAGAGGAGACCCTGTCTGCTGATGGAAGAGCAGTCAGGAGGTGCCTCGTGTTAAGAAACTTTGACCGTTAAACAGACAAATTCATCATGGCACACAGACAATGCACGCATGCACACCACTGTGGTCCCTAGATCACACACACCCACATCCACATCACATTGGATTAGCCCAAGTCCAGCATGCAGGACTTGGGAGCAGCAACGCCGCATCAAGGCCCCAATGGTGTCGCTGTATATTTACACGTCATTCACACAGCCGTGGGGATAACTGCTCCCCAACGGCCGAGGGTGACACCCCTTACTGGCAGGAATGCCACCCCCACATTCACACACCATTCACACTGCATCATGTGCAGTATCCAAAAATTTTAAAAAAAGCTCTTCACCAGAGCAAAATAAAAAAAAAAGCTCTTCACCAGAGCAAAATTTTAAAAAATGCTCTTCACCAGAGCAAAATTTAAAAAAAGCTCTTCACCAGAGCAAAATTTAAAAAAAAAGCTCTTCACCAGAGCAAAATTTTAAAAAAAAGCTCTTCACCAGAGCAAAATTTAAAAAAAAGCTCTTCACCAGAGCAAAATTTTAAAAAATGCTCTTCACCAGAGCAAAATTTAAAAAAAGCTCTTCACCAGAGCAAAATTTGAAAAAAAAAGCTCTTCACCAGAGCAAAATTAGAAAAAAAGCTCTTCACCAGAGCAAAATTTAAAAAAAGCTTTACACCAGAGCAAAATTTAAAAAAAAGCTCTTCACCAGAGCAAAAATCTAAATAAAAAAATTACTTGGTCTGGTGTGGGCTCCGCCTGGTGCCAAGGCTCCTGGCCCTCACTTGCCTGGGGAAAGCCTCAGGTGGGGGGGGTATCAGGTGGAGGAGTAGCATCCCCATGTCCCTCCCTGGCTGCCTGCATGCCCTCCAAGGCCACTGCTATGCGGGTCAGCACAGCTGTCTGGTCCTGGACTGCTACCGGCAGGCATTTGACCTCCCCCACAAGGTCTGAGGTGGTCGCCTGCAGCTCCACCAGGCTGGTGACCATTGCTGCGCTGTTGCCAGCGACATCTTGTATGACATCCATTAATGGACCCGAGGAGGCCAGGCTGTCGGCCAGGCACCTCATCTCCCCAACAACCTCTGCAAGGTGCTGATTATGCTGGTCCTGCTGCCTGGCCAGCTGTTCCGGCATGACCTGGGGAACACCCCTCGTCTTTCGAGTCGCCTTCCTGGGAGTGTCTGGGGTCCTGGCTGGGGTCCTGGCATATGGGGAGGATGTTGAGGGGCCGGAGATGAGGGGGATGGAATCGGAGGGACTGGAGAGGTTGGGGGTGGACACTGAGGGGATGGAGATATATGGGGTGGTGGCTTGGGCTGGTCCGAGCAACCCATGGCCCTCCTCCAAAATCAGGTAGAGCTCCTGGTCCTGCTCGACAACCTCCTCCTCAACCACCTCCTCCGTAGAGGTGTGCCCACTTCCCTCCAACAAGGCCTCTTCCAGGGGGGCAGCCAGATGGATTGGATGCTCGAGGGATGGAACCGGACGGGCCCTGGCAGCAACAGATGGCCCCGCTCCCTCCTGCACATCTGTGAATGACACAAAAGATGCACATGTTGGGGGGCGCATGCGCTGCGGACTCCGGAATGGACGCCTGATCCAGGAGCTCCGCACTGCCGTGGCTGATCGAGCCGCATAGCGGGGGATACCGAGAGAGACACCGCTCATTTTTGGCATCGGGGGTTGGCGCGGTGCTGGAGGTCTTCCCTGATGTCTTCTAACCTGGCTCGTAGAGACTTGGGACCGCAGTTTAACTCGGAAGCCGCGCGGCCCGAATCCAAGATGGCGGGCGCGACTCCGCAGCACTCGGAGGACACAACTTGCTTTCGGCAGATTTTAGCTCCTGCTACCCTGCTCTACTCTCCGGCGACTCCTGTGAGTATCCCCCTGGTTGGGGTTCATTCCCCGGCGTCTACCGAATCACTACTAGAGCAGACTATGGAGGAATTGTCGGAATCCCCCTTGGGGCCTAGCTCAGTTCAGTCCTTGGACAGGCATGGGTCTGCAGCCCTGCCTCTGTCTGCGGTCCTCACGATTCCTGATCTCCTCTCTCATTTGACTGCCTTGTTAGATAAGGGCCTTACTAATATTGCTGCCCAGATAACGGGAGATATCAGGAAAGACTTTCAAATGCTGGGGACAAGAATGGAGAATATTGAAAATAAGCTGGATATGACGGTTTCAAGAACCGTTCAAAATTCCGATCATATCCAGGTCCTTCAAGACCAATTGGACATAGCATTATCTAAAATAGATGACCTTGGGAACAGGTCCAGGAGGGAAAATTTACGCATCAGGGGCATTCCTGAGTCGATCAAGGACTCTGTCTCAGTGGTTCAGGACTTTCTAAAGCAATCAATACCGAATATCCCCCCCCACAAATTAGAGATTGACAAAGTTCATAGGTCCTTGGGTCCTCTAAGGAGAGATGGCCTCCCGAGGGACATTGTGGTGAAACCTCATTTTTTTTCTGTCAAAGAGGAAGTGATGAAGCTTAGTCGCTCTCAATCAGCTCTGTCCTGCCGTGGTTATGATGTACAGGTGTTTGCTGACTTGTCCCCATCGACGATACAAAGGAGAAGATCGTTGAAGCCCCTGCTGAATATTTTGACGCAACGAGAGATAAAGTACAAGTGGGCTTTCCCTTTTGCCTTAAAGTTTGATTTCAAGGGCAAGACTTATTCTTTCCGTAGCATCCAGGAGGGCGAACGTATTCTGCTGGACTTACACCTTATTTCACAAGAAGCGGGAATGGACTTTGCCAACTCCAATTATGGTCCTGCTAAACGTCCGTCGCCTGTGAGCCCTCTCACCAATGTCTGGAGCAAACCCAAGCCTAAGAGATCCAAGGACACTCAACTGCCTTGATTCATCACGATACCGAGGATCGGCTTTACCTCGTTCTCTCTTCAGGATCCACTGAGGGGGTGGCTTCCCCCCCCCCTTTTTTTATTTAGTTTTTTTTCTCTTTTGTTCTCCCTTTTTGCCATGTCCTAACCGGGTTCCTATGTGTCAACATTTTTCCCCCATTGTTTTTAGCTTTTGGACTTATCTTTTAAGGTAAAAGGGGATACGGCGCTTAGTGATAGGGGAGCTAAGATCAAAAAATTGCAGATCAAGCTCAAAATTTACATGAATAACAATAGTGAATAAAATGAATTATCAAAGAAAAAAACACTCAAGTGGTGCGTGAACAATCAAAGTGTGTTGAAAATATATAAGATGAAAAAAAGTCCTTAAACAATGTCCAATCAGTTAGGAGGAAAATCCCAAAAGAAAAGTCCAATTAGTCATCCATATGTGTGGGGTGAAAGTAGAATGAAACCAGTCCACCGTAGAAAAACACCCGGGTGTGGTAATATAGTCTCCTTACCATGTGTTTTGACCGCTATGTGGGTCACTCTGTGCGCGGGGGTTTAAGGTCTCCCTCCTGACCCTCTGTACTGTCACTGCGGTATTCTCAATGATATCGCGATGTTAACCGGAACATAAGAGAAAAATGGGACCATAGCGTGATACCAGAGATTGATTTATTTAAAAGAAATAAGGCTATTGCACTCACATTTGATGTGTGGTATAACCAGCGGTGTATCAAAATATAATGAAGTCGGCGGCTGGTCGTCCTTCTCCTGCTCGTTTTCGTTCTGGCTTCCTGGAGGAAGCCAGAACGAAAACGAGCAGGAGATGGACGACCAGCCGCCGACTTCATTATATTTTGATACACCGCTGGTTATACCACACATCAAATGTGAGTGCAATAGCCTTATTTCTTTTAAATAAATCAATCTCTGGTATCACGCTATGGTCCCATTTTTCTCTTATGTTCCGGTTAACATCGCGATATCATTGAGAATACCGCAGTGACAGTACAGAGGGTCAGGAGGGAGACCTTAAACCCCCGCGCACAGAGTGACCCACATAGCGGTCAAAACACATGGTAAGGAGACTATATTACCACACCCGGGTGTTTTTCTACGGTGGACTGGTTTCATTCTACTTTCACCCCACACATATGGATGACTAATTGGACTTTTCTTTTGGGATTTTCCTCCTAACTGATTGGACATTGTTTAAGGACTTTTTTTCATCTTATATATTTTCAACACACTTTGATTGTTCACGCACCACTTGAGTGTTTTTTTCTTTGATAATTCATTTTATTCACTATTGTTATTCATGTAAATTTTGAGCTTGATCTGCAATTTTTTGATCTTAGCTCCCCTATCACTAAGCGCCGTATCCCCTTTTTCTTTATTTCTGTTTATTGTTTGTATCACAAATTATTGATACTGGCTGCTTGTTATTATATATCATATATCATTTTTAGTTCACTCCTCTTAGTTTTGTCTAGCGCAGTGTTTCCTTCCGGATTTTTTCATATTATCTTTTAAGGTGTTACCATGCTGTCTTCATGTAATAAGTGTTAGTCCCCCATATCTCAGGTTTTTCCTTTTTTTTACTTTGAGCCTCTTTTTATTTAGGCGGCTTGTTGCCGCGGTAGTTATGCTGTGCCCCCACCTATTCCATGGTTTGGGTTTTTCTCTCTCTATGGAAAAGGTTGCTACCCCTTTTAAAGGGTGTGGTGTTGTTTTGTTTTTTTAAGAGCACCAGGTTTCTTTTTCCCTGGGGCTCTTCCATGTCTGTTGAAGTCCTGGGATTTCTTTTTATTTCTCTTCTTCATGCTCTTTTTCTTACCTTCTTCTCTCTTGCAGCCCTCCGCCGGTCTCCGATCAAGACGTTCTTCCTCCAGGGAGTTATCACCTTTCCTGTGGCTGAGTGTCCTGTCGGGCTGATGATCCTCCGGATGGTAAGTGGCGATTATTTGTTGATGGTTCTAGCTCCTGGGCTCCGTGGCTGACTGTTCTGATCATGCCGCTCCCTTGAGGGTGGCCACCCACAATGCTCAAGGCTTAAATTCACCCGTTAAACGGAGAAAAGACCTGGATTATATGAATTCCCGTAAAATAGATGTTCTTTTTCTCCAAGAAACCCATTTCCCGATTCGTTATAAACCCCCTTTTATTCATGCCCAATTTCCTTTATTTTTTCTCTCTAATGCAGAAGACAAATCTAAAGGGGTGGCTGTGCTTTTTTCCAAACGTTGTAGATTTACTCTGAAGGCTGAATATGGAGACGGGGAGGGCAGATTTCTTTTAGTGAAGGGTACAATAGACGGTACTCTATATTCCTTTGTGTCCTATTATGCGCCCAATTCAGGTCAACCTAAATTTTTTCAGAATCTCTTTCGGGTCCTTGATCCCCATATAGAGGGTACGGTTATCTTTGGTGGGGATTCTAATCTTGCTTTTGATCGTAGTTTAGATAAATCTAAGCCCCTACGTGCTCAATCTGTCCGCCCAGCCAGGATTAGTTCGAAGGTTGCTAAAATGATCTTTCAGCAGGGCCTTATAGATGTATGGAGGGAAATAAATCCCTCTAAGGTTGATTATACCCATTTTTCTCATGCGCACCAATCTTATGCTAGAATTGACCATCTATGGGTACCTAATGCGCTAATCCCCAGGGTCCTTAAAGCATATATAACAGATACAGTTTGGTCAGACCACTCTATAGTGATTATGTCTATTGATAAACAGTCCGCGAATCCTAGTTCACTTTTCCATTGGAGGCTTAACGAAGCCATTCTCACTGATCTAGCTGTTAAGTATGAGGTTGAGGAGGCCATTTCTGAGTATTTCGCCCGTAATGATACTGAGGGCATTTCTGCAGAGTCGTTGTGGGCAGCCCACAAGGCTACAATTAGGGGAAAGCTTATTCAAATCTCATCTCGGCTTAAAAAATCTAAACGATTGGAGGTGGAGAAACTTGAGGAATCCTTTCTCTCCCTTCAGAGGGAGCATAAGAAAAACCCCTCCCTGGTGCCTATGACCAGTTTGGATAAAGCCCGATTGGATTTGAATCTAGCATTCACTGCGTCGGCAGAGAAGAGTATACGTTGGAGTGGGGCGAGATATTATCATCAGAGGGATAAGGTGGGCCCGCTTCTTGCCTCTAAACTTTGAATTCGTTCCTTGATAATCTCCATATCCCTAGTTTATCGTCAGACCATAGAGATAGGCTTGAGGAGCCTTTCTCTACAGAGGAGGTATTGGAAGTGATCAAACATTTGAAGTCTAACTTTTGGTGTTACGGTAGCTCCCTATTTGACCAGATTTTTTAATCATGCTTCCAGGGGTGCTCCCCTAGATGGACAAATGAACTCTGCGTTTATCACTGTCATCCCTAAACCCGATAAGGACCCGTCTGAAGTGAGCAATTATAGGCCGATTTCTTTGATCAATAATGATCCGAAAATCATGACCAAGGTGATGGCTAACCGTTTGGCTTCTTTTATAAGTGCCTATATCCATAGAGATCAAGTGGGATTTATCCCAAATAGACAGGGACCGGATCAAATCCGGAGAGCTATCGATATTGTCTCCCTTTTACAATCGGGTTGGGATGGCAGTCCTAAACAGGCAGGTATGTTGTTGTCTCTCGACTTACAAAAAGCTTTTGATTCAGTTTTGTGGCCTTATTTATTTTCCCTTTTAGAACTATGGGGCTTTGGCCCCAGATTTATGGGTCTCATTAGGTCCCTCTACTCCTCCCCGATGGCTAGGATCCGTTTACAGGGCCTTTATTCAGATCCCATTAAAATAGCCAGGGGTACTCGCCAGGGCTGCCCATTATCTCCGTTAATTTGTGCTATAGCTATAGAATCCTTGGCAATAGCTATTCGTTCTAACCCTGATATTGCTGGGGTTAGGTGTGGCCCTAATTCTCATAAATGTGGTCATTTTGCAGACGATCTAATTTTATTTATCACCTCCCCAACCACAACCCTCCCTGTTGTTTGCAAATTGCTGGAGGACTTGTATAAGATATCTGGCCTTAAAGTCAACTATTCAAAATCACAGGCTCTTAACATCTCACTCCAACCTTCTTTAGTAGCTCAGCTGAAGGGTTCGTTCAGTTTCCAATGGTCTGATTCGTGCATTAGGTACTTAGGAATAAATCTCACCCCTACCTTTGAAACACTTTACACAGCTAACTATCCTCCGCTATTTCGGAAATTGCAGGCAGATTTAAGGAACTGGTCTAGCTCTGAACTATCCTGGCTGGGAAGGATAAATTCAATCAAAATGACCCTTCTCAGCGAGGTTATTCTACCTTTTCAGGTCTCTTCCGATTTCAATTAGAAAGGATCAGTTGAACTCCATCCAAAGTCAAGTTATTAAGTTTATCTGGGGTAACAAGGGGTATAGGTTCTCTAGACATGTATTGATCTGGTTGAGGAAGGAGGGTGGCATGGGACTGCCAAACTTTTTTTGGTACTTTCAGGCTGCTCGTCTCGCTCAATTTTCCTCGATTTATCTAAGGCGGGGTAGGCCTGATTGGGTAGATATGGAGAGACAATCTGTTCCCCTATATACACTTGATTATCTTCCTAAACCTCGCCCGTCAGTTCTATCCCCATCTCTCTCTCATACTTTGGCCTTCTGGGATAAACTCAAACAGCCATCCTCTTTAGTCTCCTCATGCAAGCCCCTTGCCCACTTGTTCCACAATCCAGACTTCCCTCCGGGGATGGAGATCCAGTCTTTTAGCTGGTAGTTAAACAAGGGACTGTTCCGTATAGGTCATTTTTTCACCTCAGTAGGTCCCAATTCCCTAGCTACTTGTACCCGAAAATTTGATCTCCCAGACTCTGAACGTTTCAGATTCTCCCAAATCTCTCATTTTTTGCACTCTATATGGAAAACTAAACCCTGCCCTCCCCAATTTACCCCATATGAGCAGTGGTGTGGTCAGACTACGGAGCAGAGGGGTGGGATCTCAATAATCTACTCATCGCTTGCTCATTCGGATGTGAAGCTTGGTTACATGACTGCATGGGAGACTGATCTACAGGAAAGTTGGGACTTAGATGCTTGGCATGTGGCCTTTTTCCGCTCTTATAAGGGTATTCTTAATATCTTTGTCTGAGGTGTGTCTTAAGGTTATAACGAGATGGTATATGACTCCGTACAGGCTTTCCAGGATCTTCCCTTCAGCTTCCCCCCTATGTTTTAGGGGGTGTCAGATGGTGGGAACTATGCAGCATGTATGGTGGGACTGTCCCAGGCTTAGAGATTATTGGAATAGGATTTTTTATATGATCTTTAAGGTTACGGGTGTTAGGGTTCCGAAGTCTCCTTCAGTCGCTCTTTTGAACTTCCAAATTCCCAAGATCTCCAAGTTTACCCAGAAGCTTATATTCTTTATATTTTTGGGGGTTAAACTCACCATCGCAAAATCTTGGAAACTTCCTAAGGTTTCCCTTCGCACCACGAAACAAAAGAGTTCTTGGATTATGACACAAGAAAAGTTAGTGAGTTTTCTGTTAGATACAGCCCGACAATTTGAGGAGACTTGGGAACCCTGGGTCACATATGTGAATGCTTGAAATTCCTGGAGGAACTTACTATGGGGTTTTTTTTTTCCCCCTTTTTATTTTTTTATTTTTATTTTTTATATATATATTTTTTCTATTTTTTGTCTTGGCAGGTGGTCCGGCGGAAGTGCTCTTTCTCTAGCTTTCTTATCTTTTCTTTTTTCTTCTACATGCACTTTGTTTCTTTTCCTTTCCATTTTCTTTGGTCTCCTTCTCTCCTTCTACTTGTTGGAGGTTAACTCAGGATATTTTTATTTTTTTTTATTTTTTTCCCCTTGTATTCTTGTGCAGATTGCGTGACTCCAGGTTAGTCTTTTTGCCTATGATTTTCCCTTTGGCTTTGCCCTCTGGTCATTCACACAGTATGATCCCGTTAGGGGTGTGGATGTCAGAGTGCTTTGTATAAAGGTTTTTTTTCTTTTATTTTCTGTTTTATTATTTTTATTATTATTTTTTGCGATGGTATATTTGTACAAAATCTGTTTTCTATTGAAACCAGCCTTTTTCACTTGTGTTAACCTTTTTTTTTTGTCTGTTGCGGAACTACACATCCCATGAGGCATTGTAAAATTCTGACATTCACAGACATGACAAGGCATGATGGGAATTGTAGTTCCTGAACAACTGGAGGGCCGTAGTTTGAAGACCCATGGTCTAGGCTGTTATGTCTTTTACCTGGACCTTTCTGGAATTTGATTTGTATTTCTTGTGTTTTCTGAGCTTTGGAAGGTCTGGCTTTTTGTTTCTTCTATATAAAATAAAATACTTTGAAAGTAAAGATGCACATGTTGGTGGACCCACACACTTGGCACATGTTCCCTTCCACCCCCACACATGCTACACAACAGATAGTATATAAAACACACTTACCTGTCCTCAGGGCTGGCTCAACAGAGTCGTAGCCCCCGACTCCCTCCACCTGCTCCCTCTGCAGGCAGCGGGCGACCACCTTCTCCTCCTCAGTAAGGCCGATATTACAGGGTGGGCCCCCTCTGGTGCCCCTGGCATGCCGAGCAAGACGCTGCAGGTCATTCATTTTTTTCTGAATGTCCTGGGGTGTCCGGACCTCATGTGATAGGGCATTAACCTGACAAGCCACCTTCATGAGGATCTCATCCCTACGTGACTTGCTGGTTCGAGCACTGTCTGCACCATGGAGCCGCGAATCGTATTTCTCCATGACCGCAATCACGATGGCCCTCTCCTCTGGTGAGAAATTCTTCTTCCTCCTCTCCTTCCCAATAGCAGACATGGTCCTGCAAAAGTGTTCCCAGGCCAAACCAAAAAATGGGAGACTTTTGCGCTGCACGGGCGCATGTGTGGGCGCATTATTTATACGATGGGCCGGCGAATCGTAGGGAGGCTTTGCGCATGCGCAGTGGACATCCACCTCAAGGCGCGGGTCATCCACGTCACGGTGCGGTTCATCCACGTCACGGCGCATGCTCTGTTCGTCCCAGCGTTCATTTGCATGGGGTCACGCTTCATTAGAATGCATCACGCCCACTTCCCTCCTACTTTGGAGTTACGCCGGCTTACGCCGATGAATTTCCGCTACGCCGGCGCATCTTGGAACGCATTTGCTCAGAGAATCCGGTACTTGTCTCTCCGCGTTACGTCGGCGTAGTGCATCTGAGATGCTCTACGCCTGCATAAATATGCGCGCATCTACGAGAATCTGGCCCCAAGTATCCACTGAATCACCTCTGTGTGAAATCCCTAACTAGGTTGTTCTTGTGGCCAACACTCAGTGCCGATCCTGACCTCCCTGGGGCCCTAAGCCAAATGACATGGCACATTAAAAATGAGAAGCGCGGGGGCGCTGACGACAGTGACATGTCACATTAAAGAAAGTTAAGAAGCAGGGGGAGGGGGTGTTCTGCTGTCGGAAATTACATCTTACATTAAATTGAGAAGCAGGGGGTGCTGACTTCTTACCTATTCTCCCATGCAGCCAGCGAGTTGAGAAGTGGGGTGAGGGGGCGAAAACGACTTCTCACCAGGCGGGGCCTCTAGTAATTTGGGGGGCCCTTCGCAGCTTTGTGGGGCCCTAAACGGCTTGCATATTGAGCCTATAGTGAGGATCGTCCCTGCCAACACTTGTGCTACTAAGTTCATATGTGTAACCAACTGCTGAGCATACTCTCCTTTTACTGTATATTGACTTAAGTTGTATTATTTAAATCTATTTAAGAACACATCTACAGTAGGTGACTGCAATATTGTGTCAATCTCGCTCCCTTTCTCAGCGAGATTGACCACCTATGAGCCCCATCGCGGGAGCCAGCGCCGAGCTGGCTTGCCGCGATGTAGACAAAGCCGTCATAGAAGCGATGGGGATCCGACATGTATCATGAGGGGGAACTCCCCGCCTGATTTTAAATAAAAATCTGGCATGGGTTCCCCCCTCAGGAGCATCCAGGTGAATGGGTAGGGGTATGATTTTTAAAGGGGGCTCCCAGATTCCGATAAGCCACCCGACCGCATACCCCGACAACCAACCGCCAGGGTTGTCGGGAAGGGGCCCCGTCCTCATCAACATGGGGACAGGGTGCTCTGGGGTGGGGGGCCGAAGTGCGCCCCCCTGCCCCAGAGCACCTGACCCCCCCATGTTGAGGGCATGCTGCCTGGTACGGCTCAGGAGGGGGGGGGCGCTCGCTCGCCCCCACTCCCTTCCTGACCGGCCGGCGTGCTTTGGATATGGGTCTGGTATGGATTGTGGGGGGACCCCCACGCCGTTTTTTTGGCGTAGGGGGGGTCTCTTTACAACCCATAGCAGACCTAAGGGCCCGGTATGCTCCTGAGGGGGGAAAACCCATGCTGGATTTTTATATAAAATCCGGCGGGGAGTTCCCCTTCAGGATTCATAATAAACGCCGCCCACGTGTAGAATTGGCGGGAATCCAAGTCGGATCCCCATCGCTTCTATGACGCGTTCGCTGGAATGTGCTTTTACTATTCCAGCGAGTGCGAGATGTCGGCACCCTGTCGCCGAGAATCAGCGCGATGCTGTCGTGCTAAAAACACATTCTCGGCGACAGGTACTGTACATTAAATAAAAAATTGGTCTCACATAAATAGATCATAAATAGAATTAACAACGACATATACGACCAATTATTATGCCCACAAACATGAACCTTAACATCTATTCTTGAACTGTATATATGCAACCTGAAAGAAAAAGCGCATGCCGCACAATAATAAAAACAAATAATCAGAGTACACATGAAAATTACTTAGTTCTTCTGATGACTTTTTTAATCCTCTCCATCTGCTCTCTTAATTTAAGGTCAGACCACCTTTTCCAGAGCTGTTCCCTTGACCTACAAACCCCGAATTTCTGATGGAGACTCCTCTGCACATTGTCCATGATCTGGGCCTTCACTTTGTTTGCAATCATAGTCCTCCCTCCTTAGGATTGCCACCATTTCTACCATCTCCTCAAAGGACATATTGATGGCCTTGTACCTCCTGCTCCTGGTGTGTGCTACCGCCTGGCCTCGCTCCTGGTTTGAGGTTGCAGCTTGCTGTGTGTCCTCCATGGTGTCTTCACTGTCTTGCATTGACCGACCGAAAAGGGTCGTGGAAAGTACAAGAACGATCGTCAGGCGCAGGGGAAACGTGCGTAGCTTCTCGCATGTGTAGTGTATAAAGGGATATCGCATGAGTGAAAACGTTGTTCACAGTCTGTAGAAAAAGGCGGAAGAAACGATCGTGTAGGACTTTATCATCAGTGGATGAGTTTGTAGGGTTAGATATGGGGAGAAAGCTTAGTAGTAGAGGCTTGACTGACATTAGCTTTTTTTGCTTAATTTTGACTTTCAGAAATAATGGAGGCCTTCAAGGAACAAGAGTTCTTCACAGAAGTTGTTCAAAGGGGGCCCCGGAGGGCAACCCCCCTTTTTTCTAGAATTTTTCTTTCTCAAAAATATAATTTATTTGGCCAAGATCTGGCATTGGAATGGCCCCCCTCCCCTAAAATAATCAACATATTGTTGCCGCACAGCATGTGCTCTTTGGGGGGGCCAAGCTTGTGTGGCCAGGCTCATGGGCCGCCACTGGAACATCAATGGCCTCACCAGGCACAAGTGTCATGTAGTTTGTTGAGCTTTCTCCCCATATCTAACCCTACAAACTCATCCACTGATCATAAAGTCCTACACGATCGTTTCTTCCTCCTTTTTTTACAGACTGTGAACAACGTTTTCACTCACGCGATATCCCTTTATACACTGCACATGCGAGAAGCTACGCACGTTTCCCTGCGCCTGACGATCATTCTTGTACTTTCCATGACCCTTTTCCATCGGAAACTAGACACCCAGAAACTAGAATCTTCAAAAGGAAGTCAGCAATGGCAGCCTCCATATTTTTCTCTATACTGGTTTCCCTTAATGTACTGTTGGAACTTCAAATCTCTCTGTCACCTCTTTGGAGACATCTCCCATCAATGTGTAGCATGCAGTTTACTAGCCTCTTCATGTCCCCAGTGACTGATGCCTCATGTTTTTTTCTCCGTCTGAGTTCCCTACAGACGAACAGAATTTCCGATACACATTTTCTCTGAAAAAAAGAGAACATGTTTTCTTTCTAAATTCCGACGGGAAAAAGTCAGATGGGGCACACATGCAGTCGAAATATCCGATGAAAAAATTCTCTCTGACTTTTTCCATCGGAAATTCTGATCGTGTGTACAAGGCATAAGTTCTCATTTAAAATAAATAATATATGTGCATATTTTATATAAAAAAATGTGCATTTATTCTATGTATATTAGGTGCAATGCCAGTCTCCTGTAGATTCTTCTCTCCAACTTCTTGCCCATACGTCTGTACATGCATTCAGTTGAAAAACTGGAGGAAGTGTCAATGGACTAAACGTGTGCTTATTACCACACTGCTATTGAGTGCTACAAGTTTGGTGCAGTGGCAGATGGGGGACTTGTAGTTCATACATTGACAGATTACAATGTATTGTATTTGGACATTTAAAATTAAGAAGAAACTGTGCTTGAAATTAAAAATGAACTCAAAAGGCATCCTAAAGTGAAAAAGCATCAACTCTGTTGTGAGATATTGGCACAGTGGGACTAAAATTAGAATTATAGTGAATCACTAAAGAACAGGATTCAGATCTGCCAGCTCAAAACACAACACATTGACTGTTAGCAAACTATGTAGAGCATTTTTTTCATGTCTTTGGGGATGAGTCCATGGGGATGATAGAGAGACCATCACTACTGCTCAAACATAGGCCTCTGAACAGAACCTAAAGCAGGGGTGCCCTACCTTTTGAAGAGCAAGGGCCACATTAGCAAGTTGGTAACCAGTCAAGGGCCACAATGAGCGGAGCGGGCGGATGACGGGTCACGGCTACTCTATAGCACGGCTACTCTATAGGCCCTTTGATCCACCCAGATGAAAGGGGATGAATTCCCTTCTGTTTTTCTGATTGGAGGTAGGCGGGTGTAAACAGGCATCTGTTGCTCTATAGAAGTGAATTAAGGGTCCCGTTTGGTCGGGCTGATCATGTAAAAAGGGCCTAAGACTGCTTTCACACTGATGTGCTGTGGTTTACCCAAACCGCAGGTGCAGCGTAGTGCACCTGTGTCTATCCTGCGGGTTAGTTGAACTTTGCCATAGCCGCTCAGTGTATCACTCGGCCCCGCCCCTCAATGGCTGCGCTGCTCTCAATCCATCCGCTCTAGCCAATCAGTGGCCAGGCTGAGCGGTGAAGAGGATCAGCGCTGATCGTGTGAAAAGGGTCTAAGACTGCTTTCACACTGATGTGCTGCAGTTTACCCAAACCGCAGGTGCAGCGTAGTGCACCTGTGTCTATCCTGCGGGTTAGTTGAACTTTGCCATAGACTCCACCTGTGGCAAAAGCCAGCCCTGTAGAGGAAGCATTGGCTAATGTGGCTCTGCTCCGCAGCTGCTTTCTTCCTCTACCACCAGCTTCATTCACAACACTGATGATGTGGTATGATGGGTCAGCAACCTGCGATCTGGGCCTGCCAACCCACCATTCCAGAGCAGGAGGTTGTGGGCCACAACAGAGGGCCCCTGGGCCACTGGTTGGCCATCCCTGACCTAAAGGAACACTGCTGGAAGACCCTGCCCGGGTTGTTTGGCCACATGCTCTGTTGACCTTTTTTTTACAAGGTCCTGTGAAGTTGGTAAACCTGCATTCTTTCCACATTGAGGTGGTGGTGTCAATGCCTTAAATTCACAAACAATGGTGATAGATGTTCACTATACACATGAGATTTTTAAATTATACATGAAGAGGACTCAATTTCTTTCACTAAAATTACACTTGGGGCCAGATTCAGGTAGAGTTAGGCTGGAGT
Source organism: Rana kukunoris (assembly GCA_029574335.1). Lineage (NCBI taxonomy): Eukaryota > Metazoa > Chordata > Amphibia > Anura > Ranidae > Rana > Rana kukunoris. Next base: position 325,525,300 of record CM056052.1, on the reverse strand, counting down.
ATCCATTGATCCGCCAGCCTAACTGTCACTTTAAGCCGGCGTTTTTGTTTTCTGTAACCAGAAAACAAGAAACGCCGGGTTGGAGTTCCGATGCGATCGGCGCAATTGAATTTCGCCATCGCATCGTTACTTCAACTTAAAAATGGCGCCGGGGGCGTTCCCGCTGATTAACGCTGAAAAAATATGTTAATCAGCGGGAGTCAGAAATTCACGTTTTTTTTCGGGGGCGACGCAGTGACTTTACGACGTTTCAGGAAGCGATACGCGACGTAAAGATAAAGCAGCCCCCTAGTGGAGTATCCTATTTTAAGTATAGGCGTCGTCATCGCGTCGGAAAAAATAATAATTGCGTCGCTTGCGTAAAACGTTCATGAATGGGGATGTGACGTCATTGACGTTCACTGACAGAATTTGGAGCATGCGCACTGGGATGCATTGACACTCGACGCATGCGCAGTACGTTCGCCGCGGGCTGGCGCATAGTTTAAATATTACACGCCCCGTACCCGCCCAATTTGAATTCCGCCGGCTCATTTGCGATGCGCTGCCGCAACTTTAGGAGCAAGTGCTTCATGAATAACAGCACTTGCTCCTAAAATTTCGGCAGAGTAACGTAAATGAGAAGCGTTACTCCAGAGCAAAGATGCTCTCATCTACCTGAATCTGGCCCTTGGACTTTATTTGGATTGTTTTTTGTGTACATTGTTTATGATTGCTATATCATTATTATAATTTATGGTTGTTATATCACAATTGTTTTGTAGCTCAACTTTTTTAGGCTACATTGTATTTGGACAGCAATTGCCTCACTACAATAGTGTATTGCTGTATATGCTCTGGTTTTCTGAAACAAATCTGAAATCATAAAAACCGAATAGACTCCTAGCAATAAATGGATTTAGTCCAATAGAAATTTTTCAAAATATAGTGAATGTCTTTGAGAGCCCATAGCTCTAGCATACCAGACATTTCACTCACCAAACCCACTCAAAATACTCAAGATACACACTCTCTTAGGCCGCGTACACACGATCCAACCGGTCCGATGAAACTGGTCTTAAGACCAGTTTCATCGGACCAATTCGATGATGTGTACGGCCTATCCGACCGTTGTCCGGCGGACCAAAGTTTTAAAACTTGCTTTAAAATCTGTCTGATGGACACCTGTCCGTCGGACAGATTCGATGGTTAGTACACAAAAGCATCGGACCAAAACCCGCGCATGCTCAGAATCAAGTTGACGCATGCTTGGAAGCATTGAACTTTTTTTCAGCATGTCGTTGTGTTGAACTTTTTTTCAGCACGTCGTTGTGTTCTAAGTCACCGCGTTCTGGTCTGATCGGATTTTTGGCCGGATGATGTGTACACACTTTAGACCATCAGACTACTTCAGCGTGGTCTGATGAAAACGCCCTGTCGGACCAGTTTCAATCGGACCGGTCTGATCGTGCAAAATATCACTTTCTTCATTCTAACAATTTTCAAGATCACCTCTCTTTAGGAGGAGTCCAAAAAGTAAATGTCTGCTTGGTTGCTGTGGATGTGTACAGTTAATAGAGGAAATTGCTCTGTGTCTTAATAAAAACATTATGCTGTATAGTTGCTACATTGGTCATTTTGTTCTGGGATTTACAACTTGGTGATCAGCACACACATTTCATGACACATATACTGGCAGAATGCTCATAAGTTTATTCTTGGTAAAATAAGTTAAATAAATACAAATAAAATAAAATATATATTTATATCCTAACACTTATTTTCAGTTATATTTAAACAGGTCATTGGAAGTTTGTAAAAATATTTTTTTTTTAAAGTTGGAACAATTCACAAGCATCACATAAGTGTCAGATCTTACATGAAGAGTTACAGCAATTGTCAAGAAAAATAAATAAAGCAGAAACCAATTTTTTTTTTTCATGTTGCTACAGAGGGTTGCAGCAAACCGTGTTACAGACTGTAAATAAACTTCTAAAGCAGTGATGGGCATTCGTCAATGTAAAGGATGTTTAGGATACATTTATTTTTTCTCAAATGTCCTAAATATAACCAAAACCACATCATTGTTGCTACAGTAAATAATGCATACTAATTTTATAAGATAAAGAAATGGACCAAATAGTTCCTTGTGTAGGTTATTTTTACTAAAAGGAATAAGAAAAGATTGTCTGCTACTGGGAAAAACTGCAAATTCACATAAAGGCATATTTATAAAGCAGTGAATGGGACTTCATTAAACATTCCCTGCTGGTTGTGAATTAATCACTGTCAATTAAAATACATGCACTTGGCCACGATTGCATTACCAATCTTCCTTAAACTCTGTCCTACCTGTATGTCATTATGATGTGCTTTCTAGGCTATACTGCAACCCTATATGCTGTACCAATGTCCCATATTTTCTCTTTTTGTTATGTATCCTTTCTTATGTTTATTTTGCTCTCTTATACCTAAATAAAAATGTAATATTGCCAAAATAAAATAAAAAATACATGCACTTGGAAGAGTCACCTGTAGCAAATGTTTATCAATTTTCAGTTTCACTGCTTCATAAAATTTTTCCTAGTGTTTAGAATCTGTTTTAGGGTCCTTCGTTCTGCCCCGTGTGTGTCGGTCGGCTCAGCGGGAATTCCCGCTGAGCTGTCGGCAGACAGGGCGGTCCCTGCACACTGTGCAAGGACCGCCCTGTCTCTCCTCCGCTCTCCCCTATGGGGAATCGGATGAATACGGACCGTGTGTCCGTATTCATCCGAACCGATCCTTCAGACGGAAGAAAAATTCTCCATTTTCCCTTACTTCATGCTTTGCCTCCACCAGCCTCAATGCCTTTAGCCCATATGGCCCTTGGACTGACCTGATTTAAATAAGCAAGAACAAATTCCTAACATATTTGTGAAACACTTTGTTACCGGTAATAACTAAATACATTTAATAGAAATAATTACTTTTCCATTTTCACACAACAGATGAAAACACCATTCCATTCACTCTGGAGAAGCATGACTAATGTTAAATGCATTGAATTCCTATCAACATATTCATCTTGTGCTTATGTAAAGTAATCAGCAGCTGCAACTGAAGGCCAGGTAGGTTTGTTCTAGCTGGCTTTGCTTCTTTTTTGGTTCTTTCCACACCTGATCTTCTTTCTTTCTTCCTAAAGCCCAACTTTTAAAATGCTGCATTAAACATAATGGTTACCAGTGTAGTATGAATTCATACCAAAATAACTCTACAATTGCAGAGACTATGAGCTGCCAATATATACACTAACATGTTGTGCCCTGTCCTGTGTATGGCTGAGATAAATTGATTATTTTCATTTGCCCAAATTCCAGTGAAAATCAGGAGATTTTGGTAAAAAATGTAATTTTAATAAAATACATTAAAGTCAATAGGAAGAGCAAAATTAAGGTGTTTTTGATGGTTTAAAGGGTGCAAAAGGCTTTACATAGACCCCAAGCAGTGTTGCCAACCATCAGTATTTTTACCGACAGCCAGTTAAAAATCAGGCACTTTTCTCCTGCTAGTATATGCCAGTGACAGGAAAAGGTTGGCAGTAAAAAATATGGCTGTGATGCTCTTCTTGGAACTATGCATGCACAGTTCCAGTCTGGAGATGTCCAGGACCATCCAAATGCCTGCTATAGTGTGGTCAGGCGGTGGTCTGTTGGAGGCGATGCCTAAGCTTGTTGTGTGATGTCATCGTGCCAGGGAGCTGAGCGGAGCAGCTGGAGCCCTGTGTGAAGGTCTGCGGGATGGGAGCAAGGCAATCTGGGAGCTGGACTGTCAGTGCAGCTTGGACTGGAGTGGACTGAAGGGACCACCTGGCATGCAGAAAGACTGTCACTGACTCAGGAGGGGATGTGTCGTTTAGGTGAGGTGTCATCACCTGTGCTTCTGCGCACTGCTGTCATTGTCACTGTGAGAGTCAATATCATGTGTTTGTGCCTGCCCATTCTAATGTCTTCCCTCTTGAGTCCTGTCCTTGAGCTACTTATTATAAAAAATAAAAATATGTATTTTTTTTGGCTTAATCACATTTCTAATTGCTTATTGTACTTGTGTATAGCCTAAATATTAAAATTTGCACTTAAAACTGTATATTTGTAAATTTTGGAATGCCAGTAAAAACTTGGCTGTACCAGTACATTTTTGGTAGGTTGGCAACACTGATCCCAAAGCTTATGAAAGCTTTTTTCAACTATCTTGAGCCAAAAACAGTATCTCATTAGCAATATTATTTTAAATTTTTACACAAAAAAAAAGACTGTGAAAAAGGAAAATAAAACAAATTAAAGCAACAATACACAAATACAGACAAAAAAGAAAAAATCATACAAACAACACCAAATGAAATGAAATAAACTGCCTTAACATATAAACAAAGAAGAACCATATGCTTTAAACAAAGGGGGGAAAAAAAGCCACGTTTTTTTTTTTTTTTTTCCCATGCAGATTTCTCCTAAGTAGATCAATTAATTAAATTAAGATGTTCTGCTTCTGTAAAATTTAGCAGCTGGATTACTCCAGGACAAGGCTACAGGAATACTTTCTCCTCTCTACTTTGACATAGGGATTTTGCAGTTTTGGCTTTCCTAGCAAGCCTTTATACACTGTCTGCAATACAATATATTCCTTTCCAGTGAACCTATGGTTTGTTTTTCATAGAGAGATAATAAAAAAAAATCTTTGTCATAGTTTTGGCACTCAAAGGTAATCATCGTTTTTCATGGTACTGATAAAGTAAGATGCCTCTCTCTTAAAATATATGGATGAGATATAAAATTGCAGTTAGCAAAAGACATACAGACAAACAGAGTAGATTTTTGCTCTGAGATATGATATTATAACACGTTTTATACACAAATGATATCTCACAATGGTTTGCCATATGGTACTTTGGCAAAGGTGCTAATATTTCACTTGAGATTGTCTTGCTTCACAAGGACAATATGAACACAGATTTACATTGATTTTCAAGAAGATGAATTATAGTTAGTCAAGCAAAAGAACGGACAGTGTTTTTTTGTTTTTTTTTATCTTAAGGATTGAGGCAAAGAGACATTTTCTTACATGAAATATTTATAATGCACTGCAGAAGCGGAGCGTCAGCAGGAATCACTCTGTTACCATAGCTACACTCTAAGGCCTACAGTCTCTCTGGAGCGTGTTTTATTGTCACACAGTAGACAGTAGCTCTTAATATATTGATCATGTTCTATGCATGCTGGCTACTGTGCCCTTAGGTGACTCACAATGAAACAAAGCAATTAGCCAAATAAATGTATCCATTAAATAGAAGCCAAAAAAATATCTTATTAAATCAAAGACATAAAAACATGACACACTAAGACGCGAACAAGTTCCCCAATGGTTAGAACTGTAAAGTACATCTAATGATGTTTTATATTTATTGTTAAAACATATTTTAGCAATTAATATTCTTTTGCTTCAGTTACTTAATAAATGGAGGTATTATAGAGGCTGAGTTTTTGAAAATAGCATCTTTCATTGTTCTGAGGCTGCTGCATGAAAGTTAGAAGAAAAGAAAATGTGTTGCTTCTCCCAGAAATGTTTTTTTTTTTTTTTTAGCAGTTATGTCCTTATACCTCATAGTCCACACTTTGCCTAATTTCAAACCCCCCGGATCACCAAAGCATCCAGCCATCTATCCCAGGCTATAACCTAATGAACCGCCTTCAGAAATCTTTTCAATATTTATAAGTTGATGTGGTAGGTAAACTAATACTGTATTTATTGACGTATAACACTCCCTTTTTTACCCTGAAAATAGAGGTTAACCACTTAAGGACCGCCTCCTGCAGATTTACGTCGGCAGAATGGCACGGCTGGGCACATCAACGTATATATACGTTGGTTTTAGTACCCAGCCGTGGGTCGCGGGCGCGCGCCCGCGGGCGCGCGCCCGCGACCCGGTCCGAAGCTCCAGGACCGGGACCGCGGGATTCGCAGACCCGATCGCCGCTGCAGTGCGGCGATCCGTCCCTGGAGCGGAAGAACGGGGAGAGCCGTGTGTACACACGGCTTCCCCGTGCTTCTCTGTGGCCGGAGCATCGATCGCGTCATCCCTGTAATAGGGGGACGCGATCGATGACGTCACACCTACAGCCACACCCCCCTACAGTAGTAAACACACACATTAGGTACACATTCCCTACAGCGCCACCTGTGGTTAACTCCCAAACTGCAACTGTCATTTCCACAGTAAACAATGCAATTTAAATGCATTTTTTGCTGTGAAAATGACAATTGTCCCAAAAATGTGTAAAAATTGTCCGAAGTGTCCGCCATATTGTCGCAGTCACGAAAAAAATCGCTGATCGCCGCTATTAGTAGTAAAAAAAAAAAAAATTAATAAAAATGCAATAAAACTATCCCTTATTTTGTAAACACTATACATTTTGCGAAAACCAACCGATAAACGCTTATTGCGATTTTTTTTACCAAAAATATGTAGAAGAATACGTATCGGCCTAAACTGAGGAAAAAAAATGTTTTTTTATATATTTTTGGGGGATATTTATTATAGCAAAAAGTAAAAAATATTGCATTTTTTTTTAAATTGTCGCTCTATTTTTGTTTATAGCGCAAAAAATAAAAACCGCAGAGGTGACCAAATACCACCAAAAGAAAGCTCTATTTGTGGGAAAAAAAGGACGCAAATTTTGTTTGGGAGCCACGTCGCACGACCGCGCAATTGTCTGTTAAAGCGACGCAGTGCCGAATCGCAAAAACCCCTTGGGTCATTTGCCAGCGTATTGGTCCGGGTCTTAAGTGGTTAAACGGTGCCTGCGTGTTATACGCTGGGGGCTGTAGAAAGTATTTTTTTCTGAAACTTCCCTCTTAAAGTTAGGGTGCGTGTTATACGTCTGTGTGTGTTATACACTGATAAATATGGTAATTAATTTAAGTATTTTATAAAAAAAAAATCCTTTGACTTTGAGTCAGTAACCTACTGTTCAGCAGTCAACTGACAGGTTCATTAGGTAACTATTCCACCTTTCCTCCTCTTACGGGTTTTATAACTTAGCCCATTTATCCATATGAAGAAGGATTCAATTTATACAATGTACCTAAAAAATTACCATGCACTATATAAAAAATATGTAGCAATTAAAAATAATACTACAATATTTGAAAACATTCATACCCATCCAAATGACAAAGAATGCTCTACTTGGGCATAATTATCCACTTGCTTCCTGCCAGATGACTTTAAACGTTCTGTCTTTGAAGAGGAATATCGTTGTTATGGTAGCAGCTAGCTACCATAACCCCAGTATCCTCTTCAAGAGCCTGCGGTTTTCTTTCAGATAAAATTTGTCTCAGTGGCGGATTTGCCGCATACTGTGCCTGTCGGTAACGGTAGAGGAAATCCCGACCTGTCCCTAGCCTGACATGGAGACAAGTCATTGCAGGGTGGAAGTGAGGTCAAAACTTCAAAACTCTTAAAAGGACATTTTATTTTATTTTCTTTTTCAAATGACAATTATTTTTTTTTTTTTTTTGCATTTTAGTGTAAATATGCAATCTGAGGTCTTTTGGACCCCTATCTCATATTCAAGAGGACCTGTCATGTTTTCTTCTATTACAAGGGATGTTTACCAGTGACACAATATATTTTTTAAGGAACAGTGAAAAAATAAATGGTAAAATAAATAAGAAAAAAAATGTAAACAATAAAATGTATTTACCTGAGCCCCGTATGTGTCCAGTGATGTCCACAAGTGTCTCAGCCATCTGGGACTCTCCCTCCAGATTGGCTGAGCCACAGCAGTGGCACCATTGGCTCCCCGCTCTTGTCACTCAAAGTCTGTTAGCCAATCAGGAGAGAGAGTGAGTGGGGCCAAAATGCAGGTCTGTGTCTGAAAGGACACATGGAGCTGCAGTTTAACAGGAGGGAGGGGCCAGGAGCACAGAAGAAAGACCAGAGGAGAGGAGGATCTAGGCTGCTCTGCGCAAATCCATTGAAACAGAGCAGGTAAGTATAACATGTTTGTTATTTTTTGAGAAAAAAAAGACACATATAGAAATTAATATGTAGGTCAAACAGTGATTTAAACCTGCACACTAGACAGATATAAAAAGCATCAATCATTGCAAATATGTTAATTAAAGAACATTAAAGTATTTTTAAATCCAGCTGGGGCATGTACCGGAACTTGGCACTGATATTGAACATGTTGACAGGATTAGAGACCTGATGGATGACTTCATCAGATTGCTGCTTCCTCACTGTCTATTCACATGCTGGGATTGAGGAAGGTGATCAAGCTAACTCATTCAGAGAAAAGTCAGCTCACCATGCTAACTGTGTAATGCTGTTTAAAACTTAGGTCTGGCTTGATAGAAATATAGATAGTTTGGCAGGGGAAATGTTTCCCATGGATATTTCAACTAAATGTAACTATTTGTCTGCAGTTAAGCTTTAAGTCTTTATAAAGATGATTAAAAAAAATAGAACAAATTTTGGAAAACAGTTAGTAAGAACATATAAGGCAAAAAAAAATAAAAAATAACCTAGCCTACTTTGCATTGAGTAACAAATGGGCACCATATTGAGTGACAATAGTTTGTCTATGGAAAAGAAGAATTACATTCTCTAGCAACAATATGAGTTCTTGTAGGTGGTATAATTAGGACCATGTATTTGTCACAAACATAGGTTCCCTATAAAATATATGTATGTTATGTAAATGCAAAAGCACATTTAATCATGAATTGTGCCTATGTGATTTGATTATAATTAGTGCATTTCCTAGACAACATCAATACCTTAAGGATTATGTTATGCCATTCCACAAAGCCTTTATTAGCACATATAAAAGCTATGCCAACATTTTATAGATACACAGTACTTTAAAAACATTTTCAAAACCTCAAAAAATGACAAATAAAATATGAAATTGCTTCAATTGCCATTTACTTTCAACTTTGCAATGGCAGTGTTTCTACTAAAGAGAAAGAGTATAATTCAGAAAAAAATTATTGACTCCAATTAATTATATATTGCCAACAATTCATACAACTCTTTACATATTGTACTTTCACATCAGTCCCTGCCCCCAAGGAGCTTACAATCTAAAGTTAAAATTTCACATGCATACATGTACACACATCCTAGGGACAATTTGGACAGGTGTCAATCAACCTTTTTGGAATGGGGGAGAAGGAAGGGCATGGAAGAAAATGCAAACTTCTTGCAGATAATATCCTGACTGTGATTTGATCCATGGACTCCAGTACTGCAGAGCAAAACAAAGCCACTGTGATGCACAGTTTATACTTTCAAGTAAGAGTTATCAGCTATATAAAACCAGCATGTTATTGCTGCATCTCCATATAGTAAGAACTTAATAACCTCATATTCTAATTTTATTTCTTACATTTACACTTTCAAAAACACATTGGGCCAGATTCTCAAAGGAATTACGCCGGTGTATCTACAGATACACCGGCGTAATTCGAAAATCCCATCTGCGTATCATTGTTTTGTATTCTCAAAACAAGATATGCCGGAATTAGGCTAGGATCCGACTGGCGTAAGTCACTTACACCGCCGGATCCTAAATGCAATAATACGCTGGCCGCTAGGTGGCGTTTACGTCGATTTCAGCGTAGAATATGCAAATGAGCCGATACGCCAATTCCCGAACGTTTTTGCACCGCTTCGCCGTAGTTTACGTCGTTTCCGTAAGCGTAAGGTTACCCCTGCTATGTGAGGGGTAACCTTACATCAGTCCGCCGTATGCCATGTTAAGTATGGCCGTCGGGACAGCGTCGGGTTTTTCCATCGTTTACCTCGTTTACATGACTCGTCGCGAATAGGGCTGTGCGTTAATTACGTTCACGTCGCAACCAATGTATTTGCGGCGTACTACGGAGCATGCACACTGGGCTATGTTTACGGCCAGTGCATGCGCAGTTCGTTTGGCGCGGGGGCGCGCTTGATTTAAATACAAGCCGCCCCCTTTGAATTAAGCGGGGATACGCCGGGCCATTTACACTACGCCGCCCCAAATTACGGAGCAAGTGCTTGGAGAATACGGCACTTGCTCCAGTAAGTTGCGGCGGTGTAGTGTAAATGGCATACGCTACGCTACTCCGCCAGATACGCGGATCTATGAGAACCTGGCCCATTGAGTTGTTCAGTAATGTATGACAACTCATAACATACAGCAATACATACAGTAACTAACTACACTAAACAGCTGATATCACCTATCTGATGATCTGGCTATTGGGGCTTACTTTGTGTATTCAAGAATTTAAGATCTTGGTGGTTCTCTGAGTCTGCCTATATATAATACATCGAAAGTGCTCTATAATTAGATAACTGTGTAAATGTGGAGGCAAAATAAGGAGCTGGTAGGGTATATATTAATAATCAATGAAGAACAAATATTAATGACAATCTGGAGATGAAGGTTTACAAGATCATATTTTCCTAAAATGCACCTGAATATAAAAACAGACTTTTGATCCACTGGTCCCTCTTTAGGATGCCATTACAAAAACCAGACCCCTGACCTACCCAGATTCTTAAGTCTGTCCTGGAGTAGCATCCCCAGAGACTCAGAGCCTTATACTTCCCTTCCCTGTTTCTTCGGTTTGCTGTGGTGAACAAATGTATTATTTTGATGCAGACACTCTGATTGGCAGAGGGAGCTAGTCAGTTCCTTGAGCCACAATTAGCTCAAGTCCTTCCTAACAGATAGAAGAGTGGGTGAGGCAGCTGCCAATGGGACTCTGTTGGATCCAACTGCAGGTCAGGGGTAGGTATTTTGGCTTAATTATGGATTGCAATAGTAATTGCAGCCTTAAGGGGGACCAGTGGATCTAACTTTGTTTTTGATTTTTTGTTTGTTTTTTTGTTTTGTTTTCTTTAGGCCCACTTTATTGGAAATTAAAAAAAAAAAAAAATATATATATATATATATATATATATATATAAGATACCCTAACTCATGTTATCAAGACTTTAGCCTTTAAAAATCCAGAACGAATGACATAATATTCATTTTATAAACTTGATTGCCTATGTATGCAGTCTATTTTATTCGGTCGCATTTTGTTCCACTCATTCCTTTGCTTGAAGCCAGTGATAATTTGAAAAGTACATAATGCAAATTGCTTGAAGTACAAATTATAGTACATTATATATGCAGCTATAGATGGCAGGCAGCACCCATGAGACCACAAAGAAAGTGTGTAATGAAAAAAAAAATGATGTTTGTGTCTTCTAACAATATGCCTGTTAATGCCAACAAGAATGACAGTAGTTCTGTCATTGATTTTCCGTTTCAGAGACACTCATACGAATATTGACAATGCTTGTTGTGTTTTTTTTTTCTGTTAAATATAAGACAGAAATGAAGAGGATTTGTGGCCACATTAACTTGTAGGTTAAGCATTAATTATTTTGGTAGACTGTAAATAACAAATACATATAAGGTACTATGTTCCTACTATACACTATCTATTACGCAATCTGTTTGAATACACTTGTCAAACTAAATATCTGCGATGTTAAAAATACAATAGATGACCTGATCTACCACAGTGCACATACCTCCAGTTTCTAGAAAATTATAAAAAAACCTCATCAGTTGATAGGCACCCTAAAGAAAATGTGTTTTGTTATTACAACCCAACAGCATGTCCAAAAAACACTATACATTGGGTGCAATGAGCTTTGAACAAGCAGTATAGTGAAATTATAATGTAAACAATTTAGTAATACTGTGAAATAACATTGTGTTGTTAAAGAAAATGTATTTTCATTCCTTTATATTAGCAGAAGTTATTTCTGTAGTTGTCATTCAAAAAATACAATAGATATAAAAAAAAAAAAGGACCTTGCACACAACACTACATAGCAGAACTGCAGTGACACTCTGTGTTGTAATATTTAATTACAAATTTGTGAATAACAGTGTAGAAAAGTGGATGGAAACACAAAGACGTAGCTGGATCCACAGTAATAGTTGAATGGATGTGCTAAATTTAAATCATGATTTTTGCTTGTTTTCTGTGATCACACAATAACCCGTAGTAATCAATGTACAATACAGAAGAAAATATGACTATCATGAACATACAATAATTCTGTTACTGAGAAGCACTAACCTGACAAGATCATCTGTGCAGATAGACAAACGAGAGATCTCAAAATAGTTCAGAGCACATCTAAACATTTTCTACTTGATGGCACTGGTTATTTTTTTTCTGGCTTGCTGTAATAATAATACTGTTTAAAAAAGAAACTAGCGTCACAAATCCCTATTACAAATTCATTTGGCACAGTACAGATATTTTTTGTTCTGTTGTCCTTAATAAAACCAACATGTCTTGTAGTCTAACCTGATACTTCAATACTGGAGGCACAAAAACCCCTTCTGTTTCCTGTTTAGAGTAAAGCAATTTCATACTGAAATGTCTTTTTTCAATATTCAGAATAAAAAGCAGTGTGATATCTGCTATATGGCTTTATATAAAAGAATGAATCCTATTATATTAATATATTTTTTGTTTTGTAATTCTATTTTTTTTTTGTACATTACACAATTTTAATTACGCAGTGGTGTTCATCCATTTTCTTTCACAGAAGTGTTCAACGGAGCACTTAGAACAATAACTCTAAAGAGAGAGATTACTTTGGATTCTATTTACAAACGAGTTGGCACTTACAGAGTAAACGCATTAACTGGTGGCCCCCATATGACTTGCAAAGAAGAGAAACCCTTTTGTAAGAATACATTTTACAACATTAACATATGTGATACATTTCCAGTTGGTACATTCCAGTAGAGGGTTTAGTTATTAAGAGAAAATGTTCTTCTCCTTTGCGAGTCTTGCAACAGCGCAGTCTGCTAATCAAGTGACAGGAGAGGCTGCTGTGTGGTGTCATCTTCATTTTTGTCATTGTGTTTTAACACCCCTGGATCCACTACTGACTGAGATCTGCAAATAGACAAAAAAAAGGAATGTTTTTCAGTCTATCAGCACAATGTTCTCAAAGGCCCTGGGGACAATGTATTGACTTTCAGTAATGTGCCTATAATCTGCAATGGAAAACATTCCAGCAGTGATACATATTCATATCTTGGAAAAAGCAGTGAAATGCTGTTTCTACGCACTGCTTGCTAGTTCTTTCCTATTCATATGCATGTTGCTAGGCAAAAAGAGCTACTGTCAACTAGATAGCAAACCTGATTTGTTTCAGAGCAGAAGACAGTTTTAAGCATATTAACCACTTAACCCCCGAACCATATTGCTGCCCAATGACAAGAGCACTGATTCGGCACTGCGTCACTTTAACTGACAATTGCGCATTTTTTTTCCTCAGTTTAGCCCGATACGTATTCCTCTACATATTTTTCGTTAAAAAAAAATCATAATAAGCGTTTATTAATTGGTTTGCCCAAAAGTTATAGCGTTTACAAAATAGGGGGTAGTTTTATGGCATTTTTATTAATATTTTTTTTTACTAGTAATGGCGGCGATCAGCATTTTTTTTGCAGTACTGCGACATTATGGCGGGCACTTCGGACACTTTTGACACATTTTTGGGACCATTGGCATTTTTTTAGCGATCAATGCTATAAAAATGCTTTGGATTACTATAAAAATGCCATTGGCAGTGAAGGGGTTAACACTAGGGGGCGGGGAAGGGGTTAAGTGTGTTCCTGGGTGTGTTCTAACTGTATGGGGGGTGGCCTCACAAGGGGAAATCACTGATCTTCTGTTCATACATTGTATGAACAGAAGATCAGCGTTTTCCCCGCTGACAGGACCGGGAGCTTTGTGTTTACACACATAGCTCCTGGTCCCCACTCTGTAACAAGCGATCGCGTGTGCCCGCCGGGCACGCGCTCCCTAGTGGCCGCTTTAATGCGGACGTATAGCTACGGGCTCTCGCCCAGGAGAACCACAATCCCGCAGTAATATGACGGCGGGCGGGGCTGAAGCGGTTAAGAAACACAATATATATAACATCCTTATTGCGTGTTATGAAAACCTTCACATATTGCACATCATATGTATTCAAAGTAAATGTAAACCCTAACTAGATTACATTTAATTTGCTAAATCACAATGGGTTTAAATGAACTAAAACTGGAGGGAGCACAATCTGGTGCAGCTGTGCATGTTAGCCAATCAGCTTCTAACTTAAAGTGGTTATAAAGTTTAATTTTTTTTTACCTTAATGCATTTGTTGCATTAAGGTAAAAAATGTTTTTCACAGCCTCTCTCTGGTACAACTTCCTGCTTAAGCCCTGGTGTATACTGAATGCAATTTCCCTTAAAATCCATACCAGATCCGAAGGCAATTCATTACGAAAGTCTTAAAAAGAAAGTGAAACTGGCTTAAAGTCACGCAGATGTAGACAAAGAGCAACTTCAGTGCGATTTACATTACAGTCTACGAGAGATAAATCGCACTGAAGTCAGAAAAAAAAGTAATACATAAACTACTTTTCAAAACGCACTACTTTGTGAAGGATATGATAATATGACAGGTAGGCTGCAGGGGCTCACTGGGGTTAGGGGTGGGGTTGCAATTGTGACCCCTGCAACCCCTTATGCTATGCCCATGAAAGTAAGCCTAGCATCATTTATATTTTTTTATGAAGTACTGTTATTATTATTTTCTTTTCTTTTTTTATTATTTATTTTATTTTTTGTTGCGAGATATATATATATGTATATATGTCTTAGTAATCACATGAGAAACAGTAGTATTTTCCTTGACTAACAATATGACAGAGGTATTCATTCCTTACTCAAAAACGAGAAACAGATGTTTTCTTACTCCTCACTCCCTTACCCCGTCCTTTCTGCCCCTCCCATTGTGCAAGAAAGATGGCCTTGTAGAAAAACAGATGTCAACAGGAAAAGGACCATATACAGATGAACCAAGCGTATACACACATATGTGATGACGTTTGCTTATGTCACTTAGTTTATATAAGGGGCTGTGACCGGAATAAAAGCCTGTTGATGAGGAACAGCTCACACTGACCAGTGTGTCCCAGTGAGATTATTTTGCATGAATGCATTCACATCACTTTGCATTTTGTTTAGAGAACATACATTCTGGTTTTGGGCTGTAAGAAATCTATTACAGTACATGCAAGCTAGGTAATGTGTCACAGTTAATTTATCATGCTACTCCCCTTGGCGATTTCTGCATCTCAGAAAGACTATGCCATCTTTGTCCAGGCATCATCTAGGATCTCCTCTGTTCTTGATATATACAGTCCAATGAGAGTGCCAAACAAACGTCCAAGAGCCCAATTTTTTTTAATAAAAAAATAGCTTTCTGTCAGAAAAAAAAAATTTATTATTCAAAACCGTGAACTCTTTGACATTCATTGGGTCCTGGCATTGAACTGTATGTACTGTATGTGGATTCTCAACTCTGGGTTATTTCCCTGTTTTTAACCACTTCCATACCAGGCACTTACGCACCTTCCCGCCCAAGCCAATTTTCAGCTTTCAGCACTGTCGCAATTTGAATGACAATTGCGCGGTCATGCTACACTGCACCCAAACAAAATTGGCGTCCTTTTTTCCCCACAAATAGAGCTTTCTTTTGGTGGTATTTGATCACCTCTGCGGTTTTTTTTTTTTTGCGCAACAACTAAAAATAGAGCGAAGATTTTGAAAAAAAAATAAAGTTTTTATTTTTTTCTGTTAATTTTTTTGTAAATGAGTATGTTTTCTCTTTCAATTACGGGCACTGATATGGTGGCACTGATGGGCACCGATGAGGTGGCACTGATGGGCACAGATGAGGTAGTTCTGATGGGCACCGATTAGGTAGCACTGATGGGCACTGATAGGCGGCGCTGGTATGGGGCACTGATGGGCACTCATGGGCGGCACTGATGGGCACTCATGGGCGGCACTGATGGGCACTCATAGGCATCACTGGGCACTCATAGGCAGCACAGGTGGGCACTCATAGGCGGCACAGGTGGGCACTGATAGGCGGCACAGGTGGGCACTGATAGGCGGCACAGGTGGGCACTGATAGGCGGCACAGGTGGGCACTGATAGGCGGCACAGGTGGGCACTTATAGGTGGGCACTGGGCATGGATTGGCACTGTGGGGTGGCACTGACAGACACTGGGGTGGCACTGATGATCACTGAGGGGTGGCACTGATGGATCAATGTTGCCAATCAGTGCCCATGTGTGGGCACTGATTGGCATCATTTTTTTACTGCCCCCTTTTTTTTTTTTGCTGACTTTTTTTTTTCATTTTTTTTGTCTTTTTTTTTTTGCCCTTTTTTTTGGATTTTTTTTATTTCCCTGGTGGTCTAGTGTGGCGATCCGAGGGGGGGCTGCGCTGATAAACAATCAGTGCGAACCCCCCCTGTCAGGAGAGCCGCTGATCGGCTCTCCTCTACTCGCGTCTGTCAGACGCGAGTGAGGAAGAGCCGTCGGCGGCTCTTCCTGTTTACATCGTGATCAGCCGTGATTGGACACGGCTGATCACGTGGTAACGAGGCTCCGCCGGAGACTCGTTACCGAGATCGGAGGTGCAGGGTGTCAGACTGACACCCCGCATCACCGATCGCCGCGCTGCGCGCCCGCACGGGCGCGTGCGGCATGAAATCGTGCAGGACGTTTGAGAACGGCCTGTCACGATTTCATAACCACTTCCCGGCCGTAAATCGGCTATTGGCCGGGCGGGAAGTGGTTAAGGGGTTTTCATGTTTTTGGACTGCTGCCAAACCAGAACCAATGTGCCCAGTGACATTTTCAGTAACCCTTAGAAAATCTAAATCCAGTGCTCTCTTTGTTCCTATGTTTGGACATCTATTTTATGGACTGGCACACTGGGGTTGATTTGCTAACACTAGAGAGTGCAAAATCTTGGGCAGCTTTGCATAGAAACCAATCAGCTTCCTTTTTTTTGTCAAGGCTTAAATAAACAAGCTGAAGTTAGAAACCGATTGTCTACCATGCACAGCTGCACCAGATTTTGCCCTCTCCAGTTTTAATAAACTAACCCCACTGGGTCAAATATAACACAATCATGTATATCTTGGTTGAACTGGATGGACTTGTGTCTTTTTTCAACCTGACTAACTATGTAACTATCTTATGATGTTATTTACTATGTTCACAAATGCCAGATACAGATCACCCTCCTGCTACAGTCTCCCACCTTGTGATTTTCAAAAAAATGGCAGTGTTTGATTACATTTGGACAGTAATTATCCTGATTATTATGTTTTTCATGCCTCCCGTAATGTTTGGTGCATTTTATCGGTGGGCCTTGTCACTGATTTAAAAACCTATAGACGCTCGGAGATTCTGCTCCTCTCCTCTGGGTGGAGGTTGGAGCAGTGTCTCAGGAGCTTCCCCATCCATGCTTTCTTTTAGGGCATAAACCCTAAATGCATTGTTTACTTGTGTGGGATTTTTTTTTTCTGTTCTCTTTGTTGAGTTTTTCAAAAGTATGTCACTGGTCACTGTGATGTATGACTTACTCTGATGACACATACATGTTATATGGTGTAATTGCTTCCATTCTATTGACCACGTCATTTTTCTTTTGCATTATCGTTGAAACAAAAAAAAAAGTACAAAAATTTAATAAAATGGCAGTTTTACAGCCTGATCACTGGGAATGAGAAAATGATCCTCCTGCCTGCAGCAGACTGATAACATCATTTGATCCTAGGTAAAGTCACTGACTGGAGCTCAGGGACTACATTTTATAGGTAAAATCTGTAGCTTTAAAACATGAAATTGTAACTGTATATTGTGATGTCAGGCTTGTTAATTTTCCCAAAGATCCACTTTACATTTATATTAACATACCTCTTCATGTTTTTAGGAGATAAATCTTTTTCCACTTCCACTTTTGTTGGCATAGTATATGAGTCCACATTATA
Source organism: Rana kukunoris (assembly GCA_029574335.1). Taxonomy (NCBI): domain Eukaryota; kingdom Metazoa; phylum Chordata; class Amphibia; order Anura; family Ranidae; genus Rana; species Rana kukunoris. The sequence goes on along the minus strand of CM056052.1, from coordinate 325,507,364 downwards.
ATCAGTTTCATCATCATACTCGTGATCCAAAAGTGTTCTTGCCCATGTTCCCATGTCATATGGGGGCAACATTCCTCCAAACTCAGAAGGTAGGATCTCTGGGTGGATCAGCTGATGCAAACTGTTGAGGTTATTACCATGTAAAAATATCTGTAAAAAAAAGGCATTATTTAGAAATTTGTAACTGGTGTTTAGGAGGATGTAAAGAACAAATTTAACTACTTCAGTTTCCTGAACCTGCCTGTGAAGTGACACATCAGTACAATACAACCTACTACAGCAAAACTGACATGTGGTGTTTAAATTGTTGGTAAATACTTTTCCCCAGTGCTCTGTTTTGCTTGTAAGCCAGAGATTCCCGTCGTATATACCAGAGCCTTATTCTAGATGAAAGTCTGGTATATATATTAGTAGGGACCCCAACCCCCCCAAAAAAGGAACTGGAATCCTACTTTAAAATAGTGGATCCCCAGATATTCACCTCCAATCTGTTGATAAGTAAGAGGTACATGTACTGTTTTTAACCACTTAAGGACCCCTTCACGCCGATATACATCGGCAAAATGGCACGGCTGGGCGTAATCATGTACCTGTACGTGATTCCTTAAGCCCAGCCGTGGGGTCGCGGGCGCGCCGCCAGCTGTGCGCTCGCAAACCCGGGTTAGAAGCACCTTAACGGTGCCCGCGGGACCCGCTGACCCGATCACTGACAGTGTCCCGCGATCGGTCATCAGAGCTGAAGAATGGGGAGAGGTGTGTGTAAACACACCTTCCCTGTTCTTCGTTGTGGCAGTGTCATTGATCGTCTGTTCCCTGATATAGGGAAAGACGATCAATGACATCACAATTCCAGCCCCGCCCCGTTAGAAACACACGTGAGGTCACACTTAACCCCTACAGCACCCTCTAGTGGTTAACTCCTAAACTGCAATTGTAATTTTTACAGTAAACAATGCATTTGTATAGCACTTTTTGCTGTGAAAATGACAATGGTCCCAAAAATGTGTCAAAATTGTCCGATGTGTCCACCATAATCATAAAAAAAAATCGCTGATTGCTGCCATTAGTAGTAAAAAAAAAAAATATATTAATAAAAGTGCAATAAAACTATCCCCTATTTTGTAAACGCTATAAATTTTGCGCATACCAATCATTTGTTTTTACCAAAAATAGGTAGAAGAATACGTATCGGCCTTAAACTGAGGAAATGTTTTATATATATATATATTATTTTTTTGGGGTATATTTATTATAGAAAAAAGTAAAAAATATTGTGTTTTTTTCAAAATTGACGCTCTATTTTTGTTTATAGCGCAAAAAATTAAAACCGCAGAGGTGATTAAATACCACCAAAAGAAAGCTCTATTTGTGGGAAAAAAATTACGTCAATTTTGTTTGGGAGCCACGTCACACGACCGCGCAATTGTCAGTTAAAGCGACGCAGTGCCGAATCGCATAAAGGGGCAAGGTCCTTAACCTGCATAATGGTCTGGGTCTTAAGTGGTTTAAAGACACCAGGATCTCACTGTATTTAAAAACTTAACTTTGGAATGAGATTCTACATTTCCAGTAGCAAGGAATTAGGTGCAGTGAATATAGATAGTTGTCCACCTTACCTAATTCAGGCTTATGGTTAAACATAGGTGTTAGTTTTTTTCCTGCTGTTTACACTGTAGTAAGTGTAAAGGTACAGAGCTGAACCACAGAAAAAATCATAGAAATTCACAGGATTCCCCCATCAACATTGACAGTGTGCTCCTCTCCAAACCATTGTCTGTTTCTGGTGGGGGAGGGGGTGGCTGGGGGAAGACGTCCCTGCCAGGAGAAGACAGTGATACTCACAAGGGAATCCAGCAAGTAACTCAAGTTGATCAGTTGATCAACTTTGTACATTTAACCAGCCCATTAACAGTTTGAATCTCTGCTGGTTCCTGCTGAACCGGCCGAGATTCAAACCATGTATAGTGGGCTTGAATAAGCCTGTCCTCAATTATACAATGCTTCATCTCCTCCAGTCCCTGTGTTGGCTGTGATTATACAAATAATGCACTTTTATCCCTTATGCACTTACTAGGACAATACACATAGGCTCCATAGGTCCAAACTGCTTGTTAAGAGAGCATTATGATTGCAATGCTTTGTTTCACATCTAGGGTATAAAACTAAAGATTCTACAAAGGCACACTATAACTGAAAATACTGTTGCCCAATAACTTTGTGTTAAATTGCATGCCTTTGTTGATATATGCACACTGTCATAACAATAGCTATGCAAGCTACGATGTCCTCTTTTATGATTTGACAGATCTATGTTACTTTTCTGCCGCTCTAGTCTAATGCATCTCTAAACATGAAAAACCATAATATCAGCCATGCTTACACACTATATTAAGTAGCGATATTGTACGGTTATGGTAAAAAAAAATGTTTAACACGTTATCATGTGATATAATAAAGTTACCCTCTTCCTTGTCTTTTCCTTTAGGAAGGGCCGAATAACTGTGTATAAAGCATGAATATACCATGGCTGATTGACAAAATGGATTCCACCAAATCGAGCTGGAAAACTATCCTGAAAAATAAAATAAAATGTACTTACTGTATGTGAATAAACAGGACAAAAGCATGATATTTTTAATATGAATTGGCTTAAAATTGGGCTCTAGGTTAGCAACATATTGGAGAGGGACTGTTGGAGAATCCAGACAGGTTCTAGTACATAATGTTGTCAATCTAACTTGCAGTAAAGAGCAGAGTTAGCAGCATGATTACCTTATAAGTGTAGTGATATTCCTACACTGGTCACTTGTCAGGCTGTGGGAGTTTTGGTGTATTGTTTATTCGACTCTAAAAAGTGAGATTATTGACCTACCTGTCTCAAAACCTTTTATAGTACCCCATTTGTTCTCTCAACCTACAGCTTATGCACCTCTGTGATATTGCACAAGAAAGAAGGCACATGCTGTATCAAGCTCTCACAGGAACATGTTGAGAACACACTGGCTGATGACAAACGAGTAGACTGCACAACCAAAGATGGATGAGGATCTTCTAGTAAGAGACCCGAACAACAGTGAAGAAAGATTATATGTCCAATGTCAATGAAGTTGTTTGATTCTTGAAATAAAGAAAGAATTTGGAAATTAAGTTGTTCTGAGAATATCAAGGATAAAACCAGAAACGGCATTCCTTGTAAATAGTTATATGTAAGAAGTAGTTGCCTTTGAACAACCTAGAAAAGGATCCACAAACCTACCACCCAGTAAATGAAAATCTGGTTTTATGTATAATTTACTTTTGCCTTTGGGTTCTCCTTGAGCATGCTGTGTGCAGCCTGTAAATAAATTGCTATTTTAGTCTTATCTAGCCTACTTCATCTGCCCTTTGTTGCTAAATAACTGGCAAAGAGTGTGAACAAACCGAAACGTGTAATTAAAGACATCTTTCCATAAATATATATTTTAACAGCAATTAAGAGGCAAACATTGGCTTAAGCAATTGAAAGTGTCCTGTGGGAAAAATTAAGACATTATAGTTTATCCAAATTCTAAACCAGACATTATACCTTTGGGTAACAAGACATTGTGGTACTCAGTCACACATATTTTAGAAAAGGTACAGCCTCATAATGCATCAATAAAAACACTTACCAATAAGTAAGAGAGGGAAATTTGATTTTCAATAAATAATAATAAAAAAAAACAGTTAAATACAGCAGCAGATAAGTACTTCTCGGAAGAAGTCAACCTAAGTACCCATTCCTTAAGGGAAAAATGTGCACTAAAGGAAGGCATAGCAAACATCCTAAAAATTTTGGTTGTTTGGTAGTCATGCAGATCCTCTGACTTCAAAACTTTTTAAGAGACTGGTATGGCAAACTGAACCGAGGAAAGACAGAAAATCTAACGACGCTCACGGGGAACGGAGCCCGGAACATAGTACATCTGGCAGAGGACACAGCCCACACACACAGTGGGAGGACATCCCACTTTAGCCTCAATAAATGAATCAGTTCCAAGATCCTGAATAGGTAACTTTCCAGTTTAAAATGGCTATAACACTGCAGCAGTATGCAGAGTAAATATGGAAGTGTTTCTTCATCATTTTACGTGATAAGTGACCGCAAATGCTCCTAAAGAAACGGCACAGGCAGCGGCTCCGATGACATCATTGGTGCGGTATACAGTACATATCTCCTAATGTGCACATGTTTAGGAGATATTTACAGTACCTATAGGTAAGCCTAATGCTGCATACACATGATAATTTTTAACCACTTAAACCCCGGACCATATTGCTGCCCAATGACCAGAGCACTTTTTGTGATTCGGCACTGCGTCGCTTTAACTGACAATTGCGCAGTCATGCAACGTGACTCCCAAACAAAATTGGCGTCCTTTTGTTCCTACAAATAGAGCTTTCTTTTGGTGGTATTTGATCATCTCTGCGGTTTTTATTTTTTGCGCTATAAACAAAAATAGAGCGATAATTTTGAAAAAAATGCATAAAAAAAATTATTTTCCTCAGTTTAGGCCGATACGTATTCTTCTACATATTTTTCGTAAAACAAAAATCGGAATTAGTGTTTATTGATTGGGTATTTCCCCTAGCTTTGGAGAAGTTCCTTCCTGTTGGTCTCAGATTTAGGAAGTTAAGGGAAATCTTCCTTACAGAACACAAACAGCATAAAAGAAACCTGACATGAGTCTTAACCATCCTGTACTTTATATGAAACTAAAATAAAGGGGTTTGGCTTTACCTTTACGTTGTAGACTTGTCTGGTCATCATACTCTAGTAAATTTCATCTGGTGGCTAGTGATGAGCGGAATACGCCATATTCGATTTCGCGATATATCGAATATCGAATATTCGTGATATTTTATAAAAAAAAAAAAAAATTGCGAAATTTCGCTATTTTTTTTGGATAAAATGTCACGATTATTCGATATTTACGAATATTCGCTATATTTTATAAAAAAAAAAAAATAGCGAAATTTTGCATATGCGAAAGCGAAAATGATTGCGAAATTTCGCTATTTTTTTTGGGATAAAATATCACAAATATTCGCTATATTTTATAAAAAAAAAATGCGAAATTTCGCTAGTGCGAATGCGAAATTGATTGCTAAATTGATTGCGATATTTGAAAAAATACGAATATTCGAAATAGCGAATATTCGCCACGATATTCGAGTTATTCGCGAATACTCGAATATGCAATATTCGTAGCGAATATTCGCAATGCGAATATTCGTGAGCAACACTACTGGTGGCCCAAAGGGCACATGCATCCTGCAACATTTTATGTTTCAACCTTCTAACCCTGGGTTACTTTACAATTATAATATCCATTTAATGTGAAATTTGAAGAACATAGAAGAGAATGACATTTCCAGGGTCACTTTTCTTTTTATATTACAGGGCATCATTGTGACCTATCTGTAACCACTGGTGATGCCTGTGGGTATATAGGCATCCTAGAGAAATAATAGTGATAATTCAATCTGTTGGTAATTAAACTTTTTGAGTCAGAAAGTGTGCTATTTTGGGAGGGTTTTGAATCAGCTAAAGGCTAACTGTAGATACAATTATATTCTTGTGGCAAATCCTTGTCCACCCTTTAAAAAAAAAAAAATATATGGAATGAAAGCTGCCTTCTATTAATAGCACTAGTTTTGCAAGCTGTTGGTACATTTTTACAGCCAATAATTCTTGCTAACGAATACATACTATCTAGTCACTCCATGTGCTTTTGGTCAGTTACTCCAAAGTCACTAAAACTATTTATTCAGTATAAGATAGGAAACTAATAGTTTCAGAAGGAGAGGTCAGCAATTAAATCACTATATTTTCTCAGTATACGTTCCCTTAAATTTCAGCCGGTTATCAACATTGGTTTTTCTTGTAATTCTGTTTCTCCTGTAATATCAGCATTTCTCAGGTTCTACTGACTACATAATGTGTGCCTCATCGTGATTAATGCATATGGAAATCTGTGTACACTGCAAGTGATATGGAAGAAGCCAGAGGAAATGTTGAAGCGTATCAAAGACATAGAAGCTTTATTCAGGAGGACATTTTTTCAAGAGACTGTCACTCGCCCTAATTGATGGCACATGAAGCTATTAGAAACCGACAGGAAAAAAGGTCACTAAGTCATTTTGGCGCCTCTTTAGAAATCGATCTGTCTGTAAGATGACAAACTACATTTTAGCTTGCACTACATGAAGGAATATCAACAAATGAGTTGTGTGGTTTTGTAATCTGGGTTCCAAACATCAGAACAAAAACAATCTTTGATTTTATTGATTACAAATACAGAGAAAAATGCTGCCAAGCAAATATCACAAAAATTAATGTCACAGTGGCTAAGATTGCTGCTGCATAAGAAGGCTTACTAACATTTTTAATTTACACAGTATAGCATTTCTTCAGTATAGATCAGTTTTATCATTAGGGCATCAGCTTTTTATACTGCATACAATAAAACACATATTTTTTAAGTATTTCATGGGAATGTGTTAAAATATATTACATCCCAGAAAAAGGAACCAAAATACAAGCAAATATTTGCATTTTAACACAAATGTTATAGTGAAGTGGGCTGAAGAAAGGAATCATAAAGCCCTCCACTAAACCTGTGGAAGCACAATAACATCTTACAATAGAATGTCCCCTTTTGAAATGTACAGGAATACTCCACTTTTAAGTACACAATGGGGTTTATTTACTAAAGCTGGAAAGTGCAAAATCAGGCTCACTTCTGCATAGAAATCAATGAGCTTCCAACCCCAGCTTGTTCAATTGAATCACAGTTCCACCCTAAAAATGAACTTTCTATTAACAGCTTGCCTTTAATGTAAAAAAGAAAGTTTTACTCACTTCTATCTGGCTGTTACTAGGCACTATTCCTAATCTGCCTAGTTCCTGGTTCGAGGTGGTTCAACTTCCTGTCCTAAGACCCCATTGCCTCCAGGGAAATGATGAGTCTCTGGGCATTACTGTTCCTAAAAATCGCCCAGTGTGCACCTCTCCCTGAAAACCAGGAAGAAAAAGGAACTGGGCTTCATATGATGGATATGGCCACAACATGAGCTGGAGGATATAAGGCAAATGTTTGCAATGATACTGAAATGATTGGGAAGCTATTAAAGGGGTTGTAAAAGGTATTTTTTTCCCTAAATAGCTTTCTTTACCTTAGTGCAGTCCTCCTTCACTTACCTCATCCTTCGATTTTGCTTATGAATGTCCTTATTTCTTATGAGAAATCCTCACTTCCTGTTCTTCTGTCTGTAACTCCACACAGTAATGCAAGGCTTTCTCCCTGATGTGGAGAAAGCCTCTTGAGGGGGAAGGGGGCGAGCAGGAGTGTCAGGACACTCTTTACATTGCAGATAGAGAAAGGAGCTGTGTGTTAGTGGGCATCCTGACTCTCCTGCTCGCCCCACATTACTGTGTGTAGTTACAGACAGAAGAACAGGAAGTGAGGATTTCTCAGAAGAAATAAGGACATTTAAAAGCAAAATCGAAGGATGAAGTAAGTAAAGGAGGACTGCACTAAGGTAAAGGAAGCTATTTACGGAAAAACAATTTACCTTTACAATGGTAATAAAACCTGGAAGCTCATTGGTTTCTATGCAGAAGTGAGCCTGATTTTACACTTTCCAGCTTTAGTAAATAAAGCCCATTGTGTACCCAAAAGTGGGATATGCCTGTAATGCATCAAGAGTTTTACTTGTTTAAAGTGTAGTAGACACTTCTTAAAACTGAAGCTGTCTGCATGTCTGACTTCATCACAAATCCCAAACTTAAAGGTTTATTCTTTATTTTATGATAGTGGTCAGAGTCATTCCCCAAGCCCTCTTCTATAGAAGGTTCTAGTTACTATGTTAACAAAAGCTCCAAATGCATGCATCCAAGGCTCCTTTCAGACATATGGATCCCATGAGGATCTGTACTTTTCTTATCCCCTTGCTCAGCGGGGATCACTCTGTTGATCCCCGCTGAGCCGGCAGATGACAGGGCGGTCCCAGCACACTGTGCAGGGACCACCCTGTCAGATCTCCGCTCTCCCCTATGGGGGAATCGGATGAACACAGACCGTCTGTCCATGTTCACCCAATCTGCTCTGCAGACAAATGGAAAAATAGGATTTTCCTCCGTCTGCAGAATTGGAGCATATCATGTCCACCAATGAGATCAGGATACATGTATGTCCCCTTTTCATCCGTAAACAGATGGATGAAAAAACACACATACGGTCCGCTGATGTGAAAGGGCCCTAAGGCCTCGTACACAACACCAAGGAACTCGTCGGAAAAGACACATAGGGCCAGATTCATAGAGCAATTACGCCTGTCTAACTGGTGTTAGACAGGAGTAATTTCAAATTTTGCGCGCCGTATCACTAGTTTGAATCCTCAAACCATGATACGGCGGCTTCGGGCTTCGATCCGAGAGGCTTACGTCTTCGTAAGCCTTCGGATCTACGCTGCCATTTATTTGCGGCCGCTGGGAGGAGTTCGCGTCGTTTTGATGTGTCGGAATATGCAAATGTTTTTTTACGGCGATTCCCGAAGATACGAGTGGTCGTCGCAATCACTTTCGTCTATTTTTTTGTACGTAATGTTAGAGCAGCTTTTTGCTGCTCTAACGTTACGTAGCCCATGTTAAGTATGGCCGTCGTTCCCGCTTCCAATTTATTTAAATTTTTTTTTTGTTTACGTAACTCGTTCGGGACTAGGATCGCCCGTAAACGACGCTACCTAAACAGCGAATGACGTCACGACGTGATTTCGCGCAATGCACGGCGGGAAATTTGCGAACGGAGCATGCGCAGATCGATCGCCGCGGGAACGCGCCTAATTTAAATGATTCACGCCCCCTACTCGTCTATATGGATTGCGACGGGAGAAATACACTACGCCGCCGTCGTTTACTGGACAAAATCTACCTGAATTCCACGTAGAGCCAGGTAAAAAACGGCGGCGTAGTGTATTTCTGATACGCTACGATAATCCATTTCTATGTGAATCTGCCCCACATAGTTTTCCTCGACGAGTTCCTTGTTAGGCTTGTCGAGAAACTTGACAAGCTGTCTTTGCGTACACACAGTCAAGACCAAATCTCCTTGTTCTCAAACGCTGTGACTTCAACACATACAACAGAAGGGGAAGTTCGATTCCACTGGCACAACCCTTGGGGTTGCTTTTGCTAATCTCATGTTAATGCTTGTTAGGTAAAAGTTTGGTAAGAGACATTTTCACTTTTCAGTCTGTTACAGCGTGACAAATGTGCTATTTCCATTACAAATGCTACTTTTACCGAAGGTGCGCAAGTTTCTAAGCATACACACCAACGTGTTTCTCGTCGAAAACCAGCCCAACGAGGAACACAACGAGGAAATTGAGACTCCCGTCGAGGAAAACTTGCTCTCTTTTTTCCTCATCTAGTTCCTCGACAGTTTACTCGATGAAAAGCATACACACGACCGTTTTCCTCGGCAAAAAAACTCTCCCACCAAGTTTCTTGATGGATTCTGTCGAGGACACCGGTCGTGTGTATGCGGCCTAAGTCCCTGAACCCAAAAATAATGTAACAATTTTAGTGTTCCAATATTAACTGCAGGGGAATCTGCTGGACACAAGCAGGGAGATCTCCCCACCACAGTGCCGGGCCATAGGACACCTAATCAGCAGCTGCTTCATACAAGGCTCTGGCTAAGGGTTTTTTAGCCACGTGTGGATTATATTTTGGCTTCTGGTAAGCCTCCATTTTATTGGGTGATTTGGTGGTGGTGTTAATTTAGTCACAGCCAGAATATTTTTTTGTGTTGTTTTGGCATACTTCACTATGTGAATTCTATTTTTTGGCTACACTGAACCCACTGATGACATCTGGAGCTCTCTTCAAATCCCTCCTTATTTGCTGTGGACTCCATAAAGGCCCTGGCTAGGGTTTATAGCTGCAAGCTTGCTATGCTTGCTGTAACAGAATGGCCCGTGACACCCAGAGACGTTGGAAGGATGAGAGGTACTCTTGTGCCAGCAGCACCAAAAACTCTTGGGTCGAAATCCACCCTGTGCCCTTATGGGTATAGGGTGGCTAATAGTGAATCATAATTCATATTACATGAGATGGGACATTAATAATACTTCATATTGCAGGAGGATGATCGGGAGTGGCGCTTGGAGGACATAATGGAGCACAGAGAGGAGAAATTAAATATCTCGGGTGTCAGTGATTAGAAATAGACCAGTACTGTGTGATTGCAAAAAGAGGAATCCAAACAGATCTAGGTAAAAGGGTGATTTATTTAAGAAGAGGGGGTAACACCCCACCACCTTCAGCCAGCACAGTGCAACAAACAACAGATCCACAGTGACACAAATAACACAAAAGACAATATCTACAGAAAGGGAAATACCGGAATCGTAAACAGGCCAGGCCGAGGTCATACACGGGGAATCAGGAAGTAGCTGCGGACGGGGAAATAGGAAGGGAAAGTCCAGGAGAGGGATCAGGTCAGGATGGATCAGGACGGATCAGGATGGATCAGGACGGATCAGGATGGATCAGGACGGATCAGGACGGATCAGGACGGATCAGGATGGATCAGGAGGGATCAGGAGGGATCAGGAGGGACACAGCAGGTACAGGGTCCAGATAACAGGTACAGGGTCCAGATAACAGGTACAGGGTCCAGGTAACAGGCACAGGGTCGGTTTGATAGACGGATACCAAGGCAAGTTCTGTTTGAACCTGCCGGGTATATATAGGGCGTGTTAATTGTGTTCAGGTCACACCTGAACGTAGCAAGGGCCAGGTGCTCCACACTGCCAGGGTCCATCCGCTGGTGGAGGTCAGTACTGCGTCCCAAAGGTGATATACCAGCAGGGGGAAGTTCCCCTGACAGCTCTGAACTGCCAGGAGACCCCTGCTGGTGGGACGCAGCACTGCAAGAAAGAATATAAATAGCACCAGCGGATGGAACCTTTCCTGACAGTACCCCCCCTCAAAGGAGCGGCCTCCGGACGCTCTAACTATCCGTTGCCGGGAAGAGTCCAGGGAGACTAACTGGGCAATGGGAGGCTCCGGGTCATCGAGCTGGGCAGCAGGCTCCGGGTCATCGAGCTGGGCGACAGGCTCCGGGTCATCGAGCTGGGCAGCAGGCTCCGGGTCATCGAGCTGGGCAGCAGGCTCCGGGTCATCGAGCTGGGCAGCAGGCTCCGGGTCATCGAGCTGGGCAGCAGGCTCCGGGTCATCGAGCTGGGCAGCAGGCTCCGGGTCATCGAGCTGGGCAGCAGGCTCCGGGTCATCGAGCTGGGCAGCAGGCTCCGGGTCATCGAGCTGGGCAGCAGGCTCCGGGTCATCGAGCTGGGCAGCAGGCTCCGGGTCATCGAGCTGGGCAGCAGGCTCCGGGTCATCGAGCTGGGCAGCAGGCTCATTGAGCTGGGCAGCAGGCTCCGGGTCATCGAGCTGGGCAGCAGGCTCCGGGTCATCGAGCTGGGCAGCAGGCTCCGGGTCATCGAGCTGGGCAGCAGACTGGAAGTCATCAACCTGGAAGTCATCAACCTGGGCGGCAGACTGGAAGTCATCAACCTGGGCGGCAGACTGGAAGTCATCAACCTGGGCAGCAGACTGGAAGTCATCAACCTGGGCAGCAGACTGGAAGTCATCAACCTGGGCAGCAGACTGGAAGTCATCAACCTGGGCAGCAGACTGGAAGTCATCAACCTGGGCAGCAGACTGGAAGTCATCAACCTGGGCAGCAGACGGGAAGTCATCAACCTGGGCAGCAGACTGGAAGTCATCAACCTGGGCGGCAGACTGGAAGTCATCAAGCTGGGCAGCAGACTGGAAGTCATCAACCTGGGCAGCAGACTGGAAGTCATCAACCTGGGCAGCAGACTGGAAGTCATCAACCTGGGCAGCAGACTGGAAGTCATCAACATGGGCAGCAGACTGGAAGTCATCAACCTGGGCGGCAGACTGGAAGTCATCAACCTGGGCGGCAGACTGGAAGTCATCAACCTGGGCGGCAGACTGGAAGTCATCAACCTGGGCGGCAGACTGAAAGTCATCAACCTGGGCGGCAGACTGAAAGTCATCAACATGGGCGGCAGACTGGAAGTCATCAACCTGGGCAGCAGACTGGAAGTCATCAACCTGGGCAGCAGACTGGAAGTCATCAACCTGGGCAGCAGACTGGAAGTCATCAACCTGGGCAGCAGACGGGAAGTCATCAACCTGGACGGCATCAACCTGGAAGTCATCAACCTGGGCAGCAGACTGGAAGTCATCAACCTGGGCAGCAGACTGGAAGTCATCAACCTGGGCAGCAGACTGGAAGTCATCAACCTGGGCAGCAGACGGGAAGTCATCAACCTGGGCAGCAGACTGGAAGTCATCAACCTGGGCGGCATCAACCTGGAAGTCATCAACCTGGGCGGCAGACTGGAAGTCATCAAGCTGGGCAGCAGACTGGAAGTCATCAACCTGGGCAGCAGACTGGAAGTCATCAACCTGGGCAGCAGACTGGAAGTCATCAACATGGGCGGCAGACTGGAAGTCATCAACCTGGGCGGCAGACTGGAAGTCATCAACCTGGGCGGCAGACTGGAAGTCATCAACCTGGGCGGCAGACTGAAAGTCATCAACCTGGGCGGCAGACTGAAAGTCATCAACATGGGCGGCAGACTGGAAGTCATCAAGCTGGGCAGCAGACTGGAAGACATCAACCTGGAAGTCATCGACCTGGGCGGTATCAACCTGGAAGTCATCAACCTGGAAGTCATCAACCTGGAAGTCATCAACCTGGAAGTCATCAACCTGGAAGTCATCAACTTGGGCGGCGGACTGGAAGTCATCAAGCTGGGCAGCGGACTGGAAGTCATCAGGCTGGGCAGCGGACTGGAAGTCATCAAGCTGGGCAGCGGACTGGAAGTCATCAAGCTGGGCAGCGGACTGGAAGTCATCAAGCTGGGCAGCGGACTGGAAGTCATCAAGCTGGGCAGCGGACTGGAAGTCATCAAGCTGGGCAGCGGACTGGAAGTCATCAAGCTGGGCAGCGGACTGGAAGTCATCAACCTGGGCGGCAGACTGAAAGTCATCAACCTGGGCGGCAGACTGAAAGTCATCAACCTGGGCGGCAGACTGAAAGTCATCAACATGGGCGGCAGACTGGAAGTCATCAAGCTGGGCAGCAGACTGGAAGACATCAACCTGGAAGTCATCGACCTGGGCGGTATCAACCTGGAAGTCATCAACCTGGAAGTCATCAACCTGGAAGTCATCAACCTGGAAGTCATCAACCTGGAAGTCATCAACCTGGGCGGCGGACTGGAAGTCATCAAGCTGGGCAGCGGACTGGAAGTCATCAGGCTGGGCAGCGGACTGGAAGTCATCAAGCTGGGCAGCGGACTGGAAGTCATCAAGCTGGGCAGCGGACTGGAAGTCATCAAGCTGGGCAGCGGACTGGAAGTCATCAGGCTGGGCAGCGGACTGGAAGTCATCAGGCTGGGCAGCGGACTGGAAGTCATCAGGCTGGGCAGCGGACTGGAAGTCATCAGGCTGGGCAGCGGACTGGAAGTCATCAGGCTGGGCAGCGGACTGGAAGTCATCAGGCTGGGCAGCGGACTGGAAGTCATCAGGCTGGGCAGCGGACTGGAAGTCATCAGGCTGGGCAGCGGACTGGAAGTCATCAGGCTGGGCAGCGGACTGGAAGTCATCAGGCTGGGCAGCGGACTGGAAAGCTGGCACAGGAACACCAGGGTGGCAGGCTGGCACAGGAACACCAGGGTGGCAGGCTGGCACAGGAACACCAGGGTGGCAGGCTGGCACAGGAACACCAGGGTGGCAGGCTGGCACAGGAACACCAGGGTGGCAAGCTGGCACAGGAACACCAGGGTGGCAAGCTGGCACAGGAACATCAGGGTGGCAAGCTGGCACAGGAACACCAGGGTGGCAAGCTGGCACAGGGACAGATGGCACTGGAACGGGTTGCGCAGAGGGCACTGGGACAGGTTGAGCAGAGGGCACTGGGACAGGCTGGGTAACTGGCACGATGGTATGGGTTGGGAAGTACTTCCGTTTCTTTTTAGATTTAGACACTGCAGGTTTACTAACAGAAGTGATGTATGACGAGGATGGAATAAAGTAGGAGGAAGGATTGGAATATGGCAGAGACACAGGGATGGTGACTGGAGGAGGTTTTTGTGGAGGAGTTACAGGTGGATTAAAGGCAGGGTAGGTACAACAAGTAGAGACTGGGTAATAATACTTGGTAGGAAGCGGAATTAACTGGGCTATAGCTGAGGTTGTCATTGGCAATGGACGGCTAGATCCTTGGGAAGGTAAATGGTTAATGGCAGGGCTGGGATGCAGTGGCTTGGCTGGGATCAGGAGATCTGACCATGCCTGCAGCACAGGTTGAACAAAGGCTGGTTCACACACACCTTGTTTAATCAAAGACTGCACTGAACTAATGCATTCAGATAACTTCTGCTGGGAACAAGAGCAATAGTGTTCATCAAAGGAGGCTGGATCATCCTCCATCAACCATACCAGGGATTCAACTTGGTCAGGACTGAAGGGGGGAGAGAAGTCGTCACCACCATCAGGAATAACACACGGAGCCAATTCAACACATAACTGAATCAGTGAGTGAATATCGTCAAAAGACATATAGCCCTGATCCACCAAAGAATGAGCTGATCGGATGGTTTCCATCAGCTGATCCCTTGTCCACCCCTCAAAAACCTGGCGACAATACTCCCTATCCTCCTCAGCCAGTAGGGAAAAGTAACAGATTTCATTGAAATCCATGCTTCAGAAAAACGCACAACAACGGGGTGGTTCCTTAAATGCAAGCACGTCTGGTCTAGGATGGCCTTGGTATACTGTCAGTGATTAGAAATAGACCAGTACTGTGTGATTGCAAAAAGAGGAATCCAAACAGATCTAGGTAAAAGGGTGATTTATTTAAGAAGAGGGGGTAACACCCCACCACCTTCAGCCAGCACAGTGCAACAAACAACAGATCCACAGTGACACAAATAACACAAAAGACAATATCTACAGAAAGGGAAATACCGGAATCGTAAACAGGCCAGGCCGAGGTCATACACGGGGAATCAGGAAGTAGCTGCGGACGGGGAAATAGGAAGGGAAAGTCCAGGAGAGGGATCAGGTCAGGATGGATCAGGACGGATCAGGATGGATCAGGACGGATCAGGATGGATCAGGACGGATCAGGACGGATCAGGACGGATCAGGATGGATCAGGAGGGATCAGGAGGGATCAGGAGGGACACAGCAGGTACAGGGTCCAGATAACAGGTACAGGGTCCAGATAACAGGTACAGGGTCCAGGTAACAGGCACAGGGTCGGTTTGATAGACGGATACCAAGGCAAGTTCTGTTTGAACCTGCCGGGTATATATAGGGCGTGTTAATTGTGTTCAGGTCACACCTGAACGTAGCAAGGGCCAGGTGCTCCACACTGCCAGGGTCCATCCGCTGGTGGAGGTCAGTACTGCGTCCCAAAGGTGATATACCAGCAGGGGGAAGTTCCCCTGACAGCTCTGAACTGCCAGGAGACCCCTGCTGGTGGGACGCAGCACTGCAAGAAAGAATATAAATAGCACCAGCGGATGGAACCTTTCCTGACATCGGGAGGCCACTGGTCACAGGAAGATTTGGAATTTCTGGCCATTCGGGAATGGGAGCTGGAGGTCGCCTACAGACAGCTGCTAGACTCGGCGCAGCAGCAGGGTGGGGCTCCCATTGCCTGGGACTATGAGGAAAGTTCAGATGACAACTGTGAACTCCTGGCTGATGAATCGGCAGTGGAAAATATGGAGATTTTCATCCCTAAAGCCGAAGAGGATGGTGTGGAGTTCCAGGGAGCCGGGCGGTTGGCCCCCCTCTCCAGCAACAAGCTGAGGTGGTAAAGCTTTTACCCCCAGCTGAATCACTGGCAACAGAGCAGGGTACCCCAAACCTCTGCTCTCCACTAACGGAAGAGGGGGACACTGTGGTAGTGCATGGGACTGTGGTCTCCACTCACAGCAACCCAGCGGGAGAGCTGGCAACAGAGCAGAGTGTCATAGGCCTCTGCTCCTCACTAACAGAAGAGGGGGTTCCTGGAGTAGTGGATGGGACTTCAGTCTCCACTGGCACAACCCCAGAAAATGGTACAGGACTGGGACAGGAGGATGTCTGCTTTGCTTTGCAAGCACCGGGGGGTTTTCACCAAGCACCAGTGGATGGGACTTCAGTCTCCACTGGTATACCCCAGGAAGTGGGGGCAGTTGGCCCAGACCCCCAGCAGCATGATGGACTGAGCCCAGCTACCCTGCCTTCTCCCCAGCGGCAGGCGTGTTCTCTGAGAGAGGCAGAGGTTGGCGGGGTGAGTAATGCTCAGTTTGGAGCCATTTATTTGGGGTACAGTATGGATACCAGCATTGGAGGACGGGAACTACTGACGGACTTCGGAGTCAACCCGTTCGGGGTTCCCTCCTGTGTCCGTCTCCCACCGAAAGGGGAGAGATGTAACAGAATGGCCCGTGACACCCAGAGACGTTGGAAGGATGAGAGATACTCTTGTGCCAGCAGCACCAAAAACTCTTGGGTCGAAATCCACCCTGTGCCCTTTTGGGTATAGGGTGGCTAATAGTGAATCATAATTCATATTACATGAGATGGGACATTAATAATACTTCATATTGCAGGACTGAGATATCACAAGGAGTCATGATGACATGACCAGGTCAGCCAGTGAGTCATACCTTTTGTATAATAGGCTATTGAAATATCCTAAGGTGTTGGCTATTCAATGTAAAGACACCCACTCTCACTGCCATTGTGTGACAAAGCTGTATAGAGAACTTATTCAACTAGATGTCTGTGTTACTATTCAAGGTTAATTGAACCCTATTGATAATACGGTGCCGTCATGTCTAGCTACCAATTAAAAAATTATCCTCAGTGAGTGAATAGGGGGGGTGGAGATTACATTGTCCTGTGATTAACTGCATTCTGTTGTACTGGATATAAGCAAGCTAAGAACCAATAAAGTTATTCATACATTTTGGAAACTAGAGAACGGAGCGCTGTCTCGTTTATTCTGGGAAATGGAATGGATCATGTCTGCCTGGTTGTTGGTGTGTCGGATAAGCTTGTCGTGGATGGATGGAAGGTTGTAAGCGGTGGTACACTAGCCTTCTGGTAAGCCTCCATTTTTGTATTTCTGGTGGTGGATAATCAGTTTTTCTTGCATATTGGACCTCTTGTCATCAGGACTGTTTGCAAAGCATTTTATATTAAGACTTGGCTCACACAATTTTTCATATAGTTTGAAGCTGATTTGGCTTAATTCGCCATCTGAATTTTATTGGACAATCACTATACTCTATATTTTTTGCAAGGGCGCTGTTTCACATATGGTTTCCTAATTTTCACTTGTTCCTTTAGTTTATTTGTTTTAATTTTATTATTTTTTCACAGCGCAACAGCACTTAGTTGTTGCAGCTCACGTTTTGATTTAGGTTCTTTTAGCGTGGTAATTCTCTCTGCATTTCTCCAATATTAACTGATCTGTTAATTTAAAGTCCAAGTCAAGAAAATAACAAAAGGTGGCTTCAGATAAAAAGAAGAGAAGCTAAACTAGCTTCTCAACAAAAAAAAAAACTGACTTTGTAGTCATAGTATGAGGTGGTTCATGTAAAACATTGGATTTTTATTACAAAATACTTAAAAATATATACAAACATCCATATAAAAATATACTAGCATCTAGACACACTGAAATATTTTGTTTCAGAATTTCGTTTTCGTCCAAAAAATGTATTTATTTAACCACTTAAGACCCGGACACATACGCTGCTAAATGACCCAAGGTGTTTTTACAATTCGGCGCTGCGTCGCTTTAACAGACAATTGCGCGGTCTTGCGACGTGGCTCCCAAACAAAATTTGCGTCCTTTTCTTCCCACAAATAGAGCTTTCTTTCGGTGGTATTTGATCGCCTCTGCGATTTTAATTTTTTGCGCTATAAACTAAAATAGAGCGACAATTTTGAAAAAAATCACTATTTTTTTACTTTTTGTTATAAAAAAAATCAAAGAAACTAAATTTTAGTAAAACATTTAGGCTAAAATTAATTCAGCCACATGTCTTTAGTAAAAAAAAAAATCGCAATAAAAAAAATAGCTACCTAGCGGGAACAGCGACACTAAAACAGCGATCAGAAAAATGATCGCTTAGTGATGCTGGCAATAGGGAGTGAAAGGGTTAACTAGGGCAGTGATCAGGGGGGTAAAACTTTATTAGGGGGGGGTGGGGGGGCTATCCTGGACCTAACACTAATTGACTTTTACACTGCCTGTCACACTGACACTAAATGCAGTGATTAGATCACTTCATTCAGTGACACTGTGACAGGGGGGGGCGATCACAAGGGGTTAATGTGCCTATGTGTGTGTGTGTCAGTGTTGTGTTGGTGCACACTTACTGTGGATGTCTTCTCTCATCAGCAGCGGTGGGAAACACTGCTGCGATGAGAGGTGACATCATTTCCTCCTTCCTGTGTAAACACAGGAGGAGGAACTGACACGAAGGGGGAGCGCTCCCATTGGCTGGGAGCGATCGCGGGGGGGGGGGGGCGAAAACGCGGACATCCGCCCGCTCGTCGGCGATCGCTCCCAGACCCCCGAACCGCACGATGGGACCCCCGAACCGCACGAAGGCGGGGATGTAAATTTACGCCCTTGTGCCTGTATGAGTCATGTTGTGGCCGTAAATGTGCGTGCGGGGGTCCTTAAGTGGTTAATTACCCCCGAAATCCATTTAAAGTTTAAAATTAAAGCGGATGTCCGCTGAAAAAAAAATATTAAAAGCCAGCAGCTACAAATACTGCAGCTGCTGACTTTTAATATTAGGACACTTACCTGTCCTGGAGTCCAGTGCCGTCTGCAGCAGAGGACGAACGATCGCTCGTCACTCTGCTGCCCCCCCAGCCATCCTCGGTGAGGGAACCAGGAAGTGAAGCACTCCGGCTTCACTGTCCGGTTCCTTATGGCGCATGTGCGAGTCGCCCTACCCCTGCCGATTGGCTCCCGCTGTGTACTGGGAGCCGAGAACACAACGGGGGGAGACGGGAGGTGATGCCATGCCCGCAGTCTGCCCGAAACTGTGTGGCCAGAAGTGGGTGCAAATACCTGTCTTTAGACAGGTATCTGCACCCCCCTGAAAGGTGTCAAATGTGACACCGGAAGGGGGGAGGGTTCCGATCAGCGGGAGTTCCACTTTAGGGTGGAGCTCCGCTTTAAGGTCGAATCTGTCAATTGAAGGCTTATGGTGTCTGTCGGATGTTCTAAGAAGATTTGACATAGCAGCTAAACTATATGACGCCACGATTGTACATTTCAGGTCGAATGCTCAGCCCACAAGCTAAAGTAGAATTCTAATGTTGTTTGACTAGTAATAATTATAATTATAAATTATTATTACTAGTCATACAATATTAGAATTCTTCTATAGACTATGAGTGGAGCATTTGACCGTAAATGTCCGCTTGCTGCGATCGTATGTTTTTAGCTGCTTCGTTGAATGTTCATGTCGAACGGTATTATACATATTTTTGATTGTATCAAATAATACGATACTTGTTCATTTCTGTTTATTTAGAATGGTCTACCACAACAGCCAATGGAATGCCGTTGTATCGAAATTCAAGCATATAACTTCCTTCCTGTTCGCTCTGCGCTCCTAACCATTTTGGTTTACACTGACGATGGCAGCATCCAGCGGGGGCCCCAGGCAGTTCAACCCCATTGAGGTTTCTGGCCCTTCTATGGAGGCAGCAGAAGCACCACCACTATCATCAAAAAAGCACAGGAGGGGGACACAAGCTGCAACCAGCAGGAAGCTTGACCTCCGTGGACTCAGATTGAGTCCCAGGTCCTTGTAAGGGAAATGCTTCCTTGGTGGATGCAGCTGTGTAGCACCCGCTCCAGGGAGACCCCTCTGGAGTGGAGGCAGGATAAGTGAGAGGAGATCTCCTGAAAAGTTGAGGAGATGCAGCTCCATCAGCGTGACCTGTCTGCCTGTCATAAAAAATAAGTAATATGTCTGATTATTTTATTTTTTTACATTTAAAAAATCCAATATTGTGTCCAAAAACAAGTCCCCCCCCCCACACACACCAGTGTGCAGTCAAAAACAGGAAAACGCGTTAACCGCTTGGAGCTGTCCGCAAATCAGTGGTCAGAGAAAAATTGCCTAACCCCTTGCTTTGGCCATTTTTTCTTTCAATACTGCAATGCACGAATGGTTTAGTGCTGGAAAAAAAGTTCTGTTGAAAGTTGTTTGTGCAGGAACAACATATTGTGGAGCAAGGGCATGCATGAGCTG
Source organism: Rana kukunoris (assembly GCA_029574335.1). NCBI lineage: Eukaryota > Metazoa > Chordata > Amphibia > Anura > Ranidae > Rana > Rana kukunoris. Next base: position 325,486,949 of record CM056052.1, on the reverse strand, counting down.
TTTAAATAGCTCCCCTTCAATCATGCAAAAAGAGGCTCCTCCAACATCAATGAATTGGCCAATGAGGCGGGTGATCTTGTTGTCTTGCTGTTTTGACATGCCCTTGGAACTAACGCTAACAAAGCTATTTAGGATAGGGTTATGACATCATTGGGAGGATGACGAGCCTGATTGGGACTGCAGTGGAACTACCGCACATGGACGCTTTGTCTTACTTGAACCCTCTCTATTGACTGTGCTCTGATTAAGTGGTGTGATTGAGGAGGTACCACCAGTTCAGTCAGGCCGCGTACACACGGCAGGGAATCTCGACGGGCAGAACACATCGTTCCGCCCGTCGAGGTTCCCTGCCGGCCGTCGAAATCGGCGACCCGCCCGTCGGGAATGGCAACCAGCCATTCTTCCGGGCGGGCCGTCGAGGAAATAGAGAGCGTGCTCTCTATTTCGGCTCGACGGGCTTCCCGACGGGAAGCTCGCCGAGACCGTACACACGGCCGAGGTCCTCGCTGGAATGTGCATTCCAGCGAGGTTCTCGCTGGTTTTCAGCGAGAACCTCGGCCGTGTGTACGGCGGCTCAGAGTACGTAATAATGCTGCTTCCTGCACTACCATCTTCTTTTTCTGCCTCTGGTGGTAATTTTTAAGGTGTAGGTTCTTACCAGTATTGGTTATATGTCCCAACGTTTTCCCCCTACTCACTTACTTCCCACACAATTTACATGTACAGCCTCTGAGGCTATCACAACAATAACAACACTATTATCAGTATCAAGTTCAACACTAGGGATGAGCCCGTTGTTCAATTCAAACTGTCCTAAACAATAGAAAACATTGCCACTTTACAGGCATACAATAGAGGAATATTTCACTTTTATTGTTTCACTTTAAGCATTATTAAAATCATTAAAATCCCTGAACACTTTTTATGACAATAACTTGCATATTAACCTTTAAAATTAGCACTTTTTATTTTTCACGTTCATGTCCCATAGACTTTAACAGTGTTTGTGTGTTCGAACAAATTTTTTGCCTGTTTGCATGTTCTGCTGCAAACCGAACCGGGGGGTGTTGGGCTCATCCCTATTCAACACTAACACAATAGCAGATTCATAGCAGATGAAATGAAAAAGCGAAGTTGAACTATAGCTTGTTTCACTATCTGTTCTGCTGCTGTGTATAATAATTCAGGTTCTCTGCTGGACCAGCTAAGATTGACTGTCTGAAATGATTCAGTGTGTGTCTCCCTCTGCTAGCAATCATAAGTAAAAGTAAGTTGGCTGTACGTGTGTACTTAAGTTCTAATTATTTTACTGCTCCTCCTCTTTGGTTACAATCAGCAAATAACATTCATCATCATCATCATCATTTTACTTCCCCCACCCATTCCAGCAGTGACCACTAACAGCTCTTTTACTATTGTCTCTATAATGTCGAATAATCTTGGACTAATAGAGTTAGTTACATTCAGTCGAATCTTCTATCTATCTATATTAAACTGTTGTCGCAACAATATGAAAATACAGTGGATATGAAAATAAAGCATTTTTTTATTTTGGATCTTTTGGATTATGGATTTTGCATGCTCGTTATCGTTTTGTCAAAACGAACACGAAAATCTTTAAATATGGACATAGTGAGCCACAATATATTGGACATTATTTAAAAATACAGCAGTAGCTTTAGTAGATATCATGTACGGATTATCAAAATGTGGCCCAGCAAGGCTCCCCTGTTATAAGTTAAAGCGTTTCGCAAGAAATACTTTTTTCTTCAGGACTAATTGGGTGTGTTCTGATCAACTTCAGATACAGAGGAGGGAGCGGTAAACGATCGGGGGGGGGGACATAGGTGCCACCTCGAAGGAAGGAGAGAATGAGTAGCAGTATCTTAGGAATCCCCCTTATGGAGAGAAGGGGTCCCCACTGCCAACTAAAACAGCAGCGAGTCAAGCGTGGAGAGGTAAATAGGGTAGTAACCACCAAAACAAACCCATAAATAACAAATCACACCTATGTATCGCAAGTGAGTTCAGGGATAACTATGAGGTGAAACAGTCACAGGTTAGAGAAGTAGTACATGATAGGGTGAAATATTGTTTCCTGAATATGTGAGTTCTCAGAATTAACCTCTGAAAATGCCACAATAGCGTGGAGTAAGTAGGATAGATGCCACTTATGCAATGTATAGCAAAACAATATTTTGCGTCCCGCCATCAATGCTGGCATCATTCAGAAGTGAATACCCCAGAGCGGTAGCCCACCATGCAACATAAAGCAAAGTGGGCCTCTAAGCTGTGCTATATAAAGTGATCATGCTATGTTTTACATGCAAAAGGGGCCAGCCTGAAGTGATTTATCAGGAATTCATTTTCTGACTAAAGTTCCACTTTAAGCACAATAACACTTAGCAAGCCTCACACTGTGATCCTAGGACACAACCAAAATAGGACAATTAACGCAAAAGTGGGACAGTATAGCAAGTCCAGGACAATTGGCAAGTATGTGACTCATGTATAGATTTTTGTTTGCTGGGAGAAAAGACATTGCATGTGCCCTCTTTGCTAACACGTCTGCAACAATAACAGTAGAAGTCATAGTGGGGGTGCTAAAACGCAAAAGTGCAAAATCTAGTGCAGCTCTGAAGATAAACCAATCAGCTTCCAGGTGTTATTCTTAAAGCAAAATATAAGAATAAAGGCTGCAATGATTATAATTGTTGTGACTATTAATTGATTTAAACCTATGGACACTTAATATAAAGTAAAACAGTTCAGCGCAAACATTTAGATAATAAACAGAAAATAGTCCATAGATGAAAGTGAAGAGGCGAAATACATATGCATTTCATTCAGTGATGTAAATTCAAAACAGGTGACCAAATAGAGATCCTTCACCAATAAGTAAAGATGGCCTCTCACCTCATAGATTTGACATTAAAAAGGTCACAACGCATGGTAATCAATCTCAGATCCTAATGAGAACGACCAAAGGGTAGTTTGATATCTCAAAGATGAAAATGGAAGGCCCATAAATACCAGCAATGCAATGTATATGGAAATAAAAAGGAAGAGAGATCTAATGCTCTCAGTACAAAAACTGCATTTATTTAAAAGCAATGGCAATACACTCACATGTTACTGCACTCTCAGCCGAGTGCAGGCTCACAGTCATGTAGCTCCAACAAGTGTGTACAGCATACGAACGGCGATCGCGAGTGACGTCATACGTAGCTCCTCCCACGTGTACGCGTTACGTCCCGTGGGCGGGACTTCATCAGCATTCTGCCCTACATTAGGCTCTTTGCCCTACGCTGATGAAGTCCCGCCCATGGGACATAAAGCGTACAAGGGGGAGGAGCTACGTATGACGTCACCCGCGATCCATCTACACTATATAGGCACTATAGAAATTTTGATTCCAGTACCTAGGCCTTAACCATACGTGTATGTGTATGCAGGTATATAGGTAAATATATGCATATATGCATATGGTTTTCCCTCTCATCTACCTCACTTACTTCTTCTAGGTTAAATTTATGAGCACTATAGAGATCACTATTTTAGTATTTTGGATCCTATCACACTTTATATAATCATTTTTTTTCTGCTTCAGCCTACACTATATTGGCACCATATTTTTTATTTTTTTATATATCTAGACCCTAATATTTATATAGGTGTGTTCATATGTGTGCGTATATGGCGGTGCGTATATGTATATATATATATATATAGTTTTTCACCCCACTTATTTCACTTACTTACCCCAGGGTAATTCTTATACATTTAGAGAACACTGACTTAATATTCTTGATATATCACAATAGATAATTAATATTATTTTTTTGTACTTAGATCCTAACATATATATATATATATATATATATATATATATATATATATATATATATATATATATATATATATATTGTAATAGTGAGGGTCCCTGTCACCATGGAGATGCAGCAAAAATGGACACAGAGTCTGCATGTCAGCAGACTGCAGAACTACACAGCATAGTTTTTAAATGGAGAAAACTGCTCTGTCAGTTTTCTCCAGGTTTTGATAGTTTTGAATTGTTGTGTCCGGGTCTTGGTAATAACCAGCAGGTTGGGTTCCCAGCTGAACGCTGACAATATAATCAGGGACTGGTCAGAACAGAGAGAGAGAGAGAGGTGGAAGGTGTGCAGCTGGCTGTTGCTGCAAGACAGACCTGTGTATGGGGATCTGTCTGTCTGTCTGCCTTGGAGACTACATCCCTGGTGTGGTGGGACTTCGTGTCTGAAGGACTGGGAGGCTGGTAGACCTGAGGTGACTAGCGAGTCCAAGAGGGGCTGAATGAAGTCCAGAAGTCTGGGAGACAGTGGGCTGGAGAACCTGTTGAGGCCAGGAGTGTGCCAGGTTAGCAGGTACAGCAAGGCTAAGTAAGCCTATGAGCCAGGAGGCTTGGTATGTTGAGTTCTGTGAACATTATTGGAGAAGAACCCCTGCGTGGGAAATCCTGTATGTGAACTGTTCTTTTTGTTTCCTTCAATAAAAATGGGCTGCCATGCCCTCAAACATAACATCTGACTGCTGTGGACTCGCTAAAAAAATGCATTTACCATTGAGTTAAACCCCCAACGTTTACAGTGGTGGAGAATGCAGGCATCTAGACGGTGAAATCCGGGTCCTTGCTCCGTGGTGAGTCGCAGCAGGAGTTACTGCTAGCTGTGTGTAGCAGACAGGCAAACTGCATTGCGCAGAAGTTTATGTTGGACTGTGTTGCATACAGGTGGTGCATCTGTAAGAAGATTTTTTCCCCCTTTTTACTGCTGTGAAAGGTGTAACAAGCTGCTGTGCATGCGACTGCAAGGATGCGACAGTCAAAACACAAGAAGTTCTTGTTGAGTCAAGTTAAAGGGGAAGTGAGCTCAGCGTGGCCTGAGAAGATGTCTCCACCTAGGAGGGCCAGTCAAAAGGGGCCAGTGGTGTATGAGACTGTGAATGAGTGGTTCAAGTGGAACCAGACTAAAGAATCGGATGCGGTAAAAAAGGCCTGAGATAGTGGCATCTGATTACATGCAACCCATGCTACTTACAGAGGAGGTTGGGGACTTCCTGGAAAAGTTTGAAAAAGTCGCTTTAAGGAGGAGATGGCCTAGAGACCGGTGGCCAAAATTGCTGCAAACCTTATTGCTGGTAGAGTACCGGTCGGTTTACCATTTGATGGACAGTGACCAGGATGACTATCGCAAGTTTAAAGAGGAAATCCTTCTTAGAGGAGAGTTCCATCGCATCATGGGCCACCAGCAACGCTCCAGCAAAGAGAGGTCATCACCCATAGCAACGGGAGAGGCATCACTGCGACAACAAAGCAACAATCAAGCAATGGCTCAGGAGAGCATGAGTGTGCATCAGTGTACCAGCTGTGCGTTTTCTGCAAAAATATCGGTTGTCACCCCTGGCAACAGTGGTAAGAAGTTTGTGTGGCCTGCAGGGGGTACCAATGAGGAAAGCAAAAATGTGTATTATGGCCGCTTATGTGAAGTGGTCAGCCCAGAAAGGACACAACAGTCTGTGACCACCATGAGGTGTAGCCAACCATCTTTGGAGTGCTGGTCTGCTGTTACCCCTAGCAACAGGGATACTGTGTTACATGCAGGGGGTGTTGGTGGGTCTGGAAAGGCTGCAGTGTTTCTCCATGACCACATGAAAAATTCAGCATATGGAGACACCACAGATGAGAGACAACGCACTCAAATGAAGGCTATGACAGCGGTTACAGGAAGTGGTAAGACTGTTGCAGTTTATGGGACAGAACCCAATGAAGTAGAAGTGTGTTCAGCGGGGAGATCCGCAGTACAGGTGGACTTGCTACAGGGTGCTACCCAGAGTAGGGGGGAGGCACAGGGTAAAGCCCAACTGTCAGCAGGACTAAAGACTGAAAAGGACATGGGGACTCTGTATGTACCTGGTGGAATCCAGCAGAGTGCTGGAAGAGCTGCACTAGGGGTGACCAAAGAAATAAGTATACAATGTTCCCTACTGACAGATATAGGTGCTGTGGGGTTGCCAAGAGAAACCTCCCAGGAGCCCACAGTGTTGGAGCGGAGGGTTTCCCAGGTCAGCTGTAGAACTTCTCTAGTGGGTAAGGGGCCACCCACAATAGCTACAGCTATGTTTAAGTATCATGATGATCCTCTAAAGGTTGAGAAATGTATTTCTGGAAATGTCATATTTGAGAATATTGTTGGTGATATGTTTACTAAAAGGGATGGGAGTAGGATGTCTTCCGTGACCACCAGAGGCAGAGCTGCAGGGTTGTCCATGGAAACCTCCCGGGATCTCCCTGTATTGGAACTGGAGGTTGTTCAGGACCGCTCTGGCACTACTCTGGGGGAACAAGGAGGGATTGCACCACACAATGAGAGTGTGTGGGTGCAGACCACCCGCCTGGTATGTGATCAGTTTGAAAAATGTATTCATACTGTAAAAGCTAGAAGTGTAAAGCGGGATGTGACGGTAGCGCCACCAGAACAATCTGGTCAAAATGGGGTATTGCGTCCTGTGGTTTGTGAGGAAGCATTGTCCCAATGTGACACAAGTGAAACTGTGCTTGTACAATGTGATGTGTCTAGCGATGACAAATGTACTGTATTAGGTAATGAGACCCAGGTTCCTTTGGTGCCTCTTGGAACAGGTGATGCAGTGCTGCAGAATGCCTGTCAGGGAAGTACCACTGACTGGGACAGCTGGGCTAAACAATTGCTAGCCATGCTAGATAAGGCTAGGTTGGGTAACACAGATTTGGACATAACACCTGCTATGCCCAATGGAGGGAGTGCAGGGTGGCCAGTGGCCAAGGGCGTGTTGGCCCCTGCAGAGATTGATTTCCTCCAGTCAGAAGGACCGGTTAAGGGTGCATGCATGGCAGATGTGTTATCCGCAGCCCAACCGCTGGAAAATAGTGAGCGCAAAAATGGCAATGTGACGTATGACCTGCAGCGGCTCACTGATGCTGTGACGGAAGGGATAAATGTGAGATGTACGTCTGACGGCGCTCCAGTTGAGCACCAGGCTGCGAAGACTGATACCGCCAGTGAGGTGGGGGTTGCTAAAAATGTCTCTACCTTTCCAGCTTCAGTGGATGAGCCCCTCCAAGTCATTGCTAAGGGAAAAGTCCCTAGAAAGGTCTTGTATGTGGACGTGGGTCGCATTAAGTTGACTAATGTATTGTTGAAACTGCTTGAGGTCCAAAAAGCACATCTGTTATACACTTGGGTGTCTCCATCGTGGTCGGACAAGGTGGTACTGCGTAGTACCAGTAGGTGGAGCCAAGTAGTACAGGCTATGCTTTATGGTAATAACAAGAGGAACTGGTTGGTACCATGTTTGTTAGCAGTATGGCAGATGTTCTCAAGGTTCTCTGAGAGGGTGCTTCCAGTTACCGGTTTGGATGGAAGGCGATCAGGAGAACGCTTGAAAACATCAGAAGTCTCTCCGCCTGATGCGGTGACTAGGAAAAATTCTGCTGATGCAGTCCAAAGTGTGGCTGAGCGGTGGTCAGTAGAGGGCACGGACACTGCCTCAACCACTAGACTTTACATGAAGAAAGGGAGCGAAATGGACGTGGCAGTAGCAGAGATTTTACCTGTCAGTCGCACAAAGGTAGAAATTAAAGTACCCGGAGACACTGTGGGAGAAAGTGCTAAAGGAACAGGTTCTCTATATGAAGAATGTGAGGGTTTCAGGCAAGGCAGTGTTCCCCTGAGAAAAGAAATTAAGCCCAGGAACCCCAGAAGAGGGAGAAAGCGTAGGATAGAAAAAAGTGGGATCCCATGGAGAGTCAGGGTAGGACTGACCTGGAAGCGCACCCGAAAAAAGGGTTAGGCCTACGCGGCTGACAGCCGGCACAGAGGTGTCCCAACCCTAATGACGTGTGCTGGTGTTCCGCCCCCTTCGGGATCGAAACAAAGGGGGGGGGATATGTAATAGTGAGGGTCCCTGTCACCATGGAGATGCAGCAAAAATGGACACAGAGTCTGCATGTCAGCAGACTGCAGAACTACACAGCATAGTTTTTAAATGGAGAAAACTGCTCTGTCAGTTTTCTCCAGGTTTTGATAGTTTTGAATTGGGCTGTTGTGTCCGGTTCTTGGTAATAACCAGCAGGTTGGGTTCCCAGCTGAACGCTGACAATATAATCAGGGACTGGTCAGAACAGAGAGAGAGAGGGAGGTGGAAGGTGTGCAGCTGGCTGTTGCTGCAAGACAGACCTGTGTGTGGGGATCTGTCTGTCTGCCTGCCTTGGAGACTACATCCCTGGTGTGGGGGGACTTCGTGTCTGAAGGACTGGGAGGCTGGTAGACCTGAGGTGACTAGCGAGTCCAAGAGGGGCTGAAGGAAGTCCAGAAGTCTGGGAGACAGTGGGCTGGAGAACCTGTTGAGGCCAGGAGTGTGCCAGGTTAGCAGGTACAGCAAGGCTAAGTAAGCCTAGGAGCCAGGAGGCTTGGTATGTTGAGTTCTGTGAACATTATTGGAGAAGAACCCCTGCGTGGGAAATCCTGTATGTGAACTGTTCTTTTTGTTTCCATCAATAAAAATGGGCTGCCATGCCCTCAAACATAACATCTGACTGCTGTGGACTCGCTAAAAAAATGCATTTACCATTGAGTTAAACCCCCAACGTTTACAATATATATATATATATATAGGTTTGTATGTAAGTACATATACATATATAAGGGGGTATATATATGTGTATATATAATGGGCCGGATTCACGTAAGCTTCACGCTGGCGTATCTAGAGATACGCCGTCGTAAGTACAAATGTGCGCCGTTTTTTTTCTTCTTTCTTTCTCTCCTTTCTGTTTTGTTCTGTTCTGTTCTCTTCTCTTCTCTTCTCTTCATTTTCATTCTGTTACCTAAACCTATCTCTCCGGTCAGGGGCGGACTGCAGGAGGCAGTGCAGTGGCAGTGCAGAGGCGGGGAAGCTAAAATCTCTGGATTTTGTTAGGATAATTCTTCCCCTGTGATCAGTCAAACTTCAAGTGTTCCAGAAGCAAGACACTTTATTTCAGTTGCACCGGTACAACTGGATAGAACCTTCATGCTGAGAAGAAAGCATGAAGTCCCATCCAGACACGAGGTGTAAGAACTTCTTTATAGAGTCAACAGGAAGAATACTATTGGCTAAAAGACCACCGGTGGCTCATGACGCAAACAAGCTTTATTGCCAGTCACAGTGCCTTTTTACAATTAGCAAAGGTTGATTTTAAAGAAGTAACACAAACAATAGAATTAGGCTAGGTAAAGCCACGTGTCCTTAGAATCCATTACAGAGGCAAGATTAAGCAATGTGTCCTTAGAATCCATTTTACTTTTCTACAAATAGTCACACAATACACATAAAAAACTTTTCCAACATTCCCTCCTCTTGTGTGGCAATTGTGTGGCTATTTTATCTCAACACATTTCGATGAATGTCCCTGTGTTTTATGCACTTTCGGACTATATGTCATTAAGTTGAGCTTCAACGTCCACACAGGTCTCCTCGGAGGTAGGAAGTGCTTGATACATTGTTCTCGAGATTGCAGTTTCGATCACTTTTTGTGAAAGTCCTTGAACACAAGGAATGCAGCAACATCCGCAAGTTTGATTATATTTTTGTCCATATAACCAAGTACCATTATGTTTATTATTTTTTCTCTTGATTTGACTTTAAAGTAAAATCCTTCCATTTGAGAAATATAGTGCTGAGATAGTGATGCTTGAACCCTTATAGTCCGGACTAGTGTTGTGATTTTATGTTGTCCATTGTGTGTCTTGTTAGTAATATATGTTCATGGTGGGTTTTATTCCCATACAATTTAATTGGTCTTTTTAAAGGCTAAAATACTTTTTGTAGCGATACACTTTGATACTCCAATAAACTTTTTTGTACCGAAGTAGCTTATCCAGACCATTAATTTGTTGCCAATAGTAACCCCTTTCTTTCTTGATCTCTCCTGAGATTGTCATCTCCTTTTCCCCCTTTCCCCTCCCTTCCCCCCTCCCTTTTTCCTACTCTTTACCCTCCTCCCCCTCCCCCACCCCCTTAATCTTTATATTTGATACTTATAAGTATAAGGTTACGGCAACCTAATCATCACTTTGATGACTGCTCTGTGGTAGACGTTAATACTCTAACTTCTACTAGTGGTATAACTTGCGCATTGTTCCCTTGTTCCCCCTACCCCCCTTTTTTTACTAAACATCCGCAAGTGACCAGAACAGCCAAAGCCACAGCAATTGAGATCATACATGATGCGATAAGTCCAGTCCATTTACCAAACCATCCTTCAAGCCAGTTTGTGAATGGGTCAATACCTGAATTCTCTGCTAATTCATTCGATAGAGCAGTTAGTCCTTCCAGGGCTTTGGTCACAGTCCCCCCAGGTGCTGTATTGTTTGGGATAAAGGTACAACACATGCTACCAAACATTTTGCATACCCCTCCTCTTTTTCAGCCAGGATCATATCTAAAGCCATTCGGTCCTGCCATGCCATTAGAGAGGTGGGGCCCAGCTGTTCTGCTAGACCTTTTACAGCGTCCCTGGTATAGTTTACAAATCGTTGTTGGTTGTAATATATATATATATATTTAATCCAGTCAAGATTTTTATCTATAGTCACCCACCAGAAAAGAGACTCAAACCCAGCTGTTACCTGACTTCTGGCCTTAAACTCATTCGGCACCCCTCGAGGAATTCCAATCTCATCTATGTAGATCTAGGAGTCAAATGACCCTTTGGGAGAGGTGTCCCTTCCATACCGTTGGTAACCCTTAGTCCACGGGTGTTCTGACAGGATTCTCAGGGGCATAACCAGCTGGACCATAGCACAATCCCCTCAGGCATTGGCCGGATCCTAGCTCGCAGTTTCTTATTCCCACACATCCACCAGACATCAGCTCTCTGAATGTCATGTTCCACCCAGTCACCATTTTCCTTGTTAATCCTCTCCGCACAGCAATCATCAGGTAGTGACCCAAGATCCACCGCGCTACTGTTCCCTGGGAGTGTAAAACAAGTAAAATTGCCCGGATAAGTAGTAACCGCTGGAGGTATCTGAGGTCTCTGTACTGGGGGAAACAACAAACTCAATGTGTGACAGGTAGAATTTGTTTCTGGTTTATAACTCTTATTATACAACCGCAGCATACATTTTAAACCTTCTGGATCTGTATTGTAATCTAGAGGAAAAGGGACTGTTGCTAAATGTGGTCTAGCTCCAGCACAAACTAAACAGTTTTTCTTTTTAGAGTTTTAACCGTGTATCTTAACCATTCTAACCACTCATTTTTTTCTTGGTGACCCGTCTCCAAAGCTATGGCATCTTCTACTGTTAGGTTAGTAAATCTTACAGTGTTATTCAGAACTTCTATCTTACTTGGAATATAACAAACATATTTATCTGCCCATTGGAGCCTTCTTGCTTCAGTTAAGTCCCCACAGTCCACCATTTGGCAAAAATCAACTAAAATGGTACTAGTTACTCCTTCTATGAAGGTTAAGTTCAAGGCCTTCCCCTTACTTGCCCAGTCTAGAGGTTCCTTCTCTTTCCAGTTTCTGCCTCCACGTATAGATGTCTCACCTAGAGTCACCAGTAGACCCAAGATAATAACTGTCCCTTTCATCCTAACCAGCTACAGAGCCCCGGGGGTAAGGTAATGGAGTTCTTCACCGGTTTGAGATAAGCCCCGCCTTGTGCAGAACCTCCCTTTGTAGCCGGACTTTTTACCAGAGCTCTGCCACCAACTGACCCTGCTCTGCCTGTAAAACCTTTTTGTAATGGGACTGGTGAGTCCAGGTAGACCTCTCTGCAATCCTTATTGCCGTGGGAGTGGTGAGAAGAACCTGATATGGCCCCTCCCACTTAGGCAAGTGCCAATGTTTCCTTTTTTATTATTTTTATCAGGACCCAGTCTCCTAAATGGATTTTCTCTTCTCCTTTGGATTGGACCTTCTGGAATAGAACAGACCTCATTAATTTATTTCTGTTTCAACAAGTTAGACATATATTCTTCTAAGGTACGTTCAGTTTCTTCAACTGGTGTTTCATTTAGTAGTAAGGGTATTCTATATGGCCTCCCATGTATCATTTCGAATGGACTCAAATCTTAATGGGATCCATTATCGCTGTAGATCTTTTCAGGGATTCCAAACCTAGGAATTATATCTCTTAGTAATTCTTTGGCTACAGTCTGTGCATCCGCACTTCCTGTCGGGAATACCTCCACCCATTTGGTCAAAGCATCTATTATTACCAGACAATATTCTTTCCTTTCACATTTGTCCAATTCAATAAAATCCATGCAAATGTGTTGGAATGTATATTGTGGTGTGGGGAACTTTCCTTTTCGTGGTCTTATGCCTCCCTGAGCATTGTGTTTTGCACATATAATGCATTGAGAACAAAAAGTTTTTGAGTAGTTTGTGAAGCCATAGGCTGTACATACCTTATTTAACATCTCAGTCATCCCCCTGTTTGACACATGAGGTACTCCATGTGTCAACACTTCTGCATACCTAAATAGGGATTTTGGCAATACCGGTTTTCCTTCAGGTGATATGTAAATGTTATCTATTTCCAATATTGTTTCTCCCCGGGGGGTGCACTCTGCTGTATATCAGTAAGGACTGTATGATCTATCTCTATGATTTCCAGTTCTGTCATTATTTGATGTGTTTCTTGTGCTGCTATTTTAGCCCCTTCATCTGCTCTTTTATTTCCCTCCAAGATTTCAGCCTGTGTCACTACTGCATATCTGGTTACGTTTGTGCCATCTGGATTTTTTCTACATCAAGAAAAAGTGTCATGTCAGGATTAGATAATGGTACATCTTTCAAATCACTTTGTGACAGTACCTTTCCAGCGATGGCAGCAGTACAGTTATGTTTATGGCCATCAGTAGGGAGTGGTAGTAGTGTGAATGAGTTTAATGTAGTACACCTCTGTATCGTTAAGTGAGGTTGTGTCAAGAGTATTGTCATACAGTAAGGTGTCGTGCTGGGCTCAAATGTGATATCTTTTGTTGTAAAAGAATAACAGATACTGCATGAGGTACTTTGAGTGTCAACGGGTGATATAGCACTATAGATGCTGAGGCCTTTACTGCTTAGGCTGCAGCTACCACTGCCTGTACACAGGGTGGAAGTGTTCTAGTTACACTGTCTAGTTTTGTAAAATAGTAAGCAATTGGCCTCTGGTGCTCACCATGTGACTGTGTAAGTACTGATGTCTTGTGACCTTCCCTTAAATCTACTGTTTGTTTGAAAAAAGTTTTGTCATATTCCGTTAAGGCTAGCACTGATAAACTAGAAAGGACTTGTTTTAGGTCAGTAAAGGCTATCTCTGTTTCCTCACTCCATTTTATAGCATCCTGTGGGGCCATGGGGTTACCATGTAAGGCATGGACCAACAGGGCAGTCAATATTGAATGCCCGGGGATCCAAACCCTACAAAAATTCCTCATGCCCAAAAAATACATCCTTTTTTTTTTTTCTCTACACCTGTAGGAGGATTCGAATTCTCGCTCCATCCAGGTGCCGACCTTCTTTTGAGATATTATACCCCAAGTATTTGACCTGCTGTTGCCACAACTAGAATTTTAGTGTTATTTACCTTATGTCCTTGATCATGGAGAAAATACAACAGAGCCATTGTATCAGTCCTACAAACCTCCTCTGAGGGAGACGCCACTAGAATGTGTCTTCATAGAGGAGTTGGCTTCCCCCTAGGGGCACAAATTGAGCTAAGTTTGAGGACATTACCTGTGAAAAGATGGTGGGAGAATCACAATAGCTCTGGGCAACCTGGTGAAGGTATACCTTTTCCCCCGGTAAGTGAAGGCAAACCAAAATTGATGGTCGGGGTGCACTGAAATGCTAAAAAAAACATTACTAATTTCAATCACAGAGAAGAATTCATTCCCTAGATCCAAATTATTCAATAGTGTGTGTGGATCTGGTACCACAGGAGCTCTTGGTATAACTGCCTGGTTAACGGCTTGTAAATCCTGTACCATTCTCCAGCCTGTGGAAGGCGGAGCCTTCTTAACAGGGAAAAGAGTGGTGTTACAGGGGCTGTCAGGACACAAAATAATCACCCCTGTTTGTAAAAATGTATCTATTACAGAGGCTATACCCTCCTCTGCTTCCTTCTATGGTACTCCTCTGTTTCCGCCTCGGCAGTGTACTCCTCTACATCCTCATCTCCTTCAACACTTTGCACAAAAACCTTTACTTTCAAATTTGTTTCCCATTGTTTTCAGATACTTCTCTGAATATTTAGAATATTGTAAAACATCTAGAACTGATGCAGTTCAGTAAATAACCATATTTTTAACAATGTAATCTTTATGATCCTGTTTTAATCCATTTACAAAAGCTATTTTTAGCCGTTGCTGATATGCACTATTCACATCCTCAGCTTCGGGGATCCCAGAGAACACTTTAAAAACATCTCGTAGTTTATTTAGGTAGTCACTGATACTCTCCTTGTACTGTCATATTTATTTTCTGCCAATCAGTCCTTTGAATCCATCTAAGCTGACATCTATTCAGTAATGCAGTCAACCTGTTTCCTAAGTCTGGGCTATCTGGAGGTAATGGATCTCTGCGCCCCTGTCCGTCTGCTAGGCCGCAATGGTCCCAATCCCCCTTTACGGAAGCCCAATCTGATCCCAGTACTCTCCTCAGGGCTCTCTCTACCTCCACCCCATTCAACTTATTACTGTTCCATAATCCCTCTATGTTTTCAATAAATTCTGCTTAACCTAATTTTGGATGTTTTATGTGTTCTGTAGCCTTTTGTATGTCCTTCTCAGTCCATGGCCTGAAAACAGTCATTGTCAGGGGATGCTGTCCTCCAAACCCATCCGCCTGTCCTCCCCTGGGGTTTGGGACTTCTATCAAGGGGTATTGTTCACCATCATCTACACCATACATAATAGGAGGTTTACTTAATCCCTTGGCTCCTGCTGAGGCACCTAGTGCATAAGTTATGGCATCAGTTAAAGTTTCAAGGATTGATCTGTTCAGCTCCGAGATCATGCTGCTATCTGGAGAGATTAAGGAAGTAGGGTCAGGGTCTTGTTCAGAGGCGGTTCCTCTGACAGGTGTGGATGTCACAGGGAGGGTGGTACTCTGGGCAGTGGCTTGCACCTGAGGGGGAGGACCATTATAAGGAGGTGGTCTCTGGGTTCTACAAATTAAATCATCCTCTTTGTCCACTAGGGGAAGTTGGGCTTGGCATTTTTCTTTTGTTCTTCTAGCATGTTCAAGCCAGCATGCCGCCATTTCTACCTTACACCTTCTCTGATCTTAACAATTTAAGCATTTTCACCAAATTCTAGCAACCTTTTACAGTTAAATTATTCTAAAAAACACATTTTCTTTCCCTTTTAGCACAGTATATCACAATTTTAGGGTCTTTGTTATGCATACATTTCTTATCTCTTTCTAATGGCGCATTAGGAATACAACAGCAGCACAGACAATACATCCCTTTACAGAAATTATTCCCCATGGTGCACGTTTGCTTCAGTGTTGAGTTTAGAATACAAGACCGGTAATTCTACTCTTAAACCCCACCAAAATCTATAATACAACAGCAAAGTCTAAATTCCCCAAACAGGAAACCTATGCACACATATATTATACCATTACCCCCCCCCCTTTTTTTTTCTTTTTTTTTTTTTAGAAGCACAGTGTGTTTAAAACAAACACAGACAAAAAAACAAACAAACAAAAAAAACAACTAAAAAAAGGTGACCTGGTCTGTATTCACGCGCCCGCACACACAAAAGAGCAAGTGTACTTAGCTTAGATAGGCGGACAAGTCATTAACAATACATATGTCCGAAAGGGGGGGTGGGAGGTTAAAGTCCGGTGTCTAAACACAAGATTGCAGACACGTTAAAACATAACTGCCTGAACAGAAAAATGGCAATAATTGGGCTTTCTAATAACTTGTAAAACACTGGGGTAGCGATCCTTGGGCCATGATAACAATAAGAATACAGGAAAATCAAAACAAAACAAAAATGTTAAAACGTGTGCAGCAGTACTGTAAAAAAAATAATTGTAAAGTTGGCCATTAGAAAAAAAAGAAGATGGTACTACACCACCTATTACAGAAAAAGTGATCACCAAGAAAACAGTAGGCCTCGCAATCTGTGTAGATCACTCGCCTATTTTTAGCGCTTAAATTGTCGGGTCCGCAACCTACGACATTCGGTATACCCTTCAAATCTTTTTTTATCTGTCCCGGACAGCAGGCGACGTTCATTTTTACCTCAGGCAACGCCCCAAATGCCTGTTTTACAGTGGACTATTAAGATGTCATACAATCAGTCTCAATGTCTGTTATCACAACTCATCAGCGGACTATTAAGATGTCATACAATCAATCCCAGTCTGTTCTATAAACAAAATCAAGCAGAGAAAAAAAAAATAATAGACTTAGAGAGAGAGAAAAAAAAATGTAATTTAAAGTATCTTACCTCCCAAACACACCAGAAGGACTGGATCACGGCAGGTTCGGAACCAGATGGTTGAACCCGGGTCCCGGTAGCAATCGGCCCCTATTTGACCACAAATGTTATGTGGGAGGACTTATTTTGTCAGTGAGTTTTGAGATCCGATACTCACTGATTTCTGATCGACCATTGGACCCGGGCTTCACACATTGGTAGCGGCTAGAAGGACCAAAAATGTTAGGATAATTCTTCCCCTGTGATCAGTCAAACTTCAAGTGTTCCAGAAGCAAGACACTTTATTTCAGTTGCACCGGTACAACTGGATAGAACCTTCATGCTAAGAAGAAAGCATGAAGTCCCATCCAGACACGAGGTGTAAGACCTTCTTTATAGAGTCAACAGGAAGAATACTATTGGCTAAAAGACCACCGGTGGCTCATGACGCAAACAAGCTTTATTGCCAGTCACAGTGCCTTTTTACAATTAGCAAAGGTTGATTTTAAAGAAGTAACACAAACAATAGAATTAGGCTAGGTAAAGCCACGTGTCCTTAGAATCCATTACATAGGCAAGATTAAGCAATGTGTCCTTAGAATCCATTTTACTTTTCTACAAATAGTCACACAATACACATAAAAAAACTTTTCCAACAATTTTCACATCAAAAGCATGTCAGTTTCCGACATCTCAGGGACAGATGTAAAAAAAAACACAGATTTGTACATACTGTCTCTGGTTTTACTGAGCCTGGCAACCCTGATGGGCCCCCTAGTGGCATGGGGCCCTCGGGCAGTGCCCAAGTGACTCAATGGTCAGTCCGCCCCTGTCTCCAGTATGTCTTTGGGGCCTGTATCTATGTATCTAGCATATTCATATTTGGCCAAATCGGCCAGGTATAGGATTGGGTAGGAAAGGTCTGAGACAAGGGGAAACTGAACCATAACAATCACTAATACTGACAATATCCTGATTTTTGTAAAGTTGAAAAACATTTAATAAACAGATTAAAAAAAATAAAAAAAAATAAATGGCCAAGTATAAGATTAAAAAAGGAGGGAAGAAGAGGAAGGCAAGAAAAAACATTTAGAGTACAAGGATATACAGTATATTGTAATAAGTGTTAACTCCATCTCTATAGCCTCTGGCCATGATATCAGTGAAATTAACATACTGAATATAACAGATATGAAATGGAAATTGTAGAATATAAGATAGAGTAGTGTCTTAGCATGTAGAAAGAAAAAAAACAACCCTTTAAATTTTAGCAATTATGTTTAATAGATGCAAGCTATGCAGCTGTGATGTATCATCCAGTCACTTTACTGTTTTTCCAGAATGTGCCCCACTTGCCATTTTTATAGGGGGCATAAGTTCAAATTTCATCATAGGAGATGTTCTCAAGGAGCTGGCCCCTTGAGAATATCTCCTACGATAAAAAACAGAGCAGAGCAACACAGGGCAGAGCATGTGTTGACATCATCACGCTGGTGGATTAACCACTACAGATCCGCACTATGGACAAAAGACGTCAACAGCGTGGACGTCATGCGATCGGCGGTGATGGTCAGGGAGAGGAGACAGATGCTGTTTCACTTGTACATAGGGACACAGCATCGGTCACCTCTCCCAGTCACCCCCCACACAGTTAGAACACACCCAGGATACACATTTAACCCCTTCCTCACCCCCTAGTGTTAACCCCTTCAATGCCAGTCACATTTATACAGTAATTAGTGCATATTTATAGCACTGATCGCTGTATAAATGTGAATGGTCCCAAAAATGTGTCAAAAGTGTCTGATGTGTCCGCCGTAATGTTGCAGTCCCAATAAAAATCGCAGATCTCCGCAATTACTAGTAAAAACAATAGTAAAAAAAAATCATAATTCTGTCCCCTATTTTGAAGGCGCTATAACTTGTGCGCAAAGCAGTCGCTTATTGCGATTTTTTTTTTTTTTACAAAAATACGTAGAAGAATACGTATCGGCCTTAACTGAGAAAAAAATATATATATATATATTTTTTTTTAAATTGGGATATTTATTATAGCAACAAGTAAAAAATATATATATTTTTTTAAATTGTCGCTCTTTTTTTGTTTATAACGCAAAAAATAAAAACCGCACGGGAGATCAAATACCACCAAAATAAAGCTCTATTTGTGGGGAAAAAAGGACGCCAATTTTGTTTGGGAGCCACGTCGCACGACCGCGCAAATGTCAGTTAAAGCGACGCAGCGCTGAATCGCATAAAGCGACGCATTGCCGGAAGCTGAAATTTCGCCTGGGCACGAAGGGGGTCTATGTGCCCAGTAAGCAAGTGGTTAAAGTGGCTTGTTTGTTGTCTCTTGTACATTTTGACTAATGCGAGTACCTTTTTCTCATATGAATAAACAACACAGCAGTTTTACACTATAGGGGTTATTTATTAAAGGCATTGCAAATGCACCTGAAAGTGCACTAATAGTGCACTTAGAAGTGCAGTCGCTGTAGATCCAAGGGGGACATGCAAGGAACATAAAAACAGAATTTTTGCTTGTACATGATTGGATGATAAAATTAGCAGAGCTTCCCCTCATTTCAGATCTACCCCTTAGATTTACAGCAACTGCACTTCCAAATGCACTTTCAAGGCGATTTCAAGTCCACTTTGCACTTGCAGTTTGCACCTGTGGTGGAAAGTAGATTTGCCTTTCGTAAATAACCCCCTATGAAGCCTTTGTCACTTGTTTCTTACCAGAATCCTGGTGCTTGCTAAGCAGAGGTGCAGATTTTGGCTGATTCCATTTAGAATAGGGGTTTGAGGTATGAAAAGGATTTCCTCATGCCACTGTGTCTAACTGTAAATTAAGAACTAATTAAGAACTATATAGCAAAGATACAGCTTAATTTGCAGTCGTTCATTTCCAATTGCATTTAGCTGTTTTGATTTGGCTTCACTTGGATTTGCAGTCACTGTAGGTCTGAGGGGGGCATGCAAGGAAAATAAAAAACTGCATTTTTGTTTGTACATGATTAGATGATAGAACTCAGCAGAGCTTCCCCTAATTTCAGATCTTCCCCTCAGATCTACAGCAAATTCACTTCCAAGTGTACTTGCAGTGCACTTGTAGTACAAAGTGGATATGCCTTTAGTAAATCAACCCCCCATGCAGTTACCATAATGCATGACAATGTATGTACCGCAGCGATGCTGTGCAATGCGGTTACATTCATTTTGAATGGTACCACAATGCATTAACTATTGCACAGCCAATATACCTGTGTTTCAGTGTAGCACATTGCATTGCATCTATGAAAAACAGTTCAAATCTGAGTTTGGGTCCATTGTAGGCATTGCCAGCATTGCAAGTGGAAGTTCACCCTAATACTAAAATCACTAAATCTACTGGCATCCACAATCTAAGACTAACCTATCTAGCCCTGTAAAGAATCTGGTCCGGCCTCTTTCTGTAGAAGAGACAGCCGACAACAGCTGGGAAATAATGGGCACCCGAGCTGAGCTGCAGCCATTCAGACATGCAGCTGCCATTCAGACCAACCCCCTCTGTCCCCTGACTAACTGACTTTGATTGATAGCCATGGGAACCAATGGCGCAGCGTATATGCCCCAGCCAATCAGGAGGAGAGTCCCGGACAGCCAAGGGAATCGTAGTTATCACTGGATAGAAAAGGGGCTCACGGTAAGTGTTTGGGGTGCTGGGGGGGCTGCTACACACAGAAGGATTTTTGTAGACCTGTGCATTCGTTTTCGTTCGAATGCATTTTCGTCCAAATTTTCAGGTATTTCCGTTATCGTTTTAACAAAAGAAAACAAACGTGCAAAATCCGAAATCTGAAATATCCGACATTCGTTGCTACAACAGTTTGACATAGATAGGAGATTCGACATGACGCTGACAATAACAATCTGTGTCTATCGAATGTGCCTAACCTTAATTCTATTAGTCCAAGTTATTCTACATAGAGAGGAAAGATTCGACATTGTAGAGAGAAGAGATTCAACATTATAGAGACAGTGTTGGGGTAGATCATTCGACATGAATGACGAAGATTCGACGATGCAGCGAAAAACATACAAACGTTGAATCTGTCATTGAAGGCTTATGGTGTCTGTCGAAAGTTCTAAGAAGATTCGTCAAGCAGCTAAACTATATGATGCTGCAATCGTACATTTCTGGTCAAATGCTCGGCCCATAGGCTATAGAAGAATTGAAATGTTGGTTGATTAGTAATAATCATTTTTTTTCCAAACATTTTATTGGGTATTTCAACATTACAATTGTAAACACAGAGATACAACAGTCAGGATAGCCTTCAATTCACATGGAGCATTACAAAAAGAAGTATAACAGCATATGTAACGGTCTGTAACATCATACATATGAAACATATTCCAGCATTTAGATCGTGAAGAACAGTTACATATAATACATCAGTAGGAAGATAAACGTTCAGGTCGGTAGTGTTGAAACAGCATGGGTCCCCCTAGAACCCGCCCACCCCTAACGGGAACAATCTGTGGGCGGTGAGGGGGGGGGGGGAAGTGTGTCTTGAACCCGGGCATTACAGCCGCATATCTATATATATATATATAACGTAACAATGGTGTATTCTTCAAGTTGTGAGAGAATCTCTACATGAGGGCTGTATCAAAGGGCGAACTCTATATGCAATTGTAGTGCAAGACCTAAAGCAATGGGAGGTCGGACTAAGGTGGGGAATGAGGGAGGGCACGGAGCAGATGGGGGGTAAAGGAAAGGGGTTTATAGTAGTGAGAAGTTAGGGTGTAGGGCCATCTCCAGGTGGTAACGGATGGGCAGAGGGAATAAGTGGGTTCGCGTGTAACAGTGAGTCCCTGTAGTGGGTCCAGCAGGCCCAAGTGAACCTAAATTTATCGTGTGTGTCTTTGGCTTGGTGAATGAGCCTCTCCATATCTTCGATCTTGTTAACCCGTGTATGCCAATCCTGTAGTGTGGGGGGGATTGTGGATTTTTAGTACAAAGGGATGCATTGAGTGGCCGCATTTACAAGATGCAATGCCAGTGATTTTCGGTAGTGCGCTTCTCGGTATAGAAGAGTGGTGTAGCAAATACTGTGCCGGGGAGAAGACTAATTGCATGGTGGTGATCTGCACTATACGGTCATGGATCTCTTTCCAGAAAGAGTGTAGAGAGGGGCAATCCCACCAAATGTGCAGGAACGAGCCTTCTGACATGCCACACCTCCAACAGTCGGAGGAGACTGTGGGGTAAATTTTATGGAGTTTTACAGGTGTCCTGTACCACCTAACACTAAGCTTGTATCTATTCTCCTGCGCCGAGACATTCATAGACCCTTTGTGTGTGTGCTCCCGAATGAGATCCCATGAGCATCTTCATCAGACAAAGTAAGCGAGAGGTCATTATCCCATGCCGTGCGGAGGTTTGTGTTGGGGGCTGAATCTGGGGTCAGCATAGAATATGCCGTGGAAATCAGGTGGCGTAGGGGCTCTGTGGCGGTGCAGAGTCGTTCCAGGGGAGAAAGGTCTCTGCACCACAATAAAGGGGATTGGGCACTGTTGAAGTGTTTGAGTCCGAGGTATTGAAAAATCGTCAGTGTGGTGTGCGGGAACATGCGTAGTATGTCCGGGTATGTTAGTAGTGTGCCGTCGCGAAAGAATCGATGAGCCTGGAGTGGCATAGGGTCGGGGGTTGGCATCAGGCTATTGCTGGCAATGTTAGGTGCAAAACCAGGGTTATGAGATAGGGGCGTCAGAGGGCCGGGGGAAGGAATCAGTTTGAGGGAGCGACACGATGCCCTGAAAGGCATGGAGAGTGGCTCCGATCAGTGGGTGAGCTAGACATGCTTTAGGTATCGAGCGTTGCTCAATCCAGGGCAGGTGGGAGATTGGGAAGTCTATGAATGCATTTTCCACCGTGATCCAGTCCTTATTTTGACCATGTACGTGCCAATCGATGAGCCTAGTGAGGTGGCACGCTTTATGGTAAAGGGTTATGTCTGGCAAACCTAGACCTCCTTTCGGTTTTGGTAGGATCAGTGTGTTCCAACTCAATCTGGGTGCGCGTCCTGCCCAGAGAAAGGTCCTGCAATATTTTTTATATGTAGCAAAAAATGATTGTGGTATCGCGATCGGGACAGCCTGTAGGGGGTAAAGGAGTCGCGGAAGGACGTTCATTTTGAGGATCGCTACCCTGCCAAACCAGGAAAACCTGCCTTTATTCCAGTCCACTAGATCCGACTTAATGGCTTGGAGAGCGGGTGGGAAATTCAGGGTAAACTGATTTTTCAGGTCTTTCGGGATTTTGATGCCCAAGTACGTGATATTATCAAATTCCCATTTAAAGGGGAAGTTTTGTTTACATAGATTGACCACGGGGGCCGACAAGGAGATATTTAATGCAAGAGATTTCTCAAAGTTAATTTGGAGATTTGAGAGGGATCTGAAAAGGTGGAAGTCTCTGAGGAGGTTGGGGATCGTGGTGAGCAGGTCCAAAAGTAACATTAGGACATCATCCGCGTAAGCGGCTATTTTACACTGTTTCCCCTGGACCCCGATCCCTTTGATGGCAGGGTTGTCGTGCAGCCTGCGAAGGAGGGGTTCCATAGAAAGGACGAAAATGAGAGGGGATAAGGGGCAACCCTGGCGCGTACCATTGGCTATGGAGAAGGCATTCAATAGTCGGCCGTTGACTCTAACTAGTGCAGTAGGAGTGGTATATAGTGTTAGAATCATTTGAATAAGGCGGGTCGGCAGACCCAACTTGTGCAGGACTGCCGACATGTAGTCCCAGGCCACCCTATCAAATGCCTTCTCGGCATCCAGGGACAGGAGGAATCCCGCACTGTTGGATGAGGTCAGCCAATGGTGCATGTTGAGAGCTTTGATGGTGTTGTCCCTGGCTTCTCTGCCAGGGACAAAGCCTACCTGATCAGTCGAGACAAGTTTGGGGAGCAATGGTAGTAAGCGGATGGCAAGTATTTTGGCGTATAGTTTTAAATCTACATTGAGCAACGATATCGGGTGATAATTGGAGACAATGGCGGCATCTTTGCCCGGTTTGGGGATTAGAGTTATGTGGGCTTCTAGCAGGTCCTTGTTGTGGGAAGGGGAGTCAGGTAAGACATTGTAAGCTGCAAGGAATCTCGGGAGTAGCAGGCCGGCGAAGGTCTTGTAGTAACTGACCGGCAGGCCGTCCGGCCCCGGGCTTTTCCCAGGTTTGAGTTGTTGTAGGGCTCGATTGGCTTCCTCTAGAGTGATCTGAGCGCCTAAGTGTGAAATGTCTCCTAGGGGTGCAGAAGAGGGGCAGTATTCTGTCAGAAAATTGTCGATAAGGGTTGGTCTATCGGGGGTATGAGGGGACAGCGGGTGAGTGGAAATGTTGTAGAGGCCTGAGAAGTAGCGTACAAAGTGTTTGGCGATTTCCTCAGTTTTAGTGAGGGTCGCGCCAGAAGGAGAAGTGATAGTATGAATGGTCTGGGAGGACCGTTTCTTTTGGATGGCTGCTGAATGAATGAATGAATGAAAACTTGTATAGCGCGGCACATGCGAACTGAATCGCCTCTGGGCGCTTGTTGTTCCTGTCTCCTTTGATATCAAAAGAGAAAAGTCTTGACCTTTTTCCTAAATGCTAGGTGGTTCTCCTCCAACCGAATGCTGGTTGGTAAAGCGTTCCATAGTCTGGGACCTTGGATCGCGAATCTTCTTTCTCCTTTGGACTTGAAGTTGGCTTTCGGAACCTGGAGCAGGTTCCGATTCGTGGATCGCAAAACGCGATTGGGATTATGCGCTTTTATTATTTCGCATAAATAAAGGGGGGCATTCCCATGGACACATCTATGCGTAAGACAGAGAGCTTTAAAAGCAATTCTGTCTTTGACTGGCAGCCAATGAAGGGCTCTCAGTGATGGTGAGATGGATTCCCAGGGTTTTTTCCCAGTCACAAGTCTGGCGGCCGTATTCTGAACGACTTGCAGACGAGCGATTTGGTACTTGGGGAGGCCGAGGTAAAGGGCATTTGCATAATCCAGCCTGGAGTTTACAATTGCTCCCACCACGACCGCTAAATCATCTTTAGGGATGAACGGAGTGAGTCTGCGTAGTAGGCGCAGTAGATGGTGAGATCCGCTGACTACTGACCCTATTTGTGCGTCCATTGTCATAAAGGAGTCAAAAATGACCCCTAGGCTTTTGACTTTGGCGCTAGGGGTGATGAGCTTGCCCAGAATAGGCGGGGGGGTCCACGCTGTTGAAAGTTGATTCCTGCGCTTGGCGTGAAACAGGAGAAGTTCTATTTTCGCTCCATTGAGTTTAAGATAACTCTTTGTCATCCAGTCCTCTATCAAAGAGAGACATGTCTCTAGATTGAGGTGGTGATCCTGACTGTTGCAGATGCGGAAATACAGTTGCGTATCATCTGCATATGAGTAGTAGAGCAGTTTTTGGCTGCTGATAATCTCAAAGAGAGGACGAAGATATATGTTAAACAGCACTGGTGACAGAGGCGATCCTTGAGGGACTCCGCATGTTACTGTGCGTTTTTCAGACGTAAAAGGTCCTAACTTCACTGTTTGCGATCGGTTTTCCAGAAAAGAGGAGAACCAAGATAAATCGCCTTCAGCGACTCTGGCTACTTCCGCAAGCCGAGTCAGTAACAGATTGTGGTCTACAGTGTCGAAAGCGGCACTTAGGTCCAACAGAACTAGAAGACAAGATTCTCCTTCGTCTGCGGCCTTGAGAACATCGTCCCATACTTTCAGTAATGCTGTTTCCGTCCCGTGTCCGGGACGGAAGCCTGATTGCAATGGGTCAAGTAGCTTGTAGGTATCTAGATGCTGTTGCAACTGTTGTACCACTACTTTTTCCATTATCTTTGAGAGTACATTGAGACTTGTTATGGGACGGCGGTGGAGTGGGTCCTTGGGGTCCAGGGAGGGTTTCTTCATGATGGGTTGGATTATACCCTCTTTCAACTGTGAGGGCACTATGCCCTCCAAGAAAGACTGGTTGATAAGCTGCGTGATGGGAGGAGCCAGGATGTAGGCGCATTCCTTCAGCAGTTTTGTGGGGATAATGTCATTTGGCGCTGTGCCATTACGCAAAGCGCCAATGACATTCTTAGTGGTCTCGATGGAGATGGGTTCCAGGGTAAACTTACCTGATATAGGAGAATTACTATGGGTGCTGTGTGAGAGGCTGCAGGGGGGGCTGAGGGGAGAATTGCTTTGCTGAATGCTTTCACGGATTACCTCGATTTTATTAATGAAGTAATCCGATAGTTCATTGCAAAATTCTTGTGTGTCCGAACTGGGGGCTTCAATGCATCCTGGTTTCATGGTCTGGGTGACCATCTTGAAGAGTTCGCGGGGGCGGTTTTGGGCGCCGTTGATAGCCTCCGAAAAATACTTTTTCTTAGCTTGGAAAATTCCTTTGTGGTATTTTCTTGTAGTCGCCTTGTAGATGGATAGGTTTAGCTCTGAAGAACATCTTTTCCAGGCAGATTCAGCCCTTCTGCGTTCTTGCTTCAGTAACGACAGCTGGTTGTTAAACCAGCTGCAGTTGTTTTTCCGAATGCGGGTTCGTCGTTTCGGCGCTACCAAGTCGGCTGACTGTAGCATGGCCGAGTTTATGGCTTCCAATGTTTCAACGGCCGTTTGATGCGGCTGAGTTGTTTCTATTTTTTTCCTTAAAGTCGTTTTGAAGAGTTCCGAGTGGAGCTTCTTCTGACATCTAGTCCAGTGTGTTGTCACTGGATTTGATGTTTTTGTTGCAGGGGGGATGGTGGAAATACTGAATATAATTGCATGGTGGTCTGTCCATGGCAATTTTTCATTTTCCCAAATTTTTATTTCCAGAGCTTGTCTGAAAATAAGATCAAGTGTGTGACCTGAAGCATGTGTGGGTCCACATACTAGTTGCTGCAATCCTAATCCTTCGAGGTGGTCAATACAGGCGTCGGCAATGGGGTCTTGTGAGGAGTTGGCCCAGAGATTGAAATCCCCGAGCAGCAAAAGTTGTTTGCTGTTGAGGGTATAAGTGGAGAAGAAATCCGTCCATGATGATAGCAGCTGCGATTTTGGGCCGGGCGGCCTATAGCAGAGCAGAATGTGGACGGTCTCCTTTGAACTTGCTTGCAGTTGCAGAGTAAGGGTTTCCATGAATGGAAGAGGGTTTTGGCGGACTGGTTTGGTGATCGTAAGATGAGTCTTGTGGATCACCGCCAGGCCGCCTCCTCTTTGCCCTATTCTGTTTTCCGTTATGATACGGTAATTTTCTGGCACCAGTTCTCCTAGAATGGTGTTACAGTCGGCTGTGAGCCAGCTCTCTGTAATAAAAAGACAGTCTAGATCCTTTTGTTGAATGAAGTCGCGGATTTCAAATGGTTTTGGCAGAATATTGCCTACATGCCATGATCGCCAATACACCAGGGGGGGGGGATTTCGGGGCAGTGGGGAGAGGAATTGGCTAACTCCTCTCTCCTGGCTTGGTCCAGAGGAAGGCAAAAAACCCTGGCGGCGCTCGGCCAATATGCTCCGGTAGGGAAAAAATTCCTTCCTGACCCCTGTAAGAGGCGATCGGGTAACCCCTGGATCAAGCTTCTGTGCGTTGGGGAGACAGGGGGGGGGGGGCTGGGGCTGAGAGGGGGACCCTGTTGCTGGTCTGGTGGGATGGCTGCCAGTGGGATGAGGGCTGACAGGGTGCTTCTTTAAATAACTGGGGGCTGAGAGGGTGAAAGACAGGGCCGGGTAACTGTCCTTCTGGGGTGAGGGGGGTTTCCTGGAGGCTGAGTGAGGACCACAGAGGCGTGGGGAGCGGCGCGCCGTTAGGCCGCAAGTGAAGCCGCTGTCTTTCCTAGACCGCGGCCCCGCGATTCAGGGCGGCCTGGCACGGTGCTCTCAAAAGAGCCCCAGAGCAGCGAAAATTTCCGGGCGGAGGATAGAGGAAGGGGCCCTTGGGGATGATAGAGGTGAGGGAGTGCAAGGAAACAAAAAGATGGGGAAAAGAAGATCCGTATTGCTGCGGCTTTATCCTGAAAAGGACGGCCGTCAGCAGCTTTGGTGGAGGGCTCTTACCTGCATAGAGCCAGGGAGCTGAGCTGGAGGAGAGGAGAGATCAGGGGCACAGGACTTCCAGGGCTGGAACTGGAGGGTGGACTGGGCTATCAGGGCTGGGAGGGACTCTGCCTGTCTGCCTCCTAAGCCTGCCTGGAGCTAAAGCACACACGCTCCTACTCCTAGGAGACGTGCGCCGTTGTGGAGCTCCTGTAGCTAATCTGTCTGCCTCACTGACTGGATCACTGTCTTGAGTCACATGAACACATAGAGCAGGAGTTTGCCCGATTTGTTCCCAAATTCATAGAAGAGTTTATGTGTGAGAGTGTACTTGCGGGCAAGTGTTTTCCGCAGTTCGGCCAGAAGTTCTTCCCTCGCTGTCAGTAGCTCGTCATGAGTTTGAGTCACCAGTGTAAGCTTATGTGTGCGTTCCAAGGCCTTGACCTTGTCAGATAGGTTGTTGATGTGTGCCTTCCGTAGTTTTGTGCGCTTTCCCATTAGTGATATAAATTTGCCCCGTACTACGCATTTGGGCTGCCCACACCGTAGGCGAGGAAGTACCATCCGTCACATTTTCCTTGAAGTAGTTCGACAGAACCTCAGAAACACAACTTGTGTTTTCCGCATCAAGGAGAATGGAGTCGTCCAACCTCCAGATTGGTGATGTGACATGGAGGGAACGGGTCATCAGCGTCATGGTAATCGGATGATGGTCCGATAATAGCATGGGTTCAATAGTGGCTTCCACTAGGGAAGTGAGGTCATTTTGTGCGAGGAAAAAATGGTCTATTCTTGAGTATGACTTGTGTAGGGATGAATAATATGTGAAATGTTTTACATTTGGGTGCAGCGTGCGCCATGTGTCATGTAGGGTCAAAGTAGTAAGTTGAGACTTTATTGCCCGTAGGGCACTGAATTTCAGGCATGAGGATCCATTAGACGTGTCAAGGGCAGGCAGCAAAGGGACGTTAATGTCTTCTCCCAAAATCAGCGTGCCCGCCTGGAAGGCTGTGAGTTGGAACATGACCGTGCGAAAAAAGGACACTTGCTTTGTGTTGGGGGCATATATATTAGCTATAGTGTATGTCAAGTCATGCATGGTGCCGCGGAGATACAGATACCTACCCTGAGGGTCTCTTTGGATGTCTGTAACCTGGAATGGGCAATGTCGGGAAATCAGGATAGATACCCCTTTAGATTTTGCTGTATCGTTGGGGGCGTGGAATACTGTAGGAAAGTATCTATCTGTTAATTTAGGAACCTTGTCCGCCCGAAAGTGAGTCTCCTGAATAAGCACAATATGTGGTTTTTCTTTCCACAGTGTGTAGAGTAGTCGAGAACGTTTCTCGGGGGTATTCAGGCCTCGGGCGTTTAAGGAGTATAGTTTGAGGCGTGCCGGGGGTCCACCGTTCCCCACATAGGGTGGAGACACATGGGTGGTGGTCATTGTTGAAAGGGGGGCCCGGGGTGGGGGGAGGGAGCAGGGAGAAAGGGGGGCGTGAGGGTTGTGGAGGTGTCAGTAAGGGGTGAGGGTCGGGAAACCCGCTATATGCGGGGACCTGGGAATGAATCTGCAACCGATTAAGTGGTAGGACACAGTCTACTCACTTCCTATATACAAAATTTAATCGGAGAGGTACAGCGTACACCAGGGCTCCACACTCCCGGAGGAGTCTAGAGATACCGGTACAGCACTGTTGTGGGGTTGACCAGAACAATGGCAGCAAAGTGGAACAAGCTGTGTAACATAAAACAAACAACTCAAAAGTCAAATAAATAGAACAAACCAAATGAAGCTGAACCACCCCAAAGCGGGGTCAGACTAATATGGGACAGAGTATAAAGTTGAATGTGCAGCAAGACAGGGAGTACCATTACCGCAATTGACAGCCCCGGCATGCGAGACCGTGAGAAGCGGCAATAGCATTGCTGCGTGAAATATAGAGGGATGCATATCTGGGAACTTCACTCCCGCTGCTTTTGTCTACTCCCCTCCCAGCCACCGGGTTGTCTCTAGGGAGATGGTGCATGACTGCATGGGCCATGGGAGGCGAGAAGGGAACCAGACTAGTGTCGGGGGTCGCCAGCGGATGTATTCATAGCAGAGGGCAAGAGTAGATCACGGGGGGAAAATCATGCAACAGCAGCAAACAACCCAACCCAGTACCACCCCACAGGCCACCTCCTCCCCCTGCCATGGCAACGCCTGGGTACGAGCAGCAGCATACTGCAGAGGAGTGCGTTAAGCAGCAAGGGGAGCAGGCAGATGACCCGTTTAGGTCCCAGCATATGCATTACGTACCAGTCATGTACGCCGTAGGGTCTCCGGAATGTATAGGGGGGAGACATGAGCCGTAGCCGTGTCGGGCGGAGCACAACAAAGCGCGAATGTACAAGTCCCCAAGTATGGTTCAATATCAGCCGCAACCCCCGGAGGAAACACAGATCCGTCAGGCTTGTACTGTCAGGAGCATATGGGCCGGGGTTTCCAACACGGACGGTGCCAGGTGGAAGAGGCGGTCCGCAAGAGAGCAAGTCGTCCCTCTACTCGGAGACCGGGCGAACGGGTGGGATGGCAGGAGAGAGGATAGTGTGGATGACGAACATGAAGCCTGGCCCCGTCAGCCAGAGAGTTCCATAGTCGCGGGCAGGTCAGTCCATAGAGGCAGCGGAAGTGGGTTTCGTCCCCAAAGGGTGTAGTGTCCGCCAAATCCAGGTCTCCCCGGCGGACCGGGCGGGGGGGCTGCCGAAGACGGGGAGCAATTGCCCTCCCCTACAGGGATGGGTTTCCAGCGTGTCATATGATCAAGAGTCCTCAGGAGAAGCTTCATGCGTGCTGCTAGACAGTGTGTCCGCGCTAGACACTGTGGGTGTTGTAGTCTGAGTAGCAGAGTCACGCCCAGCAACAGGCAGGGAGAAAGGGCGCCAAAGTAGCCATCAGAAAAACTGTGGGGGGAGCAAACTTTCCCAAACAATCCAAAGAGTGTTGCATAGCAGT
Source organism: Rana kukunoris (assembly GCA_029574335.1). NCBI lineage: Eukaryota > Metazoa > Chordata > Amphibia > Anura > Ranidae > Rana > Rana kukunoris. The sequence goes on along the minus strand of CM056052.1, from coordinate 325,456,397 downwards.
ACAAATCTGTATATGGGACAGAACAAATGTGGAGAGCCTAGTATTGGTAACAGAAACTCAGAAACAATAAACAAACCAGGTTTGTTCCGTTCCAGCATAGCAGCGGACTTAAGGGCGGCTCTGGCGTGTATAATCAATAATCTCTCCTGGCTCTCCTGGCCCCCGGAGGGGATGTTTGACCGTGGCCATTACTCGTAGCAAGAGGTCCCTGGGGGAGCCTAGAACCAGAGGGTGATCTTCGCCTGCGGTATCCAGTTGTTTGGGTCTCCATAGGCACTTCTTGTGGTTTGCCCCACCTGCCGACTGCTCGGCGGTAGGGTGCATACCAGTCAGGCACTGGGACCATCGGCAAGCCAAGCGTAGCACAGAAGGAGGGCAGATCTTCTGGCACTCTAAGTGCGGCGTTACGGCCTTGGTGTGTTGCGGCCAGGCAGAAAGGAAACTTCCACTTATACCGAATGTCCCTCGATCTCAGTGCCTCTAACAAGGGCTTGAGGTCATGTCTGTGCTGTAACATGATCCCCGAAAGATCCTGGTACAGTTGGACCTGAGCATCTCCACATTTAAGTCTTTGACCCCTCGCCCGGCTCAGTATCTCCTCCTTTAGTTTGAAATCTGTCAGGTAGCAGATCACGTCCCTGGGGGGGTCCGTGTCTCTCCCTCTGGGGCGGAGAGCGCGATGAATTCTCTCAAAGTCAATGGGGGATTGAGGGGGTTTACTCTGTTGTCCAAATCCTCCAGCTGACGATTAACCTCTCGCAGCTGGAGGGTATGGTCATCAATTCGTCTGGTGGACCTATGGAGGACGGCATCATGGTCCTCCACTATCTGCTCTGTGCGGGAGACTCTATCGGAGAGTGAGCGGAATTCAATGCGGACCTCAGCAATGGCCGCAGCCAGGGTATCTTTAATATCAGCCGCGACGGCTCTCAGATCTAGGATAGTGAGCTGTGGTAGCGGAGAAGTCCCGGAACCATCCAGACTCGATGTCGGCTGGGATGAGTGTCCCGCGGCAGGTGCAGTGAGTACTATATCCGCGGGTGCCTGATTCGGCGGCTGGGCAGAGCCTTGAGAGGATCTCTGGCGGGTCGGCGCCATGTTCCCGCGGTTAGAGCGGAACATTTCCAGGATGTTCTGCCCTTGCAATCCGTTGTTCTCCCTCGGGGATTGAGAACGAGAGGCAGAAAAGTTTCTAGAAGCAGTCCCCATGCTTTTCGGTCGGTTTGGGCTAAAACTCCGTCGCTAATTGAGGCTGTTCGCTCTGAGGTGGCAGGAGCACAGAGTTTAAGCGTCCATCTTCTTTGCCAGTTTGGCCACGCCCCATCATTTATAAATATAATTATTACTAGTGTCATACAACATTAGAATTCATAGAATTCATTAAGATAAAAAAAAAAAAAAACTTTTGACTTTACAGCTCATTTAATTAACTTTTCAGTGAATGAGTTTTGAATGAGTCACTTCATGCTATGATATATGTATTTTTTAATCAAGCAATATTCCAAGTCTCTATAGCAGTTATCATTAATCACTGTAAAGGACTGAACTTTCTCAGATAAGACACAGCATTGGACTTTGCTAATTAAAGCGGAGACACAATGCACCATTTTGTAAATTTACTATTAATAACAATGTATTAATTAATCACATGAAGACCAAATCCACTTCCTATCCAGGCCATTTTTCTGTTGTCAATACTTTGAATAACAATTAGTCAGTCATGCAACATTGTATCCAAATAAATTGTATATATATATTTTTAGACAGATAGAGCTTTTTATTGATGGTATTTAATCACCACAGTTTTTTTTTTATATATAAGAAATAAAATACTAAAAATGTAGAAAAATTGCAAAAATGTATTCTGCTACATTTCTTTGAAGAAAAAGAAACAATTTGTGTATTTTCTTTAGTCTGTGTGCACATTATAGTTTCTTTTTATTCAAAGAAATGTAGCAGAATACATTTAAAATGTGTGTGTGTTTATATCCACATATATATATATATACATATATATATATATATATATATATATATATATATATATATTTATATATATAAATGTTAGGTCCATGGACACAGGCACAGTTTTCATACTTTTTGGCTTTATATGCCATCAGAATAAAATTAAAATTAAAACAAAAGAATCCAGATGAATTTAAAGTGCAGACTTTCAGGTTTAAATCAAGGGGTTTAACATATTTATCAACTACACATTTTAGGAACTGCACCCATTTTTATATACAGCCCCCCCCCCCCATTTTCAGGAGCTTATATGTAATTGGACAAATTAATGTAATCATAAATACAATTTTAATTTTTAATATTTTGTTGAGAAGCCTTTACTGCCAGGGCCTGTCGGGAACCCATGGACATTACCAACGACTGAAGATTTGTGGGAAAAAAAAACATGCGGGAAAAAATGGACTTTATAGGCACAACCCAATAAAATGTATAATTTTAATCCAAAAACACAATTATACAAATTACATCACAAAATGTTTTGAGAAAAAACACCAAGACAATTAAGGACCCAATTGTTATGTTACTCTAGGACAGGGGTCCTCAAACTTTTTAAACAGGGGGCCAGTTCACGGTCCCTCAGACTGTTGGGGGGCCGGACTATAGTTTAAAAAAAATATGAACCTATGCACACATCTTATTTGAAGTACAAAAAAAACAGGAAAAAAACAATACAATATTTAAAATAAAGAACAATTTTATTCAACAAACTTATTAGTATTTCACAGACCCCCCTCATCACATAACCCCCCCCCCCCATCACCGATTACTCTCCATTACAGATCCCCCCATCAAAGATTCCCCCGTATTAGGTCCCCCATCACAAAGCCCCCCAACACAAACTTCTCTCCATTACAAAGCCCCCAATAACAGACCCCCAATAACACAGACCCCCAACACAAAGGGAGGGGAGAGGATAGGACAGAAAAGGAGCAGTCTGGTGGTGGGGAGGACAGAGTTGGAGCAGCCAGGTGGAGTGGAGGACAGGGTGGATGCAGTCAGGTGGAGTGGAGGACAGGGTGGATGCAGTCAGGTGGAGTGGAGGACAGGGTGGATGCAGTCAGGTGGAGTGGAGGACAGGGTGGATGCAGTCAGGTGGAGTGGAGGACAGGGTGGATCCAGTCAGGTGGAGTGGAAGACAGGGTGGATGCAGTCAGGTGGAGGGGAGGACAGGGTGGATGCAGTCAGGTGGAGTGGAGGACAGGGTGGATGCAGTCAGGTGGAGTGGAGGACAGGGTGGATGCAGTCAGGTGGAGTGGAGGACAGGGTGGATGCAGTCAGGTGGAGGGGAGGACAGGGTGGATGCAGTCAGGTGGAGGGGAGGACAGGGTGGATGCAGTCAGGTGGAGGGGAGGACAGGGTGGATGCAGTCAGGTGGAGGGGAGGACAGGGTGGAGGCAGTCAGGTGGAGGGGAGGACAGAGTGGAGGCAGTCAGGTGGAGGGGAGGACAGGGTGGAGGCAGTCAGGTGGAGGGGAGGACAGGGTGGAGGCAGTCAGGTGGAGGGGAGGACAGGGTGGGGGCAGTCAGGTGGAGGGGAGGACAGGGTGGAGGCAGTCAGGTGGAGGGGAGGACAGGGTGGATGCAGTCAGGTGGAGGGAAGGACAGGGTGGGAACAGCCAGGTGGAGTGGAGGACAGGGTGGATGCAGTCAGGTGGAGGGGAGGACAGGGTGGGAACAGCCAGGTGGAGTGGAGGACAGGGTGGATGCAGCCAGGTGGAGTGGAGGACAGGGTGGATGCAGCCAGGTGGAGTGGAGGACACGGTGGATGCAGCCAGGTGGAGGGGAGGACAGAGTGGGAACAGCCAGGTGGAGTGGAGGACAGGGTGGATGCAGCCAGGTGGAGGGGAGGACATGGTGGGAACAGCCAGGTGGAGTGGAGGACGGGGTGGATGCAGTCAGGTGGAGGGGAGGACAGGGTGGGAACAGCCAGGTGGAGGGGAGGACAGGGTGGATGCAGCCAGGTGGAGTGGAGGACAGGGTGGATACAGCCAGGTGGAGTGGAGGACAGGGTGGATACAGCCAGGTGGAGTGGAGGACAGGGTGGATGCAGCCAGGTGGAGTGGAGGACAGGGTGGATGCAGCCAGGTGGAGTGGAGGACAGGGTGGATGCAGCCAGGTGGAGTGGAGGACAGGGTGGATGCAGCCAGGTGGAGTGGAGGAAAGGGTGGATGCAGTCAGGTGGAGGGGAGGACAGAGTGGGAACAGTCAGGTGGAGTGGAGGACAGGGTGGATGCAGTCAGGTGGAGGGGAGGAAAGGTTGGGAACAGCCAGGTGGAGTAGAGGACAGGGTGGGAACAGCCAGGTGGAGTGAAGGACAGGGTGGATGCAGTCAGGTGGAGGGGAGGAAAGGTTGGGAACAGCCAGGTGGAGTAGAGGACAGGGTGGAAACTGCCAGGTGGAGTGGAGGACAGGGTGGATACAGCCAGGTGGAGTGGATGACAGGGTGGGAACAGCCAGGTGGAGTGGAGGACAGGATGGATGCAGTCAGGTGGAGTGGAGGACAGGGTGGATGCAGTCAGGTGGAGTGGAGGACAGGGTGGATGCAGTCAGGTGGAGTGGAGGACAGGGTGGATGCAGTCAGGTGGAGTGGAGGACAGGGTGTATGCAGTCAGGTGGAGTGGAGGACAGGGTGTATGCAGTCAGGTGGAGTGGAGGACAGGGTGGATGCAGTCAGGTGGAGTGGAGGACAGGGTGGATGCAGTCAGGTGGAGTGGAGGACAGGGTGGATGCAGTCAGGTGGAGTGGAGGACAGGGTGGATGCAGTCAGGTGGAGTGGAGGACACGGTGGATGCAGTCAGGTGGAGTGGAGGACAGGGTGGATGCAGTCAGGTGGAGTGGAGGACAGGGTGGGAACAGCCAGGTGAAGTGGAGGACACGGTGGATGCAGCCATGTGGAGGAAGGACAGGGTGGGAACAGCCAGGTGGAGTGGAGGACAGGGTGGGAGCAGTCAGGTGGAGGGGAGGACAGGGTGGGAGCAGTCAGGTGGAGGGGAGGACAGGGTGGGAACAGCCAGGTGGAGTGGAGGACAGGGTGGATGCAGCCAGGTGGAGTGGAAGACAGGGTGGATGCAGCTAGGTGGAGTGGAGGACAGGGTGGATGCAGCCAGGTGGAGTGGAGGACAGAGTGAGAACAGCCAGGTGGAGTGGAGGACAGGGTGGATGCAGCCAGGTGGAGTGGAGGACAGAGTGAGAACAGCCAGGTGGAGTGGAGGACAGAGTGAGAACAGCCAGGTGGAGTGGAGGACAGGGTGGGAGCAGTCAGGTGGAGGGGAGGACAGGGTGGGAACAGCCAGGTGGAGTGGAGGACAGGGTGGATGCAGCCAGGTGAAGTGGAGGACAGAGTGAAAACAGCCAGGTGGAGTGGAGGACAGGGTGGATGCAGCCAGGTGGAGTGGAGGACAGAGTGAGAACTGCCAGGTGGAGGGGAGGACAGGGTGGGAGCAGTCAGGTGGAGGGGAGGACAGGGTGGGAACAGCCAGGTGGAGTGGAGGACAGGGTGGGAACAGCCAGGTGGAGGGTAGAATAGCAGCCAGTAGAACTGTGTGGGAGCAGCCAGCTATAGTAGATGGGAGGTAAGTTCTTACCTTGGAGGACAATACAAGAATCACTGGCTCCCTCCCACTCAACAGCCTCATGACATTTCTTCTCCTCTCTTCCCCCTTACGCTCGGCATGTTGGGGCTGAACTTCTCCCCTGCTCTAGGATATACACTAAATAGCCACAGGGCTTATTGTTATTAACATACTGTATATATTGCGCTGGGTAAAATGATGGTTCTAGGATGGGACCGACTGGATCCTTGTAGTATTAAAATTAGCTCGACATGTTTCGGGATCTATTGCACATCGCTTTTTCGGGAGCTTCTAAATATTAAAAAATACATAGGGCCAGATTCAGATACACTTAATATTGCGCTGCGTAATCGAAATACTCTACGCTGCCGTATTTTGCCAGGCTCTACACCGAATCCTGGTAGATTTTTGCCCGTACGCTACGGCGGTGTAGTCTATTTCTCGCCGCGTAATCGAAATACGCGATTGGGGGGCGTGAAGCATTTAAATTAAGCGCGTCCCCGCGGCGATCGAACTGCGCATGCTCCGTTCAGAAATTTTCGGCCGTGCATTGCGCGAAATCACGTCGTTACGTCATTCGTTCTTTGAGTAGCGTCGTTTACGAACATTCCTATTCCCGGACGACTTACGTAAAAAATAATAAAAGACGTCGGAAAACGTAGAAATTCGACGCGGGAACGACGGCCATACTTAACATGGGCTGTCTAATATTAGACCAGCAAAAAGCTGGTATAGGGAAAACCGCCGCTCCAGACGACACTCTTCAGTGGTGAGTAAAGTTCAAAAACCCAAATGGATGCAGGCAATGCATGCTGCAATATAAGGAAAGAAAAATGGACAGCCGCACTCCAATGGATGAAAAGACTTAAAAATAGTGCCTGTTTATTCCAGTTAAAAAACTAAAACAGCAAAAACAGCAAACAGTGGGGTAACAAAGCTGACGCGTTTCACATCGACAACCGATGCTTAGTCATCTATATGACTAAGCATCGGTTGTCGATGTGAAACGCGTCAGCTTTTGTTACCCCACTGTTTGCTGTTTTTGCTGTTTTAGTTTTTTGACTGGAATAAACAGGCACTATTTTTAAGTCTTTTCATCCATTGGAGTGCGCCTGTCCATTTTTCTTTCCTTAAAAAGCTGGTATAGTTTTACGCAGCGAAAAGATGACTAAAGGTGCCGTAAGAGATTGCGATTGAAGATCGTAATTTCTGGGATATCCGGCAAAAGCTCATTAGCATACCCCGACGCGGAAAACGATGGGAAGTCCACCCAGTGGCCGCAATTTTATTGCAGCGTAGATCCGAAGGCGTACGAACACGTAATCCAGTCGAATTGAAGCCCGCAGCCGTCTATTCATGGCTTGAGGTTTCCGACTAGCTAGAAAACGCGCGTAATTTGAAATTACTCCAGTCTAACACCAGTTAGACAGGCGTAAGGGCTCTGTGAATCTGGCCCATAATGTTTTTATTAACGAAAAAACAGGTACAAGGTTTATAGTACTATAGAGTAGTGTTGAGCAGAATATGCCATATTCGAATTCGCGATATATCTCGAATATATTGTCGAATATTCGTGATATATTCGCTAAATACGAATATTCGTGATATTTTTTGAAAGTGAAATTATTGCGAATTTTCGCTATTGCGAATTGCGAATTGCGAATATTCGAGAAATGCGGAGGGAGCACTCTGATTGGCTCAGAATATTCGTGATATATTGCAATAAAAAATAATTGCGAATATTCGAGAAATGCGGAGGGAGCACTCTGATTGGCTCAGAATATTCGTGATATATTGCAATAAAAAATAATTGCGAATATTCGAGAAATGCGGAGGGAGCACTCTGATTGGCTCAGAATATTCGTGATATATTGCAATAAAAAATAATTGAGAATATTCGTCAAATGCGGAAGGAGCACTCTGATTGGCTCAGAATATTCTTGATATTTTATCGTAATTTCGCAAAAATGCGAATGAGAAATTTATTGCGCAAATTTTACAGTAACACTCTGAAATCGAATATATGTTTAATTTTATTTAAAAACAGTATTGCGAATTTCTCGAGCGCGCTTGCGCAATCGCGCGAACAACACGCACGCGCGACTACTTCCTGGAACTTGGACACTTGCCAGTTTCATTTTCCATAGGTAGCTGTTTTTGGTCTATTTCCACAACTTTAATTGCAAAGATGGTTGGAAGCAACCTTTCAAGAACTGAGGAGAATATTTTGATCAGTGTGAGTATTTGAATTATCTTTACCTGCATTTTAGACTAGTTTAAAAGTTAGTATATAAGATCAGATATTAGTATTTCCCAAACAATTTCTCTCCTGGTGTTACAAAACTACAAGTCCCAGCATGCCTGTGCAGCTGCAGACACCCTGCTTGGTAAATGTCTATTTAGGCACTTTCCTTGCTATTTTGCATAATGAATTTAACATGTTGTGCACACCGGGCTAATTTGTTCAGATTTGGTGTTTACGAGACTAAAACTTTTTTTTGGCTAGAAAATTACTTAAAACCCCCAAACATTATATATATATATTTTTTTCTAACACCCTAGAGCAGGGGTCTCCAAACTTTTTACTTCGAGGGCCACATTCTATATTTTACTCATATCCGCGGGCCGGAAAAATAATTTAACTAAATAAATCCACAGTAGAAGTAGAATAGCATTTTACTTACTGTTGACAGCAGAACTGGATGATGGTCCTGTCGTCTAATAAATCGATGGACCATCGTTCAGCGGGTTAAACTACCAGCGTGCATGAGGTTTTACATCCGTGTCCTCACCAGTCTCCCCCACATCTGTGTCCCCACATTGCTGTCCCCATACATCTGTGTCCCCACATTGGTGTCCCCATACATCTGTGTCCCCACATTGCTGTCCCCATACATCTGTGTCCCCACATTGGTGTCTCCATACATCTGTGTCCCCACATTGCTGTCCCCATACATCTGTGTCCCCACATTGGTGTCCCCATACATCTGTGTCCCCACATTGGTGTCCCCATACATCTGTGTCATCACATTGCTGTCCCCATACATCTGTGTCATCACATTGGTGTCCCCATACATCTGTGTCATCACATTGGTGTCCCCATACATCTGTGTCATCACATTGGTGTCCCCATACATCTGTGTCCCCACATTGCTGTCCCCATACATCTGTGTCCCCACATTGGTGTCTCCATACATCTGTGTCCCCACATTGGTGTCCCCATACATCTGTGTCATCACATTGGTGTCCCCATACATCTGTGTCATCACATTGGTGTCCCCATACATCTGTGTCATCACATTGGTGTCTCCACACATCTGTCTCCTCACATTGGTGTCCCCATACATCTGTGTCATCACATTGGTGTCCCCATACATCTGTGTCATCACATTGGTGTCCCCATACATCTGTGTCATCACATTGGTGTCTCCACACATCTGTCTCCTCACATTGGTGTCCCCATACATCTGTGTCATCACATTGGTGTCCCCATACATCTGTGTCATCACATTGGTGTCCCCATACATCTGTGTCATCACATTGGTGTCCCCACACATCTGTGTCCCCACACCGGTGTCCCCATACATCTGTGTCATCACATTGGTGTCCCCACACATCTGTGCCCCCCACCAGTCTCCTCATACACTTTTGTCCCCACACATCTGTGTCCCCACACTGGTGTCCCCACACATCTGTGCCCCCCACCAGTCTCCTCATACACTTTTGTCCCCACACATCTGTGTCCCCACACTGGTGTCCACACACATCTGTGCCCCCCACCAGTCTCCTCATACACTTTTGTCCCCACACTGGTGTCCCCACACATCTGTCTCCTCACATTGGTGTCCCCATACATCTGTGTCATCACATTGGTGTCCCCATACATCTGTGTCCCCACATTGCTGTCCCCATACATCTGTGTCCCCACATTGGTGTCTCCATACATCTGTGTCCCCACATTGGTGTCCCCATACATCTGTGTCATCACATTGGTGTCCCCATACATCTGTGTCATCACATTGGTGTCTCCACACATCTGTCTCCTCACATTGGTGTCCCCATACATCTGTGTCATCACATTGGTGTCCCCATACATCTGTGTCATCACATTGCTGTCCCCATACATCTGTGTCCCCACATTGGTGTCTCCATACATCTGTGTCCCCACATTGGTGTCCCCATACATCTGTGTCATCACATTGGTGTCCCCATACATCTGTGTCATCACATTGGTGTCTCCACACATCTGTCTCCTCACATTGGTGTCCCCATACATCTGTGTCATCACATTGGTGTCCCCATACATCTGTGTCATCACATTGCTGTCCCCATACATCTGTGTCCCCACATTGGTGTCTCCATACATCTGTGTCCCCACATTGGTGTCCCCATACATCTGTGTCATCACATTGGTGTCCCCATACATCTGTGTCATCACATTGGTGTCTCCACACATCTGTCTCCTCACATTGGTGTCCCCATACATCTGTGTCCCCACATTGGTGTCCCCATACATCTGTGTCATCACATTGCTGTCCCCATACATCTGTGTCATCACATTGGTGTCCCCACACATCTGTGTCCCCACACCGGTGTCCCCATACATCTGTGTCATCACATTGGTGTCCCCACACATCTGTGCCCCCCACCAGTCTCCTCATACACTTTTGTCCCCACACATCTGTGTCCCCACACTGGTGTCCCCACACATCTGTGCCCCCCACCAGTCTCCTCATACACTTTTGTCCCCACACATCTGTGTCCCCACACTGGTGTCCCCACACATCTGTGCCCCCCACCAGTCTCCTCATACACTTTTGTCCCCACACATCTGTGTCCCCACACTGGTGTCCCCACACATCTGTCTCCTCACATTGGTGTCCCCATACATCTGTGTCATCACATTGGTGTCCCCATACATCTGTGCCCCCACATTGGTGTCCCCATAAATCTGTGTCATCACATTGCTGTCCCCATACATCTATTTTTTGGCAGAATTTCGGAACATGCTTTACAAGCGCTCTGATTGGCTCATTCTGAAATCGAATATTCGAGATATTTTATCCAAATGTCACAAAATGCGAAGGATAAATTCCTTTCTTGAATTTCTACAGTAACACTCTAAAATCGAATATATGTTTAATTTTATTTAAAAACAGTATTGCGAATTTCTCGTACGCGCTTGCGCAATCGCGCGAAACAACACGCACGCGCGACTACTTCCTGGAACTTGGACACTTGCCAGTTTCATTTTCCATAGGTAGTTGTTGTTGGTCTAGTGCCCAGATTTCTTTTCTTAAAAAAATGGTCGGAGTAATCTAACACCAACTGAGGAGAATTTGCTGATCTGTGTGAGTATTTGAATTATCTTTACCTGCACTTTAGACTAGTTTAAAAGTTAGTATATAAGATCAGATATTAGTATTTCCCAAACAATTTCTCTCCTGGTGTTACAAAACTACAAGTCCAAGCATGCCTGTGCAGCTGCAGACACCCTGCTTGGTAAATGTCTATTTAGGCACTTTCCTTGCTATTTTGCATAATGAATTTAACATGTTGTGCACACCGGGCTAATTTGTTCAGATTTGGTGTTTACGAGACTAAAACTTTTTTTGGCTAGAAAATTACTTAAAACCCCCAAACATTATATATATATATATTTTTCTAACACCCTAGAGCAGGGGTCTCCAAACTTTTTACTTCGAGGGCCACATTCTATATTTTACTCATATCCGCGGGCCGGAAAAATAATTTAACTAAATAAATCCACAGTAGAAGAAGAATAGCATTTTACTTACTGTTGACAGCAGAACTGGATGATGGTCCTGTCGTCTAATAAAACGATGGACCATCGTTCAGCGGGTTAAACTACCAGCGTGCATGAGGTTTTACATCCGTGTCCTCACCAGTCTCCCCCACATCTATGTCCCCACATTGGTGTCCCCATATATCTGTGTCCCCCACATTGGTGTCCCCATACATCTGTGTCCCCACATTGCTGTCCCCACACATCTGTGTCCCCACCTTGGTGTCTCCACACATCTGTCTCCTCACATTGGTGTCCCCACACATCTGCGCCCCCCACCAGTCTCCTCATACACTGTTGTCCCCACACATCTGTGTCCCCACACTGGTGTCCCCACACATCTGTGCCCCCCACCAGTCTCCTCATACACTTTTGTCCCCACACATCTGTGTCCCCACACTGGTGTCTCCACACATCTGTCTCCTCACATTGGTGTCCCCATACATCTGTGTCATCACATTGGTGTCCCCATACATCTGTGTCGTCACATTGGTGTCCCCATACATCTGTGTCATCACATTGGTGTCCCCACAAATCTGTGTCCCCACACTGTTGTCCCCACACATCTGTTACCCCACCAGTCCCCTCCCCACAAATCTGTGTCCCCACACTGTTGTCCCCACACATCTGTTACCCCACCAGTCTCCTCATACATCTGTGTCCCCACATTGGTGTCCCCATACATGTGTTCCCACCAGTCTCCTCATACATCTGTGTCCCCACATTGGTGTCCCCATACATGTGTTCCCACCAGTCTCCCCACAAATCTGTGTCATCACATTGCTGTCCCCATACATCTGTGTCCTCACATTGGTGTCCCCATACATCTGTGTCCCCACCAATCTCCACACACATCTGTGACCCCACACTGGTCTCCCCACACATCTGTGTCCAACACCAGTGTCCTCATACATCTGTGCCCCCACACTGGTGTACCCACAATTATGTTTCCCCACACATCTGTTAGCCCACCAGTCTCCTCATACATCTGTGTCCCCACATTGGTGTCCCCACACCTTTGTGTCCCCACCAGTCTCCCCACACATCTATGTCCCCACACATCTGTGTGCCCACACTGGTGTCCCCACACATCTGTGGCCCCATCAGTCTCCTCATACATCTGTGCCCCCACATTGATGTATGGTGGACACCCATTTGGGGACACAGATGTATGAGGAGAGTGGTGGGTAACAGATGTATGAGGAGACTGGTGGGGGTCACAGATGTGTGTGGACACCAGTGTGGGCACCCAGATGTGTGAGGACACAAGTGTGCGGACATAGATGTGTTGGGAGACTGGTGGGGGCACACATGAAGTGTGGGGACACCAATGTGGGTACACAGATGTATGAGGAGACTGCTGGGGACACAGATGTATGAGGAGACTGGTGGGGTCACACATGTGTGGGGACACCAGTGTGGTGACCCAGATGTGTGAGGACACAAGTGTGGGGACATAGATGTGTGGGGAGACTGGTGGGCACACTGATGTGGGGACACAGATGTATGAGGAGACTGCTGGGGACACAGATGTATGAGGACACTGTTGGGGACACCGATGTGTGGGGACACAAGTGTGGGAACACTGGTTTGTGGGGAGACTGTTCGGGTTACTGATGTATGGGGACACTAATGTGGGGACACAGATCTATGAGGAGACTGGTGGGTCAACAGATGTGTGAAAACACAAGTGTGGGGACACTGATTTGTGTGGAGGCTGGTGGGGACACAGATGTGTGTGTGATCCCCACACATCTGTGACTCCACCAGTCTCCTCATACATCTATGTCCACACATCTGTGACTCCACCAGTCTCCACAAAAATCAGTGTGCCAACACTTGTGTCCCCACACATCTCTGTCCACACACTGGTATCCCCACACATCTGGCTCCCCACACTGGTGTCCCCACAATTATCTGTCCCCACACTGTTGTCCCCACACATCTATCCCCACACATCTGTTTCCCTACCAGTCTCCTCATACATCTGTGTCCCCACATTGGTTTCCCACCAGTCTCCTCATACATCTGTGTCCCCACATTGGTGTCCCATACATCTGTGGGCCCAATAGTCTCAACACATCTGTGTCCCCCATTAGGGCACCCCCTACTGCTGTCCCCATTAAACCCCCCCTCCACTGGTGTCCCCATAAGAGCACCCCCCACTGGTGTCCCCATTAGAGAACCCCCCCACTGGTGTCCCCTTTAGAGAACCCCCCCACTGGTGTCCCCATAAGAGCACCACCCCCTACTTGTCACTTCTATCCCTATTAGAGCACCTCCCACTGTGTCCCCATCAGAATTGTGTCATATCAGAGTCATTCAGCCACTCCACAGTAGTGTACAGTAATCATCTCGCATCAGCCCCCCTCCCTCCTCCACGATTGTGTTACTTTACTAGCGCGTCAGAGATTACACACACTGGCTGTTCAGGACCTGCTGCATTTCCCGACTCCCGCCACGCCTTAATACACACTCGTTACTGGTTAACAGCGAGGCGGGAGGGGGAGCAGGGCGTTGTGGCAACGAGTCTAAAACAAATCATTGGCTGCTAGGATGCCCGTGGACCCTGCAGCCTACACAAACACAGTGAGGCGCCGGGAGAGATTGCGGGACCTGCGCTGCATATTGTTTGGGGACGAATAATCAGCGCAGGTTCCACAACTAACTGGTGGACCAGTGACTCCAGCTGCGTGCCGGAGAAAAATGGCCTGGCTGGCCGGATGTGGCCCGCGGGCCGTACTTTGGTGACCCCTAACCTAGAGAATGAAATGGTAATCATTGCAATATTTCTTGCCACACCGTATTTGCGCAGCGGTCTTACAAGCGCTCTTTTTTTGGAAAAATATTTTTTTTTTTGAATTTGAAAATAACACAACAATAAAAATTTGCACAATTTTTTTAGATTTTGTGAAACATAAAGTTACGCCGAGTAAATTGATACCCAACATGTCACGCTCAAAAATTCTGCTCGCTCGTGCATGGCGTCAAACTTTCAACCTTAAAAAATCTCGATCGGTGATTATTAAAAATTCCAGGTTGCATTTTTTCAGCTAAAGAGTAGCTCTAGGGCTAAAATTATTGCTCTTGCTCTAACGATTGCGCCGATAACTCACTTGTGTGGTTTGAACACCATTTTCATATGCGGGCGCTACTCGCTTAGCGTCGCTGTTTCCTAAACGGAGCCATACAGCTGTTGCAAAACAACTCCCCGTTATTACCGGACAGCCATTAACTGTCCAGCCATGCTCCTAGTTAAAGTTTAATTCTTGTACAGCTGGTGACGGGGAGCTACATGGTATATCAGAGCATGCTGGTAGTTGTAGTTTTAAAATAACATCAACTCCATTATTTATTCTAAATTAATTTCATCTAAAAGTCTAAAAAATGGCAGATAAAAAAATCTGTCATGTTAACCCTGTCATTGATTAATAAGGCGGAGAATGCTCTCAATGTTGAATAACATAGATTTCCGTCAGATATATCCATAAGGTTTTAAACAAAAGTAATCTAATATACTTTCTTCTTCATCTTGCAGAAGTTCCTGGAAAAGGGCTATGATAACCTGCATAGTCAGGCAGAAAAGAAGGAGGTGGTGTGAGCTCCGTCCAAGAACTATTAGCAGGACATCCTGGGGCCACCGGGGTCGCATGGCCATTGTTAAGAAATGGTCCGACCTTAAAAGCGGCATATGGACCGTTGTGAGGCGCCTCCGTGGTAAATTTCACCCAGGTAAGTTATTGTTGACAGTTATGTTTTTTTTATCTATAGTGTATTTTCTGCGTGTACTCTAGAGAGGAGACGGACTGCAGATTTGGGAGTAGACAGGCCTCCCCCAGGAGGCAATATGCCACCTTTCTCCATGCCCTGGTGACAATGGCGTGTGAGAGGGGGTCCTCACATACAGGCCGTCCTACCTGCTCCGCTTTGAAGGCCAACGTGGCAGAGGGACTCCTATAAGTAGTGGAGAGGATTGGCCGCTCAAACAGCCGTTAGTCCTTCGCCTCTCTTTTTAGAGACCGCGTGGCCATATGTGCGCGCATGTTAACCCAATTTTCTAGTGCGCGTGTAAGTGTGGTGGTTTTTGTGGGAGGGGGGTAGGCGTACTAAGCGCAGGCTTACCTCGCATAGCACTCCCACGGAGGCCGGGCTGAGACACCAAACGCAAGTAACATGTAGCCGAGAGCGGGATCTGAACCCCTAGCTGCAGAGGTGAATGGCTTGTCAGCGCAGTGGCAATCGCGTTGACCCACCGCAGCTCCTTTGTTGACAGTTAGTTAAGGTCATATGTAATTAATGTAAGGGCAGATGTTATTAACCCAGACGCCATGTTGTGGTAACATATATCACCACCACCAAGGTATTCATAGCACTGTTGAAAAAAGACATGTGGACATCAGGCAGCAACAACAGAAGTTATGTGGGAACATACATTGCCCATGGCTTTGCATGGGACTTTATACAAAAACCACGACCATCACAAATGGGGGTAGTTAATGGATTAAATTAACTATCCTATGCTTTAAGTGGACGTGTAAGCAACATGTGACCAAGTGTTATCGAAAAATCTACAGCTGTTATGAAGTAACATGTATTACATAGAGTTGAATGGGAATTTAAAGAAAAACCACCACCATGGCAACATGGGGGAGGGTACGGCTTAAATCACCTATACATTGTGGTGGCTGACATATAAGTAACCTGTGTGCCAAGTTTCATGTAAATATCTTTCGCCGTTTGGACATGATGCTGGGAACATACATACATACATACAGACACGTTGAGTTTTATATATATAGATTGCCACTATATTCCTGTGTTAGGGTGGGGGTTTTCATAGTAATCCCGTGTGATCCATCAGGCCCTTTTTTTTTAACATGATATAGTCTGAAACAAAACAAAGGAGACAAAAACAGCTCATTTTACCATGGTGGCAGACCAGCTCACGCTCAGTCCCCTGTAGTGCCCACAAGACCCTTTAATATAAAATTTTCCCATTGGTTAACTGTCTATATAAATTAAGTTGTATTCATATTTACAATACAGCAGAGCACACCGAATTTGCATACGTCATTAGAAAATATTTTTCTAATATATGAACATTGTGTTATTCTAGGAGTTCCGCTACCCACGGTGCGAAACAAACGCAAAAGGTGCCAGGACACCGATGAGGAGGAAGAAGAGGAGGATGTGCCCGAGGAGGATGAGGCAGAGGAGGAGAGGGATGAGGATCAGCCAGGGACCTCAGAATCGACAGCCACCGCTCCTGTTATGGAGGATGGGCCCCCCCCCAAATAGTGCCGACACAGCAGATGGCAGTATGCTGGTGGCTGGAGAGGTGGAGGTGCCTCTAACTGTAGCTCCGGTTAGCCTCCTTCAGGAAGGTAAAGATGTGCACAAAGATTAATAACATTTCAACAATAGAATGTAGATTTAAAAATGGAAAACATATAAAGCGCACCCGTCAGATTGCAGAACCATAATAAGGTATTTATGATAGAAAGTATACAGGTAGTGCAGTATTATTAGGCAAGTTGTATTTTTGAGGATTCATTGTATTATTGAACAACAACCATGTTCTCAATGAACACACAAAAAATCAATAATATCAAAGCTGAATATTTTGGAAGTAGTTTTTTTTTTTTTTTGGGTTAGCTATTTTAGGGGGATATCTGTGTGTGCAGGTGAGTACTATTACTGTGCTGAATTATTAGGCAACCAAACAAAATAAAAATATATATACCCATTTCAATAATTTATTTTAACAGTGAAACCAATATAACATCTCAACATTCCCAAATATACATTTCTGACATTCAAAAACAAACAATAAAACAAATCAGTGACCAATATAGCCCCCTTTCTTTGCAAGGACACTCAAAAGCCTGTCATCCATGGATTCTGTCAGCCAATTACTAATTTGACAAATAATTCTGCACTCCCGGTCTGTGCTAGACACATAACAAGTGTATAGACATGGTAATGATTGATTAAATAAGCAAAAGAAATATTTTATTTTTTGTTAAGGGTCTTTGAAAATAAATTGTTTTTTCTTATATCCTAACAGATGTAAATGATTTGGTGGGCAATCAGGCCGCTGTAAGCAAAATGATGGAGAGAATTCTTGTCAATCGGCAGCAAATTGACTACCTGCAAAAGCAAACGAACGAGCTGGAGAAGGAGCACGCAAACTGATAGTAAAGCAGGCAAGCACAAAAATTGTGAATCGTATGAGGCTTCACCTCCAGTAATAATTTCTTCAATAAAAAGCTTTATTTTTTGAAATGTTTCCTTTGTTCTTGAGATAGATTTTAGGTTTTCAACACATCTAACTTCACATCTAACACATCAACATCAACACGTCACACTTCCTAATAAGCAAAATCATTTTATACTATTATTTTATTTAACACAAAACTAGGACAAACTAAAAGTACACACCACACAGTCACGACGAACACAAACTAAACTGCTTTAAAAATGGACATAACAAAAGCAACAATATATATAGATATAGGGCCAGAATTCAGGAACAGTTAGGCTGGCGGATCCAGTGATCCGCCAGCCTAACTGTGACTTGTGAGCCGGCGTTTCTGTTTTCTGTAACCAGAAAACAAAAAAAGGCCGGGTTGAAGCTCCAATGCGAGCAGCGTAACTGAGTTTCGCCATCGCATCGTTACTTCAACTTAAAAATGGCGCCGGGGCGTTACCGCCGATTTACGCTCCAAAAATATGTTAATGAGCGGAAATCGGCAATTCGCGATCGAATAACGGCGCGACGCAGTGACGGTACGACGTTTCCGGACGGGATACGCGGTGCATAGATATACCTACATGGGGTTGGAGTATCCTATGTTAGGTATAGCCGTCGTCATCGCGTGGGAAACAAAACCAAAAAAAAAGACGGTTCCGTTAAACGTTCATGAATGGGAATGTGACGTCATTGACGTTCATTCACAGAATTTGGAGCATGCGCACGGGGAAGTTTTGAGACTCGACGCATCATGCGCAGTACGTTGGCGGCGGGAACGCGCTTCGTTTAAATACTACTACACGGCCCGTACCCGCCCAATTTGAATTCCGCCCGCTCATTTGCGATGCGCTGCCCGCAACTTTAGAAGCAAGTGCTTCGTGAATGACAGCACTTGCTGTTAAAATTGCGGTATAGAGTAACGTAAGTGAGAAGCGTTACTCTGGAGCAAAGATGCTCCCATCTACCTGAATCTGGCCCATAGAGAGAGAGAGCAAGAAAGAGAGAGAGAGAGTGCAGATTTGGTCTTGCATACAGGCTAATGGTTGCAGTATAAAGGCCGCAAATCAGGGCTTAACATAAAGTTTATTGTTTTATTAACACTTGCTGTTACGATCTAGTCTGGTAGCTTGTAGCGTTTGCCTCATGGTGGATCCGCTGTGCAGAGAGGACATGAAGCAATACTCAGCATGGAGGCAGCAGCAGTAGTATTAAAATGTAATGTGACTAGAAAAGACAATATTTCAGGGTAAATTATGCGGCGTGTTCATGCCTCCACCAATACTACTGACTGGAGACGGTGCCCCTGGAGATGTAAATGTGATCCAACCGTGTGTCAATCCACTTCGGTCCATTGCCCCATCAAAAAACTGCTACATCAAAAAGTAGCCCATCAAAAATGCACCATAAAAACGAGGCCTGCGCATCTTCACCCGTCTCACGATTCGATGCAATTACGATTATCAAGTCCACGATTCGATTAGATTCCGCGATGCATCACGATTGCAGCGCAAGTGCGCATGGCTCTCCCCCCTAAATACTAAAGGAGATGGTCAGAGACTGCAGACACAGTACCGCAGATGGTCAGAGACTGCAGACATAGTACAGGAGATTGTCATAAACTGCAGACATAGTACAGGAGATTGTCAGAGACTGCAGACATAGTACATGAGATGGTCAGACTGACGCAGACATAGTACAGGAGATGGTCAGAGACTGCAGACATAGGGACATACAGGAGATGGTCAGACTTCAGACATAGTACATGAGATTGTCAGAGACTGCAGACATAGTACATGAGAATGGTCAGACTGCAGACATAGTACATGAGATGGTCAGACTGCAGACATAGTCCATGAGATGGTCAGACTGCAGACATAGTACATGAGATTGTCAGACTGCATAGACATAGTACATGAGATTGTCAGAGACTGCAGACATAGTACATGAGATGGTCAGACTGAAGACATAGTACATGAGATGGTCAGACTGCAGACATAGTACAGGAGATGGTCAGAGACTGCAGACATAGTACAGGAGATTGTCAGAGACTGCAGACATAGTACATGAGATGGTCAGAGACTGCAGACATAGTACATGAGATGGTCAGACTGCAGACATAGTACAGGAGATGGTCAGACTGCAGACATAGTACAGGAGATGGTCAGACTGCAGACATAGTACAGGAGATGGTCAGACTTCAGACATAGTACATGAGATGGTCAGACTGCAGACATAGTACATGAGATGGTCAGAGACTGCAGACATAGTACAGGAGATGGTCAGACTGCAGACATAGTACATACAGGAGATGGTCAGACTTCAGACATAGTACATGAGGATGGTCAGACTGCAGACATAGTACATGAGATGGTCAGACTGCAGACATAGTACATGGCAGATACAGGAGATGGTCAGACTGCAGACATAGTACAGGAGATGGTCAGACTTCAGACATAGTACATGAGATGGTCAGAGACAGACTGCAGACATAGTACATGATATGGTCAGAGACTGCAGACATAGTACATGAGATGGTCAGACTGCAGACATAGTACATGAGAAGTTCAGACTGCAGACATAGTACATGAGATTGTCAGAGACTGCAGACATAGTACATGAGATGGTCAGAGACCAGACATAGTACAGGAGATGGTCAGAGACTTCAGACATAGTACATGAGATGGTCAGAGACTGCAGACATAGTACAGGAGATGGTCAGACTGCAGACATAGTACAGGAGATGGTCAGACTTCAGACATAGTACATGAGATGTCAGAGACTGCAGACATAGTACATGAGATGGTCAGACTGCAGACATAGTACAGGAGATTGTCCATATACAGCAGACATAGTACAGGAGATTGTCAGACTGAAGACATAGTACATGAGATTGTCAGAGACTGCAGACATAGTACATGAGACGGTCAGACTGAAGACATAGTACATGAGATTGTCAGAGACTGCAGACATAGTACATGAGAAGGTCAGACTGCAGACATAGTACATGAGATGGTCAGAGACTGCAGACATAGTACAGGAGATTGTCAGAGACTGCAGGACATAGTACAGGAGATGGTCAGACTGCAGACATAGTACATGAGATTGTCAGAGACTGCAGACATAGTACATGGAGATTGTCAGAGACTGCAGACATAGTACATTAGATGGTCAGACTGAAGACATAGTACATGAGATGGTCAGACTGCAGACATAGTACAGGAGATTGTCAAGACTGCAGACATAGTACATGAGATGGTCAGACTGCAGACATAGTACATGAGATGTCAGACTGCAGACATAGTACATGAGATGGTCAGACTGCAGACATAGTACATGAGATGGTCAGACTGCAGACATAGTACATGAGATTGGTCAGACTGCAGACATAGTACAGGAGATTGTCATAGACTGCAGACATAGTACAGGAGATTGTCAGAGACTGCAGACATAGTACAGAGATTGTCATAGACTGCAGACATAGTACATGAGATGGTCAGACTGAAGACATAGTACATGAGATGGTCAGACTGCAGACATAGTACATGAGATGGTCAGAGACTGCAGACATAGTACAGGAGATGGTCATAGACTGCAGACATAGTACAGGAGATTGTCAGAGACTGCAGACATAGTAACAGGAGATTGTCATAGACTGCAGACATAGTACATGAGATGGTCAGACTGCAGACATAGTACATGAGATTGTCATAGACTGCAGACATAGTACAGGAGATTGTCAAAGACTGCAGACATAGTACATGAGATGGTCATAGACTGCAGACATAGTACATGAGATTGTCATAGACTGCAGACATAGTACAGAGATTGTCATAGACTGCAGACATAGTACATGAGATGGTCAGAGACTGAAGACATAGTACATGAGATGGTCAGACTGCAGACATAGTACATGAGATGGTCAGAGACTGCAGACATAGTACAGGAGATGGTCATAGACTGCAGACATAGTACAGGAGATTGTCAGAGACTGCAGACATAGTACAGGAGATTGTCATAGACTGCAGACATAGTACATGAGATGGTCAGACTGAAGACATAGTACATGAGATGGTCAGACTGCAGACATAGTACATGAGATGGTCAAGACTGCAGACATAGTACAGGAGATGGTCAATAGACTGCAGACATAGTACAGGAGATTGTCAGAGACTGCAGACATAGTACATGAGATGATCAGAGACTGCAGACATAGTACAGGAGATGGTCAGAGACTGCAGACATAGTACAGGAGATGGTCAGACTGCAGACATAGTACAGGAGATGGTCATAGACTGCAGCAGAGATAGTACATGAGATGGTCAGACTGCAGACATAGTACAGGAGATTGTCAGAGACTGCAGACAAAGTACATGAGATGGTCAGACTGCAGACATGTACTATGTCTGCAGTCTCTGACTATCTCCTGTACTATGTCTGCAGTCTCTGACCATCTCCTGTACTATGGTCTGCAGTCTCTGACCATCTCCTGTACTATGTCTGCAGTCTATGACAATCTCCTGTACTATGTCTGCAGTCTATGACAATCTCCTGTACTATGTCTGCAGTCTATGACAATCTCCTGTACTATGTCTGCAGTCTCTGACCATCTCATGTACTATGTCTGCAGTCTCTGACCATCTCATGTACTATGTCTGAAGTCTGACCATCTCCAGTACTATGTCTGCAGTCTGACCATCTCCTGTACTATGTCTGCAGTCTCTGACCATCTCATGTACTATGTCTGAAGTCTGACCATCTCCTGTACTATGTCTGCAAGTCTGAACCATCTCATGTACTATGTCTGCAGTCTGACCATCTCCTGTACTATGTCTGCAGTCTGACCATCTCATGTCTATGTCTTCAGTCTGACCATCTCATGTACTATGTCTGCAGTCTGAACATCATGTACTATGTCTGCAGTCTCTGACAGTCTCCTGTACTATGTCTGCAGTCTGACCATCCTCATGTACTATGTCTGCAGTCTCTGACCATCTCCTGTACTATGTCTGCAGTCTATGACTATCTCCTGTACTATGTCTGCAGTCTATGACAATCTCCTGTACTATGTCTGCAGTCTCTGACCATCTCATGTACTATGTCTGCAGTCTCTGACCATCTACATGCACTATGTCTGCAGCTCTCGCTGATGACATATGTCCCTTCTGTGTCTTTCTGAGTCTGCTGGTATATGACAAATCTCATCCTGTACTATGTCTGCAGTCTCTGACCATCTCATGTACTATGTCTGCAGTCTCTGACCATCTCCATGTACTATGTCTGCAGTCTATGACAATCTCCGTACTATGTCTGCAGTCTATGACAATCTCATGTACTATGTCTGCAGTCTATGACCACTCATGTACTATGTCTGCAGTCTCTGACCATCTCATGTACTATGTCTGCAGTCTATGACAATCTCCTGTACTATGTCTGCAGTCTATGACAATCTCATGTACTATGTCTGCAGTCTATGACCATCTCATGTACTATGTCTGCAGTCTCTGACCATCTCATGTACTATGTCTGCAGTCTATGACAATCTCCTGTACTATGTCTGCAGTCTATGACATCTCATGTACTATGTCTGCAGTTCTATGACCATCTCATGTACTATGTCTGCAGTCTCTGACAATCTCATGTACTATGTCTGCAGTCTATGACAATCTCCTGTACTATGTCTGCAGTCTATGACAATCTCCTGTACTATGTCTGCAGTCTATGACAATCTCCTGTACTATGTCTGCAGTCTATGACAATCTCCTGTACTATGTCTGCAGTCTATGACAATCTCCTGTACTATGTCTGCAGTCTATGACCATCTCATGTACTATGTCTGCAGTCTCTGACCATCTCATGTACTATGTCTGCAGTCTATGACAATCTCCTGTACTATGTCTGCAGTCTATGACAATCTCATGTACTATGTCTGCAGTCTATGACCATCTCATGACTATGTCTGCAGTCTCTGACCATCTCATGTACTATGTCTGCAGTCTATGACAATCTCCTGTACTATGTCTGCAGTCTATGACAATCTCCTGTACTATGTCCTGCAGTCTATGACAATCTCATGTACTATGTCTGCAGTCTGACCATCTCATGTACTATGTCTGCAGTCTCTGACAATCTCCTGTACTATGTCGGCAGTCTATGACAATCTCCTGTACTATGTCTGCAGACTCTGACCATCTCCTGTACTATGTCTGCAGTCTCTGACCATCTCATGTAACAGGAGATGGTCAGACTGCAGACATAGTACATGAGATGGTCAGACTGCAGACATAGTACAGGAGATGGTCAGAGACTGCAGACATAGTACATCTAAACACGTGGGCAGGACTTTACAGCGTCAGTAGTGACCATAGTAGTCCGTAGTGTCAAATAACTAGTGACATAGGTGTCGTGAGCAGCAGCAGTATTAGTAGCAGTAGACAATATAGTGTGTAATGACTCGGGAAAGAGGTGCCATGAACAGCAGCAGCAGAGCAGTGGTAATAGTAATATAGAGTGGCAAATAACTTGTGACATAGGTGTCTTCAATGATGCCAGGACTGATGGGAGAAAGTCATGTGGTCAAGATGAGACCATTAAACTTTTTGGTCATAATTCCACTAACCGTGTTTGGAGGAAGAAGAATGATGAGTAACATGCCAAGAACGCCATTCCTACTGTGAAGCATGGGTGTGGTAGCATCATGCTTTGGGGGTGTTTTTGTGCACATGGGACAGGGTTACTGCATTATAATAAGGACAGGATGTTCGGGGCCATGTATTGCGAGATTTTGGGCAACAACCTCTTTCCTCAGTTAGAGCTTTGAAGATGGGTCGAGGCTGGGTCTTCCAACATGACAATGACCCAAAGCACACAGCCAGCATAACCAAGGAGTGGCTCTGTAAGGAGCATATCAAGGTTCTGGCGTGGCCTAGCCAGTCTCCAGACCTAAACCAATAGTGAATTTTTGGAGGGAGCTCAAACTCGGTTTTCACAGCGATAGCTCAGAAAACTGACTCATGTAGAGAAGATCTGTGTGGAGGAGTGGGTCAAATATCCCTCCTACAGTGTGTGCAAAGCGGTAAAAAACTATACAAGAAAGGTTTGTCCGCTGTAATTGCAAACACAGCCTACTCTACCAAATATTTACATTGATTTACTCAGTGTTCAAATAATTTTTTTCAGCACTGTAAATAGATCAGGAATGCATGACAAGGGACCCTTCAGTGCCCTGAACCGACGGCGGGTGCCAGAAACTCACCGCCGATCCAGGACTCATTCATCTTTATGAATGTGAGTCTGTCCACGGAGTCTGTGGACAGACGGGTCCTCTTGTCCGTGACCACCCCACCTGCCGCGCTGAATGTCCGCTCAGATAGTACGCTGGAGGGGGGGCAAGACAATAGCTCCAGCGCATACTGAGCGAGCTCGCGGCAGGTGTCCAATCTGGCAACCCAGTACTCCATGGGGTCGTCGGTATTCATACTCTCCGAAGCACCGGCGGACGCCATGTAATCTGCCACCATGTGGGCCAGACGCTGGTGGTGACTGCTTCTGCTGCTGCTGGTACTGGGTTGATCCGATTGGAAGAACATCCTCATCTCTTCCATTAGGTCCCCTGCTCGCTGCTGCTGGGTGCAGACACCTGCTGGGTGAGATGAGGGGCGACAACTGGAGGACGGGGAGTTGCCTGCTCCAAACGGCTGACAATGCCTGCCTGCAGTTCCTCCATCCGGCCTGCCTCCGACTGGCTGGGATGAACTGCTCCACTTTCCCCTTGCACCTGGGATCCAAAAGGGTGGCCATCCAATAATCATCCCTGCCCTTGATGGTCTTAACCCGGGGGTCCCTCCTGAGGCATCTCAGCATGTGGGCAGCCATGGGGAAGAGCGCAGCCGCTGGGACTCCTCACTGCTGCCCAGGTCAATGAGGTCAGACTCTTCTTCCCTGAGGCGCTGCTGATCACGCTCAGAGCTGCCCAACCCCGGACTATCGGTGCCCCCAACACCTGCTGTCCCCTGGCCAGGCCCTGACTCCAGGACGACACCAGCAACCTCGTCCTCATCATCATCATCCTCCTCCTCCTCCTCGTCCTGGCCCTGGTCTCGGTGGAGCAGTGCTGCCTCCTCCTGCTCCACCAAGGCACTCTCCCCAGCTTCGAGCAGGCGATCTAGTGTCCTCTCCAGCACGAACACTATAGGGAGCACGTCATTAAGGCCGACATGCTCCCTGCTGACCATCTTGGTCGCCTGCTCAAAAGGGCCCAACACCTGGCAGACCTGGTGTATCTGTCCCCACTCCGCACAGGTGATGTACGGGAGTGTTGATGCTGGGCCGGCAGTGGGTTGCTCCAGCAGGTACTGCTCTCACGCCCACTTCGCTATGCTCCCCCACACGCTCCCTGCCATCATTCTTGTGGAGTGTGGAGTGTCCGACCGCGTTACACTGTCCACAATCAGCCTGTGAGGGGCAGCCTGTTGACCCGCTGCCACTTGGACAGGGACGCGGTAGCGGTTGGGGAGCGCCTGAAGTGGCTGGCAATCCTACGCACCCTTAGCACAATGTCACTCAACCCAGGATAGGTGCGCATGAACTTCTGCACCACTAGGTTGAGGACATGTGCCAGACAGGGCACGTGAGTCAGACTGCCAGCCTGAAGGGCGGAGAGTAGGTTGCTGCCGTTATCACAGACAACCATACCTGCCTGGAGCCTTCGTGGGTGTAGCCACTTCTGGACTAGCTGAGCCTGAAGTGCGGTCAGCACTTCTTGTCCAGTGTGTCTCCGGTCCCCTAAGCTAACAAGCTGGAGCACGGCCTGACAGCGCACGTGCACCACACCTGAGTAGCTACGGGGGCGCTTGCTGGAGGCTCAGCAGCTGCGGAGACAGAGGCTTGACGGAGACCAGCAGTCTCCCCCTGGACCACCCCGGGGCGGCACCACAAAATCTGTTGCCGCCGATCCCTCCCCTGCGCCTTGGAGGGAAACCCAATGGGCAGTAAAGCTTATGTAGCGCCCCTGCCCATGCCTGCTGGTCCAGCCATCCATTGTCAGATGCACCCTGTCGCTGACAGCGTGATCCAGCGACAGGGTTACATTCTTCACAATGTGCTGGTGTAGGGCAGGGACACCAGTCCTGGCAAAGAAATGGCGGCTGGGGACACGCCATTGGGGTTGGGCCTGCTCCAACATCTGTCTGAAGGGGTTGCTGTCAACGATATTGAAGGGAAGAAGATGTTGGGCAATAACCCTTGCCAGGAGCCCATTGAGGGAACGCACACGTCGGTCTCCGGTGGAGAAGGGAGTGTGGCGTTCAAAGGCGTCTGAAATAGTCGCCTGGCGCCGGACGGCAGTGCGGGACACGGACGCGGAGGGTGCTGTCAAAGTAGAGGTCTGGTTGCCGGTACCAGTACCACTAGTAGAGGGAGCGGGGGGGCATGACCTGCTGGGAAGAGATGAAGCTGTGGCAGGGGCTGCTGTACCCTGCTCACTTGTGGTGGTGGCACTGCTACCACCACCACGCTTCATCTCGTCATGCACCCGCCAGTGATTTATCCTCAGGTGCTGGTTCAGGGCTGTGGTACCCACCCGAGCCAAATGCTTCCCTCTCTTCACCCTGACTGAACAGATCCGGCAGATGGCCACTAGAGGGTTGTCTGCCACCAGGGTGAAGTAGGCCCAGACAGGTGACTTCAGCGTCACCCTCCCGTCAGATGGGGTAACGCTGACTTGCACATGCTGGGACTCGGTACGCACAGGTGGAGCTGCCTGCTGCTGCTGCTGCTGCTGCTGCTGACACCTCCTGCTGCCATCCCCAGTGGAGACCCTGACGCTGGTCTCCCTGGTGGTGACCTGGCGCACCGTTTCCACAGGGTGCCTACCTTCCCCGTCGTCACTGTCGCAGTGAGCCGACGAGACAGATGGCAACCATGATGGGTCACCCTCCTCGCCCCCAGAGATGTCAGACCAAGGGCTGTGATGTTGTGGTATGAGGGAACCAGCTGACATGGAGCCGATAGCCTGGCTCCGCTGTTCCCTCACCCACGCCTGGGTCTGACTAGGTGCTGATGTTTCCTGCAACCAAAACAGCACCACCACTTTGAAGGGATGTCTCTGGGATACTGACGGCAGGTATCCCATACTCATCGTCCATCCCTTCAAAAAGGTCCTGACCATCAGGACAGAGCGGGAGCTCTGCCCGATGCATGGCCTCCACCAAGACATCCCTCTCACTGTCGCTGTCGAACAGTAAGATGCTGGACTCTTGGGGGCTGGGGGGGGGTACTACAGGCAACGGTGTAATAGTGGAACTACTGTGAGTCGGGACCGACGACTCAGTGGCACTGCTGTGCCCCATGTAGTCCACCACTCCTTGAGCCTGAGATGGCAATATGGGGCGGCTGCCAGATGCAAAAAAATCACGCATGAGGCGGACTCCCCTTCCACCTGATCCTCTAGCAATAGTAGGGGCACGAGAGGTACCCCGTGCTGGCAGCGACCCAGCACTGGGAGTAACTCCCCTACCCCTGCTGCCACGGCCACGGATGCCGCTCATAATTGCTGATGTGTGTGTGTGGGGGGGTAAACTTTATTGGGGGAGGGAAATGTGTGTAAAATGTTTTTTGGTGTTTTTTTAAAAGACAGGAACGCAGACAAAGACCTACACAGACAGCTACTAAACTTTAATAAAACTAGTACACCAAAGACAAGAACTACAAAAAAAAAAATAAATGCACTCAACAAACACTAACTGCTTACACAAACGTATATGACTATAAACTAAGGCTACTTTTTTTTTTTTTTTTTTTTAAAACACTAACTGACAAGGACTACAACTACCAAAAAATAAAGAAACACTAACTAATAACTTTTTTTTTTTTTTTTTAACCAAGAAAACACAGACACTAAACACACACTAAAGTAAGCTAGCTGCAATAAATGTACACCAACAGTATGTACACTTACTATACAGAAATCTAACTAAAAATGAACAACACAAAACCTAGCTTTTAAAAAAGCTCTTGGGCCTTTCAGGAAGCAGGAAAATCTGCAATTAAATGAATAAGAAGCAGTCAATAGCTAAGCTGCAACTTACTACACTAACAGAAGTGTAACAACACAGCAGAAAAAAAAAAGAGCTTTTAAAAAAGCACCTGCCCTTTAAGGAATGAGGAAATCTGCAATATATGCAATTAAATGAATAAGAAGCAGTCAATAGCTAAGCTGCAACTTACTAAACTAACAGAAGTGTAACAACACGGCAGAAAAAAAAAAGAGCTTTTAAAAAAGCTCCTGCGCCTTTAAGGAATGAGGAAATCTGGAATATATGCAATTAAATGAATAAGAAGCAGTCAATAGCTAAGCTGCAACTTACTGAACTAACAGAATTTGACCAACACAGCAGAAAAATAAAGGGGCTTTTAAAAAATCTATAGGGCCTTTCAGAAATCAGGAAATCTGGAATATCTGCAATTAAAGCAATAGGAAGCAGTCAATAGCTAAGCCTGCAACTTACTACACTAACAGAAGTTGAACAACAGAGCACAAAACAAAAATTAGCTTTTAAAAAGCTCTTGGGTGTATTGCTTTGCAAAAAGCAGTTTAGGATTATGAGCTGGAAAATATCCACTGGAATCAGTAAGTACTGTAGCAAATAGCAACCATAAAGGACAATGCTGATGATGATGATGCAAGATGCAAAATACCAGCAACACAGACACAGTCTCCACACTCTCTAGCAAGTTCTGGATCTGCAATGAAATGCTGCTGGGAGTGACCTTATATAATGCCCATACAGGCAGGTTCCTATTGGTTGCTAACCTATGACGAGTGTGGAAGGAGAACTCTGATTGGCTCTGATGCAGAAGGGCGGAGTAAATAATCGCGCAATATCCCTATTGCCGAATATTCGCATTGCGAATATTCGGCAATATAAAAAATTCGCGTCAACTACTCGGACCAAGGTCTCTAATAATAACAGCAATGCTTTTAGACGTCGAAGGAGATCACTAGGATGTGATCTATTTTAATAATGAAACTGAAATAATCGTTCTGAGGCGGAAGAAAAGATAATCGCGCGATATCGCTACTCTCGCGTAATCGCATTGCGAATTTTTTCGGCAATAAACAATGATCGCGCGATAAGCCTAGTGACGCACATTCGCAATGCGAATATTCGTTAATATAAAAGGATCGCTGCAGCTACTCGGCCCAAGGTCTCTAATCATACCAGCAATGCTTTTAAACGTCGACGGGGATGTCTAGGATGTGATCTGTCCTAAAAAAAAAATTGGAAAAATTCGAATATTCGAAATAGCGAATATTCACCGCGAAATTCGGAATATATCGCGAATACTCGAATATGCCATATTCGAGCCGAATATTCGCAATACGAATATTCGTGAGCAACACTAGTCAAAACATCAGTCCCGCCCAGCGTCTTAAAGAAACATTTTTTTTTTGTCATTTGAAAAAATGACAGTTTCTATTTTTATTTTATTTTTGCATTTAAGCCTAAATATGAGATGTGAGGTCTTTTTGACACCAGATCTCATATTTAAGAGGACCGGTCATGCTTTTTTCTATTACAAGGGATGTTTACATTCCTTGTAATAGGAATAAAAGTGATAATTTTTTTTTTTATTTCAGTGTTAAAAATTGTAAAATAAATAAAAATAAATCCGAAAACAAAAAATATTTTTTTAAAGCACCCCGTCCCGACGAGCTTCGCGCAGAAGCGAACACATACGCGAGTAGCGCCGCATATGAAAACGGTGTTCAAACCACACAAGTGAGGGTATCGCCGCGATCGTTAGAGCGAGAGCAATAATTCTAGCCCTAGACCTCCTCTGTAACTCAAAAAATGCAACCTGTAGAATTTTTTAAACATCGCCTATCGAGATTTTTAAGGTAAAAGTTTGACGTCATGCCACGAGCGGGCGCAATTTTTAAGCGTGACATGTTGGGTATCATTTTACTCGGCGTAACATTATCTTTCACAATATGTAAAAAAATTGGGCCAAATTTATTGTTGTCTTATTTTTAATTTAAAAAGGGAATTTTTTTCCAAAAAAGTGCGCTTGTAAAGACCGCTGCGCAATACAGTGTGACAAAAAGTATTGCAATGACTGACATTTTATTCTCTAGGGTGTTAGAAAAAATATATATATAATGTTTGCGGATTTTAAGTAATTTTATAGCAAAAAAAATGTTTTAGTCTCGTAAACACCGAATCTGAAAAACAGGCTCGGGGCTTAAGTGGTTAAAAGCTCAATGAAAACCCACATCCAATTCGCATGGTAAGAAATCGTGATCGGCTCTCGAATGTGCGTCTTTTGCTCTGTTTCAAGTCCGAATTCAGCCCAAAAATTCTGTCTGAGATCGGAACTGAAACGGTGAACAGAGAAATACCGGACCCTTGCTGTGAGCCGCATGCGGCAGTGTGAACAGAGCCTGAGTTTTCTGAGGGTGCCAGTTCTTTGGCATCTTGATTGGCCAGCAGGGATGAGATGACCTCTGCACATGCGCAAGGAAGTCATATATCCAAGCACACTGGCACTGTGCCAAGATTGAATGCTGAGCTGCACATTCGATAGACGTTTACAAACAGGTGTGTACGTTTGTTTTATTGCAGAAGGGGCATAGCAAGGCGCCTCTGTAATAAAAAGCTTGCTGTTTGCAGTTGTTTTAACCACTTAAGACCCTTTTTTCCTCAGTTTAGGCCGATACGTATTCTTCTACCTATTTTTGGTTAAAAAAAAAAATCGCAATAAGCGTTTATCGGTTGGTTTTCGCAAAATGTATAGCGTTTACAAAATAAGGGATAGTTTTATTGCATTTTTGTTAATTTTTTTTTTTTACAGCGATTTTTTTTTGTGACTGCGACATTATGGTGGACACTTCGGACAATTTTGACAAATTTTTGGGACAATTGTCATTTTCACAGCAAAAAATGCATTTAAATTGCATTGTTTACTGTGAAAATGACAGTTGCAGTTTGGGAGTTAACCAGAAGGTGGCGCTGTAGGGGTTATGTGTTCCCTGTGTGTGTTTACAACTGTAGGGGGGTGTGGCTGTAGGTGTGACGTCATCGATCGCGTCCCCCTATAATAGGGATGACGCGATCGATGCTGCCGCCACAGTGAAGCACGGGGAAGCCGTGTTTACACACGGCTCTCACCGTTCTTCAGCTCCGGGGACCGATCGCCGCACTCCAGCGGCGATCGGGTCCGCGAGTCCCGCGGTCCCGGTCACGGAGCTTCGGACCGGGTCACGGGAGCACGCCGCAGGTGCGCGCCCGTGACCCACGGCTGGGTACTAGAACCGACATAAATATACGTGGATGTGCCCAGCCGTGCCATTCTACCAACGTATATGTGCAGGAGGCGGACCTTAAGAAGTTAACAATTGTCTAAAAGCATGTAAGGTCAGCTCTACTTTAACTTTTTTATGTGGTCACATGACTGCAAACCTCCAGATATTTTGTGTACAGTGGAGGGGTGACACTGGTGCTGAATTTTCTTATGACCATGATGTCATCCTGTCAGCATCTATAGCTCCCAGGGTTGCCATGTAATTTACATATACATTTAAATATAATCATTGCGCTATAGACAAATTAAGTAAAAGGAGTAGCCAGCACATAAATATACCACATAAATATAGGATACCCAGAGCTGCTTTTAGAAACCACAGGGCCCTGTGCAGCCTAACTGACAGGGCCCCTCAGGCCTCCATCCGAAATATATCAAAACAATATTTTCACAAAAAAATAAAATCATTATTAGTGGACACAAACATAACAGTGAATTAGACCCTTTTAAAATAGTTTTTAAAAATCTTTAAATCTTTTTTTAAAGAATGTTAAAATGTATTAAAATGTATTTTATTTTACAATTTGTAATTTTATACCAGACAGGTAAGCCAGTAGTGCCGTGGGAGGCAGCACAGTGACGGGGGGCACTGAGGGGATCAGAAGCAGGCAGAACAGGAAGGGGTATCGGTGTGGGGGAAGTAATTCTGTAATTGCCCCTCCATCCGACCACAATGATTCCCTCTGATGTCTGGGCCCCCCTATTTGCTCGGGCCCCCTACGAGAGGGCTGGTTGTCCCCCCCCCCCCATCAGCGGCCCTTAGGATACCCTATACTGTATATTGCATCAGCAAATACACTAGTGCAGTGCTTAATCCAAAAAATAAATATTTGATTATTATTATTATTATTGGAATTTGGTGTGTCCGTGTGTATGCAAGACAGCTTGAATGGAATTCCGTCGGAAAAACCTGTCAGAGTTTATTTCAACGGAAACTCAGATCGTGTGTACAGGGCATAAGACAGTGAGAACAGGAGAGACTTATAACCTGTAAAATGTAAAACAACAGGACTGATATTTTCCTGAACAGCTTGTTCCCCTTTTTGTAGCTCTAAATAATTAGTGATATCTGGCACTAATCTTATAGTTTTCTTGAATAAGCTTTCCCACAAAGACTTCAAAGGACAATATGATGTAATACATAAAATTAGTGTTTTATTAAAAACAATGCCAGATAACACATGGACACAATAAGTGTACTGGATGAAATCAGTGTCAGACAACAAGTAATGCCTTGTACACATGATCGGTCAAACCGATGAGAACGGTCTGATGGCCCATTTTCATCAGACCAAACTGATCGTGTGTGGGCGCCATCGGTTATTTATCCATTGGTTAAAAAAAAAATCAAACTTGTTTTAAAATTAACTGATGGATACCTAACCGATAGAAAAAAAAAACGATTTGTAGGCATGTCCATCGGTTAAAAATCCACGCATGCTCAGAATCAAGTCGACGCTTGCTTGGAAGTATTGAACTTCATTTTTTTCAGCACGTCATTGCGTTTTACGTCATCGCGTTCTGACACGATCGTTTTTTTTAACTGATGGTGTGTAGGCACGACTGACCATCCGTCAGCTTCATTGGTTAAACGATGGAAAAATCCATCAGACCGTTCTCATCGGTTTGACCGATCGTGTGTACAGGGCATTAGGCTTAAAATAGTTAGCTGAGCCTATTAAACTTTATGAATAAGACCAAACCAGAACCAATAATGATCCCAGGAATATAATAAATAGTTTATAAATACAAGTCTTTACAACTTGGATACCAGTACCTTAAAGGGGTTATAAAGGTACAATTTATTTTCCTAAATAGCTTCCTTTACCTTAGTGCAGTCCTCCTTCACTTACCTCATCCTTCGATTTTGCTTTTAAATGTCCTTATTTCTTCTGAGAAATCCTCACTTCCTGTTCTTCTGTCTGTAACTCCACACAGTAATGCAAGGCTTTCTCCCTGGTGTGGAGTGTCATGCTCGCCCCCTCCCTTGGACTACAGGAGAGTCAGGATGCTGTGTGTTATTGCATTGCAAGTTTTTTGCAGGAGCAAAGTTGCAATAATGAGTCTACAGAAAGAGCTCTGCAAGTCTACAGCATGAAAATTCAGCCACAGTGACCCCTGTGGCAGGATGACTATTGCACAACATAACTGACCCAGAGCTTGCAGCAGACTTGCCACATGTCTGCACACAAAGTTGATCTGGAGTCATGCAATGAAGACTTGCTGCGACTGTGCAACAAACTTCTGAAGCTTGGCACGTTTAGCAATAGCTTAGCTTAGCAAGTAATTTTCAAATTTGCAGCTCAATTTCTTGTTACAGTGCCTGCCGCCGAGAATGTGTTTTTAGCACGCCAGCATCGCGCTGAATCTCGGCGACAGGCTGCCGATATCTCGTACTCGCTGGAATAGTAAAAGCACATTCCAGCGAGCGCGTCATAGAAGCGACGGGGATCCGACGCGGATTCCCGCCAATTCTACACGTGGGCGGAGTTTGTTATGAATCCTGAAGGAGAAATCCCCGCCGGATTTAAAAAAAAAATCCGGCATGGGTTCCCCCCTCAGGAGCATAACGGGCCCTTAGGTCTGTTATGGGTTGTAAGGAGACCCCCCCAACGCCGAAAAAACGGCGTGGGGGTCCCCCACAATCCATAACAGACCCGTATCCAAAGCACGCCGGCCGGCCGGTCAGGAAGGGAGTGGGGGCGAGCGTGCGCCCCCCCCCCCTCCTGAGCCGTACCGGGCAGCATGCCCTCAACATGGGGTGGTTAGGTGCTCTGGGGCAGGGGGCGCACTGCGGCCCCCCACCCCAGAGCACCCTGTCCCCATGTTGATGAGGACAGGGCCCCTTCCCGACAACCCTGGCCGTTGGTTGTCGGGGTATGCGGGCGGGAGACTTATCGGAATCTGGAAGCCCCCTTTAATAAGGGGGCCCCCAGATACCGGCCCCCCCCACCCTAAGTGAATGAGTATGGGGTACATCGTACCCCTACCCATTCACCTGCAAATAAAAAGTGTAAACACAAATAAACCACACAGGGTATTGAAATATTTTATTAGTTGGCCACGGGGGGGGGGTGTGTATGATCGCTTTTATAAAAGCGCCCCCCTCCGGCGGGCTTCTGGGGGGGGTGGGTGCCGCCGTCTGATTCTCTTCCGCCGCCGGGGGGCGCTTTGATAAAAGCGCCCACCACCCGGCGGGCTTCTTTCGACGTCTTCGGCGGCGGGGGGGTCTTCTCCCACTCTCCGGGGTCTTCTCCTGCTCTCCGGGGGTCTTCTCCGCTCTCCGGGGGTCTTCTCCGCTCTCCGGGGGTCTTCTTCTTCTTCAGGACTCGCCGCCGCTATCTTCGTGTGTTAGCTCAATTACTAGCGGCGGCGGCCCCCTCTTCTGCGACGTCGGCGTCTTCTTCTTCTTCTTCTGCTCTCCAGATGTTGACGCGACGCATCCTTCCGCTGTTATGCCGGGCGCGCGGCTCGCAGAGAAATATATAGGCCTGTCTTGTGACGTCGCAGTCCCATCATGCTCCGGTAGGTACCACGTGCTACCTACCCACGTGATACCTACCGGAGCATGATGGGACTGCGACGTCACAAGACAGGCCTATATATTTCGCGAGCCGCGCGCCCGGCATAACAGCGGAAGGATGCGTTGCGTCAACATCGGCGGAAGAGAACCAGACGGCGGCACCCACCCCCCACAGAAGCCCGCCGGAGGGGGGCGCTTTTATAAAAGCGATCATACACACCCCCCCCCGGCGGCCAACTAATAAAATATTTCAATACCCTGTGTGGTTTATTTGTGTTTACACTTTTTATTTGCAGGTGAATGGGTAGGGGTACGATGTACCCCATACTCATTCACTTAGGGTGGGGGGCCGGTATCTGGGGGCCCCCTTATTAAAGGGGGCTTCCAGATTCGGATAAGTCTCCCGCCCGCATACCCGACAACCAACGGTTGTCGGGAAGGGGCCCTGTCCTCATCAACATGGGGACAGGGTGCTCTGGGGTGGGGGGCCGCAGTGCGCCCCCTGCCCCAGAGCACCTAACCTCCCCATGTTGAGGGCATGCTGCCCGGTACGGCTCAGGAGGGGGGGGGGGGCGCTCGCTCGCCCCCACTCCCTTCCTGACCGGCCGGCCGGCGTGCTTTGGATACGGGTCTGTTATGGATTGTGGGGGACCCCCACGCCGTTTTTTCGGCGTAGGGGGGGTCTCCTTACAACCCATAACAGACCTAAGGGCCCATTATGCTCCTGAGGGGGGAACCCATGCCGGATTTTTTTTTTAAATCCGGCGGGGATTTCTCCTTCAGGATTCATAACAAACTCCGCCCACGTGTAGAATTGGCGGGAATCCGCGTCGGATCCCCGTCGCTTCTATGACGGCTTTGTGGCTCGCAAGTGCTCAATCTCGCCGAGAAAGGGAGCGAGATTGACACAATATCCCAGTCACCTACTGTATCTGGGAGGGTCTCATACCACAAGGTTCCAGGTTACTGAATGGGGGACTCATTTCTGCCAACATGCTGACTGACCCCACTTTACCAGGACACCACTGTCTCCCACCAAGCCATGTTCCAAACAAAGTTCCCAGGTATAGGCGACACATCTTAGCTGGCAAAGAAGAGACTCACTTCATAAATGTATTTTTCTTGCTTTACTGAACGTGAATTTTCAGTAGCAATGCAGTAATGGCTAGTTGAACACACAGAAAACTCTTCACAATTACATAAAGTTTCATCCTCTGCCCACTCTGCAAAAGTCTTTAACAAAGTCCTCGAGCTATCCTGGCCTAATGCACTGAGGGGAAGGGCATAATTCCAATGCTCTGGCTGCTCCATTTAAGTAGTGAAAAGTTATGCCGCGTACACATTTGAGAGACGGTTCTCAATTTTTACACAACAAAATTTCTTGTCATTGAACTTAATTTTTCTCGGCTCATCGTAGTGTTGCACGTGACCGCGTTCTTGACATTTGGAATTTCCGACAACATTTGTGTGACTGTGTGTATGCAAGACAAGTTAGAGCAAACAATCTGTTGGAAAAAAAATCTACGGTTTTGATGTCGGAATGTCCGATCGTGTGTATGCTGCAATGTGTCACATTTTGGGGCTTCAACAAGGCTGAAAACTCCTTCCTACCTCCATGTGACACTGGAATACAGAAAAGAGACGGGGCACCTCTCAGCGTACAGATGATCAGACATTCTGACAACAAAACCGTGGATTTTTTTCCAAAGGATGTTGGCTCAAACTTGTCTTACATACACACAGTCACACAAATGTTGTCGGAAATTCCGATCGCCAAGAATGCGGTCACATACAACACGTACGACGGCACAATTAAAGGGAAGTTCAATACCAGTCATGTTAGTAGAAGTTTGGTGAGAGACGAATCACGCCTTTCAGTCTCATGCTTTTTCAGTCCGTTACAGCATGACAAATGTGCTATCTCCATTAGGAACTCTAGTTTTACCAGACCGAGCGATTCTGTCTCGTACTTGATTCAGAACATGCGTGGAATTGTCTACACACGATCGGGTTTTGTTGTCGGAAAATTTGAGAACTAGCTCTCAAATTTTTGTTGTCGGAAATTCTGAGGCGCCGTACACACGGCCGAGGTTCTCGCTGAAAATCAGCGAGAACCTCGCTGGAATGCACATTCCAGCGAGGACCTCGGCCGTGTGTACGGTCTCAGCGAGCTTCCCGTCGGGAAGCCCGTCGAGCCGAAATAGAGAGCACGCTCTCTATTTCCTCGACGGCCCGCCTGGAAGAATGGCTGGTTGCCATTCCCGACGGGCGGGTCGCCGAATTCGACGGCCGGGAGAGAACCTCGACGGGCGGAACGATGTGTTCTGCCCGTCGAGGTTCTCTGCCGTGTGTACGGCGCCTGACAGAAAATGTCCGATGGAGCCTACACACGGTCGGAATTTCCGACCAAAATCTTCAATCAAACATTTGTTGTTGGAAATTCCGAGCGTGTGTATGCGGCATAAGAGTATCAGTGGGTCATAAATTGATATCACAATAATTGAAAGTGATCATCTCTAAAACTGTCTGGGGAAAACACAGTATTGTATACGTGGGGATACATTGATCATTTTCTTTCAAAATGATCTTCAAACAATGAAGGTCGGATTGTTGTTTGAATGTCATAATATCTTCTAAGTGCAGCAATTATAACACTGAAAACAAAGTCACATGGAAGGCTTATTTGCTCGAAATGCCTAGTAAATAAGCAACGACAACAGTGCCTTGTAAAATGTATCAGAAGAACTCAATCCAGCCCAGGGAAATTCAATTAAAACTCTTAAATTTATTAAAAAAATAACATTTAAAAGCTCACGTGATTTAAAGCGTACATCACTCTTCAGGAGTAGCATAAATATGCGTAAAAGAACAGACATATACAAAGGATTCCACATTGAATATCCAATTGTCTACCTAATCATTAATTCCAGGATGGGTGATGTCATGCATTAAATTGGTTTGCAGGGTAAATTTAAAAAAACTCCAGTCTAAAAAAAATAGGACAGCACATTGGATTATTTAATTATTATGATATAAATATTCATAATTCATGTTTAATGTATAGGATGAGCCCCGGTAATTGTTTAATCTTGGCTCCATCTCATATTCAGTGTACTGATGGAATAAAGCAAGGGTCAAATATAACCAAAGAATGATTCGAACGGTTGGTGGGCAGGATCAGGTATACATGGAAAGCAAATGTTAAACAGTAGAAGACTGGTGACTAAAATATGGGACGTACTAAACTGCATATTGGGATGATTGAATTATTGGCTGTAATACTGAGAACTCTCACTAGATGTCAGTGTACTTTATACACATATATATGGTAATGACTCTGTTGTTTCTCAAAATATGTTATTCTTTTCTGTGGTGCTTGATACAATGTTGCAAGAAGCAGTTGCTAATGTTTAACTGTTTACTTGCTGATTTTATATATATATATAGATATAGATATCTATATATATATCTATCTATATATATATATATATATATATATATATAGATATATATATATAGATAGATATATATACAGTATATATATATGCAACTGTACAACAGCATCATAGTAAATTAAACAGAAGTAATGGAAAAATTACATTTGACCTGTTTTTTGATGGAAATATGAGAAACAAAACAGTCATTACCATATATATGTGTATAAAGTACACTGACATCTGGTGAGAGTTCTCAGTTTTGTAGCCAATAATCCAGTCACCCCATCATCCCAGTATGCAGTTTATTACGTCCTCTCTAGGGCCTCGTACACACGAGGGGATATGTCCGCTGAAAACGGTCCGATGGACCGTTTTCAGCAGACATCTCCGCTCGTGTGTATGGGCTAGCGACAGATTTCTCCACCCGACAGATTTCAAAGCATGCTTTGAAATCTATCCGGTGGGAATCTGTCCGCCCGACATGTCTGCTGGTTAGTACACTTACCAGCAGACATGTCGTCCCTCACCGCCGCCGCCCCGCCGCCGCCGAAAGGATTCGGCGCATTGCGCGGAAGTGTTTAACTTCCTGGTGCGGTGACGTGGCGGTGACGTGGCGGTGACGTGCGGCGTCAACGTCACCGCCCCGTCCCGGTGGCGGGGAATTTGATCCGATGGTGTGTACACGCCATCGGATCAAACTCCCGATCGGACATAATCCGATGGAAATGGTCCGCGGACCGTTTTCATCGGATATGTCCCGATAGTGTGTACGAGGCCTATGATATTGTACAATAAACTACATTAACGTGGTTGTAAACCCTTACATATACACGGTTTAAGTGTCTATACTAGGGTGATACACATAGATTAATCAAACCCTCCTACATAAGTTGTAGCTGTTTATCTGCAGTCTTCTCTTCTCTACACATGTTAAAATTCCAGAATTTATAACGCTTGTCTGAGCTGTCAGAATAAAAGGGGGCAGAGAGCTGAAGCTACACTCTGCAGAGCTCAGTAAGGAGAGCTCTGATAGCTGATTGGAGGGAAGGGACACACCTCCCTCCACACAGCACACAGGAACAGAGCCGAGGCTGTCAATCAGCTTGAGGACCCTCCCCTATCTTTTCGAGTCAGGAACATTTTTCAGGAGTGGCTCAGGTTGATAGCAGAGGAACAAGGCAGCAGACAGAAATTACACGTAGTGCCCTGGATAGAGACAAGTACACACTAAAGAGGCATATGCTTTGTTCACATTTCATGTCTGAGGTTTACAACCACTTTAAGGTCGACCGTGTGCTAATTATTTTTGTTAAAGCTTTTTAATCTTTCTATAAATTTCCAAATTTAGAATGAATTATCATTTTTGAGCAATACACTTATTGTTAACTAAAACTTTAACCCCTTTATGCCCACCAGCACAAATGTGCAAACGACAAAAGGGTGGGTTTTAAAGCTCACACACCACACATATGCATTACTAAGGTGGCCAATGTTTGTGTCCTGAGAGCTTGGTCACTGTGCGCTCTCAGCACAAAGATCAAGCTGTCAACTACTGCTCTCGGTCCAGGCTAAAGATCGTCAGCCAGCAGGACTGGCATCTGATCATGTGACCACTGTCACAGTTGTCACGATAGCTGATCCTTTCCCAGCGTATTCCGAACTGTTTAAGAGGACACTAGAGCGGGAGGCGGAAAGGGCTAAACATATTCCTTATGTAGTTTTATATGTATTTTAATTTAAATATTTTAATACATACACATAATTAACATACATAGTACATACATTTAAAGTAGAATTAGGAAAAACTTTTTTTTTGTCACCTGTTTTCTGTAGTCCCCTAGGCCAAACAGGAAGTGGATGGAAATCCATCCATTTTATGGAATTTTCTGGGGACCCCCAGGGTCACCAGAACTAGTGTCCCTATTGGAAGATTTCCCCCTCTACTACTTTTCATGGGACAACTCAAAATGTGGGATTTTCTTTTACTTTTCACTTTCAGTGATAATGGAAAACAGGACAAAAAGAAAGGATGAATCTCCCTAACCGGGGCACAGCCAGCAATAAAAACTGGCGTGTGTTCTAATCCATCTACACTGAAAAAAGTTTTGCCTTTGGTAATACTTTAAGATCAATGTCCGCTCCCTTGTATATATATATTAGCCATGTCCACCTGTTCTACCACACACCTATTTTAAGCCAGTTCCACTACATCCTTAGATTAGCCTAAGAAAGCAGGAGATCTGCTGCAGTGGCGGCCTGGTGATAAACAAAAATTGAGGGGGCGCAAACCCCTTCAGGTCCTTACCTGCCCATCTTCGACTGTCATGGCTCCCATTGCCTGGACACACTGTACACAGAGAACACATTGTATATTATACACAGAGCACACTATACACAGAGCGCACACTACACAGAGCGCACACTGTATATTATACACAGAGCGCACACTACACAGAGCGCACACTGTATATTATACACAGAGCGCACACTTCACAGAGCGCACACTGTATATTATACACAGAGCGCACACTACACAGAGCGCACACTGTATAATTATACACAGAGCGCACACTTCACAGAGCGCACACTGTATATTATACACAGAGCGCACACTACACAGGCGCACACTGTATATTATACACAGAGCGCACACTACACTGAGCGCACACTGTATATTATACACAGAGCGCACTATACACAGAAGAGCGCACACTACACAGAGCGCACACTGTATATTATACACAGAGCGCACACTACACAGAGCGCACACTGTATATTATACACAGAGCGCACACTACACAGAGCGCACACTGTATATTATACACAGAGCGCACTATACACAGAAGAGCGCACTATACACAGAGCCCACACTGTATATTATACACAAAGCACACTACACAGAGCGCACACTACACAGAGCGCACACTACACAGAGCGCACACTGTATATTATACACAGAGCACACTATACACAGAGAACACTATACAATAGGGTTATTGTTTAGGGTGGAGAGGCAGGAAGGGGGGTTATTGTTTAGGGTGGAGAGGTGGGGAGGAGGTTATTGTTTAGGGTGGAGAGTCAGGAAGGGGGGTTATTGTTTAGGGTGGAGAGGTGGGAGGAGGTTATTGTTTAGGGTGGAGAGGAGGTTATTGTTTAGGGTGGAGAGGACAGGAAGAGGGTTATTGTTTAGCAGGAGGCAGTCAGGGTTTATTGTTTTAGGGTGGAAGGGCAGGAGGAAGATAATTGTTGTAGGGTGAGAGGCAGAGGGGTGGTAAGGGGGGTTAAGTTAGTCGTGGAAGAGGTGGGAAGGAGTTTTTTTTAGGGTGGAGAGGCAGGAAAGAGTGGTTATTGTTTAGGGTGTGGAGAGGCCAGGAAGGGGGGCTATTGTTTAGGGTTGAGAGGTTGTGGAGGAGGTTATTGTTTAGGGTGGAGAGGCAGGAAGAGTAGTATAGTGTTTAGGGGGGAGAGGCAGGAAGATTCGTGTTAGAGTGGAAGGTGTAAGGTGGTTATTTTTATGGAGAGGTGGGAAGGTTTATTGTTTTAGGTGGAGAGGTGGGAAGGAATTTATTGTTTAGGTTGGTCTTGGGAAGGAGGTTAATTGTTTATTTCGGGTTAGACAATAAAGTGGTTATTGTTTAGGGGTGAGAGGCAGGGAAGGAGGGTTAGGGGGTGGAGTGGCAGGAAGAGGTTATTCTATGTTTAGGGTTTTAAAGGCAGGAAGGGGGCCGTTTTAGGATGCCTAAAAGGGGGGCCGTTTTTGGGTGGAAAATTATTTTTAGAGGCAGGAAGGGGGGCCGTTTTATTTTTGCAGAAAGGGTGCTGTTTT
The DNA here is from genome assembly GCA_029574335.1 of Rana kukunoris. Taxonomy (NCBI): domain Eukaryota; kingdom Metazoa; phylum Chordata; class Amphibia; order Anura; family Ranidae; genus Rana; species Rana kukunoris. The sequence continues at coordinate 325,413,595 of CM056052.1, read as the reverse complement.
TGGGTCATGGAGTGTGAGGAACATTTTTAGGATAAGGCCAGGAAGGGGGGCCGTTTTGTTGGATTGCAGGAAGGGGGCCATTTTTGGGTGGGAGAGGTGTAGGAACATTTTAGGATGTAGATGCAGGAAGGCTGTTCCGTTTAAGGATGCAGGAAGGGGGGGCAGCAGCTTGTCCAGTCACTGCTTGGCACCACAACAGTCTCAGCAGCCTCAGCCTCTCCCCACTTCATGAAGTTTGCAGGAGCTGGGGAGGGTAGACAGGCTCACACAGGCTGGCATGCAGCATCGCTCAGTCTTACCTGTTCCAGGCGCGCTGAGTCAAGAGTCCCGACGTCACTTCCTGTTGTTCCTGTGACGTCTGGACTAGCACAGAGACGGGCGGGTGCACACAGAAAGTGTGCACCCCGCCAAGCCATAACAAAACAGTCCATCGCGCCGGAAATCAGTGGCGCGATGGAGAGCGCCACAAAGGTGTTTTTTTTACTGCCAATGTAGCGCCACGTTTGCAATCCCGTGATTGCACAGACGTGGCGCTACCCAGACTGCACTGTGCCCAGCGCTCGGACACAGTGCACCTAAGGACCTTTTTTGGAAAAAAAATTCCCTTAAAGGGACATGTTTTTTTTTTTAGATTCTTTTTTTTTTTTTACTGACTGGGGGAGGGGGCGCCCGGGCGCCCCCTATGGGCGGGCCACCACTGATCTGCTGAAATTGCAAACCCACTAGTGGACACTTTTGTCATTCAGAGAGGTCAAAACCAAGCAGCAACGACACTGCCATTTCATCCAGGAGCAGGTTCTTGCTGGCTCAGCCCAGAGCTACAGTGTTCCCAGCTCCAAAGGTCACAGATGAAGTATCGGACTGCATTTACACACCATCTTGAGACTTTTTAGTTTAATATGCGCAACGTACCTGGAGTATTTGTCTCTTAATCTTTGTTTGAAGGAAGGGGGGTTATTGTTTAGGGTGGAGAGGTGGGGAGGAGGTTATTGTTTAGGGTGGAGAGTCAGGAAGGGGGGTTATTGTTTAGGGTGGAAAGGTGGGGAGGAGGTTATTGTTTAGGGTGGAGAGGTGGGGAGGAGGTTATTGTTTAGGGTGGAGAGGCAGGAAGGGGGGTTATTGTTTAGGGTGGAGAGGCAGGAAGAGTGGTTATTGTTTAGTGTGAACGGTTTTAGTACATTAGGTGGTGTGCTTTCCTTGTAGTCCTCATAAGGGGTCTTGGGGAACTCAGTCAAGAATTTGCCAGACCATTGTTCCTAACTTTTACAGTCTACTGACTGGAATGGTACCAGCTGATTGGAGAAAAGCCAATTTAGCACCAATATTTAAAAAAGGGACAAAATACATCCCTGTGAATTACAGACCAGTTAGCCTAACATCGATAGTATGCAAGCTCTTGGAGGGGATGATAAGGGACTATATACAAGATTTTAGTAACGGAAACTGTATCATTAGCAGTAATCAGCATAGTTTCATGAAGAATCGTACTTGCCAAACCAATCTATTAACCTTCTATGAGGAGGTGAGCTGCCATCTAGATGACGGGAGGCCCGTAGATATCGTGTAACTGTTTTTTGCAAAAGCATTTGACAGAGTTCCCCATAAACATTTACTGTACTGAGTAAGGTCCGTTGGCATGGACCATATGGTGAGTACATGGATTAAAAACTGTCTACAAGAGCGAGTTCAGAGGGGAATACTCTGAATAGTCGAGGTGGTAAGTAGGGTCCCCTAGGGTTCTGTGCAGGGCAATAACTTCTCTGCAGCATGTGGAAGCCTTGCAAGAAGATGTGAACAAATTAATGGGGTGGACAACTACATGGCAAATTAGGTTTAATGTAGAAAATGTTAAAATAATGCATGTGTATGGCAAAAATATGAATGCAAATCTACTCACTAGGGGTGGTGAACTCGGATGGAAAAAAAACCTGGGGGTTCCTAGTAGATGATAGGCTCAGCAATGGTATGCAATGACAAGCTGCTGCTAACAAAGCAAACAGAATATTAGCATGCGTTAAAAGGCGGATTAACTCCAGAGATAAAGCGATAATTCTCCCTCTCTACTCTGAAGAACGGTTGCGAGCACTGAACCACAATAGGGATAAAAAAAAATTTGTGGAAGGGAGTTTAATAAGGCACGTGGCCTCTCATTAACATTAGAAGAAAAGAGGTTTAACACTTAAACATAGAGGGTTCTTTACTGTAAGAGCGGCAAGCATGTAGAATACCCTTCCCACAGGCGTGGTCTCAAAAAACTATTAGATAAATTACCTGAACGACCACAATATACAGGGATATGCAATGTAATACTGTAATACTGACATAAAATCACACATGTAGGTTGGACTTGATGGACTTGTGTCTTTTTTCAACCTCACCTACTATGTAACTATATGTAAGTCTCCAAAAATGCCCAAGAGGAAGTTCTTGAGGTGTATAATATTTGGGAGACCAATTGATGATGAAAGGAAGGAACCTATCTTTACTCAGAAGTCCTGTACCACTGGACAGTTCCAGAAACAATGTTGGAAGTCTGCCGCTAGACCACATCCTCTAAAAACAGTCAAGCTGTGGGAGACAACCCATTCTATGTAACCCTAGCAGGGTACAGTAGGATAGATGGAAGATATTAATGTTGGTATGATATGATCCCTAGAAGATATCACTGAGGACTTGTAAATGTGTCACTGAATTCTATCTAACCAGTCATCTCTGTAAAGGAGCCATAGAAGACCATTTAGTCTGGGGCTTTTTGAATCTAGGGTTGCAATCAGTCGTGAGGACAGAATAATATGTGGAGATTAGTAGGGTCAGGGTGTCTTAGCATTTTCTCTAACGGAGGTATAGTTATAGAACTATCTAGAGCACAGGTGGCAAACACAAGGCCCCGCGGGCCGAATGCGACCCTCCAGGCCATTTCATGTGGCCCTTGCACCTCCAGACCCCTACTTTCTGCTTTCAAGCAATGCATCCAGCTTCTTCCCAGCAGCAGCATAAGGAAAGGGGGGTACACCGTGATGTAAGGGAGACTGGGGGACTCAACTTCTGATGGTGGGGTGGCCCTTGACATCTAAATGTAAGGGAAGGGGATGCGCGGGACATCTAATCTTACAGATACAACCAGCCTTTTTGAGGGCAAGCATAATGCTGATGTGGCCCACGATGAAATTGAGTTTGACAGGGACATACTAAAACATTTAATGTGAAAATGGCCTTAATGTAGCTTAACGAGCAAAAAAGTGCCTAAACCTCAATCAATTTCCCTGAAACTTTGCACACCCCAAGAAATCGACGTTCCAAACATATCCAAAGAAGTTTCAAGCGATTTGGTGTTCCACAAGGCAAACTATGGACATTAAGCTTGTTTTTTTGGGAGCTTAAATGTGGCTTTAACGTACGAAAAAGACCTTAAATGTTAAACCAATCTCTCCCAAACTTCACACAATAGAAGACTCTATCCATAGTAACATATTTTGAAAATTTCAGTTCATTTGGTTAATCACACCAAAAGTTATTCACATTAAGCTATATTTTACAATACTAAAACATTTAATGTGAAATTGGCTTAATGTAGCTTAACGAGCAATAAAGTGCCTAAACCTCAAATCAATTGCCCTGAAACTTTGCACAGCCTGAGATCTCAACTACTCAAACATATCCTATAAGTTTTGTGCTATTTGGTATCCCACAAGGCAAACTAGGGACATTAACTTGTTTTTTTTTGGGAGCTTAATGTAGCTTAACGTACGAAAAAGACCTTAAATGTTAACCAATTTCCCCCAAACTTCACACAGTAGAAAGCTCTATCGATGCCAACATATTCTGAAAATTTCAGCTCATTTGGGTTATCACACCAAAATGTATTCACATTAAGCTATATTTTACAATGCAAATACAGAGCTTAACGTACCATAATGTAACTAAACCTTGATCAAATTGTCTTAAAACTTTGCACAGCCTTAGATCTTAACTACCCAAACCTATCCAATAAGTTTTGTGTGATTCAGGGTCCCACAAGGAAAACTATGGACATTAAGCTTGTTTTTTGGGGAGCTTAATGTGGCTTAACGTACGAAAAAGACCTTAAATGTTAATCAGTTTCCACCAAACTTCACACAGTAGAAGACCCTATCCACGCAAACATATTCTGAAAATTTCAGCTTATTTGGTTAATCACACAAAAAGTTATTCGCATTAAGCTATATTTTACAATACTAAAACATTTAATGTGAAATTAGCTTAATGTAGCTTAATGAGCAATAAAGTGCCTAAACCTCAATCAATTGCCCTGAAACTTTGCACATCCCAAGATCTCGAACTTACAAACATATCTAAGACATTTCAAGTGATTTTGATGGTCCACAAGGCAAACAAGGAACATTAAGCTTGTTTTTTTGGGAGCTTAACGTACAAAAAAGACCTTAAATGTTAACCAATTTCCCCCAAATTTCACACAATAGAAGACCACATCCATGCCAACATTTTCTGAAAAAGTCAGCTCATTGGTGAATCACACCAAAAGTTATTCACATTAAGCTATATTTTACAATACTGAAATTGGCTTAATGTAGCTTAATGTAGCTTAACAAGCAAAAAAGTGCCTGAACTTCAATCAATTGCCCTGAAACTTTGCACACCCCAAGATCTCGACCTTTCAAACATATCCAAGAAGGTTCAAGTGATTTGGTGTCCCAGAAGGCAAACTAGGTACATTAAGCTTGTTTTTTGGGGAGCTTAATGTGGCTTAACGTACGAAAAATAACCTTAAATGTTAACCAATTTCCCCCCAAACTTCACACAGTAGAAAGCTCTATCGATGCTAATATATTCTGAAAATTTTAGCTCATTTGGGTTATCACACCAAAATTTATTCACATTAAGCTATATTTTACAATGCAAAAACAGAGCTTAACGTACCATAATGTAACTAAACCTTGATCAATTGTCTTAAAACTTTGCACAGCCTAAGATCTTAACTACCCAAACCTATCCAATACGTTTTGTGTGATCGGGGTCCCACAAGCAAACTATGGACATTAAGCTTGTTTTTTGGGGAGCTTAATGTGGCTTAACGTACGAAAAATACCTTAAATGTTAATCAATTTCCACCAAACTTCACACAGTAGAAGACCCCATCCACGCTAACATATTCTGAAAATTTCAGCTTATTTGGTTAATCACACCAAAAGTTATTCGCATTAAGATGGTCAAGTGATTTGATGGTCCACAAGGCAAACAAGGAACATTAAGCTTGTTTTTTTGGAGCTTAACGTACAAAACATAACCTTAAATGTTAACCAATTTCCCCCAAATTTCACACAATAGAAGACCACATCCATGCCAACATATTCTGAAAATGTCAGCTCATTTGGTTAATCACACCAAAAGTTATTCACATTAAGCTATATTTTACAATACTGAAATTGGCTTAATGTAGCTTAATGTAGCTTAACGAGCAAAAAAAGTACCTGAACCTCAATCAATTGCCCTGAAACTTTGCACACCTCAAGATCTCGACCTTTCAAACATATCCAAGAAGGTTCAAGTGATTTGGTGTCCCCAGAAAGCAAACTAGGGACATTAAGCATGTTTTTTTGGGAGCTTAATGTAGCTAAATTTACGAAAAAGACCTTAAATGTTAACCAATCTCCCCCAAACTTCAAACAATAGAAGACTCTGACCATGCCAAAATATTCTGAAATTTTCAGCTCATTTGGTTAATCACAATAAAAGTTATTCACATTAAGCTATATTTTACAATACTGAAATTAGCTTAATGTAGCTTAACGAGCAAAAAAGTGCCTGAACCTCAATCAATTGCCCTAAAACTTTGCACACCCCAATATCTCACCTTTAAAACATATCCAAGCGATTTGGTGTCCCAGGAGGCAAACTAGGGACATTAAGATTGTTTTTTGGGGGGCTTAATGTGGCTTAATGTACGAAAAAGACCTTAAATGTTAACCAATTCCCCCCAAACTTCACACAATAGAAGACCACATACATTCCAACATATTCTGAAAATTTCAGCTCATTTTGTTAATCACACCAACAGTTATTCACATTAAGCTATATTTTACAATACTGAAATTGGCTTAATGTAGCTTAACGAGCAAAAAGTACATGAACCTCAATCAATTGCCCTGAAACTTTGCACACCCACCCCAAGCTTGACCTTCCAAACATATCCAAGAAGTGTCCCAGAAGGCAATCTAGGTACATTAATCTGAAAATTTCAGCTCATTTGGTTAATCACACCAACAGTTACTCACATTAAGCTATATTTTACATTACTGAAATTGGCTTAATGTAGCTTAAAGAGGTGGTTTACCCTAAATATAAGCCCTCCCATGTGATCCAGCATACTGGCGTCAGCGCCAGTATGCTGTTTTTTTTAATCCATCACTTACTGTATTATGGTGAATTTTAATCTCTTACCCCCGTGGTGGACGACGTCAGTATAGCGCGTCACATCTTACGGAAATACCCGATAAGGACTCGGGTAATCTCGGCGAAAATGCAGTGCCTGCGCACAGACCTAGGAGCTGACTGCGCAGCGCCGTATTTCTCCGAGTCCTACGGCTATGGCGCGTCACGCCCTCTGAAAAACGCCGAAATAGACTCGGAGAAATACGGCGCCTGCGCAGTCAGCTCCTAGGTCTGTGTGCAGGCGCCGCATTTTCGCCGAGATTACCCGAGGCCTTATCGGGTATTTTCGTAAGATGTGACGCGCTATACTAGATCCATCCACTGTGGGGGAAAGAGATTAAAATTCACCATAATACAGTAAGTGATGGATTAAAAAAAAAAAACAGCATACTGGCGCTGACGCCAGTATGCTGGATCACATGGGAGAGCTTATATTTAGGATGAACCTCCGCTTTAATGTAGCTTAACGAGCAAAAAAAGTGCCTGAACCTCAATCAATTGCCCTGAAACTTTGCACACCCCAATATCTCACCTTTTAAACATATCCAAAGCGATTTGGTGTCCCAGGAGGCAAACTAGGGACATTAAACATGTTTTTTGGGGAGCTTAATGTGGCTTAACGTACAAAAAAGACCTTAAATGTTAACCAATTCCCCCAAACTTCACACAATATAAGACTCTATCCACGCGAACATATTCTAAAAATTTCAGCTCATTTGTTTTAATCACACCAAAAGTTATTCACATTAAGCTATATTTGACAATACTGAAAAAGTGCCTGAATCTCAATAAGTTGCCCTGAAACTTTTCACACCCCAAGATCTCGACCTTCCAAACATATCCAAGAAGTTTCCAGTGATTTGGTGACCCAGAAAGAAAACTAGGCACATTAAGCTTGTTTTTTTTGGGGAGCTTAAAGGGTGTTCCAGCCCTAAGTTGTGTTTATTAAAAGTCAGCAGCTACAAAAAGTGTAGCTGCTGGCTTTTAATAAACACTCACTTACCTGCTCCTGCGTTCCAGCGACGCGCCGACCGGGGCTCCGCTCCTCTCCCCCCCTGGCCCGGCCGGCGTCTCCATCCTGACTGTGGGCACCCAGCCGTGACAGCCTTCGGCTTCACGGCCGGCACCCACTGCGCATGCGCGAGCCGTACTGTGCATGCGTGCGCGGCGCGGCTCGCGCGCTGATTGGAGAGGCGATCGCATGGGACCCTGTCAGTGTCCATGTGATCGCCTACAGGGAGGGGCTGGTGTAGGCGATTAAGGCTTAATCGCCTAACAGCCCTCCCCTCGGCGGAAGCAGGAAGTGGGACAGGAAGTCCCACTCCTACTGAAGCCCCCACTCCCCCCCCCCAAAAAAATTACATGCCAAATGTGGCATGTATTGGGGGTGAGTGAGTGGAGTAACTAAGGTCGTTTTTTTGGGTGGAACACCCCTTTAATGTGGCTTAATGTACATAAAATACCTTAAATGTTAACCATCTCCCTCAAACTTCACACAATAGAAGACTCCCTCCATAGCAACGTATTCTGAAAATTATTAATAAGTATTCAGATCATTTGGTTAATCACACAAAAAAGTTATTCACATTAAGCTATATTTTACAATGCTAAAACACTTAATGTAAAGAGCTTAACGTACCATAATGTGCCTTAACCTCAATCAATTTTCTTGAAACATTGCACAGCCTAAGTTTTCAACTTCCCAAATCTATCCAAGAAGTTTCACAGCTATTTGGTGTACCAAAAGGCAAACTAGGGACATTAAGCTTGTGTTTTTGGGGAGCTTAATGTGCTTAACGTACATAAAAGACATTAAATGTTAACCAATCTCCACACAATAGAGAGAATATATCCATGCCAACATATTATGAATATTTCAGCTCATTTGGTTAATCACACCAAAAGTTATTCACATTAAGCTATATTTTACAAATGCTAAAACATTTAGGGCCAGATTCTGAAAGGAGATACAACGGCATCGTATCTCTGTTTGCGGGCTGTGCATCTATGCGCTTGATTCTTAGAATCAGTTACGCATAGATTTTGCTTAGATCCGACTTGCGTAAGTCACTTACATCGTCGGATCTAAGTTGCAATGTTACGCTGGCCGCTAGGTGGCATTCCCCGTCGATTTCTGCGTTGAATATGCAAATGAGCCTGATACGCCCGATTCCCGAACGTTTTTGCGCCGCTCTCGCCGTAGTTTACTCGTTTCCGTAAGCACACAAGGTTACCCCCTGCTATATGAGGGGTAACCTTTCTTACGTCGGTCCGCCGTATGCCCTGTTAAGTATGGACTCGGACAGCGTCGTATTTTTCCATCGTTTACGTTGTTTACGTAACTCGTTCGCGAATAGGCCTGTATGTTAATTACATTGCCGCTGTAATCAATGTATTTGCGGCGTACTATGGAGCATGTGCAAGTGGCCTATGTTTAGGCCCGGCGCATGCGCAGTTAGTTTGGCACGGGGGCGCGCTTAATTAAATACAAGCCGATGCCCCCTTTGAATTACGTGGCCTTACGCCGAGCCATTTACACTACGCCACTGCAAATTACGGAGCAAGTGCTTGGAGAATACGGCACTTACTCCTGTAAGTTGCGGCAGCGTAGTGTAAATAGCTTACGATACACTACGAGAATCTGGAACTTAATGTGAAATTGGCCTAATGTAGCTTAACGAGCAATAAAGTGCCTAAACTTCAATCAATTGCCCTGAAACTTTGCACAGCCCAAGATCTCAACCCCTTAAACATCCTATATGTTTCCTGCGATTTGATGTTCCACAAGGCAAACTAGCATCATTAAGCTTCTTTTTTGGGGAGCTTAACTTACAAAACTGACCTTAAATGTCAACTAATTTCCCCCATTTGGTAAATCACACCAAAAATTAGTCACATTTTACATCCCCAAACACATAGCTTAGTGTAAAAAGAGCCTAATGCAGTTGGGTAGTAAGTCGGGGGCGGGGGGGTGTGCTGCACCAGGTGCCACACACTGAAGGGGGTGTCAGGCCGGTGCCCCCCCTCCGTGACTAAAGACTAAAGGCAGAGACAGAGGGCAGCATGGCGTGATGACTGGGAGGCAGCGGCAGCCTAAGTAGCACACTGCAGGCTGAAGCCGCCTCGCTTTGCAGGGGGGGTGAGAGCCGCACCCTGAGTGATACCCATCCCGTCGGCGGACCCAGGTCCCGGCCGCAACAATCCCCTTCTCTCGTGGCACGCCGTGGCTCTGATAAGTCTTGGCTGCGACTGTCTCCGCAGTCACATAGCCGAGCAGAGTGAAGCCACGCCGCCTCCCCCTCCTCTGTGTTATCTACCATTGCTGTGTGTGCAGCACGCAGCACGCTGATCATCTGAGCCTAGCGAGGTGCATTACAGGTCTGAAAGGGGGGGGTGTTTGCACTGTTGTAAGGGGGGTCTGTATTGTAGGGGGTCTGTATTGTTGGGGGGGCTGTTTTTGTAGGGGAGGTCTGTTTTTGTATGACGGCTCTTATATAGGTGAGGCGGGGCCACCCGTCACGTGACCCATCCCCCTCTAACGCACCCTCTGACTACATCACTGGGGAAGCCCAGGCTTTCCCTTGTGTCAGAGGGGGACAGGTCACGTGAAGGGTGGCCCTGCCTTACATATATAAGAGTTGTCATACCATCAACCACCGGGCAAGGGTTGTGGGGATGAGACCCTTGTCCCATCAACATGTTGAGGGCATGTGGCCTGGTACAGTTCAGGAGGGAGGGCGCTCTCTCGTCCCACCTTTTTTCGGTGGCAGGCCAGGTTACATGCTCTAAAAAGGGGTCTGGTGTGAATTGTTGGGGGAACTCCCACGCCATTTTTTTTTTTATTGGCGGCGGGGTTCCCCTAAAATCCATATTAGACCTGAAGGGCCAGGTAATTGAATTTGGGGGACCCCCATGCTTTGCTGGATATGTGCATTTGGGTCCCTCACCGTGCAGTGGGCACACGCCTGCTATGGCTCTTAAAGGACATTTCTTCATTTGTGTTGTCACATGAAAAGATAAAATAGTTACAAAAATGTGAGGGGTGTACTTACTTTTGTGAGATAACTGTACCTCCTCTGTACAGTGTTTTTTCCTGCCAAATGCCCCCACAGCAAGCAGCTTGCTATGGGGCACTTGAGCAGAGCCGCAGCTTTGTGTGTCCATTAAGACACAGAGCCGTGGTTTGGCAACGCCCCCTCTCTTCTTCAATCTGTCCCTTGGCTCTCGGTGGATGCGCCGTCATCTTCGTAAGGGAACCGGGAAGAGAAGTCTTGCTGATAATCCAGACTTTCCTCCAGGAATGGACATTAATTACTTACGGTCAGCACAGGGAAACTTCTGGCCACTTACTGTCTCTCGGACAATAGGATCAAATCTCTTAACAGGTTGAAATCAGAACTTGGACACGCCTACCCCGGTTTTTGTTTCTATCTACAAACAC